>JAQFVV010006439.1:0-1229659 GCA_028023455.1 Epiperipatus broadwayi | reverse complement strand
TATCTGGGTATAATTGCTGAGATATTCTTGACTTCTTTTAAGGAGAAGCCATAATACATCACATCACATTACTGTTTTAACAATTTGGTAATCATATGATAATAATAAGTTGTATGTTTGCGCATCCATATTTTTATTACACCACAAGATTTATGAATCTCATTTTCTCTTTTCCTTCGTGTTTATATAGTCATCTCATTTTTTTTCTTGACTGGAGTTAGAATGGCTATACTTATACACGAGTAACAATCAATGATGATGCATGGTGTATAAAATTGAATATAGGTTTATAAATAAATGTATTCTTTTTATCAATATAAATATATGATGGGGCCAGGTTAGAGAAGCTCAAAAACGTTTTTGGCAAAATGAAACTTTGATTAAATAATTTAAAACTCTTGGTCATCTTCAATGATAGCCTATTACTGATTTCCATTAAAACTTTCAAAAAATTATTATAACAGCTTGCTTTCGAATATATTATAAAATGAGAATTTAAATTTAATATAAAAATATTTTTTAGCAATTGAACTAAGCATTATGATATATCGCGAGATGTTCATATGGCATGAAACTATATGAATTAGGTATTGAGTAGATTTACATTATCTTCTTTTATTTATGTTAAAAATTGTTGACAAATTGTGCCTTTAATTTAACTTGGATTTACATAAGATGAATATTGCCTATATTTTATTTTTTTATTAATAAAGTTTTAAACAAACAGAAAAAATAAAGATCGAAACTTTTTTTTGAAATCGTCTTTCAAAACAATTCCAATCAATCTTATTCATAAAGCTGAAAACTAGTCTTAAAATTTCTTTAACTAAAATTATTAATAATTTTTATATTTTTATGTTAATATTTACATTTTTGTGATTTTAGTAGATTAATTCTAATTTTTTAAGCTTATAGGAATGTAATCACTATAAAATCAGTAATCTGGCTTTTCTGTTGTTGTATTTTTAAAAAATGGGTTTTTTTTGTTTGCAGAACATGAATGTTTGTTTCTGTATGTATTTAAACAAACAACTAGCACAATAATCAGTTGAATAAGTTTTTATTTTTTATCAGGTTAAAATTTAATAATTTAAAGTATTTGATATAAAACTGTAATAAACATGAGAATTAGCCAGAATTAGAATATCTACGTACAGATTTTTTCAAACGGATTACAGTCAGTAATATAATCAGCCAATAGAGATTAAAATGTCTTTTATTGTAAAAAGAAGTATCATTAATAATAAGTTAAGACCATCAATGAATAACAGTGTCAATGTTCAATAACAAAGACGTGGGCATAAATAAGGAGAATGAAAACTACTGCATTGCACATACTTAGGAATTACTTTTTTGTGAATATAAATTCATCAGAAATAAAATACCAGTTTTTGTAAAAGTGACATATGCAAACCATATTAAAGAGGTTTCTACAGATCAAAGGTCTTATACTGAACAAATAGACGTGATTCACCAGGCTAATCAATTACAACTTAATAGCAGCGGGAGTGGGGTACCGTTGTACACGTTTTTACATTTCAATTATTAACAAACTTTTCCCTTTTGCCATTTAAGTGATAGGTTATGAGATGTTTTATCGAATTACATTTCATTCACTGAGTGAAAATGGATGGATACCTTAGTTGATTAGATTGAAAAAATACACAAATATAATCTTATTTATGAATTTTTAGTTCCCTAAAAGATCCCACCCTCCTTTCCAGGATTTAAATTTTATATCGTGAGCGTGGAAGTTTAACAAGAAAGCACTTCGAATAATATACATACCGTACAGAACACTGCTAATTATTAAATTAAATGTAAAATTGTTATAAGCACTATTTGTCGACTAAACTTTGAAATAGAACAAACAAATATTAATTGCTAAATAAAATTCCAATCCTATTTTATAGTTTAAAATAAATATTTTTTTAAAATAATAATGGGGTTGATAATTTTATGACATTTGTACGTCAAAACTATTAAGAGATACTTTTAAAAAAGATATTCATAATATCCAGATATATCGTGTGGGGATGTTTTTCGTACGAATTTTAAACTACTGTATTTAATAATTTTTTATGTTTCCTGCTGCCAGCTGTTTTTCTGAACATTAGCATGCAAATCAGCATTTGATAGAAAAGATTATTTGATATTAAAAACGAATGTATCATTTTTTATATATAAAATCTATGTTTTATGCCTTTTTATATTTCTAGATATATTTATGCATATAGAGAATACTATCTATTATACCTCAGAAATGTTTTAATAACACAATTTCAATACTACTCTCTTCTTTTACATTTTAAAAATAAATCCTAGATATGATATATAATAAATATCTTTATCTAACAAGAAAAATATATGACAATATCTGTAATATAATTATAAACATATAAAAGTTCTTTTCGGAAATTTTTGCCCTTTTCCATATGTCTTAACGACAAAAATAACCTATATTGCATACAGACTGACATCTACCGGCTCTATATAAAATTAACACAAGCCTATAATTTATGCTTTAATATCTTTATAATAATACATATGATATAACCCTCCATTCATTTTTCATTATCCAATTATTAGTTAAATTAATTGACGTTTTATAAATGTTCATACAATTATTTCTGTTATAATTAATGTAATTGGTTTCATATATCTTCCTTCTATTAATTTCTTTAATATAATTTAATGGACTTGTATTCTTAACACAATCTATTCTATGTCCACATTTTAAGTAGTAAACATAAAAATTGCCGAAAGAGCTTTTTTTTCTCTCATGTGTCATAGCATCGGCCAGGAAGCTAACCCGGGACAATTGCTTGTAAGGCAACTGTGCTGACCTCTCGGGCACCAACCTTGACAAACAATTGGTAGATGTCAGCATTCAGGGTTCCCAGGTGGTCACCCATCCAAGTACTAACAGCCTAACATTGCTTAACTAACAGCCTAACATTGCTTAACTATAACGTATGTCAGGGATGCCCAACCCATAGCTCGCGAGTCACATGTGGCTCGCGTAACTGTTTAATGTGGCTCGAATTGCACTCTTCAAAAAAGTAAACATTTTTACAATACAAACAATAACGATATGCAGTGTCAGGTTTCACATTAAATAAAATATATTTTTCCTCTAATTGTAATTTATATGTATGTTACCAAATTTTTAATAAATAAAATGTATTTACATTTTTTTTTCTTTTTAACATATTACATCATTTTTTTTTTTTTGCTGTACACGTTTGGTTTGGTGCTATATATATATTGTGTTTAGTGCTCTTGTATATATTGTTGTTTTTATCGAAAAAGATCCTTGTAGACGTTTGGTTTGGTGCTGTATATATATTGTGTTTAGTGCTGGAAATAGTTTTTATCGAGATAGATCCATGTACACGTATATATTTTGCTGTATATATCGATGTTTAGTGCTGTAAACAGTTGTTTTTATCCGTGTACATGTATATATTTTGCTGTATATATATATTGATGTTTAGTGCTGTAAATAGTTGTTTTTATTGAGATAGATTCGTGTACACATATAAATTTTGCTGTATATATTGATGTTTTCATCGAGAAAGATCCGTGTACACGCTATTTTGGCCACATTAGAAACGGCGGATTGATACCAATGTGAATAGGCCATCCCCCCCCACCTATCTCCCTACATTGCAGGTTTAGTACCCAAGTACCATGTTTATAAATGTAATATGAAAAATGTAATATATAATTGTGGCTCCCCAAATTTTTTTAAATTCTCAACTGGCTCGCGTCAAGTTAAAGGTTGGGCACCACTGACATATGTTATAGTTATATGATTATATTACAGATATTGTCATATATTTTTGTTGTTAGATAAAGATATTCATTATATATCATATCTAGGATTTATTTTTATTTTGAAAAAGCAACATAAAGAATTTATTCCTTGTATTTTAGATGTTTTACATTTTATTATAAGTTATTCCTGTTAAAAGCGTTTATGTATATAGTAACTTTGTTTTTATCAGTACATCTCTCATCTCAACTTCACCATGTCAAATCATTCATCAATGTAGAAACTTAGGCTACTTACACATTTAACAAATAATCTTCATATATCAAATAAACTAGCGGTATAAAACATCTGAATCTCTGAGCACATGTTGACGGTTTAATACTCTTCCAGTTCTGCTCTAGTGGATGGTTGTAATAGGGTAGAATTGAAGTATGCACAGATAAAACATGAAAAAATATACAGCATTAGCTATCCCCTAAACCTCACTCACATTAGTAAATAAATTACCAAAATTTTAAAAACAATTAAGTATCCTAAAGCAAAAATTCATAACTTAAGCAAACAAACTTTTCAGATTTACATAATGTAACTATCAAAAAAAGAAAAGAAAAGGATAGTTATCAAAAATATAGCCTACATGTTATATGGTAAATTGTAAAAGCATTTTAAAATGATGATAAGGAGATTTAGCAATAGCAGAGAACTATCAAAATGACTAAACACACTGGATGTCAAGTTGTAACTATCAAAATGAGATGTAGTTAATGGTAAGCTAAATAAATAATCATCAAAAATATCTAACAAATTCTCCCAGGGCTTAAAAAAATAGATAAATAAATATCTATAATGGAAGAAGAATCTCTCTTTCAGGGCATTTAAAATAAATCAATACAGCTGGATAACAAAGAGCATTTTGTTGTACCCAGCCATATCCTATAATAATTAACTTTACATAACTTTCAACATTTCAGTGTTTAATATGGTGAAGCAACTAACACTATCTTTATAATATGCATGTATATTCTTGAATAACTATATGTAAATAAAAAATCAGAATACTTTAATTACACTTTCCTTGATAATTTTAATCTCAAATATTTTCATATATAATAATAATATTTTGGAAATGTTACCATAAAATAAAATATGCAATATTATTTGTGTAACCATACATTTTCTAGTCATGTGATGATGCAAGAATGGAAAAACACAAGAATCAAATTTATTTAAATAAATGTTTATTTACAAACTATAAATAATAAAAAAATATTAATGACAACAATAATAAAATAAAAATATTAACAACAAGATGTTCTTTCAGATCTTATGAATTATAAATAATATTTTAACCAGGTATACTCATTATTGCTATGTGTGTAAATGTTTCTGTTATGTGTTGTTAAAACAAATATAAATAAATATTAAAGAAAGTTGTTTAACAAAGTGAAAATGTGCTTTTGTAATTATTATCCAAAAAAATATTTGCTGAATATGTTTTATTTGATTTTTATATATATTTTATAAAATAATTTCATCAGTCTATTTTCTAATGTTTTTCTTTCATGCAAAACTTTATACTATGCATAATCTATTTCTATTAAGTACACTTATTTCATGGAACAGATATAAAACATGGATCCCCTTTCAGACCTCAATATTTTTATAAATATTTCCACAAAATATATGTGGTATAAATATAATGTCTTCATCAGCAATATCATCAATCATCAGATTTCCTCTACTGCATGACAATGCAACATAAAATCAAATAATTCCATGCTATGAGACTGCAAAATATGCAAACATTAATAAAACATAAGGTAATATTCCTAAAATAATAATTTTAAATGAATAGTTTTTAAAACAACCTAACATTAACTACAAAGTTACACATAAAAATATTAAGTTTAACAATAATAATCAAAAAATAAATTCTTTACAACAGCTATGTAAATATCAAAATATTTTTTATACATTAAAAGCCTTTTTCAGCACCTGATTTGGTGCCTTTTTCAAATCTTAATAATTTATTACAGCATAAAGATATTTATTATTTTTCAATTTGGATGATATTAGTAAGTTTAACAATAAACGTTTAAATGATAAAATACATGTAATCTGAGAATTTCTTTTTTATTTATTAATAGCATGTTATAAAAACTTTGCATTTTTATTAATAATGATAATAATTTTAAAAAATATTAACTGATAAAGTTCTTTCAAATTCCATATTTTACATGGAGAAAACTACAAGAATATTTTTAATTTACATAGATTTAAGATGATGCAATTTTAAACACAACAATTTCCTTAATGCTCTATTTTCATAAAAATCCTGGGGTGTTACAATATTACAGGGTTGTTAAAAATATTAAGGCAGGTGTTCATAATTATCCAAATGCTCTTCCTTAAGCATTTTGATAATTTTTAATTTTCAAAAACATTTTTTAATTTCCATTAATCTGTGGATTTCTTCTTTATGACAATGATTTTTATAGTATCTATTTAGACAACCCCAAAGGACAATTTTTCTCTCAGACAATTGCTTCATACATTTATTTAGCCTTGCACTTAAATTATTATTTAATATGGTTAAAAAATTTTAATAGGATACAAATTAACTCAGACTTATTTACATGTTACTGTTAACATTAGAATTTACATTATTATTGCTTTGTCAATGCCAGAAGATTTCTAATTTCATTCTCAAACTAATTAACTCATTTGTCCGTGATGTTAAGTTTCAACTGTTTGAATGGTCACATAGACATTTTCGTGCATGAATTTCATTATGAAGAAGTTGCAGCATTCTCTGCAAATAAAATTTGAAATTATAAAATAATATGTAACAAACATTTTAAATAAAATATCATTACATTTCCATAACACAATACCAAAGATTTTTTCTCTTTTCTGGGTAATTGTAATATTCAAAAAATGTAGTCTATATATTTTGAATTTAGTTTTTGTTCATGTGTAGTATGTTTTAGATATATAAGATCATATGCTAAGCATGAATAAAAAACAAATTTAAATATATAGATTACAGTTTCCATAAAAATATCCAGAACATTTATGTGAATATTACATTTCCAATAAATTTAAACTACATAAACTATAAATATCAATATAAATTATTTTTACTTTGTTTATTTATTGATTTATCTCCACAATAAACAATCCCTTTATTTTAAAATTAAATAAAAATTTATACTAAGATTTTAAAAGAATATTCCCTTCAATTTTAGATATAATAAATATACAAAATATTAAATTATACTTATATTAACTATCCTAAATCATTTTAGTACTACATGTAAACTAACATGAAAATTGCTTTAATTTTAATTAATTCATTCATATATAAAATATTGAATGTTTTTATAACTTATTAGCCCTTATTAAGCTAATAGTAATGTGCATATTTAAATAAATCAATATTACATTGATTTGATACAAAATTATAACATATGGATAACATATTGAAATGTGAAGATTGTATTTATAAGGTAAATAGATTTAAATAATATCTTTGCAATAAGTCAATAAAAATTTTTTCACCATTATGTTTAGAATGATTAGCATATATTATGATATATAACTTACACACAATAGAGCTACCTTTTATTTAAAATTTCCTGAATTGTTTTATATCTCTAGTATTTATCCTGATTGTTGAATGCAATTTGAGTTGTATTATAACATGTATTCCTGATGTACTCTATGTGCAGAGAATCAATCCCTTGGACATGTTTTATTTATTTTTAAAAATAATAGCAGTGTGCTTAATAAATTAACAATCAGTTCACTACAATATTTCAAATAATCATTGAAATATCTTTTTTTTAACCATATATATATATATATATTGTAGGAGTATATATATACTCATACATACATGTAATCAATATGTATATGTTATATTTGCATTATTATTGTACTTATGAAAATAAATATATAACTTGTTAAGTTACTATTTTTCATTCTTTAAAATGAAAAAAAGACGTTATTGACAAAAGACTGTTGACAAGGTGATAAATGACCTCTGGGTTCACAGTTTATCGAATTAAAGGAAATGAAATGAACTTAGTGTTTTAATATCTAATTGTTATTGCAACAATGAGAATGCGTATGCTTCAGCAAGCTGATGGAGCGAGATATAATATATTAATTCTATTCTTTTTATTAGAAGACTAAGGATTATATTTATATCAGCTATATCCTCATAAAAACTTCTCTATGTTTGATTTCAAAGAACAGTGAAAGTTGAAGTTTATATTTTGAACAATTTAATACTCATTAGAAGAAATTTCTTATATTTGTTCAAAGAAAGTAATCTAAATATATTTTCGTGTTCTATAAAAATTGTTTGAATTACATGTTTTAAAATCTAAACGGCGTTTTAAAAAAAGAACATGTTTACAAAAACTTCATTCAAATTTAATGTACTTTACATTATAAAGAAAATGCAAAGTGGGTAGAACACAAATTTATCATGGGATAGATAAAATGCACTTGCCTAATAAAATATATATGTGGGAATAACATCATTTGCTGAATGCCTTAAAATTATAAAAAAATTAGATCTTCAAAATGGAATTATGAATGCCTTAAAATTATAAAAATTAGATCTTCAAAATGGAATTATAAATGTTAATAAAGGAACTTTGTATTAAGAAGATGAATAAAAAGAGGAAACTAAATGTCAACTTAGGATATCCTAATATTCTCTTTAACGTTTAACAACAAAGGAATCAAAAAACTGCATCTTCAAAGGATTTTCATTCACGAGGAACATTAATTTTTATAAATACCATTTAAGATTTTTGAAAATTATAATTGGGAAAAGTTAATTTCATTTTCTTTATCATCTTATTCATTTTATTTAAAAAATGAATAATAAGAGAGAATTAATAATTTAGAATATTTTTGTTTTTATTTATGATTAATAAAGATTTAAATATCAGTTAAGAAATGTTAATACGGGAAAGAGATAATGTGAACTTGAGGTAAGAGATTAAATTATTTTTAAATCCATATATTATTATTTTTTATGACATGATACTATATTCTTTATGCTAAACCAAATAGTCTAATAATGGTAATGTATGATAAATGAATAAATGATTAACATTGTTGTGAAGTATATATTTTTATATTAATAAATATAACTTACTGACAATCATTTTAACGAATGAAGGTATTATATACAAATGATTGGATTATTATTTGTATTAGCTAATTATTGTAAAATAGTGTTAAGATAAATGTCTAAATATTTGGATATTTATATTTTATATACATTGTAAAAGCACAGTGTTATAGGTTTAGAAAATATATCTACCGTAAGTAAAGAGAATATTTACATTTTTAATATAAGGAGGTAGATATATAAATATTTTTTTATATATTGTAAAATTTAAATTATTTAATTGTTAAATAAATAATTTTGTTTTTTATATTAAATGAAGTCTTTAATTTTGTTTTATTTGATTTAAAGAGTTAGTGAGATTCGTTGTTAATATTACTTTAAAATATTGATAGGAACCCCTGAAGAGAGTAAATTGTTAAACTTCCCTGAGTTCGAAATCTGAGCATAACGGTAAAGTTAATTAAGGTAAAAATTGATTTGATGTGGTTTAGATATAATAATTTTTTAAATAATAAATTAGTTATTGGGAACAAATATAGTCTTATATCAAAATTAAATCACATCATTTGTGGGATCCTATATGAAGTCCTTAAATCTGATTATAGTGATGCGACTGCCTTAACTTATCTTGTTGAGAAGGGGCATACCGTTACAATATATTGTAACAGGAACCAGTTTTGAACTCTGTTATAAGATAAAGAGACACTAGATAGTCACATATATATGGAGATGTGGTAGTTGCATATGTTTAGTTGAGGCAAAATGACAGTTTAACCAAGATAAGTTTAAAGGGGATTTGTGCTCATTGTTTAGATGAGGTGCGTGTGTATATATTGCTTTATATAATCAAATGTAAAAAAAGAACTTTTTGGAAAATGGATAATTTATATTTTATTTTTTTATTTTTAATTAAAAGGAAAATATGCTATTGCTAAAAATGAAGCAGATGTTTATCTATGAAATGCTATTTGCATAAAGTTATTTTTTAAATTTTTGAACAGACTGTTTTAAGATAAAACTCACTAACAAAAGAAGCTGGATCTGAAATAGTGGTAGACAGGCATAAATAGATCAGATAGGATAAGAGTAAAAATATTGAACATTTTTGGGAGTGATGGGAAAGATTGCATCAGACGAAAGAAATAGAATTTTCTAGAATTAAAGAAAGAAAATATAAATAGAAAAAAAAAAGAGGAAATTAGGATTATTATGATTGACTGCTGATTAGTAATTTCTATTGTAATTAATTGAATTATGCTGTTGGAAGAAATTTATATGTATGCCAACACAATGATGTGGGGGTAAAGTCCTAACATGCCTGGTTTTATCTCACCACCCATGAAGAAGAAGTCTGCTACGTAATTGTGTCCTCTACCAAAGTCAAAGTCTGTATCCAATCCGTTCATCTCATCAAATAATATAACTTATATCATCTACACTTCATCAAAAGTTCAAAGTAAAGATAGTTTTGGATAATCTCTATAACTATTGATAGCCTCAACGAATAAGCTTACTTTCAATATGCGTATGAATGATTTCAGTTCTCCAGAGACTAAAGTTTTCAACATGTTTCTTTTAATTTATAATCATATAAATTACAAGTCATTGATGTACAGTTAGTAATTTCATTGCATTTTAATTTATGTAAACAATAATAAAACAAAGTAACTGAGATATGTATTAAATAATTTGCAACCATTTAAAATATATATGTATGCTTGCATTTTATTAAAACAAATGATCAACATTAGTTATTTTCTTATTTTTATAATTATTTGCTTACTTAAAATATATGTATATATTTACAAATAGTTCAGTGCAATCTACTCTTTTGTTAACATGTCTCCATCAATATAAATACTACCTGAAGTGAGCTAGCTCGTAGTGCACTTTAAATCATTCTTATTTACCGATTAGTATAATTCTTATAATACTGATGTCCATAAATATAGTGATCAGGAAACATTGATTAGGAATTTTGATTAATTAATGCCGAGTATATATAAATATATTCATATTTATTTTTGTTTTATGGGAGATGAATTTTAGAGGAACTTATCTCCAGGTTCATGGCAACAATACAGCCATCTTGGTAAAGAATAGATAATAAGTTTCATTCAGTAATAGATTTTATTAAGATAGCCTATGATCAATCAAATATAATTGGAAAAAAGGTAAAAACTCATTACAATATATATATATATTCTAACCTGTATCTCGAGCATCTTCACTTCCAGATAATATATATGAAATAAAACGGGTTCTATCTCAGTTAATAATTAATAACTAAAATATTCAGCATTAAAATTAAAATATTTCACTAGCTCAAATTTAAAATACGAATAAGGTTCAGTTTATAAAAATAAATTAAATAAATATTTAATATTTTCATGAGACTTGAAGTGAAAATACAGGTGACAAGATAGATTACATTGAGCCAATATCCCACAGGATACTACCTCAATGGCATAAGAACACTATCCCCCCTTACTACTATTTCAAATAACAAACTCATAGTATTCTTACGACTTTAATAACTTCTACTCACTAAGATTAAACTAATAATTAAATCTTAATCTTCTATTTAATAATAATCTAGCTCAATAAAATGATCTCAGGTTCATAAAGTTTATTCTAAGTTAATTTAAAAATACGGTAGTAAAATATGAGAAGGGATTTTATGTCATAATCTACTACACTTAAACTAATAATAATAAATAATAATAATAATATTCTTCATTGTTTAATTACTACTGGATATCTTTTCTTTTCGTTATATTTTTATTACCATAATAAAATAATATAATATGATCTTATATCTTCATATAATGATATAATAAATACGTGGTAGCATTTTAATAATCTGACAAACAAAATATGTGTGGCAACTGATAGCATATAATTTAATATAATATTGTGATAACTGATTTATGACCAATAAAATAATGTAAGATTATGATTATTTAATTATAATGAATACCAATAAAATATTTAAAATTCTTAAAATAATTCTCTATTTATCTTTTGTGCAAAATTATATATTTGTTTCAATTATTATGCATATATCGTGATTTCATGCAGCGATGTGGAGAAATAAATAACTCGGACACAAAATTTTTGAAATAACAAAATTTAACAAAGTTTATTACTAACAACAAATAAATAAACAATTTATTTACACTATTTACAGTGGATATCCTTAACTTTTTTACTTTACAGTTTGATCTACCGGGTTATAAAAAAATAATTTATATTTCAATTATATCTTTATTTAGATTTAGGACAAAATTTTAAAAAAAATGTTACTATTTGGTTTCTCATTATGGTTAACTTATTACAAATATATTTATCTACTTTATTAGCAACAGCATTTTATCCTTAATATTATTAAACTATCTTATTTTAAAAAATTCATACTTAGAAAAACATTCTATAGAAAACAAAATTTTATAATGAGTATGGATTTCTCAAAATATTAAAAATTTTCATCTTGCAAAGTCAAAGATGTTACACAAAATATTATCCAAAATTCAGTACTAGATTTTAGTATTTATCACACAATGTTTACTAATCATAATATATTCTTCCTTAAGCCTTACTTTAGTATGATATAAGTGTAATCATCAATATATTTCTGTTAATCAATAAACAAAAATATACTATGCATATTGTTTACATAATTTACTTTGTACTATTGTATTTTAAAAATATGCAATACTTATTTTTCTCTTAAAAAAATAATACTAAAGCATTTAAAATTATTATCACTTTAAAGAAAATATCTTTGTTTAGATACTTTATTTTAAAAAAGTTTATATTTCATTTCCGAAATAAAATTCAAAATATATTCTATGATTCTTTTCTTTCCTTAGGATACTTTGGATCTTCAATTTTAAGTTATAACGTCCTCTTCCTTCTAAGCAAATAAACCAATCTTATACAAAACAATAGCATAACCTAAGTTCTAAATTATTTATCATTTCTCTTAAACATATCTTACTAAACGATGCAGTTACATGAAATAAAGAGAGCGAAAACGGAAGAAAGCTAGAGTATTACTCTTAACATATCTCAAAATCATGGCACAGTGTGAAGAGGTATGGCATTTACCTGCCTAATATCCTCTAGTACAGGGACGATGTTAAAGCTATTTCTTCAGCTTTATTAGAACATCAAATATTTAAAGAAATATAAACACTGTCCAAATAAAATGTGTATCAGTCAGAGGGCTTTGTTAACTATGCTGATATTCACATAAAGACTAAATATTATTTCCATTTCTTATAACATCCTATTTCTTAAAACATCATCTTGGTTTCCTCTTCACTAAGTACTTCCAAGCCACTATCTCAACATTATTTCTCAAGATTTTCCATATCTTACATCGATAAATAACTATCTGCATTTACAAAACAATAAATAAAATCCATTAATAGTTAAACAATCTTACGATTCCATAAGAAAAGTCTGCTTACTTCATTATTCTATATGTCTAATCATATACAATCTACTTAGACAATATTTGAATATCCAATAACATGAAAATTTTAAAAGAATCACATAATTATTTGTTATGTTGGATTATATCACTAATAAAAAAAAAATTGTCGTATGCATATCTTTCAAATCAATCCTATCTCATAATGTTTTTTAAAATGTTGTATAAAATGCGATACATATAAGTAAAAAACTTTTACACTTCATTCTTCCAATTTATGGATGATCTAAAGAAAACAAAAAAATATATACATTATAAATTATCAATAGTTATTATTATTACCAATAACCTTTATCTAGTCATCGTGTTCAGTAGGCTTTTCTTTATCCACTTGAGCATTGCAGATATAAAAAAAATTCACACCCATACACTTTATATTAAAATATTTTTAGCTAAATTATTAGATTGTTATATTATAAAATTTTAATATTAATAAATTAATGCTTTTATGTTTTTCCTAATCTTATATAAAAATTTAGATTTAAACTAGGTTAACAAAATAAAAGGAATCAAAACTATAATTACATATTTTCTTGACGATAGTTCCTGATAAGTCCAAAATGTTTATTATTTTCTCTAGAGTTTTTAAAAATGTTCTCCCAAGCGCGTTAAAGTTTAAAATAAAAATAATTATTAATCCATTTAGTAAAATTTATAGAAAATAATCCTTGGTTTTAGTATTTAGGACGATAATTATTAAATCATAATATTAATTAATCCCATGAAGCTTCTTAATCTTCTCTACCAATATTCTCTGCGTATCCGATGCATCAATCCATATAATTTACTTTAAAAATATTCGATAAACTTTTAAGTACTATTTGTATTTCCATGGATCCATCTTTTATTCAACTATGTGTTCACTTTTTTATATATGTTTCCTTCTTGATACATTTAAACTTTCGTTTGGTATTTTTTATAAATCTCTTTAAAAAAAAAAAAACAAAACAACTTCAAGTACTTTTAAACAAATCTTTTCTAAATACATTTTAAATAATTCTAAGACCAGATATTTTAATATCAAAAAACACTTCTGTAACATATTCTCCTGGGTTCTTTCTTTAATTCTTGTAAATATTTTTTAAAAATGTTACCTTCAGAAAGGATACAACATTTTACTCCTTTTGATATAATATTATATAAAATAATTCATGCAATATATAATTGTCTTATTACTATTTAAAAAATAAATCTTGGATAAACTTATAAATAATACATTTCAATACATTTTTTAGACTCCGTATAATGTCCGAGCTGTGTTTTTTTTATGTACCAGAACAGTTCTTCGGTGAAATATTAATAAAGCTGTATCAATAAATATTCCAAACATTTTTACAGTATTACAATTTCTATCCATTTTATTCCACAGTATATCCATTTTTTATTGCGAAGTTTAGGTTAAATTTTTTAGATAAAATACGACTGGTAAGTACTTTAAAAATTAGAAAATCATTTCCACGAAGTTTCTAAATTATTATATTTTAAAACTCTCTTTTGCAAAAAAATACTTTTAAAATTATCAATTAGTTTTTTGCAAATAAAACAATAAGAAAGTACCAAAAAAAAAAAAATTGACTAAAATAAAAATTTTAAAAATACTATATTTTTGATAGTTATAATTTACCTTTCTCTGGTTTCAATACATTATTAATCTCCCCCGATAACCCTGTGCAAATCATATTTATAGTCTGTAAGAATACCTATTCCTATTGGTTAATTCTTACTTTAGCTTGAGAACAAATTTACATATTTTTAGTTTATAGTAGAATTGAATTTCAAAATTAGAAATTATGATGTAATAAAATTTAAAAAATATTATTTAAAATTCCACTTTTACTTCAATTATTATTTTATTAAAACTATTTAAACATTTAAAATAACTTTTAAAATAATTTTAATAACCTATTCCCTTTATCTATTTTTATTTAAACAAAATATTTTTTTTTATTAACTGTATTTGTCTTTATTACATCATTTAAACATGTTATACGATAGTTAACTTAATATTTATTATTATTTGCTTTTATGATAGGCAATAATTCTATCCAGTTCTATAATATAATTTTTAAAATATTTTAAACTTCGTTACTTTAAATACAAACAAGCATGTGTGTGAAAGTATTAGTATACAAGTCACATGATTAATAACTTTGACAGACGATTTTCAATCTATTTCTCTGCCTAGACTAATAAAATTGATACACTTATTATATTAAATAAAATAATTATAAAAAATTTGGAAGAACAATTTAGAAAATATAGAACTAGATATAATTTTCACCATCATAAAGTTTATTTAAAAAATATACTATATTAATTTTGATTATTAAATAAGACTTTATAAATTTAAAATATAACATTTATTACTACAAGTTTTAAACTATTAAAATCAAACTTTTTAAATATACTTTTAATATTTATAGCTGAGTTATTTAATATGGCCAGCTTTTACAACCATATGCAACAATATTTAAAGCTTTACATAACTATTTTTAAATAATTTGCTATAATTTTATATACTACGTATTTGCTTTAGTCTCAAATTGTACTTTAAAGATATAATCGACAAACTATAATTAAGGTATTAAAAGAACATATTCTAAAATTTAAAATTTTTAGTAATTGACTGTTATGAACTATTACCGACCTATAGAAAAGGGCACAATATATATATATATGAATGTTTGTTTGTTACTTAATTCCACAAATATTGCACCAATCTTCTTAGTGCACAAAATTTTATTTTTTCAATGAGTGAAAATATTAATTTTAGATTATGAAAAATTCTCTAAATGTCACTGCTACTATTCATGGCTTTGCAAATGATAGAATTGTATTTAAACAATTTTTTCAAAATAAGTGTCATTTAGTGAAAGTCTATAGTCTACATAATTTTCTAAAAAAATCATGCGAAATTCATCAATAATGATGCAATATTTTTTATTAAATAACCAACCAACAAACAAATTAATGTTCACATATATATATATATAATGGATCTTTATATACAATTGTTAATTTTGAATATATATATTTATAGATCCTTTTTAATATTTATAATGCTTTAAGTGATTTAATGAGCAGGTAGTAACCAAAAAATGTGATATGTTGGACTATTTCCATCATTTATGACTGAATGTTGAATGTATAAAAAATTTTAATCTGTATTTAAGCTTTCCAAATACAAACAACTTGTTAGTAATAACACATAAATAGACAATACAGGTTAGTAATTACACGTTTCGAGTAGTATTATTCTCCACTATTCTTCAGGTGTTGCTGGCCTATATAAACAGTGACAATATTCACTTAGAAGTTGAACTAGACCCTTTAGATTCTTAAATTCGATAGTTGGTAGAGCATTTGCCTTAAATTCGATATTCAAAAATCTAAAGGTGTGAGTTCAACTTCTAAGCAAATATTGTCACTGTGCATATAGGCCAGCAACACCTGAAGAAGAGTGGAGAATAATATTACTCTAAACATTGGGTAATTACAAATCTGTATTGTCTATTTGTGTGTTATTACTAACAAGTTGTTTGTATTTGGAAAGTTTAAATAAAGTTTAAAATTTTCTATACATTCAACATTCACTCACAAATGATGGAAATAGTCCAACATATCACATCTTATAGTATACCATCATTACAAACCTTCAGACAAATGGCAGTAACCAAACTTTAGGATGTAAAGCTCTTGGATCAATATTGCTAGTACTTCCATTGTTTGAACTTTTTAAAAAACTTTGAGAAAATAAAGCTACTTCATTATTATTAATACTTTTAACAATGTAATAGAATAACTACCTACTGCATTAATTTTTTACAATGTTTGTTAATATAGTTACTAAGTATGTTTGAATTATTTTAATAAGTCATGGTTAGTGGAGAAGAGAGCTAAAAAAAAAATAAAATTATAAAATAATACTGAATTTTATATGTAGTCAACATTGTTTTTACTCTGGTTGGCACTGAGTGGCACTACTGTATGGAGAGTTTTGCCTATTTTAATAAGTTATGTGATAGCATAAGAAATGGTGATCATGTGATGTTTTTACATTGCTTTCAATATTAAAGAAATATTTTTAAAGTTATGATTTTATATCATTTTAATTTCATTTCTTTCTTAATATTTTTAATATTAAGCCAATAAACATCACATGACCACCACCTCTTATTCTTGTGTATAACTGTTGCAATACGTATAGTGAGTTTTTCCTGTTTTATTTTTAATATTCTGTGCATATGATTTTGTCTCACTAATTTGTCTTCCCTTTAATCACATTTTAAAGTTTTCTTTCTTATTTTTGTTTTATATATTAGAAAATATAAATGTTGAAGAATTACTGATTGGATACCATATATCTATATCTATTGCTAATACAGTGAATCTTCAAAATCAAACTGGTTAAACAATTAAAAAATATAAGTTGGATTATCATTCCTAGCTAAATATTCATGTGTTTCAAATATCTAGCTTACCTAACAAATGAAGTTATGTATAATGTGAGGGAACTTGGTTACAGATATATATATATATATTGTACCAAAGTACATTGATATTAAATTAATTGTATGAGTCCCATGTTTTAAAAATTTAATATTAAGAGAATAAAATGTAAAAACTAAAGAGCAGGGGGAAGGGGGAATTTTGTATTAAATAAAATAAACTGTAAATGCTGTTTAAAATAAAAGTTTTTTTTTTGTTTAAAAGAAGAAAAAAGTCTTGTAATAAATAAATAATTTAATATTCTTTAAATAAATTTTTAATAAAATAATAAAGAGATTTCGTTTTATCTTATAATAAATAAAAAAATATATGTGCGTGTGTATATGTAATTTTTAATAAAAGTAGATGCAGAAGCTGATTTTATTTCACGAGACAAACGCTGCTGCTAAATAAAGTTTTCCATTGTTTAAAACAGTAAAAATAGCTCAATTTTTGTTCATTCTCGGTCTGACTTTCTCATTTTAATAAATATTTCTTGAAGTAATATTTCCAAAAAATGTTGCAATGTTAAAACCAACGTATTTGCAGTTGACTGAAAGCCGCTCTCTACGCATCTAAGATCTGCCATTAGTTCGGAAAGTAATCATGTTTGAATAGACTAAACAGACAGCAGAGTGCAGGAATGTCAAACTAACTACAAAATATCATAACACAGGATCTACGAGGGAATCATTTTATCAGTCGTCAATGAGATAAGAAATAATTCCATTATGGTGTTTTTTCATAGTTTAAAAACCTAGGTAATTATTTGACTTTGATATATTAACATTACCGATCTTTTCTTAAAATAAAGATAGTCTTTATTAAAAAACTTTGAACTTTTTGAATTAAACTTAAAAAAAGAATAAACTTTAAACGTTAAAAAATTAATATTTGCAATGATAAGATAAGTAGGTACTTTAACCCGACATGCTATGTGGCCACCAGGTGACGCTGCGCCATCATCAACAAACAGTCAGAAACCTGCAAGTGATAATTTTTTTTTTCAAAAGGTGGCTGAAAATCGTCAACTAAAAAGCCCGAGGCTAGACATATAAAAACGCTGAAAATTGGCAAGTAAAAAATAAATTTATATCAAAAAGTGCATGAAAATCATCAACTAAAAAACCCGAGGCTAGATATATCAAAATGCTAAAACTTGGCAAGTAAAAAATAAATTTATATCAAAAAGTGCATGAAAATAGACAACTAAAAAAGCCCGAGGCTAGACATACCAAAATGCTAAAACTCAGCAAGTAAAAAATAAATTTATATCAAAAAGTGCATGAAAATAGACAACTACAAAAGTCTGAGGCTAGTCATATCAAAATGCTGAAAATTGACAAGTAAAAAATAAATGCCTGATGCTGTATAAATTCAAGAAATATTGCAAAAATCCAAAATTTAAAAAAATAACACTCAAAATGCTATAAAATTTAAAATTAAAATATATATATATATAGCTGAAAAATTAAAAAAAAAAAATAGCTGAAAATACGTTAAACCCCCCCCTCCCACAAGCAATAATTATCCACTTAAATTGACAAGTAAAAATGCCTGATGCTGTATATATTCAAGAAATATTATGAAAGTCCAAATTTAAAAAAAAAAAGCAATCATAATGCTATAAAATTTAAATTTAAAATATATATATATATAGCTGAAAATGAAAAGCAATATACAAGAACCCATTATCAATGGTGGAAGGTGGGAAATGCACTATACAAGAAACCATTAACAATGCTGGAAGGCAGGAAATGCAAAAACAGAATTTCATCAAATTATTTATTAAGCTTCCAATTTGCATTTATCTGCAATGCATTCAAAAGCAATTATTTGGTCTCTGCTTTAAAATTATGGCATTATCATTTAAATTCATCAAGCAGTACATAAAAAAATAATTATCAATGTAAAATATACCCCTACCACACAAAATAACTGAAATTCACAATTTACGTCTTAGGTGTAATACTTAAAAAATAAACGATTATAAACATTATCAAATCATTTAAATTCATCAATATTTTAAAAAAAAGTGATATACAAAAAATAATTACCAATGTCTTTCCAGAAATTTCAATGATTGCACTGTTTTCGTTTCAAGTAATTATTTTTCAAGCTGGTCCAGAAAAGCTATGGCTTCACATTTTGAAGATACAAAGATGATGTGTAATAGGAAAAAAATTTGCAGCTTAACATTTTGAAGATACAAAGCTTTCATGAAATAGAGAAATTAGTTGCAGCATAAAAATCCATTAGCTATCAAATAATAAAACGAATTAAATATCCGTTATCTTTTACAACTTTTTTTTAAAATTTTGCTTTCTAAGGCTAAACTTATTAACATTCCCGAATGAATGAAAAATGATGTCATCTTTGTGATGTGTACAAAAAATATTTGTAGCATAACATTTTGAAGATACAAAACTTTCGTGAAATAACCAAAAAATTATCTGCAGCATAAAAATCCATTAGCTATCAAATAATAAAATGAATTAAATATCCATTATTTTTTACAACTTTTAATTTAAATTTTGCTTTCTAAGGCTAAACTTATTAACATTTCCAAATGAATGAAAAATGACATCATCTTTGTATCTTCAAAATGTGAACTCATAGCTTTTCTGGCCCAGCTTGAAAAATAATTTCTTGAAACGAAAACAGTGCAATCATTGAAATTTCTGGAAATATATTGGTAATTATTTTTTGTCTATTGCTATTTATCAGTTTCTAACTTTTACGAGTACATTAAATGGTAATTTTAAAAATAGATTTGATTCACAGTGAGCATCGCCATTTTTCATTCATTCAGGAATGTTAATAAGTTTAGCCTTAGAAAGCAAAATTTAAAAAAAAAAGTTGTAAAAGATAACGGATATTTAATTCATTTTATTATTTGATAGCTAATGGATTTTTATGCTGCAACTAATTTTTCTATTTCACGAAAGCTTTGTATCCTCAAAATGTTATGCTGCAAATTTTTTTCCTATTACACATCATCTTTGTATCTTCAAAATGTGAAGCCATAGCTTTTCTGGACCAGCTTGAAAAATAATTACTTGAAACGAAAACAGTGCAATCATTGAAATTTCTGGAAAGACATTGGTAATTATTTTTTGTATATCGCCTTTTTTTTAAATATGGATGAATTAAAATGATTTGATAATGTTTATAATCGTTTATTTTTTAAGTATTACACTTAAGACGTAAATTGTGAATTTCAGTTATTTTGTGTGGTAGGGGTATATTTTACGTTGATAATTATTTTTTTATGTACTGCTTGAATTTAAATGATAATGGCATAATTTTAAAGCAGAGACCAAATAATTGCTTTTGAATGCATTGCAGATAAATGCAAATTGGAAGCTTAATAAATAATTTGATGAAATTCTGTTTTTGCATTTCCCGCCTTCCAGCATTGTTAATGGTTTCTTTTATAGTGCATTTCCCACCTTCCACCATTAATAATGGGTTCTTATATATTGCTTTTCATTTTCAGCTTTATATATATATATATTTTAAATTTAAATTTTATAGCATTATGATTGTTTTTTTTTAAAAAAAATTGGACTTTCATAATATTTCTTGAATATATACAGCGTCAGGCATTTTTACTTGTCAATTTAAGTGGATAACTTGTGGGAGGGGGGTAACATATTTTCAGCTATTTTTTTTAAATTTTTCAGCTATATATATATTAATTTTAAATTTTATAGCATTTTGAGTGGTTTTTTTTTTTAAATTTGGACTTTCGCAATAATTCTTGAAAATATACAGTGTCAGGCATTTATTTTTTACTTGTCAATTTTCAGAATTTTGATATGACTAGCCTCGGACTTTTGTAGTTGTCTATGTTCATGCACTTTTTGATATAAATTTAATTTTTACTTGCCGAGTTTTAGCATTTTAAAATGTCTAGCCTCAGGCTTTTTCAGTTGTCTATTTTCATGCACTTTTTGATATAAATTTATTTTTTACTTGCCGAGTTTTAGCATTTTGGTATGTCTAGCCTCGGGATTTTTTAGTTGTCTATTTTCATGCACTTTTTGATATAAATTTATTTTTTACTTGCCGAGTTTTAGTATTTTGATATGTCTAGCCTCGGGCTTTTTTAGTTGACGATTTTCATGCACTTTTTGATATAAATTTATTTTTTACTTGCAGAGGTTTAGCATTTTTATATGTCTAGCCTGGGGCTTTTTTAGTTGACGATTTTCATGCACTTTTTGATATAAATTTATTTTTTACTTGCCAATTTTTAGCATTTTTAAATATCTAGCCTCGGGCTTCTTTAGTTGATGATTTTCAGCCACTTTTTGAAAAAAACTTTATCACTTGCAGGTTTCTGACCGGTTGTTGATGGTGGTGCAGTGTCACCTGGTGGCCACATAGCACATCAGGTTAAAGTACTGATAAGTAAAAGCAGCTTCTATTAAATAATATTTTTGAAACAATGGCATTCACGTATGTGTGATTTGATTTTGTTTTAAACTTAAAAAAAAGATAAAATAAAATATGATGTAACATGTATAATTTATTTGCTAAAGTAATATATTAAATTCATATTTTAATCTTTAAAAAAGAAGTGTGTGTGTTTCATTATAAGATAAAATGATTAATTTATTTTAAAATAATATAAAAACACTTAAATTATTTTTCTTAAAATATTTATGTTTATTACTGATATGTGCGGATAAGTATAAACATTTATTTTCTTAATAAGAATAGGAGGAAAAAATCCAATCATTAATAATAGTATTTCAGAAAGATTCATTAATTAAATCTATAAATGTTTAGTATTCAGTATAATGTTGTTATTATTAGTTTTAAAGGATTGAAGTATTATTTTTGAATGGTTCGGGGAAAATTATTTTGGTTGTTTTACAATAGCATGTTGAAACCGCTGGAGGGTGGGCTTGGTTTGTAAACAAAGATAAATATAATGTTGCCGGGGTCAAGTTTCTTTTCTTTTTTTTGGTTGGCTTTGGTTTTTTGATTTTTTTTTTGTTTATCACATTTATAAAAATAATATCAAATCAAATTTTTTGTTTAAACACGACCAAAACAAAAAAACAAAAATAAACAAATGCATAAACAAAAAAATTACAAATAAATGAATTTACAAAAAAAAAGTACTTCATTTTTTTGGCTTTTGATTTTTTTTTTTATTATTTATATTTTCAAAGGGGACGAGGTTTTTTTTTTTTTTTTTTTACCGTCTACGCATATATATATTTTTTTGGTTGTTGTTGTTTATCACATTTAAAATAAAAGTACGGTGGCTATCAAATCTATTTTGGCTATCCCAAACAACAACAACAAAAAAAACCAAAAACCAAAACCAAAAAAAACGGATCGATTAAAACCAATGATTTTTAAAAAGTAGTTAACCGATTTTTTTGTTTGTTTTGATTTAATTCTCATTAAACCCTTTTCTATTTTTGGTTTGGTATTGTACGACAAACAAAAAATCAGCCGATTCAACTACTTCTTCTTCTTTCTTTTTTTCAGTCTTTTGTTATTTTGATAAATAAATCTATTGTCCATTTAACAGTAATATTTACAAGCCAAAGTCCAACTTTGGGAGAGAGGGGAAAGGGAAGGGTGTTTGCAATTGCTAACAGAATGGAACACCAACAATTCAAAGATTGACCAAGTTTTGATGGTAATTCCCCCTCAAAAAATATCAATCTATATGGCAATTAAAAGAAACTTTTTGGGCTCTTCAGGCAAAAAAAAACTAAAAACGAAACAGCAGGCATGCAGATTCAAGGTGTTTTGTTTGATAAACCACCACCAGTTCCAGCAGTCAGTGAAGAATCCTTGTTATTTCTTTGACATTCAGCAAAACAAGTTGTCCTATTTTTTGCAGCTATTCGATTAATCAGCTCGCAGTTGTTGTCGCACGAAACATGACTTAGAGTGTGATTTGATGGGAAGCACGCTTTGAACTACACTTGGCTCATTTTTTCAGCAGGAAATGAGGGCTAGGGAAGCATGAGACTCTGCTGATAATTGTTAGTAGACCTTCCTAAAAGATGCGAGATAGAGGGGGAGGTGGTCTTAATGAATGTTAAAATAGTTTCGACAATCGTAATTCCAGCCACCCTCAGACAATACTGTAAACAAAAGTGAAATGTGATCACTAGTCTGAAATGCTTAGCCCGAATCTGAGCCGTAAGCTAACATAGCTTCTGCAGCAAGATTGGCTAAATGTTCATGTTTCTGTGCATTGGCATAGAAATAAACACAGTCAGCCAATACCCTCCCCCGTATCAATGGACTACTTCTAGGCTTACACGTTAGAAATAGAATGTTCGATAGCGGTGGAGGTGGCCACCTAAACGGCATATTTCTGAACACTAGCATAGAAATAACGCCCTCCAGTGGTTTCAACATGCTATTGTAAAACAACTATTATTTTAGTTTTTTAAAAAAATAGTAGTAGCTTAGAAGAGGCAGCATTTAAGATATACCTTTTGTTTTGTCTATTTAGTGGGTGGTTGGAACTGGTTGAGCTAGCAGGGATTTTCAGGAATCAAATTATGCTGATCAAATGGACATGCTAATTCTAATGTAATTAGCTGGCACCTAAGGGATTTTTCTTTCTTCTTTTAAAAATAAAATAAAGTGTTTATTTGATAGTCAAGTGTTGAATGTTATTGATAGTTCGCTATTGATAATAGTTGATACTTTACCTGAAAACCAACCATTTTCTGAAAGGGAAATCTAGGAGGACAAAATATAATAAGATATTAAATGATATTTTATTTGTTGATGCTTGGTGTTTGTTGTTTCCCGTAAGAGTTTAAGTAGTAGTCTTTCAAATAGTTGTTGTTTGGAGGAGGTTGGTTCATTTGGCACCCAACATGGGGCAAAACTAGACGTTTCGAGTGGAAGAACCGACAGAAGTTGTGTTGGTGTATGATAAAAAGTTGATTTTCATGGATGTTAAAATGTGGAAGCATAATCTTTAGAAAAAAAATAAGGAGAATGAGGAAGAAAGATAAATATGAGGCATAAAAGTAGAACTAAGAGGGTGGGGGTTTATTGTATCTACATTTTGAAATAGAAAAAATAATTTTTTTTTACATTGGATGAAGTTAAATAAATTGTTGGTGAAATGGAAACAGTAAGTCGGGTTATAAAGATAAGAACTTTTTCAGGAAAAAAAGGGGAAACACCAAATAGACATTTAGAGAGTTTGGAGTGGTTTTTTTCCTGTAGTGAGTTTAATGAAACAGTTAAGGTTAGTATAGCCATTAGTTATATACAGGATGATGCTGAAGTTTGGTGGGAGTCAATAGGAGTAAAACCAATGAGCTTTGAGGAGTACAAAAGAGCAATGCTGTCCAGTTATAGGGGGGAGGAGTGTCAGGAGGTGGTTAAGTGACAGGTTGAACAAGATAAATGGCAGATAAGAAAGACATTGAGCATGTTTTTTCGCAGACAAGTAATGAAATTGAGAATGGTTACAGCATATAATTTGTCTGAGCAGCAAATTTTGACAATAGTGAGGAGAGGTTTTCCAGAGGATATTCAACAAATAATAATGGTAAAGGACCCTATAGAACAGACTGCAGAGATACTTATGACAATAGACAGTATTAGGTCATGTGTAGAAAATCAAAATAAAGAAAGGGAGGCTGAGAATGCATATGGGCAAGTAGCAAACTTGATACAGAATGAAGAGAAGGAAGAGTTGAGAATGGCATCTTATTTGTGCCCAAAAATAAAAGTAAAAATAAAAGGAAGAATTATAGATGCATTGTTTGATTCAGGGAGTCAAGTATCAGTGATTTCACAAAAAAATTTTGATGAAATAAGTCAGAGTAATTTGAAAATTAATACCTTGCCATTAAAGAATGTATATGTAATGTTGGCAAATGGGAAAAAAGCCAAGTTGGCATCAGAACAAGCTTGGATAAGTATGAGTATAGCTGGGAAGATGTATAATTACGTTATGTTAGTTTTAGAGGGATTGATACATGATGTCATCTTGGGGTCAGATTTTGTGTGAAATTGGGTGCATGTTAGATTATGAGAAATGACAGGTGAAAATTAATAAGATGGAAATTCCATTTAATGTGCGTGAAATAAAAAATGTTAAGGCAGAGTGTGATGTAGAAAGTGCAGGAATAGAAATAGAGGAAAAGGTGTTGGAAAATGAATCAGGAAATGAGGATGGAAAACAGTTGAAAGAATTGTTGGCTTCATATGAATGTGTATTTTCTGATGTACCTGGGGTAATAGAGGGATATGAGTATTGGATAAAACTTATGGAGAATCAACCATATCAAGCATGAACATATCCTATACCACATCAATATAGAAGGGCAGTGGAGGAACAACTAGAGAATATGTTAAAATGGGGAATTATTTCTAAATGCTCATCTCATATAATAATCCACTAGTGACAGTAAAAAAAATGGGTCTATACATTTGTGTTTAGATGCCTGGCAATTGAATAAAATCACTGTGTTAGATACAAATGCACCACCACCTATAAGTGAATTATTAATAAAGTTTTATAAAAAAAAGATATTTTCAACTTTTGATTTAATGGCCAGTTATTGGCAGGTCAACATCCTGAGGATCGGAAATACACTGCTTTCTGGTATAATGGATGGGCATATAATTTTAATCATATTCCTTTCGGTTTAAAAAATAGTGGGGCAGGATTAATGCAATGTCTTGATAAAATATTATCTGATAAAATTAAAAGCTTAATTATGATATACGTGGATGATATTATTTTAGCATCAGAAAGTGTGGAAGAACATTTGAAATTATTATTTGATGAATGTAAAAATAAAGGAATTAAATTAAATTTAAATAAAAGTTATTTAATGATTACAGAAGTTAAATTCTTGGGACACATAATTAGTGAACAAGGAATATCTCCAAATCCAGAAAAATTCAAGCTATACAAAACTTTCCCAGGCCAACGAAGAAGAAAGACATCAAGTCTTTTCTTGGGTTTTGTAATTTTTTCAATCGGTTTTATAAATTTTTTCCCTCAGACATGGAGCCTTTGTTGCGGTTATTAAGGAAAGATAAAAAATGGACGTAGGAAGAGCAACAAGAGCACAGTTTTGAAAGTGTAAAAAAAGGGTTTTTAAGGGAAGTCATGTTAACATATCCAGATTTTGATAAACCATTCATAGTACAAACAGATAGCAGTGGAATCGTGTTGGGGGCTATGTTATCTCAAATGCAAGATGATGGGAAGTATAGGGTGCTTTTCTTTGTGAGTCATTTATTAAATGGCCAGAGAAAAATTATCCCATAACTGAGAGAGAGGCTTTAGCGATTGTGTGGGCTTTCAAAACATTTAGGCAATACTTGATAGGATCACAGGTGGTAGTGATTACTGATCACAGGAGCCTTGAGTTTCTCAATCATAGTTTCCTGACAAATAGTAGATTGATCTGATGGAGTTTGTTTTTGCAGGAGTTCGATTATAGTATCCAGTATTGTCCAGGCAAAGACAATATGGTGGCAGATGCTTTAAGTCGATACCCAATAGAACATCAGACACGACATTTAAATGGTAATAATGCATATATAGCAATGGTGGAAATACATCAAGATGAAGAGGTGGAATGTGGTTTAAAAAGGTTAAGAGAGTTACAAGAAGATGTAGAATGTAAACAAATAATATGCTATTTGCATCATCAATCTGTAGGTAGACCTATAAATAATGCACTATAGGATGATAGAAAATGTTATTGTTTAAAAGATGGGCTTTTGCAGCATAAAGTGAAAGATAGTAAAGATACTTGAATTGTTTTGCCAATAGTTATGCGAAAACAGATGGTTAAATACATACATGAAAAGTACGGACATTATGGGCAAGTAAAATTGAAGGATGGATAAATAACTGGTTTTATTGTCCGAGTATGTATAGGAGTATCTTAACTGTCATTGAGGAGTGTCTAGTGAATGCAAAAACCAAATCTCCTAATATGTCAAATATGGGACCTTTGAGACCGATATATGCATATCAGCCGAATAGTTTATTGGCAATAGACTTTTATGGACCATTACCTCAATTTAATCGAAAGAAATATTTGGTTGACTTATGATGTTTTTTCTAAGTTTGTGGCTATTTATCCAGTGGTGCAGGTTGATGCTAGACAGACTATAAAGGTCCTTGAACATCAATATTTTCGAGATGTGGGAATCCCAAGACAAATAATGTCAGATCATGGAATGCCTTTTATGTCCGATGAGTGGAAAAGATAGATGGAGCATCATAAGATAAGACATATACTCACTTCAATTCGTAATCTGCAATACCTGTGCAAATGAGTAATGAGAGAACTGGGTTGTTTATTTTGTGTGTATTTACAGAATAATCATCGTGGATGGGTGAAGGAGGCAATGAGAATAGCTAACATGATAAATTGGTCAAGGAATGAATCAACAGGATTCGAGCCTATTAGACTTCATCAAGGAAAGGATATTCCATATCCGTTCAAAACTATTTTACCGGTTAAAGCACCATGTATTGACAGGAAAAAAGATGTTGATAAAGTATGTTATAGGCTTAGAAAGATGGATAGTATAAGGCAAAAGAGACAAGGGAGGGTTAGATATGTGCTTAAGTTGGGAGATGATGTTATGGTAAGGGTAAATCCAGTAAGTCATCCAGAAAAGGGAATATATAAAAAATTTCAACCAATATATGATGGGCCTTATAAGATTATAAAGGAATATGGAAATAATGCATTTGAAATTGCTCAAGGGTCGGAGAAAAAAGGAACGTTCAATGCTCGATCTTTACAATTACTAAAAAAAATGAATAAATAATTAAATCTATAATGGGATGGGGGTTATAGTGAATAAATAAGAATACACATATACAGTTAAACAAATGTTAAGTAAATAAAATTAGATTGTTTATAGTTTTAAATTCTGGGAAAACTAAAATGCTCAGATTGATATTTTAGTTTCAGAGGAGGGACGGAGATAATGTACCAAAGTACATTGATATTAAATTAATTGTATGAGTCCCATGTTTTAAAAATATAAAAATTTAATATTAAGAGAATAAAATGTAAAAACTAAGAAGCAGGGGGGAGGGGGAATTTTGTATTAAATAAAATAAACTGTAAACGCTGTTTAAAATAAAAGATTTTTTTTTGTTTAAAAGAAGGAAAAAAGTCTTGTAATAAATAAATGATTTAATATTCTTTAAATAAATTTTTAATAAAATAATAAAGAGATTTTGTTTTATCTTATAATAAATAAATAAATATATGTGCGTGTGTGTATGTAATTTTTAATAGAAGTAGACGCAGCTGATTTTATTTCACAAGATGAATGCTGCTGCTAAATAAAGTTTTCCATTGTTTAAAACAGTAAAAATAGCTCAATTTTTGTTCATTTTCGATCTGACTTTCTCATTTTAATAAATATTTCTTGAAGTAATATTTCCAAAAAATGTTGCATTGTTAAAACCAATGTATTTGCAGTTGACCGAAAGCCGCTCTCTATGCATCTAAGATCTGCAATTAGTTTGGAAAGTAATCGTGTTTGAAGTAGACTAAATGGACAGCGGAGTGCAGGAACGTTAAACTAGCCATGAAATATCATATCACAGGATCTATGAGGGAATCATTTTATCAGTCGTCGATGAGATAAGAAATAATTCCATTATGCTGTTTTATCATATTTTAAAAACCTAGGTAATTATTTGACTTTGATATATTGACATTACCGATCTTTTCTTAAAATAAAGATAGAGTTTATTAAAAAAACTTTGAACTTTTTGAATTAAACTTAAAAAAAGAATAAACTTTAAACATTAAAAAATTAATATTTGCAATGATAAAATAAATAAGCAAATATTTTATCTAGTGCCATGCTTGCAATTATATTTTATTCCAATATCAGCCTTTCAAGCTAATTGAGCATGCGCCTTTTGAGAGTGTTAAATAAATGAATACTCTCCTCTTCAATCCAAGATATAGTATTTATGCAGATACTATATCTTGGATTGAAGAGAAGAGTATTCATTTATTTAACACTCTCAAAAGGCACGTGCTCAATTAGCTTGAAAGGCTGATATTGGTATGAAATGATAAGATAAGTAAACGCAGCTTCTATTAAATATTTTTGAAACAATGGCATGCACGTATGTGTGATTTGATTTTGTTTTAAACTTAAAAAAAAAAGATGTAATGTGTATAATTTATTTGCTAAAGTAATATATTAAATGCTTATTTTAATCTTTAAAAAAAGAAGTGTGTGTGTGTCTCATTATAAGATAAAACGATTAATTTATTTTAAAATAATATAAAAACACTTAAATTATTTTTCTTAAAACATTTATGTTTATTTCTGATATGTGCGGGTAAGTATAAACATTTATTTTCTTAATAAGAGTAGGAGAAAAAAATCCAATCATTAATAATAGTATTTCAGAAAGATTCATTAATTAAATCTATAAATGTTTAGTATTCAGTATAATGTTGTTATTATTAGTTTTAAAGGATTGAAGTATTATTTTTGAATGGTTCGGGGAAAATTATTTGTTTTTAAAAAAAATAGTAGTAGCTTAGAAGAAGCAGCGTTTAAGATATACCTTTTGTTTTGTCTATTTAGTGGGTGGTTGGAACCGGTTGAGCTAGCAGGGATTTTCAGGAATCAAATTATGCTGATCAAATGGACATGCTAATTCTAATGTAATTAGCTGGTGCCTACGGGATTTTTCTTTCTCCTTTTAAAAATAAAATAAAGTGTTTATTTGATTAGTGTATATTTGATAGTCAAGTGTTGAATGTTATTGATAGTTCGCTATTGATAATAGTTGACATTTTACCTGAAAACCAACCATTTTCTGAAAGGGAAATCTAGATGGACAAAATATAATAAGATATTAGATGATATTTTATTTGTTGATGCTTGGTGTTTGTTGTTTCCCATAAGAGTTTAAGTAGTAGTCTTTCAAATAGTTGTTGTTCGGAGGTTGGTTCAATATATATATATATATATTGTAACGAGCACAGACGTTCGTTACATTGTTTTTTATTTATTTATTAATCATGAAAGTAAATTAAAAAGTTCGCATTTAAAAATTTTCTTTAAGAATTAAAAATAAATATCATCTTAAACTCGTATATATTAAATCGCACAGATAATGAAAAATTATTAAAATAAAACTTTATTAAAGAAAAAGTATTTTAAAACTAAATTTTAAAAAGATTTGGAGATAAAATTGTATCTTTAAATTTATCTTTAAATATATCTTTGATTTGGAAAACAGGTTAATTAATCAGAAATGGAAATGATAAATTTAATTAGTCAAATGTAAACCAGCCTTGGGCATTTAAATGTAAAAACATCGGTCAGATAGGAAAACAATAGAAACTTTTAGCAAATGAAATAAATCCATTGGGAAATCGGACCTCAACGAAAAGGATCATCACATCGAGGATGTAATGTTAAGTCAATCTTTCAAAGTAATATAAAAGGACAAGTTTGGAAATTATTAGGAGTTATTATTGATTATTTACGATGTGAAGATATGTGTTAGTGCGAAAGTGAAGAAGGGATTGAAAAAGACGCACGTTCAATCCCTTCAGTTGTTATAAAATGGAAAAATGAAACATCGCTTTTCTTATATTCAGAGGACCACAGGATCATCGGGAAATTTAATGCTGGATTTTAAACGGCAAGCAACTGTAAAACATGAACATTTCTAAAGCCGTAAGAACTTTATAAAATATAACGAACAATATTAATTTGAAAACACTAAGAACTTTAAATTTTAAACTTTCCTAGTTTTTTGTTACAAATAGAATCCTATCTGACCAAACTAAATTCTTTATTAATAGTGTTATTTGATGTATTTTTTTTCTTATTTATGTAAAATCATTTCCATTTATTTATTTTTTGTTCTTTAAGTTTTTATCATGATTTTTTGTTTTTCGTTAAATTAATTATATAAATGTTAAACTTAAGTCGGGCGTGAATGGCTGTATAGATTTGTAAAGTTATATTAGGGGAGGGTAATCTTAGGTTATTTGTGTCATTGTTAAATTGGGTCAATGGATTGGATATATTGATGTAGTTAGTAGATGTAGTCGGAGATTCGCTACTGGCAGAATCGCTTCATACGCCGCACTCTCCCGTTTTGCCTATGGAAGGAATTATAAGACGCAGAGCGCAGTTCCTTTCTATGGAGTTTTTTTTTATTGCTCTTCTTGTCAGATAGATGTCATATTCCTATTTGACGAGAGACAATTTCTTCTCTTAACTTTTTGGTGCTGCCGTATTTCGTATTACATTGAATACATCGATATATCAGATGGATTGGTACCAGTTTGGCTGCGATTTTTAGCCTAAGGTTAAATAGGGATAGAATGTTTATTTTCAAAAGCAAATTTATGTAGTCTATTCATACTCGACACTAAATAAAAATGCATTAAATTTAAGTTGTTTATAGACGTTTGCATGGATTCGTTATCGGTTAATTATGTTTTGGATTTCATATTTTATCAAAATATATAGACATTCGATAAATAATGATACCATACTGGTGAGTATTTAAAATGTATTTATTCGGATGTCTTTTAAGTTATTGATGACAATGCAAGTATCTTATGGTGAATACTATTGGGTTACGTATAAATTTCCCTCCGCAATTGTCAGTAATTAATAATTTTGTATTTTGATCGTTTATGTTTATTTTGAAATGTTTTTGACCGTGAAATCTATGTAACCGATCTATATTCAACATTATAAACAAGCTTTCATAAATTTATCTGTGTGAACTTAATTAAAATGTAAAATTAGAATATAATAGTAATTAAATGTAAATTAAAGTCAAAAATCAAAGTTAAAAATGTAGGTTAAATTTTGAAATGTAAAACTAATACTAAAATAATTTTAAATCTCATATATATGTGAAATAAATAAATGTTTGTGTGTTAATTACTGGCAATGGCTTATTTTACTCTTTTTTTATATATACTCTTAGATTATATTTTTAAATCTCTGCTATTCCACTGAGCTAGTGACATGGGCTAACGACTGGATGCAAAATATAAAAAAAAAAAAAAAATTTTTTTTTTGACTTACGTATCTGCCTACTTTATAAATTTTTGTAGGTTCAAAGGCCTAGATGGCGCCTTGTAGTGCAGATACTTTAAGTTTACCTTCTCCGGATCGTTACAATATATATATGTATACAATATATATATATATATAAATTCTAAATTCCATATAAAATATTTATTAAATTTTTTTCAAATATAATCTTCTTACTTTTTTTGTATCCTATAGTATTTGCTCATTTTTATTCATTTCTTACAAATTCTAATTTTCAAGTTATAACAACATATAGTACAGTTCTCAGTTTTTATGTTGTTTAATGAAATCTAAGATAATACACTAAAAGTTTCCTCGTTTCTGTAAATTCAGATTTTTTATGCATAAATGATGTTTTTTTTTTTTATTTAGCATGTAAATTATCTATTATTTGCAACTACAATACTGTAATTATAATTTGCAACAAAATGCAAATCTACATTACAAGATGACTTATAATTGGTATCTTGAGTGGAACCATCACTTATTAGTTACATTTTTGGTGGTATTTATGTATTCAGAGAATGTTTAATAGGCATATAAATATATAAAAAATAAGTCTATGAATTTCTCTATTTTTAATATCAACCAGGACCAGACTTATATAATTAATATCCTCTATATTTAGGATTAAAGTTTTGAACACCTATTTAAAATAGCACTCTGTCTAATTCTTTTAATCTTATTTGATTATATTTATTATAAGCCTTTTTGTTTGTTTAAAAAAAGTTTATGTTCTATCATCAAGCTTAATCATTAAATAAATTATAATACACCTTTACCCCAGTTAGCAAGGACAATTGTGCCTCAAAATGCATCAGAAATCAAAGACCTCACATAAAACAAAAAACAATTATAGTGAGCTCCTATAGAGAAAAAAAATTGTTACTTTCAATTTAACATATATAAAAATTCTATTAAAAATATAAAGCTTAAATTGAAGAGTGTTAATTAATGAATAAACATTTTATTAAGAATATTATCTTTAAAAAGTACTAAATTGTATAAAACATTTCAGTAGCTGTAATTTTAAAAAAGTTATAATTTTTTTTTATTGACAGTCCTCAATTTGGTTTCTGATGTACTGAGGAAATATTTCATGTTTTACAATTTGTTAAATTAAAGCATGAGTAAAAAAAAATCACAATGTATATTTTAACATGTAAAAAAAAAATACACAATGCATATTATGTTCTGCTACCAAAGTTTTTTTATTTCCAACCAATAAAACATCGAACTTTTTTTGCACCGATATTTTTTTTAAAACAAATTTTTATAAATTTATTTATTTTACAAAAATGCAGTGAAATGAAATAAAATTTTGATAAAAAAATATGTACAATTGATTGCTAAAGTTTTAAAAATGTAAATAATTAGATCTTTTTCTTTTTGCTATTACTGTATATATATATATAGTGTCATTTTCTATAGATCATAAATAGTCAATTACAGTAAATTACTAAAAATTTTAAATTTTAGAATATGTTCTTTTAATATGTTAATTATATTTTGTTAATTATGTTATAAAGTACAATTTGAAGCTAAAGAAAATACGTAGTATATAAAATTATAGTGAATCATTTAAAAATAGTTATGTAAAGCTTTAAATATTGTTGCATATGGTTGCAAAAGCTGGCCATATTAAATAACTCAGCTATAAATAGTTAAAAGTATATTTAAATGTTAAATTTTAATAGTTTTAAAACTTATAGTTAATAAATGTTATTTTTAAATTTATAAATCATCATTAATAGTCAAAATTATTATCATATATTTTAAAAGTAAACTTTATGATAGTGAAAATTGTATTTAATTCTAGATTTTCTAAATTATTTTTCCAAATTTTTATAATTATATTATGAAATATAATAAAGTATTGCAATTTTATTAATCTAGACAGAGAAATAGATTGAAAATCGTCTGTCTCAATTTTATATTGATCATGTGACTTTTAATACATGGTTAAACACACATGCTTGTTTGAATTAATAACAAAGTTTGAAATGTTTTAAAAGTTGTATTATAGAACTGAATATAATTATTATCTATCATAGAAGTGAATATTAAATAATTCTTATAAATGTTTCTAAATGTTTTAAATAGTATCATAAAGACGAATACAGTTATAATAAAAATTAAATATTTTGGTTAAATAAAACTAGATAAATAGAATATTAAGAGTGGAATAAGTTATTAAAAATTATTTTAAAAGTTATTTTAAATGTTTAAATAATTTTGATAAAATAATAATTGATTTAAAAGTAGTATTATAAATAATATTTCAAAGGTTTATTACATCATAAATTTTTATTTTAAAAATTTAATTCTACAAGTTTGCAAAATATGTAAATTTGATCTCAAACTAAAAGTGAGAATTGACCAATCAAATGACGTATTTTCTAGAATATAAATACTGATTGCACGGGGGGTATCGGAGGAGTTTAATAATGTGTTAGTGGTAATTAATATCATACTAAGGTAGCTTAATAATATCAGAAGCTATCCAGGTGACTATACTTTAAAATTTTATTATTTAGTCAATTTATTGTACTCTCTTATATTTCACTTATCATAACTAATAGGATAATTTTATATACTTTTAAAAGAGAGTTTAAAATATAATATATTTTAGAAACTTCGTGAAAATGATTTGCTAAGCTTTAACAGTTTACTTACCAGGAGTATTTTATTTTAAGTTTAACCTAAAATTTCGCAATGAAAAATGGATATACTAAGAAATAAAATGTATATAAATTATAATAATATAAAAATGCATAGAATGTTTATTGATACTATTTTATTAATGCTTCACTGGAGAATTGTTTTGGTACATAAAAACCACAGTACGGACATTATACGGATGCAATGGAAAGCTATTTGCCGTCTAAAAAAAAAAAAAAATTGGAGACGCATTATTATTTATAAGCTTATCCAAGTGTTTTTTTTAAAAAAGAATAAGATACTTATATCTTATGAATTATTTATAGAATATCATAATGAAAGGAATAAAATGTTTAGTCCTTTTTGAAGGAAACATTTTTTTAAAAAAATATTTTTTTGCAAGAATTAAAAAAGAGCTTTCAGAGAAGATTTTACTTAAGCATTGTGATATATAAAACTTCTTGTCTCAGAAGTACTTTAAAAAAACGCATCTTTAGAAGTATTTGTTTTAAAGAACTTTATTAAGAAATAAAACCTATGTAAGAAAGAATGAACATATTGTAGATGAATAAAAGGTGGATCCATGAAAATACAAAATATAGTATGTAAAAGTTTATTGGATAACTTAAGTTAAATTGGATGGAGTGATGCATTAGATACGCCAGCAGAGAATATTGAAGAAACTACACGGGATTAATTTAATATTATGATTTAATAATTACCATTCTGAATAGTAAAACCTAGGACTATTTTCTTATAAAACTTTACTAAAATGGATTAATAATTATTTTGTTTAATTTTTAAAGATTTTTAAAAGTTTTTTTTAAGAATATAGGAAGAATTGTTAGACTTAAAAATAACGCGCTTTGAGGAGAACATTATAAAAAAAAACTTTAAAGAAATAATAAACATTTTGGATTTGATTATGAACTATTGTCAAGTGAATATGTAATTATAGTTTTTGATTTATTTTATTTTATTAACTTAGCTTAAATGTAAATTTTTTATATTTTTTATAAGATTAGGAAAACATAAAACATTAATTTGTTAATAACATATAATTTTATAATATAATAATCTAATAATTTAGATAAGAATATTTTTAGATAAAGTGTATGGATGTATATTTTCTTTATGTATGCAATGCTCTGTATCTAGTGGATGAAGGAAGCCTACTGAACATGATGACCAGATAAAGGTTATTTGGTAATGATAATGAATATTAATAATTTATAATGTATATTCTTTGTTTTCTTTTAGATTATCTATGAATAGTAAGAATAGAGTATAAATGTTTAATTATATGTAAATGCATTTTTATACAACATTTTAAAAACATTATGAGATTAGGATTGATTTGAAAATATGCATACAATGATTTTTATATTAGTGATATAATCCAACATAGTAACAAATATTTATGTGATTCTTTTAAAACTTTTCATGTTATTGGATATTCAAATATTATCTGATTAGATTGTATATGATTAAACATACAGAATAATGAAGTAAGCAAACTTTTCTTGTGGAACAGTGAGATTGTTTTTTAACTATCAGTGAATTTTATTTATTGTTTTTGTAAATGCAGATAGTTATTTATCGATGTAAGATGTGGAAAATCTTGAGAAATACTAATGAGATAGTGGCTTGGAAGTACTTGGGTAGACAGGAAACCAAGATGATGTTTTTAAAAATAGGATGTTATAAGGAATGTGAATAATACTTATAGTCTTTGTGTAGATATCAGCATAGTTAACAAAGCCCTATGACTGGTACACATTTTATTTGGACAGTGTTTATATTTCTTTAAATATTTGATGTTCTAATAAAGCTGAAGGAATAGCTTTAACATCGTTTATGTATTGGAGGATATTAGACAGGTAAAGGTCGTACCTCGATTTCTTGTTAATGCACTGTGCCATGATTTTTGAGATATGTTATGAGTGATACTCTAGCTTTCTTCCTTAAATCCTATGCATCTATTTTGCTATCTTTATTTCATGTAACTGCATCGTTCAGTAAGATATTTTGAAAAGAAATGGTAAATAATTTAGAGCTTAGGTTATGCTATCGTTTTGTATAAGATTGGTTTATTTGCTTAGAAGGAATAGAATTTTATAACTTGAAATTGAAGGTCCAATGAATCCTAAAGGAAAGGAAAGAATCATAGAATATATTTTGAATTTATTTCGGAAATGAAATATAAATTTTTAGAATAGAGTATCTAAAACAAAGATATTTTCTTTAAAATGTTAATAATTTTGGAATGCTTATTATGTTATTGTTTTAGAAAAATAAGTATTGCATATTTTTAAAATACAATAAATGTTATAAAGAATAGGCATAATATAATTTTATTTATTGAATAATAGGAATATATCGATGATTACACTTATATCATTTAAAGTAAGGCTAAATGGGAATATGTTGTGTTTAGTAAACAAAGTGTGATAAGTGATATCTACTAAAATCTAGTAATGAATTTTTGGACAGATAGTATGTAACATCTTTGACATTGCAAGATGAAAATTTGTTTTAATATTTTAAGAAATCCATACTCATTATAAAGTTACTTTTGTTTTTTCTGTAGAATGTTTTTTTTTAATAAAGATATAGTTTAATAATATTAAGGATGAAATATTTTGCTAATAAAATAAATAAATATATTTGTAATAAGTTAACCATAACGAGAAACCAAATGGTAACATTTTATTTTGTCTTAAGTCTAAATAAAGACCTAACTAAGTATAAATTATTTTTATAACCCAGTAAATAAAAATGTAAAGTATAAAATAAGGATATCCACTGTAAATAGTGTACATAAATTGTTTATTTTATTTTGTTGTTATTAATAAACTTTGTTAAAATTTGTTTTTCAAAAATTTTTGTGTCTGAATTGTTTATTTCTCCACTACACTGCATGAAATCACAATATATTCATAATAATTGAAACAAACATATAATTTTGCACACAAAGATAAATAGAGAATTATTTTAAGAATTTAAATATTTTATTGGTATTCTTTTAATTAAATAATCATAATTTTACATTATTTTATTGGTCATAAATCAGTTATCACAATAGTATATTGAATTATATGCTATCAGTTGCCACACATACTTTTGTTTGTCACATTATCAAATGCTACCATGTAGTTGTTATATTATTACATGAAGATAAAAGATTATATTATATTATTTGATTATTTTATTATGGTAATAAAAATATAACGAAAAGAAAAGATATACAGAATTAGTTATACAATGAAGAATATTATTATTATTTATTATTATTTGTTTCAGTGTAGTAGATTATGACATAAAATCCCTTCTCATATTTTACTACTGTAATTTTAAATTAACTTAGAATAAATTTATGAACCTGAGATTTTATAAAGCTAAATTATTATAAATAGAAGATTAAGATGTAATTATTAGCTTAATCTTAGTGAGTAGAAGTTATTAAAGTCGTAAGAATACTATGAGTTTGTTATTTGAAATAGTAATAAGGGGGGATAGTGTTCTTATGCCATTGAGGTAGTATCCTGTAGGATATTGGCTCAATGTAATCTATCTTGTCACCTGTATTTTCACTTCAAGTCTCATGAAAATATTAAATATTTATTTAATTTATTTTTATAAACTGAACCTTATTCGTATTTTAAATTTGAGCTAGTGAAATATTTAATTTTAATGCTGAATATTTTATTTATTAATTATTAACTGAGCTAGAACCCGTTTTATTTATATCATATACTATTCTGAAGTGAAGATGCACAAAGGCACGGTTAGAATATATATATATTATTCAGATATAAGTATATTGTCTATACTAAGCAATGCCTTTGAGGGTACCATTATCATATTTTCAGTGATATGGATGCCTGAAAAGTTGGAGAGTGGAGAAGATTGAAGCTTATCCATTAAAGTTTGAAGATTTGCTATCTTAATATAAACTGAGACTGACTGTATATATGTATGGGATATGGTGATCTGGACTAATGAATGAGTGCTGGTTCAGCATGAAATATGTATATTGAATATCATTTATCTTTTTCACAAGTATGTGTTCATGTGTATCAATTATATAAGATGGAGTGCATAGCTGTAAGAAGCTTGAAAGTCTGAGTTTAAGTTCCTTCTAATTACACACATATATGTAAATAATGTTTATAATAAAAGTTGCAATAATCTTGAATATATTGAAAACAAATTACAAGATTGATTTAAAATTGAGCAAGTTTAAATAATAATCTTAACTTGTGTTTAGTATTCTTTAATAATTTAAAGTTGATTATTAACAGCATAGTGCACAAAATTATTTCTTTCTGAAAATAATTTACAATTAGGATTAACACTTAAATAGGGCTATAACCTTAGTATATATGCCTTGAATGCTTAATTTATTACAAGAGACCTCTACAAATCTAAATGCAAGATTTGACTTTATAAAGATAAGAGCAACCTCTTATCGTCAACCTAAATATATAGGCAAATCTAAAGTATTTTGATATGGGAGCATGAAGCTAATAAATTCTTCACTGGTTAAGTCCACTATTTCTGTTAAACATTAACGATCATGAAATCTTTCGATTTACAATGAGTTAATAGTCAGATCTTAAATTTAGAAATATTTTGAATCAATTTAAAGAATTAATATTTACAACTTTAAATTGATTCAAAATATTTCTAAATTTAAGATCTGACTATTAACTCATTGTAAATCGAAAGATTTCACAATCTTTAATATGTAACAGAAATAATGGACTTAATCAGTGAAGAATTTATTAGTTTGATGCTCCCAAATCAAAATGCTTTAGATTTTCCTATATATTTAGAAAAATAGGTTGAAGATAAGAGGCTGCTCTTATCTTTATAAAGTCAAATCTTGCATTTAGATTTGTAGAGGTCTCTCTTGTAATAAATTAAGCACTCAAGGCACATGTACTAAAGTTATAGTCTTATTTAAGTATTAAGTGCTAACATTGCATCTAATAAGAATTAATATTTACAACTTTAAATTATGATTAACATATATTTTCCCCACAAGTAAAATAACATTCATAAGAATTTTAATCCTCAAAATTAATTGATTTACTATATTTTACATTCTTTTGCTTTTTGTAGTCATTAATAATGGAAATGTTTATGAAAGCATTGATTATTTTGCAAAGACACTGCATAAAAATCAGATAAAATACATAAATTGTATTTTAATTCTTTAACCAAAACATATTCCATGTTGTATAATTAATATGCTCTGCATTGTATTTACATATTTTTAACATTAATGTCACCAATTGATTTTCAATTTATATAACTTTAATGAAGTCACTAATCTCTGATACCATCAATCTTACAAAATGACCATCATTTTTAAAAATAGCAGTTATTTTTCAAAAAAAGTTTTAAAGATCATTCTGCACATAACTGCTAGAAAATGAAAATAGTGGGCATATACTTATGACAGCTATGTCAAATCCTTGCATAAAGGTCCATTACTAATTGAGGTAAAGGTGTATTCAGTTTTATTAAACCTTTGATACATTTTATGCTTGCATAAACTAAACTAATTACTATTTACATAAACCATGGCAACTTTTCAAATAGCAGGTTGTATTAGGTATTCAACATCAGACCACCTTTAAAAGAATTTCACAAATACTATTTAATGCAAACCACACCAAAACAAAATTATTTTTAAAAAACAAATTATGACTTTTATATAATTAAGATAAGAAATAAATCACATAAATTTTAATGAATAGCTTGGTGTGGGGCATTTTTTCTGTCTTCAATATTTATTGCTTTCTGAAATGTTATTCATAAATTATCTTCAAGATATTTATCTATCAATCTCAATATTGTTTTTTTTTCTTTATAACTTTTATTCTGGAAAAAAGTTGTTCACGTCTGTATAATCAACCAATATCGCTGCATATCTTTTAGCAAATCATCTTTTTTTTTAAAAGTAGTATTTTTAATGAAATGTACAAACCTGTAATAAAAACTCATTTTGAAATTTTTGCTATAAAATTCGTTATCTTTAATCTCATTAACTCAATTTGCAACTTTTTATGCCATATTCCCAACATGAGAATTAAATGGATTTGAAAAATTGTTAAAATTGACATCTTTAGCTTTGAAGTCATTAAATCTCAAATTGTTTTTTTTTTTTTTCAAATTATTTAATGCATCATCAAATATAATGTATTCAGATTCTTTCAAAGTGGCTAATGTGAGAAAATATAACATGTTACACATTAAATAATGTTTCATTTTAAGAACTTTGACATGAATTTACATTTTGTGAATTAAATAATGTGAAAGTACTGAAAACTCCCAATGAGCTATATATATATAAACTAATTGTCTGTAAAAGTAAAATGATTCATCTACACTTGGCTTTGATCTTATATAAGCATACCATTTACTGATATAATACATGTAGAGCATGATTTATATTTATTAACATAATTTCAAGACAACTATAAGCTATTTTGAAATCCCTATATATTACATATATATAGACACAGGGGTATAATAAGCTTGTGTCTCAGTTATTACATTGTAGAGATGTCTGCCCATCTTGCATATGTATTAAATGGATTATGTCGTGTACATGTGGAGTTCAGATTGACCTTAGGTCAACATGGGTGTGACAAAAATCTCAGCCTCATGGTGCCCTTTGAGCATTCTATCATCAGATTTTCAATTGGATGGACAGTTGAAGAGTTGGAGTGTGGAATAGATTGAAGCCTGTCCATTAAAGTATAAAGATTGTCTATCTTAATATATATCTGAGCACTTATATATGTGTAGAGATGATAATCTGGACCAACTGATGATTGCTGGTTTAGCATGAAATACGTATATTGGTGATTATTTATCTTTTCAACATATATGTGTTTAAGTGTATCAGTGTTATTAGATAGAATGGAGAGTGGTGGGTCATGTGAAAGTCTGTGCTCATGTGATTACCTTATATATTATATAAAACTAATTAAAGAAAAATCAGCCGCATATTTAACCACCTCTTAATATTAAATTAATCTTCAATTAATAGATGCAAATATAACTTTTTAGTAGCCTGAATTAAATGAAATATGTGAAAGTATCTTAAAATCTGTGAAAGTACCTTAAAATCATGAGTGAGCTATATATAAACTAACTGTCAATATATATAAAATATAGACTAAGGCACCTATACTTTAGTTTTGATCGTATATAAGCATACTATTTACTGACATACATGCAGAGAGTGATTTATATATACTATCCCAATTAAACATATATTAGCATGCCATTTACTGATTTACTTACACACAGAATATGATTTATATATAGTAACAATTTCAAGACAACTATTTTAAAATCACTATAACTTCCATGTTATTTCATCTAATTTGTGCTATGAAAAAGTTATATTTACATCTATTAACTGAAGGTTAATTCATTTTTAAGTAGTAGTTAAATATGAAGATCAGCTGTGCCCTCTAATTAGTTATAGTGTTTTCAAAATAGCTTACAGATGTCTTGAAGTTATGTTAGTTAATAGAAATCATGCTCTGTGTGTAAGTATATTAGTAAATGATATGCTTATATACAATCAAAGCTAAAGTATAGGTGGCTCATTACAGTTTTCTGGAGATTTTCAGTACTTCTGCATTACTTTATCTAATTCAGGCTATTAAAAAGTTATATTACAACTATTAACTGAAGTTTAATTCAATGTTAAGAGGGTAATTAAATATGAGGCTCAACCTTTCTCTCTAATTAATTATACTGATTACAAAATAGCTAATTGTCTTGGAAATTATGTTAGTATAACTAAATCATAATTGTAAAAGAAACAAAAAGAGACAACATGTGAGTTGGAGGAATGAAATAAGAAAGTGTGTAGGGGTGATGGGGAAAAGAGAAGCTAAACATCAGACAAGATGGATTGAACTTGGAGAGATCTTCATCCTGCAGTGGATTAATAATGGTTGATGATGACAAACTCAATCATGCTTTGTGTGTAAATACATTGATAAATGGTATGCTTATATACGATTAAAGCTAAAATGTAGAAGACTCATTCTATATTTTATGTTTACGGAGTTGGTTTACATATAGTTGTGGAAGTACTGAAAAAAACCCAATATTTCATCTAATTTGAGCTATTAAAACATTATATTTAATTCATTAATTAGTTAATTTTCTTAATCATAAACTAAAATCATTAAATTGAGTGATAATATTTATGAAAAATATAGAAAATCACTAACATCCTTATTATTCTTTTTTCTCTAAGCTTATAAAAATAATGAAGTATTTTCCTATGCTTAACTAGTTCTCTGCAATCAAATTCTTTCTTTATTTTATGTGTCAAAGCATCGGCCGGGGAAGCGAACCTGCAAACCCGGGACAACTGCTTGTAAGGCAGCTATGTTGATTACTCGGTCACCAACGCTTGATCACAATCAAATTCTTCTACAAATTCTTTGGAATCATTTACAATTAAGTTCTCAGAATTTTATAAAATTGATGTTTGAAATAATGTCACATATGTTATCAAATATTACTAACTTTGCACTTAAATTTTCTTGATGATTTGGGCAATATGATATTGCAAAAACATTGTTGCTAAATTTATAGAAACTATTCTGATTTTAATTTAAATAAATCTTATCACCAACTATTATAGGAACCATATCTATTAATATGGATTGACTATTTTTTAAAGAGAGATAATTTTGTTATTGCTTTATTTTCTTTATAGATGCCGTTTTCAGAAATGGTAATTAATTTTATACTACTTATAAAAATTACACGTTGACCTATATCTGATATATCAATATTTTTGTCAATATCCAATAAAAAGAAATAAATTCAGATGATTTTTTTGTTATCTCACCCTCTATATTGACTGCAGTTTTTTCAATAAATCATTTATATTTAATGAAAACAAAAAATAAACATTTTAAATTGAAATCATTTTTAATTGGGTTGCTAATTTGAGGAATTGTTTATTTACACTACATCTTAAAGAAGAGAAAACATGAGTTAATGGATGAGAATAACAATTATAATAAATATTATTAAGTTGTTTTTATTCATAAAGTAAAAGTGCCATTCAAAAAATCATAAAGAGAATGTACCACAGGTTAAATACGATTCATCTAGATCCAAGCATTCTTGACATATATCTTACAAAATCTTAGGATTGTGATAAACTTTGGATTTCTGTTTTAATTTCTGCAATAAAATGAGCTTTTGAGCTCAAAATAATTGTTTAAAATATTCATGAAAAATTTATTTAAATAAAATATCAAAAATTATTAATATTCCATAAAAACAAATGGTGCAATTCACAATTGTGAAAAATAATTTCGTGTCATGTCTAGTACTCAATGAATGAATGTAATACTTGCATTCAATTATTCTATCTTTAAAATAAGTCATATTTCCTAGCAAAATCATTTATGGTAACAATGGAATGTAATGGTATACCATACAAGTGGTATAATTTGGGATCTGTGAGTTTTTATGATTTGAAAAAAAATACTTTGAGTATCTAAATGAGCATTATATCACTTTCATTTCCTTAAAACTCTATCGTTATCCCTACCTACCTCCAGATCAGCTGGTTTTGAGCTTATGTCTCACTTCAGTGGAGGGCTGGGAGACTAGAAACTAGATTTAAAATATTAACTCTAAAGTCAGCACTTACATGTTTCTATCAATTTGAAAGCATGAATTTATCAGACACGTAAATGTCTCCAAACCTAGCCTAACAACCCAGCTGGTCTGGAGATAGGAATAATGATAGAGATTTTGAATTTTATTTCTTTCAGCACTTATAAAAACAAAGCTTGTTTATAGCTATTGGTAAGCTCCATCTAGTGAATATATATATATATATACACACAAATCAATATATATATATCAAAATACAGTACAATTTATATAAATTATATTCTTTTAGAAGTACTTTCGACTATACACTTTGTAGTCTTTATCAACTATATAACGTTAAATAATCAAAACGAGACAACCCTTAACAATACCCATAGTTCAATTCAGATTTCCCACAATTCTGTTATCTTAACATTTGATGACTGGCAATTCATTAACATTTGACGATTTCTTGAAATCAACATAGCCTCTTTTATTTTACGTTTATTATGACAATGTTCAATTTGAATAATTTTTATATTTTTATAATCAAATTTAAATCCATATTGACAAGATTTATTATGATCAAATATAACAGATGATGAAGGTTTATTTACATCTGTTCCATATTGATTCTCTTTTTGAATTCTATTATATAAAAGCATATGTTCTTTTATTCTCTTCTCAAATGTACACTTAGATTCACCAATGTATTGTACGCCACATCCACATATCAATCTATATATAATAGAATTTTGATTAAACTTTGAATTTTAGAATTATTAAGCAATCTATTTATGTTATTTGTAGAGAAAAAAGCAATATGACACAAACCATTATAAATTTTCCTAATAAACTTGACCTGCTCATCTGATATAAATGGCATTGAAATCCATTTCATTTTGATATTTTTATTTTTAATTTTATTATAGTGTTGATTTCTTTTAAATCCTTTAATAATATTAGCAATTGCATTTTTATAATAACCAATTTTCAAACAATTTTGAACTATGGGTATTGTTAAGGGTTGTCTCGTTTTGATTATTCAACGTTATATAGTTGATAAAGACTACAAAGTGTATAGTCGAAAGTACTTCTAAAAGAATATAATTTATATAAATTGTACTGTATTTTGATATATATATATTGATTTGTATATTACATATATTGTGAAACGAATACAGATATCAAACTTTATTATATATATATATGTACATAACCAAACCTGCCTAGTACTATACTAGCAAAAATAAAAACAATACATTACTAGATTAAATCCAAAATTTTAACACAACCATGGTTTCATCTACTACAAATAGACCTTCTCAAGTGAAAATCAAACTAAAGGAAATAACATATATGTACACACAAACAAACCTTCCCATAATTCATTTCAAACTCCACCTTCCCTTAACATCAAAAGAAGTCTTCATAAGATTGATAGCCTCAGAATCAAGAAGATTTATCATCAAAGTCCCCTTTATTCTTCTTTTTAATTCATTCTTTTCATAAAAAATAACCGAAGCATTGTTGAACACCCTAAGTTAAGATACATATGTTTAACTCTACTTATATGAACCTTAATCCTTTCATTAAGGCTAAACTTACTCTGGCATACATAAAACCACAACTATATGGAATCTTATAAACAATACCAGGAATAGACCCACTATCAAGACTGTTTGGAACCATTAAGTAAAAGGTTCTGATTTGAATTCATTACTTAATGGTTCAAAACAGTCTATTGATAGTAGGTCTATTCCTGGTATTGTTTATAAGATTCCATATAGTTGTGGTAAGTTTTATGTAGGCCAGAGTAAGTTTAGCCTTAATGAAAGGATTAAAGTTCATATAAGTAGAGTTAAACATAGGTATCTTAACTCAGCTTTATATATTCATGAATTGAATACAGGTCATAGAAATATTGTTTAACAATGCTTCAGTTATTTTTTTATGAAAAGAATAAGTTAAAAAGAAGAATAAAGGAGACTTTGATAATAAATCTTTTTGATTCTGAGGCTATCAATCTTATGAAGACTTCTTTTGATATTAAGGGAAGGTGAAGTTTGAAATGAATTATGGGAAGGTTTGTTTGTGTGTATATATATGTTATTTCCTTTAGTTTGATTTTCACTTGAGAAGGTTTATTTGTAATAGATGAAACCATAGTTGTGTAAGGATTTTGGTAAAATTTTGGATTTAATCTAGTATTGTATTGTTTTATGGTTTTGCATATATATACATGTATTTATATTATATATTCAATTTTTTTTAATGCATCATTTTTGTATATCTTCATATTCCTTCTTTTCTTCATAAATTCTCTAGTGTCAGTAGAAATTTATTGGTCAATTGCTGTTTTTTTCTACCAGCTATCTATGTTGCAGTTTTCAAAAGTGTATCAGTTATTTTCATATTAATTTCATTCAAATCTGAATCATGTTCAAAATCTACTAATACTTGAAACCGATTTGTAAGTTCTAATTTAAATTTATTAGAATGTTTCTGAAGATTAGGAATATCAACTGTAAATATTGTTTTTCTTAATAATTTTTGTCTCTATAGTTCTACATTAACACGTATCTTCCACCTTACTAATCGATGATCACTTCCTGTGTTAAATTTATTAAGAACATTACAATCTTGAAATATATATTTCCTGTTAGTCAAAATATAATCCAATTCTGCTGTACCTTCATTTGGATGTTTCCATGTCCATTTCCTTTTAACATTTTTTTCAAAAAAAGAATTCATAATATAAAGTTTTTCTTTTTCTGCAAACTCCCACAAGTCTATGTTCCTCTCTCATTTCTATTACCATAACCAAAATTACCCACAGCACTTTCATCTTTCTTTCTTTTTTTTTTTTTTACCAATTCTAGCATTAAAGTCTCCCATAACAATTTTAAAATGGTGTTTACTCTGATCAAAAGCCTTTTGTACATCCATATAAAAATCTTCTACTACTTCATCACTATGAGAACTTGTTGGGGCATAAACCTGAATTATCTGCATTTTATATCTGCTATTAAGTTGTACAACTAATCTTGCCACTCTGTCCGATACACCATCAATATCCACAATATTGTTCTTCCACTTTTTATTTATAATGAATCCTACTCCACTTGTATTTCCAATATTTGTGCCTTTATAATAGAGTATATGTCCACTTTTTAAATCAATTGTCTCTTCACCTTTTCTTCTAACTTCACAAAGTCCAATAATGTCCCATTTAATATAAGAGAGTTCTTCTTCTAATTCTTGCAATCTTCCTTCACTTGAAAGTGATCTGCAGTTGTAAGTACCTAAATAAAAAGTCATCATCAAATGGTAGCCTGGGTCCGCAATCAGGGGATTCTTAGCACCTTCCGCCTTTGGCCACCAACTGCTGCCTTGGTTAGTGACTTTACAGCCTCCTGGGAATAAGGGCCATGCTTTATTTTTGTCTGTCATAATTGTATATATGTATTGGGAAAATATTTATCATTTACACAAACATTCATTCTGTCTTATCAGGCACTGAGAAGAAAGACCATGGTGTTTCTTGATCTTAAACTCAGAGGTAAAAAGCCAATAAACTCACCATGCTGGGTAAAGCAAGTTGGTGAGCAGCCCATCCATGTTCGTATACTATATGAATAATCACATAGTAATAACAGCTGCAATGACAAGAATTTATGGAGTGGACATTAGGAATTTGCCCTGCTCGGTTCCTTTAAGGCCTCCAAGAGGAATCAAAGAGGAATTTTGTAAAATGGTGTGGAAAAGAGTTGAAAATGATATAAGAAAGTATAACTGTGAACTAGCAAGGAAAGCTGTAGAAGAAAATAAAAGTCTTAAGAATGTTAAACAACATTTTGGTATTGGTAGGAAATTTATATCTGCAATAAGAAAAAAAGATGGAATTATTACTAAGAAGAGAGATGACATCATGAAATTGATAGAAGATTTTTATCAAGAATTATATAGTAATAAAGAACAAGTACCTCCTATATCTATTACATCTTCCAAATTGCCCAGAATTTTAAATGAAGAAGTGAGACATGCAATTAAATGTATGAAGAAAGGAAAGGCTCCAGGAAATGATTGAATTATAATTGATATATTAAAAGAAGCAGGTGAAGAAATAGAAAATTTTTTAGCAAAGTTATATACCAAATGTCTAAATGGTAAAGATGTACCAGATGATTGGAAGAATGCAATAATAATATTAATATTTTAAAAAGGTGATAAAGAAGATATTAGAAATTACAGACCTATCAGCCTTTTATCAGTTTTATATAAAATTTTTACCAAGATAATTACTACTCGTCTACAGAGAACATTGGATTTCCACCAACCAAGAGAACAAGCTGGATTTAAAAGTGGTTGTAGTACAGTAGATCATATCCAGGTATTGAGAGAAGTTATAGAAAGGACAAATGACTATGAGTTGTCATTATGTTTTGGATTTGTAGATTATGAAAAGGCATTTGATTCTATAAACATTTCTTCAGTGATTAAAGCATTAGATCATCAAGGTATAGATCCAGGATATTGTCATATTTTAAAGAATATTTATAAAAATGCAACAGCAACAATTAGATTACATAATGATACTGGGAAAGTCAACATTGAGAAAGGTGTAAGACAAGGTGACTCCATATCTCCAAAACTTTTTACAGCAGTGCTGCAAGAAGTATTTTGTGGATTAAAATGGGAAACTAAAGGAGTGAAAGTAAATGGTGATTATTTAAGTCATTTAGATTTCGCAGATGATGTAGTTGTTTTTGCAAATAATGCTTCAGATCCGCAGGAAATGTTGCAGGAATTATCAGATGAAAGTAGGACTAAAGATAAATGTTAAAAAGACTAAAGTAATGTTTAATCGATTTGCTCAAAATATGAAAATAAAAATTGATTATGATGAATTAGAAGAAGTTAACAGTTACAAATACCTTGGTCAGATTATTAATACAGATGGAAACATAATGGAGGAAATTAATCATAGAATTAAACTTGGTTGGAGTGCTTTTGGTAGAAATAACTTGATACTAAAAGGAAATATGCCTATGTGTTTGAAAAGAAAGGTTTTTAACAAATGTGTTTTACCAGTTTTTACTTATGGATCTGAGACTTGGACACTTAATAGAAGAGCAATTCAAAGACTTCAGACCACTCAAAGAAGTATGGAGAGATGTATGTTGGGAGTAACAAGAAGAGATCGTAAATGCAATGTATGGGTAAGAGAACAAACAAGTGTTACTGACCTCATTGAAAAAATTAAAAGATTGAAGTGGAGTTAGGCTGGACATATTGTTAGAAGAGATGATAATAGATGGACAATTGAAAATTTAAACTGGATTCCAAGAGATTGTAAAAGACCCAGAAAGAGACCACATGTGAGATGGATGGATGAAATAAGAAAGTGTGCAGGGGTGATGTGGAGAAGAGAAGCTAAAGATCAGAGAAGATGGATTAAACTTGGAGAGACCTTCATCCTGCAGTCGATTGATAATGGTTGATAATGATGATGATGATTTATATTATATTCTAGTATTAATAAATAAAAGTATGAGAATCAAACTTGATAATTGATAAGTTGGAATTTAAATTTAGGTAATGTTTAATTTATTTGTGTAAAAAAAATTCCATACAGATGTTAGTTTGGCTATTTCATTATGTTTACTAATACAATTCAGCTCTTTCAAATAATAACCAAAAAATAATAAATTCTTTACAACAGCTATGTAAATATCACAATGTTTTTATACATTAAAAGCCTTTTTCAGCACTTGATTTGGTGCCCTTTTCAAATGTTAATAATCTTTTGATGTGATGTACTATGACTTCTCTTTAAATAGTCAGGAATCTCTCAGCAACTATGCCCAGAGAAACCTGTTATCCCCTTTATCTTCCCTTTCCATTTCCAACCCTAAGTTTTTCTATAATCTGCTCCATGCCATTTCCACAGCATAATCTTTGTCAACTCTATGGCCTTTATATCTAAATCTCCTTTATCTTTTCCCAAACCCAGCATAAAAACCAATAACCCACTTTCTGTATAATCACTTTGTTCATATTTATTCTTCCATACCTTTTCTGCTTTGAAGCATTTACATTCAATTAACAGATACCTAATATTTTCTATGCCTTCCTTACACAATTTGCAGACTAAATCACCCATATTTTTCAATTTACATGTATATTCTCGTTACTAAAGATCCCATTCCGGCCATAAACAATAAACTACTTTCCTTGCTATTATCATAAATTAACTTGCACCCAATGTTCCATTTACTTCTATATATATTTAAACTCTTTTTACTCTCCATCTCCATATTCTTTATTAATGCATCTATTCCTTTATCCCATTCCTTACCACTATAACACTCAACAATCCTCCTAACACAATCATCCCACCTTTTGTACAAGTATCCAAATCTTTTGCATGCTGCAGTACCTTTCTCGCCCATATTGTTGCCAGCCCTTTACTTGTAACCCAATTAAATACTATTTTGGCTATTCTTTTATTATCCATAAACTGCAACCTACCAAACATTTTCATTTTACTTTTTTGCATCTCTCATATAAAAACTTGACCATCCCATTTCTTCTTGAATTGCCTCCTTTACTGTCCACACATCTGCTTCTAATGCATGTCTTCCTATTTTGTACTTTTCCTAAGCAATCTAATGCCCCTTTACTAACACATCATTACCATATGTTAAAACCCTGCTACTGCAACTCTCTTCCATACAATTCTACCTACATATTTATTATATGAAAACACTGCTAATTTCTTTATCAATCCTTTCTTTTCTTTCCTTCATTTATCAATTTTTTCTCGCATTCATCCAAACAATTTTTCTGATTACTTAAGATGATTCCCAAATAACTATATCTATTCACCATACTTAACTTTATATCCCACTATAAAAATTCTACATTTTCTCTTTCCCCAGTATTAACCATCATTATATTTGATTTTTCTTCACTAAATTTAATCCCCATCACTTTATCCACCCTTGCACATATCCTCAGCATAACTTCCATATCTTCTCTTCTTTCTGCACACACAAAGACATCATCCACAAAAAAAGACCCAACAAAATATATACTCCCTTGTCACCTATTAACAGCATCTCTATCACTCTTCCTAGTCTTTCTATTGCTCTCTCTCCATTTCACTCAAATACAACAAAACAAAATAGGTGACATAGGGCATCCTTTCCTTAGTCCCATCCCATTTTTATCTTTAACTGATTCTATATCCCCTAATTGATACGTAAAGTAATTATTTTCATATAATTTCTTAATAATATCCACTAAAACTTCATCCATTCCCAAATTTGCTGAACTTATCTATAATCTATTTCTATTTATTCTATCATATGCTTTCTCTATATCTATAAAACTCATATATAACTGTCTACCTGAACTCCTACTGAAATCCATGTTGTGTAACTACAAATAAACTATCTTCTATATGCCTATCTGATCTAAAACCTCCTTGCATTTCCCCCACTACATTATTCTCTTTCATCCATTTTGCAACTTTTCCAGCTGCCATATATGAGAAAAATTTATATAAAACTGATGTTACTGCTATTTGATCTATAATTGTTTAACTTTCTATAATCCTTACCCTTTCCTTTAAATAATAATCTTACCCTTGTATTACTGCAACTACCTGAAAAAACTCTCTTCTTTGCCATCTTATTGAAACAGGATAATAGCTTTACTTTTGCCCTATGCCCTAAATTCATTCAGACATAAAACCATCTAGTGTTCAATGATGAAATTAAAACAAACAATAATATAAATCATTAAAATATTATTTCCAATAATGATTGTTGTGTTTGGATAGAACTTGGGCTTTGGAGAAATGTGATAGCTAGTATATAAGATATGGATAGCAAATGCTGAAGATGATAAACAATTTTTTAAAGTGACAACATGCTAATTTTTTCAAGCACTTACTATTTAATGGTTATTCATTCCTATATGTGTAACCTAGCATACTTCACAGGAAACCTTACAATTCATTGAAGTTCAAAAAGGATTACATCTTTAATTTTGATCAGAATACTGTTAATTTTTTGTTCAATAGCAATGTTTATTGTTGTAGCAGCACAAAATATGTCCAAATTATAGTTTCTTTATATAAGGTATGTATATCCTAATCAAAAAAATCCTCTGCCTTCTTTTTTGGAATTTTTAATTTAGTTCATTGCTCTGTTTATAGAAAGGGTATTATAACAATTACCATATTTTATAAGATTCCCTATGGAGTAGTATACTAAGAATGATTAATCACCAGAACCAAAATGCTATCCTGATGTGACAATCATTATCAAAGAGTATTTAGAGAGACCAAAGAGAATTTAAAAAGCTCAAATTGTATTAATAAATATAATGAAATAACCATACTAACAATCATCGCACAGAAGTTTCTTCAAAAAAAAAAAAAGTAAATAAAACTCAATAACTAAATTTAAATATAATTATTCTCAAGTTGAATTCTCATCTTTCATTAATTATTGCTTTCTTTAAAACATGTTTTGTTCTGTAATTTCATGTATTCTACTTCTTTTTTTTTTACAATTTTTAAAACTTTCTATATCTTTACAACTATCACTTGCATAATACTACTCAAAAGTTTCCACAAATTATATTTGTTTAGGAAAACCTTCACTTCAATATACACAAGTTAATTTTAATATTTTCATTGTCAAACAATGACTGCTTATGATTATTTAGTGGGAAATTGCATGTAAGTTAAAAATCACTTTGACTAAGCCTGAAAAAAACGATGTGATTCATTTTTCACAGTGTAGTTTGGAATGATCACTATTCTTTATAAAATACATAATTTCAATAATTGTTCAAAATAAAAATGCTTATAACTGATGTTCTAATATAATAATAACTACTATCCTTAAAGAATTTATTTCTTCTTGATATTAGTTTTAAAACTATTTTTTTTTCCCCTATTTATATTTAAATTCTACTGTCAGAGAAATTTTAAAAGAAGTTTTATCTTGCTATAATCTTTTTGAAACAGCATTATATCTTCAATTCACACTTTTTATTATTGTTTTTGAGCCTTTAAGAAATTTCCACATAACCTCTTTTTTAATAATCTCTGATCATATTCAATTTTAATCAGAATATGCATTTTATTAAAATTGATATATTCTGTTGATTATATATATATTATTCACACAGCATTAAATGTATATGGAAATAGGATAGAAGTGACCGGGCTTGATCCAGCTGTGAAATAAAACACCATAACATGTTTATAAAACTAAAGAAGACTATCCACAATATAAATAAAGCTAAATTTGCTAAATATGTTGAAATTTTAATCTATTCTTTAGTTTGCTAAATATGAATAAAGAAATCCACCACAATATATTTAGCAAACGTTTAAAGAATAGACTTTCCAAAATTTCAACGTTTAGTAAATTTAGTTTTATTTACATTGAAAAGTATTTAAGAATAGATTATATGTGTTGTTTGCTCTACTGTTTTATTTTTTAAATTTAATGTGATGATTTTTTTTAATGATTTCATAATTAAATGAACGCCGCACTTTTACATGCATTTGGTAATTTTTAAAACGTACTGCATATTGCAAAATTGATTTAAAAAATTATTTCAAATTATTTACACATTAAAAACGTAATGTAGAAATATTAACAAAAAGTTTTTGTAAATTTAAAATAAACAGATAAATAAAAAACACTTTACCGGAGAATAAATTATTTACACATTAAACGTAATTCAATGTAAGTTTCAGAATTGTAGAAATACTAACAAAAACTTTTTGTAAATTTAAAATAAACAGATAAATAAAAAACACTTTACCGGAGAAGTTTGAGAATTGTAGAAATATTAACAAAAATTTTTTGTAAATTTAAAATAAACAGATAAATAAAACACTTTACCCGAATTAACAGCTCAAAAAAGTAACTGTGATAGCAAAATCGCAATAGACAGAAAAATCAAAAAATTTCCCAAACCTCTCTACGAATTTTAAATCTCGCGGGTGAAAAAAAAAAAAAAAAATTGACTCTCTGATGGATTAATCACGCCAGTCACTTGGTTACCATGACAACGTTGTCATGAAAAAAACGTCAATGTCTACCGGAAGGGAAATCGGTAAGTCAAAAACGTCATCGGTTGAATTATTCACAAGTACCACTTTGTTTAATATTTTTTATTATTAAATAATTCTTCATTTTTAAATTTTAATTAAATACATAACAAATTTACTTAGTTTATATATTTAAAAAAATGCTTGAGTTTTTTTTTTGTCGAATAATTTAATTAAATATTCGATTTTTTATTTATACTATAATGTTGAATAAGAAAATATAATTTTTCTTATATAAAAATAATAAATTGTTTATGGAAAATAGAAATGAATTTTCTTAGAAATAAAAAAAAAACAACAAGGTATTTTAAATAATAAGTCTAAAAATATTTTATAGAATAAATAATTGATAAATAGGACAAAAATTATAAAAGATAAACCAGATAGTTCATTTGTTAGTTATAAAGAAGCAAAAGTTAGAATTATAATCAATAATCACGGTTGTAGTAAGAGCAGTCAGTAATAGGCGATGAGTGAATGCAGTTGCACAGCAAGCACGATAATTGTGCTAACTGAAGATTTTGCATAAAATCTCCTACTTCCAAAGCTCTCAAACTACTCTGAACAACAAACTCTATATTGTCTTGCATTGGTGGTCGAGAGGTCAGCACGACTGCCTTGCACTTGCAGACAGTTGCCCGGGTTGCGGGTTCGCGTCCGGCCGATGCTATGACACTTAAAAAAAAAACAAACAACAAACTCTATAGCAAGCATATAAGTATAAACAGCTATCTTAATCAATTGAATCCATAGATATTTAAAAAAGTGTACCAAGTTATAAGTGAATAAATACATATTGAAGTTGACTATGAAAATCCTAATATTACATCAAAATTGCTTTAAAATTTATTAATATTTCATCTGAATATTATGAATTAAATTCATGTACAAACTAAGAAAAATATATTACTTCAAACACACATGCAGTCAAAAGGAATCTTAAAATTATGAAATTTTTGTCATTTATTTAGAATTTTTTAAAAAGTCAACTTTTATAAGTATTACAACTTTGCCCTTAAGTACAGCTAATATTGCCAAGAGAAAAAAAAATTTTTTAGCAGGAAACTAAATCTGAAGCTCTTATAATGGGATATTTTGATTTTATTATAAGAATAATACACGAGATATGAAAAGTTGTCCTATCAGTAAGCTTTTCTTAAATATTTTCTTTAAATAAAATCCATTATTTCTGAGTTTTAATTAAATGAATATTTATACATGCTTGACGATTTGATTTGCTTGCTTTCATATATTTTGCTATCAATCATAAATCAAAACAAGGAGAAGCATAATACAGTTAGAGTACTGGAATATTATTTAATTTAAAGTTAGTTGAGTGAGACTCAAAAAAATCTAAGTTTAAATGACTTTTGAATCAATTGTTCAAAATCTGTCTTCAAAGCCCTCAAGCCGACCTGGATATTCTTAGGTGAATCTAACATTATCTAACAGGTGAAACTATATAAAGAAGTTTATGAAAACTATCAAGCTGTAACTGAATAATTCCCAATGAAGCTGACCGTGATCTTGTAAATCATTTAATATTTTAACTGAAAAGTTAATTTTAAATTTGTTTATAATCCAAGAAATAAAATGTTGCAGGTATCATATTTTAATAATGTATAATTTATTATATTTTGGTAAAAAATAATCTATTTAAAGTAGCTATTTTAAATATTAAAAGCATTCAGAAATAACCATTTCTGATTTTCAAATTATGTTAATCTATTATTATTAGATTATTTATTTATATTATTCATGATAATGAATTGTTAGATGCATTTAACCAATTATTTTTGTAGAAAACAAAATGGACCATATAAAATGCTAAAAGAAATGGATTCTCTGTCTGCCATAATGAATTCAATGCCCTCTATGACACTTAATATTAATAAAATACTTCAAATTAAAATTAAATATAAAGAATTACAAAGGGCACTAGCTGAAAATATTTCTATTAAGAGATCTAAAGTTTTTCTAGCCAGTAGACATGCCTGGACTAAAAGTTATATTCGTTGGGCATTAGGATCAAAACCAAAACTTATTACACCTTTATCCATTTTAGACAATGGAGCCAACTATGCTGGTTCTTCAATGCTAATGATTATTAGGAATTTCTTCTTCAATAAACTTCGTACAACATCCGGCAATCAAATTAGAACCATGTTCAACAATAGTCAAAAAAATGATCATGAAATAACTGAGCAATTAATTTTAAACAAATTAAATTCACTTCCTGAAAAAACACATCCTGGCTCTCATGACCTCCCAAAATTTGTACTATCACATTTGGCTCACTTTACTGTTCCAATTATAAAAGGTGTCATTGACGTCATAGCCTCAAGTTATCAAGACATACCTGGCCTCTACCCTATTTCATTGGTGCCTTTTTTAAAAAAGAAAGGTCTTCCATCTATTACATCAAATATAAGACCTATCTCTATGCCTCCTCTTCTTATTAAGATCATAGAAGGGCTGATTAAAGACAAGATTCAACAAAAGATTTTAGATAATATTTCTTCTACTCAATATGCAAAGAAAGGTTCATCCACAATGCATGCAATTTGCCTTTTCAAAATTTTAACAGAATACATTAGAATTAAGAGAAAATCAAAGCCAATAGCTGTACAACTAGATATTATAGCAGCATTTGATTCAGTAAGAATTGAAATATTAATGAAAACACTACAACAATATGGAGTTCCCTCCGTCTACCTTACTATGATAGAGAATCTTCTATTTAATAGAGAAATTTTCATTACACTCAATGGTAGAATTGTACCTGGCTTTAAACCATCAATTTCTATTCCTCAGGGGCTCACCCTTGAGTGCACTTTATTCATTGCTTATATTAACCCCCTTCTCATAGAAATGGAAACAAAACTTCCTGGAGTTTTTGTTCCTTTTCTAAACAAAGAAATTAAACATCTTGCATATATGGATGATATTGTTGTAATGCTTCCATCAGCTAAACACCTACCAGAACTTGAAAAAATCCTTAAAAAGTTTTCATCGGAATACAAATTAAATTTTAATCTAGAGAAATCTGCAGTTTGGAAACTTCATTCAGGAGAAAATGTCCCTTCATGTTTCTCATCAAAACCTCAACCTTTTTTAGGTATACCATTGTACCTTTCACCAAACAAAATGAGGAAAATGTTACAAGACAAACTGATTATATCAACAACAAAAAATAATAGATTCTCTAAAAAGCATTTACTTATCTTTATATGATAAAGTTCTCTTACTAAATTCTCTTGTTTTCATCAGAATTAATTATTATTTACCGATTTTAAACCCTACTAAAAAATTTACTTCACAAATTAACTCATTGTGCTCTGGCATCCTTTGGAAAAAAAAAAAGTGGCCTGTATCAGTATACGTAAAATGCAAAATCCAAAAATATTTAATGGCCTAGGTTCACATTCAATTAATACATTATTGATTAAAAATATAGTTAATTTATTCTACTACATCAAGATTGAATTTAATTACCAAAACATTATTGACACAATCATTCCCACAGATACACCTCCCCCGAATATTAAAAAAAATTGGCTACAACTTCTCATCTCACTTATTGATAAACAAATGGATTTAAATAAAATTCTTTTTAATAATAAGCACACATATTGGGACATGTTTAAAATGATGAATCCTCAGCTGATATGCCCTCCTAGTTATCTTGAAGTGACTAATATCAATCTTTTTAATAAAATGAGAAAATGGTATTTAATGCCTAAATATATTGATTTTATCATTAAAATAAATCTATCTTCACTTCCTACCAACGATTTCCTTGTTTCAAATAGAGGATTTAAAAGGATTGATTCCTTATGTATTTTGTGTAAAAAAGATAGTGAAACATTTGATCATATTTTTGTTTCTTGCTCGGGACTAAGAGAAGCAAAATATATAATTCAAAATTATTTCAATAATTACAATCCAGAACTCTTTGATATCATTCATAATATTAAAATGGGTAATTTCTGCAATATCAGAAGATGTATATTTATTAACCATGTAATATGGTTACTTGGATGCCATATAGTTATAACAAATTCTCCATTGGACTTACAACTATTTATTAAAAATACATTTAATTCTATTCGAAAAAAAGATAAGCTTCTTGCGCCCAAAGAAATCTACCTATCCACATGGACTGGTTCTTAGTACAAGAAATTCAGGAAGATATTAGTAAAAATGTGAATTTATACTAGTTTTTTGTTGTCTAGAGAAATTCATTTGTAACACTTTATATAAAATAAAGTCTATATTCTTTAAAAAAAAAACAAAAAAAAAAAAAAACTGGAATATTGCTAAAAATGACAATTCATCACTGTAACGAAATAATCAATTGCAAAGAGAAGCAAGCGTTTAAAGAAAAATATCCCAGAGGTTTAAATTAATTTTTTTAATATGATCTTATATTTATCAAATAAATAGCAAACTCATATATGTATATTATTATACTTATTCAATTTTTTTTTCTTTCTTAATATATACTTAAATAAGTTATTTATTTTGAAAATGAGACTGAAGCTCAATAAGTGGAAAATAACTGGAATGCTTTTAAGGAAAAAAGGTGGTGTCTTAAAAATAAATATCTTTTTTGCCTGAATAACATAACTATTACTATAATAGATGTCTATGAATATGAGGTAATGCATTCTATAAAATATGACAGTCTATCAGGGTGTATAAATTATTCAGTATTATATTTAGCTCAAATATGAACTTAAAATATTAGACATATCTTATCTAATATGGTATGCATATTTCATAAGGAATGATTTACTATTTAAAGCTAGTTATCTGGTACATTAAATAATTCTTAGTTTTAACCATAAATAATTTTCCCAATTTACAATTTGCCTCACATTGCTTATATTCCTATATTTAGTTATTATATTGCTCATAACACTAATATCTTCCTAGAAAGTTATACTTTCCAGGTATTTTTTTTAAAAAGATTGATAATGACATTTGAAAGACAGACATGTATTTATAGTAATATTTTAATAATTTTACTTAATTCTTTAATGCAATGTATTATAGTTATTGATTCTTTTATTTGAAATTTTTTTTTTTTTTCATGTGTCATAGCATCGGCCGGGAAGCGAACCCACTAACCTGGGACATATTATTTCATACATTAAATTTATTCTTTTATTCAATTTGGATTTTCTTTTTTTTTTTTGCCCCAAATTTTTTATTATTTGACACTGTGATCTGCTTCATGTATCTTCATTGAATTTGATAGGGATGTAAATGGAATTGCTTATAAGAAAAGAATGTGGCATCCAAATTAATTTTTTTCTTCTCTTCAATTTATAATTATACAGTTAATAATTATATATATATATATGTGTGTGTATGTTTAAATGAACACCAAAGCTAAAATTCATTATATTAATCTGTTCCATAATTGCCATTCCAAATAGATATAATGAATAATTTTGATATATTATCTATGAATATTCAATGGTTTATTTCTATTATGATGTGAATATCCAAACACATACATAATATAAACAAAAGTTGAGTAGAAATTTTTTTATGTAATAGCCAGAGAAATGTGTTACTAGTGACATATCTAGATAATGATCAATAACTATTGATAGCCTGTAAGCTAAACATTGTATTCTAGTAGTCCGCAATATTTTTTTTTGTCTTGAGTTTACTTACATGTATATAATTAAAAAAATAAATACATACAACATGCATACTTAGAAATACTTGTTTAATACTTTAACAATATAGTATGCTGAGCATGGTTATATTGTTAAAATATGAAATAAGCTTTTCTTAGGATACATGTTATATGTATTTATTTTTTTAATTACATTTTTTCGAGAAAAGTTTAAAAAGATTGGAATTATATGTACATATAATATTCAACAACCTACAGGGATAATAAAATATTTATTCATTATATATATATTAATATATGCATACCAATAAATAATTTATTTATAGTTATAAATCATATTGGGTGTGTATATATATTAGCAATCTTATTGTTAAAAGGAGGTTGCCATAACAACAACTTGAGATTGTTATTGGGATTTTCTAAGTGTTGATTGATATTAATGATATATATATATATATATATCATAATGTCATGTGAAATTCACCTAGTCAATTTTAAATAACTAGACTGCCCTTTGTCTGTCATGTTCAATAGTTTTTTACAATAAGAAAATACCTCTTACTATGCTTTTGACATTATATTTATTCAATATTAATTTATTATTTTACATTATATATATAAATACAAAAATCCAAATGTTTATGTGAAATAAATTCAGTAGTTCACAGATTTTACTCATATACTGAATTCCTTACCTTTTTACATAAAATCAGTACTATGTGAGCTTAAAGTTGTTAAAAAGGATATTTGTCAGATATAAATACAATATAAATACTGAATGTCCATCTGTTAAACAATTTTTCATTTTCATCTAGGTCTGGGTCAAGTTTTGGCAGAATTATGCTCTGAAAAAAGATTTGTAAAACTTTTATTAATAATGACAAATTAATACACCAAGAGATAAAAAAAAAAAATGAAAGTCACAAAAGCTATTAAAATCTGACATCATTTCAAAAGACATAAAATTGTAGCACTATTAATAAAAATATAATTGAATAATTTATTTCTTGGGAGCTTATAAAAAGTTTGAACATAAACCATGATCCATGAATTTTGATCTCAATAGTCATCATATTAATGCCATGCATGGTAATAGTACTATTAATAAATAGTGTTATTTCAATCATACTTAGTGATTTATTGAAAACAAATAAGTGATTAGTATGGAGCTAGGCTGGATATGTCTTCAAAAGAGAAGACAATACTCTTAAACTGAATCCCAAAAATTTTAAAAGACATAGAAAGAGACCATGTGTAAGATGGACAGATATAATAAGAAAGTGAAGAAGACATGAATCAGAGCAATTAGATTAAACTTATAAACACCATCATGAAATACTAATTATATGTTGGACTATTTCAATCATCTAATATGAAATATTGAATGCTTTTAGAAAAAAAATTTAAACTTTATTTAAACTTACCAAGCATCATGTTTTGAGTGGTATTCTCTCTTCTTCAGATGTTTCTGGGCTGACCAGTGACTGTACCACCATGGGAATCAAACCTGGGCTTTTAGATTAATCAATATTGAAATTTAAATAAAGTTCTAATCAACTGACCTGTTCTGTTGGTTAAAGTGTTACCTTAAAATGCAATATTCATGAATCCAAAGGTTCAGGTTCTATTCAGTTAGTTAGAATGTTACATTGAAATTCAATATTCAAGAATCTAAAGGTCTGAGTTCGATTCCCATGCTAGTACTGTCACTGTTCAGACTAACAACACCTGATGAATAGAAGAGAATACCACTTGAAAAGTGTGTTATATAATACTGTATGCTATTACCAATAGTTCAATGTTTTTGGAAATTTTAAAATTTTTCTAAAGACCTTTAATATTTAATATTAAATGATGGAAATAGTCCAATATATAATTTAGACTAATATGTCTCATTACTAATCTTCAGACAAGCATGGTCTGCAGTGGATTGATAATACTTAAGAATTATGGTGATTAGCAACATTAAATGAATGACATCCAGTCACCCCATTAAGAATATTTAGCTCATAAAAACTAATATTGGTAGCTTTTTTAAACATATTTCTTATCAGAAATTACTTCCAAATATTATTTGATTTAATTTATGGAACATAAAGGCTAACTGATTTTTAATACTTATCAAATAAAATGTTAATAAATTTACCACTTTTTAATATATACTCAAGTACATCTAAAAGATTTTATAACAACAAACGATTATATTATAGCAATTTCAAAAGCTTTAGTAGTAAATAATGGATATAGAATAAATTATGATCTAGATTCAAAGATAAATTTTAAATATTTTATTTGAATTATGCTATATCATCATACGAAACCCTAATTGTAAAAATATAAAGTCGTATATATTTTTTTAATATAAAATTATTTCTACTGAAAGCATTCCTTAAGTATAGTTCTATAATTAATTTATTGTATCCCATTTGTATTAATAATCTGATGAAAATAATGAATTAAAAAATAAAACACTATCAATCTTTATTTTTGTTTGCATTTATCTTTATCCTATTTTCTTTTTCATCTGATACTCAAAAATTTTTTGAAGTGTAGTAATGGAGAGAAAAAAAATCATTACAAAATCCAGATATCTTAAATAATTTCCATTTATTTATTAAATATTCTTAAAATCATTAAATTGCTAATTTTTACAGAGTTGATCTTTTTAGAATCATCATGAAGTGTAATTACTACTAATACTTTTGAAAAGTATTATTAGAATTTGACAATATTGTTTTCATGTTCCAAAAGCTTTAATCATTACTCTACTCTAATATCAAATACCTTTTCTACAATCCACCTTAATAGAAATTCACATTTATTGATTTTTTTCGGTCTTAGTGTTGGTATGATCGAATCATAATCATTTAATTTCAGATTGGCTGAACCCAATTCTTATGTGTTAATAAAAATCTTGTTTTCCTTTTTATTTGCTATTGCTTCTTCTACATATTGTATATCATTAATAAATAAATTTCATATACTTTGCAACAATTTTTCTACTTAAATGCATTTATCCCTCCCTTTGAACCTTTTTACAAAATCTTTTATTGTATATATACAATCTTTTTTGTGTCTCTCTTTTCAGATATGATATAATGAACAAAATAAAATAAAATAGATAAATAATATAAAATTAAACAAAATTAATTTATTGTTTACTTTTATATGATTATTTATATAGTTATGTATTTTATTTTATTTTGTCCATTATATCATCTCTGAAAAAGTGGCAATAAATAAGATTGTGGTGGTATATGTAATAAAGGTTTTTGAAAAGTGTTCAAAGTAGAGTGGATAAATTACATTTATATAAGTTACAGAAAATAAAGGAAGTGGTGAATTTGGTAAATTTTTCTACTTCTGTACTCTTCCATTAAAATATCAATAATAATTTCATTATTCCCTGGAGCATTTTCATTCTTCAGAGATTTAATTGATATCTTACTTCCTCGTTTAAACCCTTTTTTATTTCTTTAGTAATTTTCATGTTACTATATATAAAATTTAAATTCCTATTAGTGGGTTCTTTTTTTGTTTATTAGTAAAATATCTAGATCTTTTGTTATTAATCTTATCTATGATCTGTGGAGACCAATTACAGTTTTGATAATCAGATCACTTTTAAAATGAATCAATTTTTGATTGTCTTTGAAACATGGAAAGAATTAGTTAGATACTCCAAGTTTCCATCCGACTGAATCAAGAACATTAGTTTCTTCTAATTTATTATCATCTGTGTAAGAAAATATCTGCTACTTGTTATAAGGTGGATAATATATTCTTTAACTTGTTGGAATGTAAAAGCTCATTCTCCTAAGTTTCAACATGTAGAACAAGTACAATAAAAGATTTCCCAAAAGAGTGATTTATGGTAAATATGAGATAATTTTATGAAATGAGATTCTCTTTACATTAACAAACAATATTTCAAAAAATATTCTAAAGAAGAGAATGTTGTTGTTTGCATTGAGAAGATTGGCGAAATAATTAAGAGTTAGAATCAGACATAATGATGATTATTTTTTTTTAAAAAAAATTTCTATTTAAAATAAAAGACATTTATTTCAAAATGTTAGTAAAACAAAACAATATGTTAGATGTAATTCACAGGTTTGTAAAATCATCACAAAACTCACCTCTAATGTAGCATCTCTCTCCATACAATAATGTCACTTAGTGCAAGCTGTAATGACCAGCACTTATGCATTTAAATCCCTATCTAGTGCCTACTTATCTAATACCACCAGACTAGTTTCTAGTGTATGCTATCATCACTGAGGAACTTGGATCTAGAACAAAGCCTAAACCTTTGGATCTAATGCACCTCCCAGCTTTAATCTATTTAGTCAACTGTAAAATAATGTGAAAATGAAAACATAATAATGTTTTCAATCCAAACTAATTTGTGTGTTTATGGTGAACCCAGTTCAGCCATAAACTAAAAACTAGTTAGGGGATATATGAGTAGGCGTAAATAAGGTTTTATGGCATCTAATGATTATTGTAGTTGCTCTAAATGGTTATTGTATGAAGAGCATTGTGTATTTTATAGTTGTGCAAGAAAAAGAAATGAATGTGATGATAATAATATTTTTATTGTTTTTGTTGTGTTATTTACTTTATGTTTTTCACTTTTTCTTTGGAGTTAGAATAACTATATTTGTTTATGAGTGGTACTGCTGATGAAGTTATATTTGATTTATATTTAAATTTTCTTTTATTTAAACTTATCTCTAATAAAATTTGAGTGGGGGGGGGAAGATGGAGGAAAAGTCTTGTTCTATTAAAGATAACATATAAAAATACTTCTAATATTTTTTTGAAAAAATTTCTTAATTTAGTCAGTGATAAATGTGGGCTTATGATTTATTTTTCTGTTTTAATTTTTTGTAAAAAGTATTCTGTACTTCCATTAACTATTAACCCTCCTTTGTCATTGTTAAAATCTTTATAGTGACTTATATCACTGTCTGTGTTGTTAAAACACATAGTAATACTGTTATTATTAGAGTAATGTGTCATTTATGATATAAAATGTGCTATCCTCACTAAATTTTTGAATAGATGGAATCTTTGATATTGTAATTCAGTAGTGCACATTCTTTTTAACTTGTGATTACATATTCAGACTGAAGTTTTATGTGACCTATTATATACTGTTACTATCCTTATTATAATAAAATCCTTGTTTTTACTTCACCTTTGAGTAGTAAGTTTTAAATTGCACTTTATACAAAAAGTAAGCTTAGTATTATTAGAAAAGGAATTATCGGCTTAGTGCTTTTGGGGAACTTAGGACTCCATATTCATAACCTATATTGGGAATATTGGTGTACATTAAGATTATAGGTAAAGCTTGGCAGTAATTTATGCAAATTTATTCAAAGTTTTCCTTCATATGGACTACTCTCTGGAGATTGCAAAGCATGATACTTTTGGTTTATTGCATATTGTCATTTGCAATAAAGCATCCTCCCCTATTTTTGTTTCACATCATTACACTCAGTGCACAATGCCTTTAGAATAGGTTCAAATACATGGTGTTGTTTTTTGGTGCTTAAGAATATGGATTTGTTTTCAGTATAGTTTAGAGCTCTCCTGTATAAATAGTGATGTTGAGATGTTCTGGTGGTGATGTTGGCAAGGTCTCTCCATAATATGCTGCTCACATCCATTGGGCATGAAATTTTATAAACTGCTTAGGCTATTTGATCAGAGGATATTTTGTCTTTGGTATTGTTTATCAGTCTGTTTGTTGAAGGTGGTGTGTATAATCCTAATTTGAAGGACTCAGCAAATATTTTATAAAATTTCCTAGAAATTGATAGTTTGTAAGGTAGCAACATTCTCAGTTTATTGCTTCAAACTGTGTTGGTTTGTAGCTTAGTCTGAAATTCACCAATTCACATAAATTGGCTGAACTCAGCATCCTTCCTGCACAGAAATCATAGACTGTGTAAATTTGAAGCAACTGCAAAAGAACCTCACATACTGCATTAAAGAACTAGAAAATGTTGGATTTTCGCACAACATTATCTACAAATAGATTAGGCAATTTCAGACTAGGCTACAAACTAACGTGGTTAGAAACAATAAACTGAGAATGCTGCTACTTACATATCATCAATTTCTAGGAAATATTATACAATATTTGGAGTTCTTCTAATTAGGATTCCATACACCACATTCAACAGACTGATAAACAATACCAAAGACGAAATACCCTCTGATCAAATAGCCAAGCAGTTTATAAAATTTCATGCCAAAAAATGAATGTAGAGAGCATATTATGGAAAGACATGCAAACATCACCACTAGAACATCTCAACATCACTATTTATTTACATAAGAGAGGTCTAAACAACACTAAAACAAATCCATATTCTTTGAGCACAAAAAACAATAGGCCATGTGTTCAAACCCACTTTGGTAAGAGACATGACTAAGTGTAATGATGTGAAATGAAAAATAGAGGAGACAGATATTAAATGAAATATAATAAACTGAAAAGAATCATGTTTTGCAATCTTCAGAGAGTGGTCCATATGAAAGAAAACTGAATAAATTTTGCACAAATTACTGCCAAGCTTTGCCTAAAATCTTAATGTAAGCAGATACTCCCAATATAGGCTATAAATATGAAGACCTAATTTCCCCAATAGTGCTATGCCAGATAATTCCTTTTCTAATAATACACTTCACTTTTTTGCATAAAGTGCAATTTAAAACTATCCTTATTATAAGTATATAAGGACAGTAATAATAAAAGTCATTTTAGGATCTTTTCAGTCTGCATTCAAATTTCCTGTATTATATCTAGACTTCAGGTATATAAAATATACTTGTATTTAAAATATTAAAAAGTCATTTTACCACATAAAAATACATAACTTTATATTTCAATATATATGATTTGTTATAAGATCTTTGAAAAACAGCATATTATTAAACATGAGAATTTCTCAAAATTTTCACAACCCCCAACAATTTCACAGGTTGCATACCACTGTTATAACTGAAAACTGTATTTGCATGGTAACAAAGTCAAATATACAACAGAAGACAATAACTTCAATGGATACCATTGGTGGATCTAAAGACCATAAAAGCTAAAATAATTTTATTTTTATTTTTAAATGTTATAATATTTAATAAATAAAATTTAATATTTAATTTTAAAATTATTTCTTATATATAATTTTAGATTTTATGCAAGGAATCATAACAATATTCACTTTTTTAGCAGTAGAATTGTAAGTATATTTATTCATTTTTTTAAATTTATAACATTTTAAATACAGTGAAATTTCAATTGATTGTTTATCAAAGAACAGAGAAAATAAATTATAGATATGTAAAATCAAAAGAATATAACCCTATTAGTATGACAATTTAGATGCAATTTCATAATTATGATATTTATGGAAATGCAGAAGTAAAAGTATATGTTTTTCTCATGGGTCACAGTATCAGCTGAGAAGCGAACTCGCTATCCCAGGACAACTGCTTGTAAAAGAGCTGTTGCTGATCTCTTGACCACCAATGCTTGACTAAAAGTATATGTTAAACTTATTTTTAAACACAACTCAGATATTATGTTTAAAAATATTCCATATTTGTTATTTTTAAAATGGGTATGTATATAACATACTGTATTTGTACAGAACTTTAATATAATTACATATTAAAAAAATTAAAGTTGACATTAAATAAAAATATATACATATGGCTTTATGGCATGGGAGTGCCGTGTGAGTACTAGAAATGGTCCAGGGACATCTCAATCTCAAGTCCAATGCTCTACCAACTGTGTGAAATTGTAAAAAGCATTAATTATATATAATCATTCAATTATTTTTAATGAGTAATCTTATCTAATTATTAATTTATTAAAAAAAAGGTAAAACAAAATTAAATTGACATTTATTTGCTTATGACTGTCCACTTTAGTTATCATAGAATATATTAAAATAATATCAACAAATTAAAAATTCTTCTCCCTTTTCTTTTCAAAAACTTTATTTTCTTATATCAATACTGAACACATATATATTTATATAATACAGAACTCCAACGTTTCATCTGTTTTTATCTTCTTTACAGTCATTTTCAAGGATCTGCAACAACAATATGAAATACATATTTATAAATAAACCTCAATTACATAAATACCTTCATCTTACGTTAATGTAAACAGTAACAAACATATTAAACATACATAATTATATTTTACTTACATCTCTCTCCCACTGCTATTTTTTATTAGACTTTCTTTTACATTATTGAATTACAAATCTGTCTTAAAATCAACCAAGAAACTTTTTATACAAATTAAAAACCAACCCTAATTTCAAATAACTTCCCCCTTTTTAAATATTATCTAAAACCCATCTCAAAACTACATTCCTAAATTATAGTTTTAAATAAATATAAAACAAATATAAACATCTTTTTTTATATATAAAAAAACTTTTAACAATTTACCTAAACCTATTTAAATATTCCATTTTAATTATACATTATTTTACATTTCTTATCTACTCCATTAATTCTATTTAAAATAGGAATATTTTTTTATGTAAAAATATTCTTTTACCATCCTTTCCCTGTAATTTTTAACCCTTTTCAACATTTTAATATTAAATTCTTTTTGCCCTAAAACTTTACTATGTATGTAAATATTTGAATTTTTGTCATATAAATGTTGTCTAAGTCTAGTTTTTAATGTATTCTTTGTTGTACCAATATATGAAATCGTTTCCCCCTCCCTCTTACAGTTTAAACATTCAATTAAATAAATTCCATTCATTTTGTCAATTTCTATATTTTTTGTTTCATTAATTAAATTTCCTAAATTCAATTTCTTTTTATATACTGGTTTAATAATAACTTTCCCCTTTATATTTATTATTTATAATTTTTATAATCTTTTTAATCTTCATAAAAGTATCTCTAGAAACATTATAACTATATATAAAATTATTTACATCTTTCCCATTGTTTCTCTTCTTTATTATTCTTTTAATATTTTTTATTACATAATTTATCAATAACTTTAACTGAATAATAAGGTATCAAAAATAATTATCCAGTTAAAGTTATTGATAAATTATGTAATAAAAAAAATATTAAAAGAATAATAAAGAAGAGAAAAAATGGGAAAGATGTAAATAATTTTATATATAATAGTTATAATGTTTCTAGAGATACTTTTATGAAGATTAAAAAGATTATAAAAAGTATAAATAATAAATATAATAAGAAAAGTAGTTTTATTATTAAACCAGTATATAAAAAGAAATTGAATTTAGGAAATTTAATTAATGATACAAAAAATATAGAAATTGACAAAATGAATGGAATTTATTTAATTGAATGTTTAAATTGTAAGAGGGAGGGGGAAAATATTTCATATATTGGTACAACAAAGAATACATTAAAAACTAGACTTAGACAACATTTATATGACAAAAATTCAAATATTTATATACATTGTAAAGTTTTAGGGCATAAAGAATTTAATATTAAAATGTTGGAAAGGGTTAAAAATTACAGGGAAAGGATGGTAAAAGAATATTTTTACATAAAAAAATATAATTCTATTTTAAATAGAATTAATGGAGTAGATAAGGAATCTAAAATAATGTATAATTAAAATGGAATGTTTAAATAGGTTTAGGTAAATTGTTAAAAGTTTTTTTATATATAAAAAAGATGTTTATATTTGTTTTATATTTATTTAAAACTATAATTTAGGAATGTAGTTTTGAGATGGGTTTTAGATAAGATTTAAAAAGAGGAAAGTTATTTGAAATTAGGGTTGGTTTTTAATTTGTATAAAAAGTTTCTTGGATGATTTTAAGACAGATTTGTAATTAAATAATGTAAAAGAAAGAGTAATAAAAAATAGCAGTGGGAGAGAGATGTAAGTAAAATATAATTATGTATGTTTAATATGTTTGTTACTGTTTATGTTAATGTAAGATGAAGGTATTTATGTAATTGAGGTTTATTTATAAATATGTATTTCATATTGTTGTTGCAGATCCTTGAAAATGACTGTAAGAAGATAAACACAGTTGAAACATTAGAGTTTTGTATTATATAAATTATATATGTTCAGTATTGATATAAGAAAATAAAGTTTTTGAAAAGAAAAAGGAGAAGGATTTTTAATTTGTTGATATTATTGGAGAATATATATATTTAAAAAAAAGTGATTGTACATTTGCAGTGTTATAATATATGATATGAATATATTAAAATTAAGTCGCAAACAAAACAAAAATCTCTCTTTTTAAATTAGTAAAAAATTTTAATAGACAGTTTTAAATTAAACAAAATAAAAAAATATCTTTTTAAACTTGTATCAAAATTCTTTCTAAAGAATTGAAAAAAACCCCACCCATTTAATATATCTGAATTGTAAGAATTAGCAGTTACTTTAGTCTGCTGTGGTTTGTTTAGTTCTGGAAGGCAAAACTCGGCATTGGTTATCTTTGAGAAAGCAAAGGAAAAAAAAACATAATGAGCTATGAACACATATATCTCATTGTAAATATATTTTTTTACAATTATATTTTCAAAATGGTAATATGACTCATTTTTGCCCATAAAATATATATATATATTTTAAAAAACCTTTTTACAGGAAAAAAAGAATGGAAAATTCATACACGATATTTTTAAAATAAAATAATAGATGCTTCCAGATATGTATGATTTTATTCATTACATTTTTATATCATATCAAAATAAATTATTTTTATAAAAAATATTTTTAATTATAAAAATAAATTCAGAACAGGATATTAATTATGTGTTTTATTATTAATTTATAAAAGAAATGGGCCATATAATTTTTACAATATATATTGTTTGGTATGAAGTTAGAAGAAAAGGTGAAGAGACAATTGATTTAAAAAGTGGACATGTACTCTATTATAAAGGCACAAATATTGGAAATACAAGTGGAGTAGGATTCATTATAAATAAAAAGTGGAAGAACAACATTGTGGAGATTGATGGTGTATCAGACAGAGTGGCAAGATTAGTTATACAACTTAATAGCAGATACCAAATGCAGATAATTCAGGTTTATGCCCCAACAAGTTCTCATAGTGATGAAGTAGTAGAAGATTTTTATATGGATGTACAAAAGGCTTTTGATCAGAGTAAACAACATTTTAAAATTGTTATGGGAGACTTTAATGCTAGAATTGGTAAACAAATGAAAGATGAAAGTGCTGTAGGTAATTTTGGTTATGGTAATAGAAATGAGAGAGGACATAGACTTGTGGAGTTTGCAGAAAAAGAAAAACTTTATATTATGAATTCTTTTTTTTGAGAAAAATGTTAAAAGGAAATGGACATGGAAGCATCCAAATGAAGGTACAGCAGAATTGGATTATATTTTGACTAACAGAAAATACATATTTCAAGATTGTAATGTTCTTAATAAATTTAACACAGGAAGTGATCATCGATTAGTAAGATGTAAGATATGTGTTAATGCAAAACTAGAGAGACAAAAATTATTAAGAAAAACAATATTTACAGTTGATATTCCTAATCTTCAGAAACATTCTAATGAATTTAAATTAGAACTTACAAATCGGTTTCAAGTATTAGTAGATTTTGAACATGATTCAGATTTGAATGAAATTAATATGAAAATAACTGATACACTTTTAAAAACTGCAACAAAGATAGCTGGTAGAAAAAAGCAGCAATTGACCAATAAAATTTCTACTGAGACTAGAGAATTTATGAAGAAAAGAAGGAATATGAAGATATACAAAAATGATGCATTAAAAAGGATTGAATATCTCGAATTTTGTAAAATGGTGTGGAAAAGAGTTGAAAATGATATAAGAAAGTATAACTGTGAACTAGCAAGGAAAGCTGTAGAAGAGAATAAAAGTCTCAAGAGTGTAAAACAACATTTTGGTATTGGTAGGAAATTTATATCTGCAATAAGAAAAAAAGATGGAATTATTACTAAAAAGAGAGATGACATCATGAAATGGGTAGAAGACTTCTATCAAGAATTATATAGTAATAAAGAACAAGTACCTCCTATATCTATTACATCTTCTGAATTGCCCAGAATTTTAAATGAAGAAGTGAGACATGCAATTAAATGTATGAAGAAAGGAAAGGCTCCAGGTAATGATGGAATTATAATTGATATATTAAAAGAAGCAGGTGAAGAAATAGAAATTTTTTTAGCAAAGTTATATACCAAATGTCTAAATGATAAAGATGTACCAGATGATTGGAAGAATGCAGTATTAATATTAATATTTAAAAAAGGTGATAAAGAAGATATTAGAAATTACAGACCTATCAGCCTTTTATCAGTTTTATACAAAATTTTTACCAAGATAATTACAACTCGTCTACAGAGAACATTGGATTTCCACCAACCAAGAGAACAAGCTGGATTTAAAAGTGGTTTTAGTACAGTAGATCATATCCAGGTATTGAGAGAAGTTATAGAAAGGACAAATGAATATGAGTTGCCATTATGCTTTGGATTTGTAGATTATGAAAAGGCATTTGATTCTATAAACTATTTCTTCAGTGATTAAAGCATTGGATCATCAAGGTATAGATCCAGGATATTGTCATATTTTAAAGAATATTTATAAAAATGCAACAGCAACAATTAGATTACATAATGATACTAGGAAAGTCAACATTGAGAAGGGTGTAAGACAGGGTGACTCCATATCTCCAAAACTTTTTACAGCAGTGCTGCAAGAAGTATTTTGTGGATTAAAATGGGAAGCTAAAGGAGTGAAAGTAAATGGAGATTATTTAAGTCATTTAGATTTTGCAGATGATGTAGTTGTTTTTGCAAATAATGCTTTAGAGCTGCAGGAAATGTTGCAGGAGTTATCAGATGAAAGTAGGACTAAAGATAAATGTTAAAAAGACTAAAGTAATGTTTAATGGATTTTCTCAAAATATGAAAATAAAGATTGATTATGATGAGTTAGAAGAAGTTAACAGTTACAAATACCTTGGTCAGATTATTAATACAGATGGAAACATAATGGATGAAATTAATCATAGAATTAAACTTGGTTGGAGTGCTTTTGGTAGAAATAACTTGATACTAAAAGGAAATATGCCTATGTGTTTGAAAAGGAAGGTTTTTAATAAATGTGTTTTACCAGTTCTTACTTATGGATCTGAGACTTGGACACTTAATAGAAGAGCAATACAGAGACTTCAGACCACTCAAAGAAGTATGGAGAGATGCATGTTGGGAGTAACAAGAAGAGATCGAAAACGCAATATATGGGTAAGAGAACAAACAGGTGTTACTGACCTCATTGAAAAAATTAAAAGACTGAAGTGGAGTTGGGCTGGACATATTGCTAGAAGAGATGATAATAGATGGACAATTGAAATCTTAAACTGGATTCCAAGAGATTGTAAAAGACCCAGAAAGAGACCACATGTGAGATGGATGGATGAAATAAGAAAGTGTGCAGGGGTGATGTGGAGAAGAGAAGCTAAAGATCAGAGAAGATGGATTGAACTTGGAGAGACCTTCATCCTGCAGTGGATTGATAATGGTTGATGATGATGATGATGATGCAATGGATATAAGAAAATATACGTACAAATGCATGTACAAAATGACCAAGCTCAATAGTAATTTATTTTTATTATTCATATTTATCAATACTATCATTAAAATAACATTAAAAAATAAATTATTATATAGTTAATATTCATTTTGTCAGGAAATAAAGATTTATTTAAATAGATGTCTCTCTTTTTAATGCATGAAATATTCATATTTTCACATACACACAGAACTGTTAATAATAATAATAATTGATAATTAAATTTATGTATAATTATTTTCAAAATGTTATATAGAATAATTTAAAATTTTATTTTTTTATTTTAAAACATATCAAAATTTACAATTTATGAATAAATTTAAAATAATAACTTCAAAAAATATTTAATTTGTTTTGTTTTATATTTTTTTAGTTTTATTGTATTTATGGAATATTAACTTTATGGAGCATTTAACATTTTTTAATATTTTATATGCCTTCTATAATTATTGTAAAAATTCATATTCAAACAAATCCATAAAAATATCAATATAACATTTTCAGTATTCAACAGATTTTAACAGAAATTGTTTATCTTTTTTAATAAAATATAAATTTCAATTCAAATTAAAGAAAAAAATTAAGTTGACAAACGTAGCATCAGGACCATGATTTGTGAATAATAGATGCTCCCCCCCCAAAAAAAAAATAGTTGGAAAAATGATAGATATGTATTTTTGTAACATGCATTTTTATGGTTCTTAACTCAGGAAAGATATGATTGAATTGAAATATGATATATACATATCAATGGATCAAGAGTTTATTATAATTTATTATTTTTGATATTTTTTTATTACTACTAAGGATATATATATATATATATATATATATATATATATATATATATATATATATATATATATATATATATATATATATATATATATATATATATATATATATAAATTGTACTAAAATATTCTAATTTTTTCATACTCACAAACTGCTTTATAGAAATATATAAAATAATATTTTTTGTGATAAAATTGGAAAGAAACAAGTTCACATTAAGTGGTTTAATAATGAATAGATGCATTAATTTTTAAATTATAATGTATTATTAACAAATGTACATTGACACACAATATATATATATATTGTGCCATTACAATTTAGTCACTAGCTAAATTTATAGTAATGTGCATGTAGAAAAGGTAAACCAAAAATCATCATCACAATTTTATATAACCATAAAAGAAGCTGTAGGGCATCCAAGTTCAAACCCTACCAGATCAAAATCTTAAACCCTTTAGACAGAGAGTGGGTCAACAATTATATGCTTTATTTGTTTGTGTGTTGATAGAAAGGTAATACACACATTTAAACTATTTAATATTTAAATTTTCTGTTAAAAAGCAAAGTTATAATGCATACATATAGGCAATGTATGTGTAAATTATTTAATTGTTTTATATTTCAAATATTAAACATTTTAACTTTCTTTAAAACTAACCTATGCTTGATCAATTCTAATATTTTATTCTATACTTTTATTTTGCTTTTCTTTAATTATAAGTGGGATTTAAAAGTTACAGATTTAATTAAATAATTGGGTTATAATTACTAAGCTAGCAATCATATTATTTAAGGTTAGTTTATGAATGATTTGAAAGAATGAAGGATGTGTGTACATTACATACAAAATTTTACATTTCCTAAATATTGAAAGAAAAGGAAGTATTAAATCTGTCAAATTATTTTTTTTGTACAATTTTTTTTGTTAAAAGAGGAAATCTGTTTAATCAGATATCGATCTTTGTAGTAATTTTTTTTTGTAAATGATTGTCACTTTGGAAGCTTATAATGAGTCAGAGCTCTAAATTTTGAAATTGTCTTATCTCAAGATCTATAGAAAGGAAGCTCAAAGATTTGAAGTGTTACCTGGATGTTAAAAAGAAAGAAAAAACAAAAGAAAGGAAATAAGAATTGAGTCTATTTTTTTTTTAAACAAAAGTGTCTGGAAAAAGGATTAAACTTTTCAGTTGAAAAATAATTTAGTTGAAAATAAATTAGAGATCTAATTAAAACAAATTTGTCCAAAAATAGCAAGTGATGCTATCTCTGATTGGTTAAGGTAGCTAAAAATTGGATATAAAAAGCTGTCTTGGATTATTATTATTGTGATTGATTCAGATTATTAAACTATCAAATTTGAATGTTGAAAATATAAGAAATGGCGGGCTAGAAAAATTATATGTATATTCCATTTGCCGGACCATCTGGAGGAAGCTGCACATCACATAGGAAAGAAAAGATGTGTCTAAAATAATATTCTACACCTTTCAACTGACCAGATAAATAAGATGTTTTTAATAGAAGGAAGAAAGCATTCACCTGCATTCAAAGAAGATGAATTAATCTACTGATAAATATTAATCATCAAGTCCAATTAATTGTTACAACAACTGATTTTAAACTCAAGAAAATTTACAAATGGGAAAACAACTGCTGTATTTCATCCACATGCTTGACAAGAAGAGAAGAAAATTTACTATAATGATTTCCAAATTGTCCACTAAAGCAAATAACCTCAATAGAGTCATCATCATCAAATAGTTATCCACCTCAAGAAAGAGATTGTTCCCAGTAAAACGGAAATGGTAGCTACAGAAATATAAACATTATACAAGACAAGTTTGAACCCTTGGAAATTCGCCACAAACAAAAGATCGGTAATATGACTTTTTATATCTATTTTCTTTATGATATCAGTCTTAATAAACATTTTAGCAATAAAGTGGTATATTTTATTTAAAGAACTTTTAAAGACTATTCAGATCGATTAAAACAAGAATGTCTTACTAATAATAACTTTGAGCTTCATAAATGACCTTGAATGTATGAAAATTATTTGTTTATTAATTTTACAATATTAATGTGTAAAACAATTTTTTTTTTATGGTATTATGATTTTAGTTTTAACTAATATATTATTATTTTGGTTTTAAATAATATTTTGTTATCATGGGATAAAACACGCACATACATAATAATATTTTTATATGTGTATAATTGGAAGTGAATGTGGAATAATGAGTAGTATTAGAATATTAGATTATTTTGTTTCAAGTTCAGTATAGATTTCAGCGCTTGGAAGGGAGGGGGAGAAAATAATTTAAAACTTTTTTCTAAAACTTGCTCTTTCAATTTTACTAACATTTTTTTTTTACATTCTATTTACATGTTGGATTTTAAAGTATGTGTGCTAATGAGCAGATAATATTTTTTTTTAATACTTTTCTCATGGAGTGAAAATCATGGTCAATGTGACGTCCAACTTAATACAAATACATTTGAAGGGAAAGGGGGAAGAACTTAAAATTAATCTGAGGATTGTTATATAACCAATTATTATTATTATTATTCATGTCAATTTTCATATTTATCTAGAAATTTTTATGTATATGTTAGAAATGTAGTAATAAATATTAGTTTGTTTTATTAAACGAGGCGTATATATTTCATTAAGTGTAGTCTTTGTTAAGTGTGATTATTCATCATCATCAATGGTTGAATATTAGTTATTTAAGATATAAGTAAATATGCTAAAATTAAGCAATAATTAGGAATCTCTTTATAAAAATTAGTTTTATGTTTAGGCTTAGTCCTAGAGCTGTAATTGAAACCCTTGTCATTACCGTTATTATTATCATCATCATCATCATCATCATCAACATTTTAATTAATGAGCTGTTTAACTGTTTAAAGGCCATAAATAAATATTGATTTTATAATATTTAGTGATCTCTTAGTATTATTATAACCACATCCCATCATCTATTTCATGCAAGGATGAGTGAATTGCCATCCTCAATTAGTTATATATAATCTGAGCTAGTAAACTTACAAAACTATTGAAACACATTTGTTATGCTAAGATCTGAGAAATGATTTATGTCTAATATACTCCACTTTGGTTTAAAGATGTTTTACTTTTACCTAACTATTAGTGCTTATAGTGATATGGCTCAAAAAGCAAAATCTCTCATTTTTATTAGAAATAAAGTACCAAAAAGGGATTCAAACCCGGTACATGTGAAAGGTTATCAGATATAACCGTGTCTAGATTCAGATAATCTAGTGGCGCCCTGCTAGACCATATTCACTTAGTATTTGTTTAAACATGCACTTAACATCAAACCAAGAAATGAAAGTGGATAAGATCTACTGCCTGTATACCTGAGTTATATTTTATTGAATTATTAGTGTACTCACTTCACGTGATTTCCATATACCTGAGTTATAATACTGGTTATTAACAATTTCCCCATAATTCTTGATAGTGTTATATATTTGAACCTTTACTTAGTTATTTCTATTTGAACTCATTTATTTGGTTACAATATATATTAAGATATATTTATTTATATATATATATTGTAAAGGTTAGAATCATCTATCTCGCTAACACACTGCAGAATTCAAACCCCAAACAACACTCTAGGAGGGGTTGCCTTCTAGATATACTAGTTCGAATCTAAAGTCTAAATTCCACAGCGCCACCTACATGATAACGCCTCTGATGCTTACTAATAATATATCCCTTTACCAGTGCCTAGTGGTCAGGGAGAAACAAAGAGACTCTATACTAAGATAAGTTTGGGTTGCTAATTTACGTCTATGAATGGTAAAAAAAGAAATGTATAAAATAGATAGATAGACTGAGACAGTGATAGGGATCAATAAAATAAAAGATCAAAATTAGTTTTAAAAGATTTATTTAGACAGAAATATATAATGCCACTGTATGCTTATATGAGACAGGGACACTTTCTAAATAATTGTTAGCATTGCATTCCATAAAATTACAAAAAAGATGGTTAAGAAAATATATTCTATCCCTTGGGCTAATAGTATTATGATAATGTGCTTAAAAGAGATGGGAACATGTGCGAGGTGCTTTGAGTAACTTTGAAGTTTAATAAAACATTTGAATATTAAGGTTTATAGAATATTTCTTGATTTCAAGAATTGCATGGACGAAAGCTTACTAAGCGATAAAGTAGGGATGTGATCAAGGCATTTATTTTATAATTATAATTAAAGTTATATTGGGAGGTCGGTATTGCTAATAATGAATTTATTAAAGGATGGAGGGTGTGATTGTGATACATTTAAATCATGGATACTTTGTAAATTATATAAGTAAAATAATGGTAAATATTTGAAATGACAATGGAGGGCATCTTGCCACTGACCCGTAGGAATGTGTTGTCACGGACAGTTGAAGTCTGGACTCATCCAAAACTTAGCGGCTGGGTGATGGCTGCGTCTAATTCCCAAGTGTGACATTCAAGTACACACTCTGCCTGGGAATTGAAGGAAGCAAAAGGAAATGGACTTGGCCAGTTAAAACCCTTGGAGAGAAACAAAGCAGTCTCGACAACCAATTCATTTACCAGCAATACTCGACTAATGTATATAAAACATACAAAATGGATTCACTTAGATTGAGAAAATGCCCAATCAATTCCCCAGAAATTTATTTAAAAGGGTCTGCCCAATCTCACGTCAATTACAGACTTTGAAATTAAAGCAGAATATTTTAAAATAGGAAAATGCATGCTTGAGGGTTTGAAAAGAAAGCATAGATTTATTTACGCGATCATGCATTTGGGACACATTTAATGATTGACCTCGCACATACTCTCATATTAGGCTAAAATCGACAAAATATAGATTTTAAACTATTTAATTATTATACATATTAACGAAGATTAGAATAGCCCTCGAATGAGTGATTCACAAGATAATAAAAAAAATGGGGATGTTTATAAATTAAAGATGCCTTAATATCAGCGTCTTGCTTTCAACAAGGGAATAATTCACTCGGCCAAAGATTATTCTGACACACTATCATAATAAAATAAAAGAAAGATTAATAAACAGAAAATATTAACCCAAGGATAGAGAGCAAAATTATTGATACTTAGAACATTTTAAAGGAATACATAACAAGGTCAAGTAAAATGGAAAAACAATTTAAAATAGTTATAGCATGTTAGTTATAGGAATCACAAGAGCTCTTGGGTTAATGTGGGGTTACCTCTGGAGAAGCATTTGCAGGTTGATTGATGGTCAGCAGGTTTTATATGATTCAGCAAACTCTGTGATTGTTCATATTTCAGCAGCAGCAGCAGTTTCAGGGTTCCTTAGGTGACAGCTTTCGATGGTATAGAGCAGCGGCCGGCCATTCCCGAGGGGAAAATAGCCTTCTTGCCAGCTCTACTCCGTCATTTCAAAGTTAGCAATTTTAAAGGTTGAGTGATTCATAAGTGAGACTGTAGACATGGTAAATTGATTTGAAGACAAAAACTTGGCTTCAAATTTCAGTTTCAGGTACGTAGCTAGAAATCTCAGATATATTAATCTTGCTCAAAGAATCATACTGGGTCGCCCTCTAGTGGCAGCTTTTAGGCAAGTTCACCCTTGCACGGTAGCTACTTTGACTGTGACTTAGATGCTTCAATACCACTTATTGAGGATAAATAACCACACAGGAAACATTGTAAGTATCTTCTCTTTATTATTTATAAAAAAAAACAAAACATTTAAATCCATATATAATTGTTAATTATCACTAAGTTAAACAACCACCATCAAGACAAACATGGCTCCCAAAAAAAAAAACTGTTACCTCAGCAAATTCAGTCATAGCCTCTCAAAGGGAAGAGGGACTACTCTTAAAAAGTGAAAACAACTCAAAAATCCCTAAATTCAAATTTCAGGACAAACCAAAAGAAATAACTCTTCCTTTGACCGAAAAAAGAAAAAACCCTTCAAGGAAAAAATCTACGGAGAAAACAAATAGAAAATGTGAACTAGAAACAGATTTTGAGGAGCCTGAAAACAATCTTTCAGATCGGCCCCAAACTTCCGATGACAATGATTTTACAGAGAATTTTTCCACCTCTAATCCAAAAAAAAAATTAGATCCCCAGAGTCAAAAACAAAAAAGTTATGCCCCCAAAACTGAACAGGAATCTCGAAAATATAATACTTATAACGTAAACATCAACCGCAATTCTGCCGTTGGCGATGAACTCACATATCCAAAATTAGATGAAGCATTACGTCATGACCCCGCACAGTCGAAGGAAAAAAGCCATATAAATACCATAGAAAATTTCAACAGCTATAATCTTGACCCAAAACTAGACTTCCAACTTGAAAAACGAAAAAGTTATAGTCAAAAAACCAAACCGGAAGCTAGACACGTTCACACTCACAACACGGAAAAAGACGTAAATTCATACTCTAAGTTCTCAGAGACACAGTTGAGTGATTCCGTAGAGTCGGAAACAGAAGGTTATACTGATTTGACAGAGAATTCCACCTGCTATAATACCCGACAAAAATCAGACTCCCAGCACGAAAAACAAAAAAGCAATAAATCTAAAACTAAACCGGAAGCCACACTAAATCGCCCTCATAATGCAAAAAACGACTCAAACCGTAACTCTAGCGATTTATTTACGCATTCCAACCTAGGGGGGACACAACTAAATCATCCGGCACAGTCGAATACACCAATTTATACCAATTCTACAGTTAATCTAACTACATATAAAGCCAGCTTGAACTCCCCTTTTCAACCTCAAAAACAAACAAGTAGAGATTTAAAAACAAAGCTGAAAACTGCACTAACACTAAATAAAGATAAGAAAAACAACCCAACCAATACTAATAGCAATGGAAAATCAAACTTCAATCAAATTAAAACAAACACTCCAATCCAAAAGACATCACCTACTAACACCAACTTCCCAGAAAAATTAACAAGCAGCAACACAACACATAAACCAAACTCCCAGAAACCAAAACAAACAACACAAAACGAAAACAGTGAAGAAAATGATACAACATGGGACAACAACAATGATCCTTTTCCAAAACTTCAAAGCAGTTCCACATTCACAACCCAAGACACCAACAACCCCCCAGAACCAGCACAGCAAAACAATGCTAACAACTCAGGACATTACCATGCCATATCCACACATCTCCATCCACAATTCTCATATGCTAATAGCCTTAGGATAACCACTAGGCAATCAACCCAAGCCAACTCAAGCAATCCACACACAAACTACAGAAGACCCATACAATAAATTCATCCAATTAAGAGACGGGGAACAAGAACAAAATGAACATGCTGACCTGCAACAACCAGTTAACATAGACTACCATTCTTCAGTAACAGAACGCTTTAATAGAACCATACCAAATCTTCTCTTTCGCTCCTTCACAGAGTACACCAATGAATGTACAAGTATCCTAACAACAACAGATATCAACTGCTCTTTATACAAATTCCCAATACTCTCACTCTATGATCTACTCACTGATCACAAGTTCTGGTCACCAGTTTATAAGATACTATTCCACACAAATAAAAGGTATATTGCAATTCAATTCAAAGACCTAGCAGGAAAGCAACTCTTTGAAACTAAATTCAAACAGTTAGACAACAAATACCTGGTCCACATTAACATGAACAAACCACAGATTCTTCAGGGCAGAGTGAGTAACTGTACTGTCAACTTTGAAGAGTCCCACTTGCAACAGGCACTTGCCAATTATGGTACAGTTGAAGGCTTTAAATACATCCAAGAATCAAGAGCGGAAACAATGGTATTTACCAACACTGCAGTCTTCCGTCTAGTCCTCAAGACAGGAATCCAGCCACTTACACTACCAGCAACAGTCAGCAACAACAAGGCTACAATCCTTATCAGCTTCCGGGATATACCCCCATTGTGCTTCAATTGTCGGAACAGAGGACACATAATGAAGGAGTGTCCCCTCCATCCACGTGACACGACGCTCTTTCGCATCTACAAAAAATCACAACAGCACCATCGAAGACCCCACTGATTCTACACATCCAATTAAAACCTACCCAAAACCACAAACAGAAACAAAAAACACACATCAGTCCATACCCACTCCAATGGGAACAAACCATAGCCACACAAGCATCCCAGATACTGGAAAATCCCTAACCCACCACAGAATGGCAGAGGACTCAAAGTTCACTAGATCGCGGTCATCATCAGAGACCATGATCGAATCAGAAGATGAGGGACCCACCAAAACATCTAAAAAACCTTCCAAACCACGCAACCGCAAAAGATCAAGACAAAATAATTCCAGCACACAAGAAAAATCAACTGATGACTCCAGTACCTCAGACCCAGCCAAAGTGGACCTCAGAACAAAAACTACCAGATCACAGGAATCACGTAAACCATCAGATAAAAAACGGCGAGAAATTCAATCAAGGGAAGATGAGACTCTACCAAAATTCAGACCATTTGTAAACTCTATGCTGACAACCACCGAAAATGAGACTCTACCAAAAGTCAGACCGCCTGAAAACCCTATGCTGACAACCACAGAAGAAGATACTCTACCAATTTTCAGATCAACGGAAGACCCCATGCCGACAACCACAGAAAATGAAATATTCCTTATCTCATTTCCTGAGTCAGAGAACAGCCCCTCAGAAAAACCCCTACCAGAAGACACCGCCCCAGAAGATACCTTCACCTAAAAAAAAAAAAAAAAAACTCACCACACCATGACTATTACAATCACAGCAGTAAATATCAGAGGCTTAAACTCCAAAGAAAGAGTTGAAGCACTTCACAGATGGTTCATTAAACATCAACCAGATATCCTCTGTCTCTCCGAAACAAAACTACACACACAGTCTGGCCCACACATCATGAAACTAAACTCACTGGGCTACTTTCACTACTCCATAGCCCAAACTCCAGGATCCGGAGTGGCCATACTAATTAACAAATTATCTCCCATAACCTTCTTCAAAATACTATACATAGACAACCACTGTCTCATAGCCATCCTTCAGTACAACAATTGTACCATCAACTTATGCAACATATACATGACAAAGGCTCCTGACAACATCCGCAGAATTATTCACACAATAAATGCGACACTTCGAACCAACCCATTTCCTTCCATCCTGATAGGAGACTTCAACCACTCCTATGAAACCTTCCAGTCTAACTACCTCCCATTAATCAATCTAAAGCTAATGAGTGCACGAAACCTGCTCCCTGAGACAGCATTTTCATTCTACACAACTAAATATAAGTCCCTCATCGACTTAACCTTTTTTTTCACCAAACTTACTGCCTACCACTCAAGCCAGACTCTGGCCAGTGGTTTTTTCAGACCACCTATTACAAGAGATAAAACTTCAGGTTTCCTCAAGCTCCCCAGACCCAAACAACCACCAAAGAACAATAAGACTCATAACCAGGGAAACTACACCAGCCTGCCTGTTCTCAGAAGCCTACATACAATTCCATCAAACAAACATACTCTCCAGGCCAATCACAGAGGCATGGCCTCTATTCACAAAAACACTACAGAAACTAATAACCACCTACTCTTTCCGAAGACCAGGACCCCTGAAACTTTTAAACAGCTTAGACAACATTGCAGATACCCTCAAGCACCTAACACTGGAAGGACAAAACATAGAAACAATCTTACAACTAAAGACTAAATATAGGACCACCCAAAAGATTCTAGCAGAACACATAGCAACAAAAAGAGCCCGGAGCTACCTGGTACATCAACACTGCTGGACCAGAGGATACATCAGATGGGCCTTAGGATCAGGAAAGAATAGAAAAGGCCCAAGTGACATCACCATAGATGGTAAACAATACATTGGCCCTGCAATGCTAGGTAAACTCCAAGAACATTTCAAAAAAAAGTTTCAAAACCAAATCACACCCAGTGATCAGAAGAACTTTCAAAATAAATCCAGACAACACTCATGACATTACCCATGCTACAATCCAAAAAAAATTAAATGCAATGCCAGACAAAATACATCCTGGACTACATGGCATCCCGAAGTTCATTCTACTCCACCTGAGCAATTATACCATCCCAATCATCAAGAAAATGATTGATCTACTCAGCAGTGGAACTTGCCAACTTGAATTTCTATACCCGATCGCAATGGTGCCACTACTTAAAAAGAGTGATGCTGCAACTGAACTGCAAAACCTAAGGCCTATCTCAATGATCCCACTCATGATCAAGATAATTGAGTCTATAATCAAAGACAAAATGCAAGACAATGTCCTCAAGCACATCTCAAAATACCAGTTTGCTAAGAAGGGTGCAGCCACATCAGATGCAATAAGCCGCTTCCGTCTAGTAATAGACCAAGTGCGCACAAAAAGAAGGTCCAAGCCAGTTGCCATTCAACTCGACATCGCAGGGGCATTCGACTCGGTACGCATTGATGTGCTAATTAAAACACTTGAACAATACCAAGTACCTCAACCTCTTCTACAAATCATAGAGAACCTTTTAAACAACCGGGAAATTTTCCTCACGCTAGATGGACGCATAGCTCCGGGATTCAAACCAAGTTTATCCATCCCACAGGGATCCCCATTGAGCACGCTGTTATTCACAGCTTACATAAACCCTCTCCTACTCCAAATAGAAAACACACTTCCAGGCATCCAAGTAGATTACATCAATGAAAATATAAAACACATTTCCTACATGGACGATGTTGTCGTCTTTCTTCCCTCCATCGACCACCTTAACAACCTAGTAGACATACTTGACAGTTACGCAACAATGCATGGCCTCACATTCAACAACGAGAAGTCCGCAATATGGTCATTACTCACAGGAAAACAAATTCCAGCCATGTTCAATGCCCAACCACAGAAGTTCTTGGGATTCCCTGTAGCAAAGTCCTACTCACTCATGAGACAGGAAATCCAAAACTCACTGCTGGGAAAAACACAAACCACAATAGCATCAATATCAAAAATTTACTTGTCCCTCTTTGGAAAGGTCGCATTACTAAATGCCATCCTGCTTCCCAAAATAACCTACTACCTTACTGGATTCAACCCCACCAAAGGATTCATAAACAAAATAAACTCGGCATGCACCAAACTTTGCTGGGGAGGAAAAGTCGCAGCCATCAGTATCAAGACAATGCATAACCCCAGGAGAGAGAATGGTCTCTCACTCCACTCCATTGAAACAGTCAACCTACAAAGAACACACAATGTGCTTCACAAACTTTTTAAGGACAATGATGCCATTGAATGCCCACTACCTGTCGAGCCCACAGATAGGCCACCACCCTCTAAACAAAACAACTGGCTTCGACAATCAGTGACTCTAATCCTGAACCATCTTTCAGCCAATGCAAGCCTATTCACAAGAAAACTCACATATTGGGAGATCTTCAATATTACACACCGCAAGAGTTCCACTATCTCTGCCTACCTCCATATTACCAACCAAAGACTCATCAAGCTAACGAAACACTGGCACCTTCCCCCAAAGTATGTTGACTTCCTCATTAAAGTAAATCTGGAAGCCCTTCCCACAAATGCCTTTCTCTACTATAAGAGAGGCTTCAAAAATCTAGCAAGCACATGTGCACTCTGCCAGAGAGAAGATGAAACCACCAACCACACGCTAACGAACTGCCCAAGTCTACAAAAGCTCCAATCAGCAATACGGAACCGATTCAAGAACCAAACCCACAATTCTTTGTCTCTGACCAATGTGATAGAACAAGGAACTTATGCACATCTTAGACTGGCAACATTTGTGAACTTTACAATCTGGTCTCTTCGATGTAAGCTGGTCATAAGCAAGTCTGAATACCCAAACATTGAGACAGCCTTCTATCATATGCTGAATAAAACTCGCAAAACAGACTTTTCCACAGCCTACCTTAACATTGCAGAAAACACATGGGCCCTAGTTGATCTACCCAGTGAAGAAGTACTCTAAGATTACGCCTGAACACAACACCACAGAACTCTATAATACATGCATATAAATCATTGTAATAATCTGTATAATCCATAGTAACAATATGTAAAACCAATGTAACCATTGTATAATTCCTCAATAAAGTTTGAAAGAAAGAATAATGCTAGGAATATTGCTAGAATAATTGTAGAATCACTAGAATATTACTAGACTGATATTAGAATAATTAGAATATTTGCTGGAATATTGCTAGAAAAATATTAGAATCACTCTAATATTTGCTGGAATATCACTAGACTGAAGAAAAAAAGAAACCCCTCCTTTTTTATAGTCAAATTGCACAATACAACTGCCCTGGAGCATTACAAAAATATTTCGGACTTTGCTTACTTATCAGCTGTAACCAATCCTATCCGAATGTCTAAAAGAATTCAACAAAATTTTAATTAATTTCTATTGTTAATTTCCTTGTCGACATTTGAATTACAAATTTGATTTAATTAAAATAACTTTTACTAATTGAAAAAAAATCTTAAGTGGACATCTGCTGTATATTTTAGATAAGCTTTTATAACATTAAATAATTAAAACTATTGTTCCTACCAGTCCTCATTTATTTTAACAGAAATATATGTCTATCTTAATATATATCTGAGCACTTATAATATATATGTGTGGGAGATGATAATACGGACCAGCTGATGATTGCTGGTTTAGCATGAAATACGTATATTGGTGATTATTTATCTTTTCAGCATATATGTGCTTGAGTGTATCAATCAGTGTTATTAGATAGAGTGGAGAGTGATGGGTCATCTGAAAGTCTGTGCTCATATACCCTATATTACATATATAGACACAGGTATATAATAAGCCTGTGTTTCAGCTATTACATTGTAGAGATGTCTGCCCATCCTTGCATATGTATTAAATGGATTATGTCCTGTACATGTGGGGTTCAGATTGACCTTAGGTCAACATGGATGTGACAAGAATCTCGGCCTCAGGGTGACCTTCAAGCATTCCATCATCAGATTTTCAATTGGATGGACGGTTGAAGAGTTGGAGTGTGTAGTAGATTGGAGCCTGTCCATTAAAGTATGAAGATTGTCTATCTTAATATATATCTGAGCACTTATAGTATATATGGGTGGGAGATGATAATCTGGACCAACTGATGATTGCTGGTTTAGCATGAAATATGTATATTGGTGATTATTTATCTTTTCAGCATATATGTGCTTGAGTGTATCAGTGTTATTAGATAGAGTGGAGAGTGATGGGTCATCTGAAAGTCTGTGCTCATATACCCTATATTACATATATAGACACAGGTATATAATAAGCCTGTGTTTCAGCTATTAAATCTAAAAGAAAATTACTTTACTTTTTAAATTTCAATATTTGAATCTATTTACTAAACGAATATGAATTTTATTTTAAATCAAAAATATATTACGACTGTAATATATTTTGTAAACAGATTCAAACAAAATAATTTTAAATGACAATTTATAATCTTAACATAAGTTTTAAAATGCATATCACAGTGTGTGCGCTAATTACGACTCTATATAACCTACTTTTAAATAAATCTAAATTATGTGAACATACACATAATCCATAACATTTTATTTATTTGGGCATGAGTTATACTTATATATATATATATATATATATATATATAACATGAGCATTGTACTCGTGGTTTAAAATTAGGTGGGATTTTTGGTATATAAGCGCATTGCAGATACACTATGATACATTGGGGTTCAAACTAAGGTATGAGAGTAGGAAAGAGATGAGAGAAGGTGAAATGAAGATCTGCAAAGCAGATCTTACTGTTTCAATATTAGATATAAAGAGCTCGCAAAATAAGCTCTTAACAAGTTTTGCGATCTCTCTATATATAACATTTGTAAATACAAGCTTATTAAATTAAATCATATGACATCGGACTTGATTTTTTTTGTCATGTATATATATTAAGATATCTTATTTATATATATATAGTAACAGAATTACCTTTTCGACTGTCTTGTAAAATGTTTTATTTTACACTTTACAATCGAGACGACTGTCACGTCAAGCAAAGAAGCCAATATAGACTCATTATTTAAGTCTATATTCCTGATCGAATACTGAGATTACCAATGGAATATTTCAGTATTATCTTTCCCGATCAGACGCTTCTTTGGCTGCTGGATATTCATTCATAAGAATGATTTATTTAAAATAATCCAGTGCTTGAAATATTTATAATTTTTGTGAGATTTAATATTACTGCACTATACTGACACATGTATTTTTACTAGAATAAATGTCTACTTAGTATTTTATAAACCCTGCAGGTATAACATTATAATTAGTATGGTGAAGAAGGAAAGACGAGATGTAAGGAGCTATTCATGAATAAATACTGTTTAATATAATACATTCATAAACATTAAAATATAATATTTCGACATAAAACAAGCAATCATTAAAAATAACACAAATTATATTTAATTATTCACACTAATAATGATAATTCTTTGATACTAAACATTTATATGTAGATATTTTATAGCTTATAGTCTTTTCTTATGTATTCTTTGATATAGAATAACTACTAATTATTTGGTTCATTCAGATTCACATTTGCAATTGCATTTTTTAATTAATGTGGCCATTTATGAAAGTGTGCGCACACGTGTTATATTAAAGTTAATTACCTAGGTTTTATGGACATTGATGAGGGAATTATTACCCATCATGTGGATTACTCCACTTCTTTGTAGAGATGGAAATTCTCGGGATCCGGCTGGATTCTTTCTTGCAGCTTACTTAAGTCGTATTCTTGCGGCTTCCATGACAGGGAAGGTGAACCATCAGGCAGGCACTATCTCTACTATTACTTCATGGGGAAGATGATTTTACATCCCAAGGTGAGCGTGGATCAACTGGCATCCATTTGTGGCCCCTTAGCCCTGCATTCTCGATGTCTCAACTTCTTGGTACATTTTTGTTCACAGCTCTCAAACTACTCTATCTGTCAGCTTAGCAGACTTAAGAACAACTCAAACATGGCTACTTCTTTCACTTCTTGTTACTTAATTGTCCCAGAATCCTTTTCTTATCTTCTTGATTGTTTTTGGAATGTCATTAATTACACTTCACACATTTATTTTATTTTCATAAAATACATAAAAATTTCTTGTTTTTTATTTATTTATTTTTTTAATTTTATTTACTTCCATTTCTTTTTAATAAATAATTTTCTTATTTACACACTCTTTATTTTATACACCTATACATATATTTCATGCATTCACATGTGTATTTTGAAGAGATGATCTTTATCTTTTTTTTTATATAAATCTATTTATTTTTATTTGTAATTGCGACTGAAATTTATGATTGCTAATTCTACAATCATTAACCCCTTTTTATTTACCTTTCCCTTTAAGATTTAATCATCACCTTCGATGATCTTATTTTACTATTCCCTTAACTTTACTAATTTTAATTTTTAAAAAAGTTAACATTGGAAAGTGGAAGATAAGGATCTTGGTTGCTTACTTTCCTTCACTTTCCTTAATTACCATAATTGGTTTTTTTAATTACTTACATTCCTCAGCTACCATTTTGATTTTTTAATTAAAACTTAACTTAAAATAAATTTATTTTATTTTTCTAACTTTATTATCCAATTTCTATAATTTAGTTTATATAAAACTCACATTTAATATTATACTATATATTAAATGTACACATGTGTGATCGCAGTATGTGTGATCATCACAATATATATATATTGTGATGATCGCAGTATGTGTGATTATCACAATATATATATACAAACAAACAGTATACATATTGAAGCTGGAAATATAGTACATATTCCTGCTTCACCTAGTGCCAATGTCATCAGCACTAGTCTGGGTTTGAATCCAATCTTTATTAACTGACACCATCTCATAATAGGTGGTAGTATATTTTAATCAATATTATAATCTTTTATATTTCATTAATCTTATTTTATAATTAAAACTAACCTTTTTATATTAGTTTATTTATTTTATATTTGTAAAAATGTATATTGTGTTTATTTTATCAAATTGAATTGAATACTAGATATCTATAAAATGTTACAAATATTTCAAATTCTTTATTAAAGTTCATTTTCTTTTTATCTTTTAATCAATGTACACTTGAGAATCAATTATTTAAACAATGTAATATTTTTAAGAATATTTTGTAAAAGTTTATACCAAATATGTTTAAAAGTCATTGTACCAAATTCCTAAAATTTTTCTGAATAAAATCTACATTTTTGTTAATCTAAACCTTAATTAAATAGATTTTGCCAATACAATGACTGATAAACTTAATATGCTTGTTGTTGTTTTTTAATTAGCAAATCAACCCTTGGGGCATATAGGATTATAGATTTCCCTCCAAAGCACCAACCTCAGAGTACAACTTAGAGCAATTACAATTGGTGGTCAGTATAGATTGAATCCTGTAGATAAGACCAGAACACATAAATAGTGGAAAATTTGTTAAGAGAGGGATTATTATTGTTGAGTTTACTGAAGAGAAGTGATTAATCTTTATATGTATATCGTGTCTAAAGAAATGACGGGGTGAAAAGATCGGTCGTTTGCTTCTCAGAGGTCTATTCCACCAGCCCATCCATGCCTTTCCAGCGCTTTAAACATCTAGCCAGAGACTTTCTGTGTCAAGGAAGCCTGAAATGATCTGACTGTATTAACTGCCTGTACTGATTGATTCTGAGGTAACGTCCAATTCTCCGCAAGCCATTGATTTTATTTTACTTGTTTTCAAAATCTATATTAATTTATATTTTATATCTGTGTAATGTTTATATGACTTGGTTTAAAATGCATCTTTTAAATTTATTCAGTTTAAAATATCATTCTTATAAATCTTACATTATTTTGATGCGGCAAATTAAATTAATTTTTTGTAGGTTTGTTTACATTAATCGACTTACTGAAATTGCCAAATACAAAATTCAATGAGCTATTAACTTTAAATCCTCCCCTTGTTATTTTTTTTTTTAAATTTAAAAATCAGTACAAGAAGACTTCCTTCCGTAAATTAATGAATAGAAAGCTCATTTAGTTTTGTACCTCATATATATTTTTATTTGAATGATTGAAATTATTTTAAAAGTATCTTACTATTACCTCCAATTCAAAATAGCCCTGTAATTATTTCCGAAAGAATAAATAATTTTAGTGAATCAATTAAGTAAAATTTATCATAGAATTTTATCAGGATATATATTTCATACATATATTTTATTTGTCAGAAATATTAAAATTATGATTTACAATTTATTAGTTTGATATTTAATGCCCATCTATGTTAATTAAAGACAAGTCCTATTTTGTAATCTTCCATGATGAGTGGGGAAAACAATTTTATATTTTAGTTTTAATTCTTGCCTTTCTTTTTGTAATATAATTTACTATTCATTCATTAGTGCTCTAACGTTTCTGGGACTTTACATTATATCAGGGAGCCAATGATTTTAATCAGGATTTATTATTTTGTTAATGATACACTATCTATCTATATACGTCTAAGGCATTGTGTATTTATAGTTACAACCATTTCTTTATTATTGCTATTCTTGCTTTGCTACCAACCTCTTAGGACCTTCGGAATCTGACCAGTCCAACCTTTTACACTCCCTCAAAGTAGACATAGTTCATACCAAGGGATCTTTTCGAGCATTGCCATTAAGATGTGTATGCACATCAAAATATTATTATGATTATTTAGAGACATGCTTTGGCTGGAGGGCTAACATTTCTCTTATCTCCTGTACATATCAGGAACTTCTTTAGCAAAGCCACCCAGAGGTTCATAGCAGACTTCATTTCTTTTGTTGTAATTTGTAATAGCATACTGCCCTCATCATTTTATAGCTTTATGTAGCAATCATGAAATGCTCTCTGCCATGATGGCACGTCCTTCACAAACAAATTTTGTAATTAATTAAATCTGACTGTATAATTGTCAATTATTTATTTAAGAACTATTTTGCTTCCCACACTCATTATATACAAATAATTTTAAATGTAATAGTATTTTAAATGCATATCTTTCATATCTTGTAATATATATAAAATAGATTTGTAATCGTTCAAAGAGGGCTAATATTATTACATTTTATTGCTGATTGGTTTTTGGCCGACCAATTAACAAACTTTTACATTGTTTGTCAAAGCCGCATCAAAACAAATTAAATAAAATAACCAAGTTGTATAAACAAAGACTTAACTTATTTTGTACTAAATTCTTTAATAAATTCCTATAAAATTGTCATTTAAATAAGCTTAGTTTGTCATCACTCCCAATCTCTAAGGTTAATTACTCTATTTGTTTATAAAATTTATTTGATGTAAATTCACTTCTTTATAATGTTGCCATAAAGAATTATAATTATTACGGTTCAAACCATTAGTAATCGATCAAATAATATCTGTACCATTCTGCAATCGTCAGAATCCATTAAATCATTGATTTTTCATATAAACCCTTTATTATTTTGAGTCTCTATGTGAACCATGACCTCCAGCTGGGACGGAATAAAACCAAGCGCTGCTAGTGTCATCACAAACGTTATCCATTAGTCAGAGAGGCAATAATTTAGGCAAATAGGTTAGGATTCATCCTTGACCTGACATATGTATCTTGTGCATGGTTGGATTCAAGGTACTTTTGCTTGGATTATTGGTCTTATTGAATGAATACACGATTTTGACCGGCACAATATTAAGTAGCACAAACACTATAGTGATGATAGTCAAAATGACATTAGAATTCAGAAAATTAATTTCAGCCCAATCATTCCAAAAGCATTTTTTAAAGATTCAATCTGATATCTATGATCATTATTATTGTCGAGATGTATATTCATCAATTCAACATGTTTCCTAGGAGATTCTAGTAGTTGAATCAAATCGATGTATACAAAATAAAATATTTAAGCTAACAAGTAGCCATAAATAAAACTTTTAAATGTAATTATGAATAAATATACTCCAATACATATTAATAATAATTCTAAGGCTTTACATTTAAATATAAAATAATCTTACCAATATGAATATTTTTATTAAGGTCTTGTTGATATAGAAAGCTTATGATTGTAATTGTTATGCACATATAGATAATAGTCTGTAAAAATTCAGTCTTTTTCCATTTCAATTAACCTTCTTAGACATCTAGGACTGTAGATAAAAATAATTCTCTATAAGCAAGTACATGCTAGATTTTAGGGCAAGGTTCTCTTCTTTACTTGCAATATGGTTTTCTTTTTGTAAATAGGCAATATTGTATTTATGCACAATTAATGCTCACATCTGGATAAAACTAGTTAGTTTCAGGGATTCATCTGATATGCCTATAGTTCCTTAGTCACATATGGAAAATGTTTTTCTAATAACAAATATGATAATTGCTGGGCTAGATTTGCTATTAAAAGATACTTTTAGGCAGCCAAATATTAATCAGCAATGTAAAGCTATTTTACCACACAAATCTGTAAAAAAAATATTTTAACTAGCATTGTGTTTTTTTTTCTACTAGAGGTTAAGTTAATCAGTCTTTTTTTTAAGGCTGGCTACAGTTCTTTGTCTTTTATGCTTTCTTGCTGATAACAATTGCTCTACTTATCTTCCAGCATTTTCTCTCTTCTTCACCTGGAGTCAATCAGTATTGCCATCTTTTCTGATTCATGACTCTCCATTATTGTTGTTCAGACAACTTACTTATACTTTTTCTCTATAATAAGGACATCATATATATATAATTAAAAACCAGTCAACACTTAGACTATATAAATAACAATCAACAATTTCAAACTGTTGTCAAGGCAACCTCCTTTTAACAATATATATATATATATATAATGATATTGTTATTCGATACCTGTATTTCTTCGAAGTTATATACATAATCTTGTAATTAAATATATATAAATACAGTAACATAAATATATATAAAGTACAACTTCAAAAACTTTTATCAATCTAGGAGCACATTCGACTAGCTTCATAGTCTTTGTCAACTAACATTTTCAAACACCCTTTCAAACTCTAACCTTCACATGATTCATTAATTTTTACATTTTCTGCCTGTCTGCTTATTAAGTCATTTTATATTTATATACTAACATAATTTCGTTTGTTTTCCTTTTATTATTGTTTCTTTCAATTTGTATTATTTTCACATTATTATACTCCAAATTAAAACTGTATATACATAATCTATTATGATCATAAAAAACTGATGTTAAAACATTATCATTCAAATTTTGTTTAGTTTCAACATTGGTTTTTTATGATCATAATAGATTATGTATATACGGTTTTAATTTGGAGTATAATAATGTGAAATATTACATACTGAAAGAAACAATAATAAAAGGAAAATAAAGAAAGCTATGTTAATATATAAATGTAAGCATGACTTAATAAACAGACTTTGAAAGTGTGTTTGAAAGTGTTAGTTGTCAAAAATTATGAAGCTAGTCGAAAGCGCTCCTAGATGGATAAAAGTTTTTAAAGTTGTACTTTATATATATTTATGTTACTGTATTTATAAACCTTTAATTACAAGATTACATAAATACACACATATATTTTAATTAATGTTTATCACACCGAATTCTTTTTTTTTGCTTAGCAATAATAAAAAAAATACATTTATAAAATTGCAAGAATTAAATAACTCTGGCTCAATTTATATTGAAATATTTCCCCCAAATATTTTTATCTCAATATCTTAATTATACAAAAAAAGTTTCTTTCACCTTCATATTTTAGTAAGATTTGTATTCCAATTACAAAATGGCTTAAATTTACTGAGTCTGGAAAGAAATAAAAAATAATAATGATTTTAATTACAAATGTTAAAAGCCTAATACTAAACTAGTCAATAAATAATTAAAATTATTCAAAATTGAAAATTAAACAAGACTAGCCAAAGAAGAAAAGCAAAAGCAGACTTTCAAGTGCAAACGATTAAAAGCACATCAATAAATATATACTATTACTCACAATCCCCAATTACATCCCACACATCTTTAATAGTAAAAAAAAAAACCCTCTTAAATAAATTAATTCCTTCAGAATCATAAATTTTTAATAATAAAGATTCTTTAATTCTTGTTTTATTTAATTTCTTTCAAAGAAGACAACCTTAGCCACTTCAAAACTAATAGTGTGGGCTGCATCTCTTCCATGGGTATATAAAATAGGAATAACATATTTATTTTTAACTCTATTTTTATTCTTTCATTTCAAACTATTCTGATCTATATAAAACTTTTTACAAAAACAAGGGATAATATACAGTACTCGAGGAATAGATGTCCTATCAAAAATTTCTTTAGTACTCCAGGAGTAGGCTTCCCATCAAAAATTTCCTTTGTATTATTTAACAAATTATTCAAAGTAATAACTCTCTTTCAAGCAATGATTCCAATTAAATTAGTATTTTTACAGTACTTATGTATTAGTCTGGGTGGTGACATTTTAGTCTTCATCAAAATCATTATGATTATCTATGATTGCTAAATATTTGAGAGTCATCATCATCAATCATTATCAATCCACCGCAGGATGAAAGTCTCTCCAAGTTTAATCCATCTTCTCCGATCTTTAGCTTCTCTTCTCCACAACACCCCTGCACATTTTCTTATTTCATCCATCCATCTCACATGTGGTCTCTTTCTGGGTCTTTTACAATCTCTTGGAACCCAGTTTAAAATTTCAATTGTCCATCTATTTCATCTCTTCTAACAATATGTCCAGTCCAACTCCATTTCAATCTTTTAATTTTTTCAATAAGGTCAGTAACACCTGTTTGTTGTCTTATCCATACATTGCGTTTTCGATCTCTTCTTGTTACTCCCAACATACATCTCTCCATACTCCTTTGAGTGGTTTGAAGTCTCTGTATTGCTCTTCTATTAAGTGTCCAAGTCTCAGATCCATAAGTCAGAACTGGTAAAACACATTTGTTAAAAACCATCCTTTTCAAACACATAGGCATATTTCCTTTTAGTATCAAGTTATTTCTACCAAAAGCACTCCAATCAAGTTTAATTCTATGATTAATTTCCTCCATTATGTTTCCATCTGTATTAATAATCTGACCAAGGTATTTGTAACTGTTAACTTCTTCTAATTCTTCAAAATCAAACTTTATTTGAGAGTACATTTTATTTAATTAAGTAAATTTAACATTCAATGGCAAATTGTTGAAGATCTCTGGAGTATTTTTATATCTACTACACATTCTTTAATAACTTCTTGCTACCACTAACCTACTTATGCTTTAAAGATAGCCATCTTTTGCCATGTAAATACATTGACATTAATACAGAAAGTGCAGTTGTTATTTACAACTTGTATTAAAATGAAATCTTTGAAGGATAAATTTACTTATGTTAATTTGTTGTACTATTTCCATCATCTAGCATTAAATGTTGAATGTATAAAAAATTTTAAACTTTATTTAAACTTTTCAAATACAAATAACTTGCTACTAATAATGCACAAATAGACAGTACATGTTAGTAATGAATGTGTTTTCTATCTGTGTGCTATTACTAACAAATTGTCTGTATTTGAAAAGTTTATAAATTTTTTATACATTCAACATTTACTGATAGATGTTGGAAATAGTTCACATATTATCACATCTAATATACTATCATCACAAATCTTCAGAAAAGTATTAAATTTATTTACTTAATTAGAGTAAAACAAACTATCAAATACTAAGCTACCATAAATAATCATAAGTAATGAAGAACAATATTTCACCACCCAGACTAGTACCTCTTTTAGTTAAATTCTTATAAAAGGACAATTGAAAAAGCAAAAAAATAAAATATTTTTCTTTATCCTTCACATTACTATAATTATTAACATCATCATAAGTACTGTTAAATAAAATACTTTTAACAAATTTATGAGAATAACCACCATTTAAACAATCTTTATAAAATTGATGTTTTTGAAACAAAGCAACCTTATTAAAACTTTTTATCTCTGATTTCTATAGCAATAATTTCTTAAAGCAGCTACTTTGTGAGAGACAGATTGATAACTATCTGGTTTAATTACAGATATTAAATACTTACTCTTAACATAATGACTACATACCAAACAATTATTCTTCACATTTCTTATCATCCAAAAATCTAAAAATTTAAATTTAACATATTTTGTAGAAGAATTAAAGCAATAAACTTATTTAACAACTCTTTCAATTTATCATTTTCAACTACAAACAAACAATCAACATATCTAACAAATAAATTTAAATATACACAATCCTTATTGGGTTATATTAGCTCTCCCTTAATTTTTTTAGTTTATATTATTTGGAAAAGAAAATTATTAATAAGAATTGTGTATTTTTAAAGTTATTTGTTAGATATGTTTATGATTGGTCGTTTGTAGTTGAAAATGATAAATTGAAAGAAGTGACAAATAAGTTTGTTGTGATTCTTCTGTAAAATATGTTGTAGAAGGAGTGTCAGATTTTTGTTAAATTAAGATTTTTAGACTTATTGGTGATTAGAAATGCAAAGAATAATTGTTTGGTATGTAGTCCTTTTTTTATATATATTAAGAGTAAAAAGTTAAGATCTATAATTAAACCTGATAGTTATCAATCTGTCTCTAATAAAATAGCTGTTTTAAGAAATTATTGTAATAGAAATCGGAGATTAATCAGGTAACTTTGTTTCAAAAAGGTTACTTTTATAAAGAATATTTGAGTGGTGGTTACTCTCATAAATTTGTTAAAAGTATTTTATAGTAATTATAGTAGTGGTAATAAACCGCTAAACATCACATGATCACCATTTTTTATGCTTACACAAACTGTTTACACAGAGGCTAAACTCTCCATACAGTAGCACCACTCAGTGCAAAACAGAGTAATCAATGGATGCAGAAAGGTTTTTGCATAAAAGCCATAGCTAGAGTTATTAATTAGCTAATAAGGTAAGTGACTGCTGGAGAGTTACAATAGAACCTAAGGTCTAGATGCAATGCTCTCAGATCTAATGCTCCTCACTGATGAAAGCCACAAACTAGAAACTAGCTGGAGATATTGGATAACTAGGCACTAGAGAGGGATTTTATGCAAAATCCTTTCTTCATCCATTGATTACTCTGGTTTGCACTGAGTGACACTACTGTATGGAGAGTTTGGCTCTGGGTAATGTTAATAATTGTATTAATGAAGGTTAAAGAAAAATATGATTTTCTTTGCTTTTTAAATTGTCATCTTATAGGATTGTAAGTATAAATATTAACATGTTTGGAAATAAGAAAATTATTTGGAAAAGGGATATTATTTTGAATAGTTTATTAAATAATACAAAGGAGATTTTAATAGGACTTCCAGTAATAGTATATATTATCCCTTGAATTTATAAAAAGTTATATACAGGTCAAATTGAGCTTAAATGAAAGAATAAAAATTACATGAAGGTAGGATTAAAAATAAATATCTTAGTTCTGCTTTATAAATACACGAAAGAGATACAAGCTATCCTATTAGTTTTGAAGAGGATAAGGTTGTCTTCTTTGAAAGAAATGAAATAAAAAAAGAATCCAAGAATCTACTATCAAAAATTTATGATTCTAAATAATACTATTTGTTGACATGTTGTCATATCTGACCTTGACTTCACAAGTGGACTATTCCAGATTTCTTGCTTGATTGGCTAGCATCCAATTGTAATCCAATGAGGATGAATCCTTTGTTGGGATTCACACTCTGAATCTGAGTGTTCCCAGTAAGATATGGGATTTGACAATAAATAGTTCATGTTTTTGGAGGCAAAGCAGAGAGCATTAACTTCTCTCAACCTGAATGATTGAATGTGCTCTCCAGTGAAACCTCTGCCTACAGCAAGGGTGTCTTCAGTAGTCACTACTTGTATGTCTATGCAGTGAGGCATGTCTACCTAGGACTGAAAACTGCTACAACTGCAGTCAACTCAAGACAAGCTGTCTGAATGCAGCTGGAAGAGTCTGAACTACAGCTGACTTGAGGCAAGCTGTTCAGTACAGCCAGAAGAGTCTTGAAATTGTGAGGCAGATTAATCATATAGCTGAAAGTGAGTTCCATCACTCAGTATGACTATCTCAGTACAGCCAGAAGAGTCTTACTTGAAGTGAGTTCCATCACTCAGTATGACTATCTCATCATTAACTGTATAAACTATACTGACATTATTAACTAACATGTGTGTATTTTGTAACTATTAATTGTTGAGTAGTTTGTCATTACTTTTTCTGTTGGTTTGGAATTGAAACTATAAATCAAGCCAAACCCAACAGATCTGGCGCAGACAAACATAAAGAGAATTTTTCCCTCATGGCTGGAAAAATTATAGTTAAACATATAAAGTAAATACGTGAGTACATATATTGCATTTTGTTTTGTTTTTAAAAAAACACTTGCCATAATTACATTATGGTGATTATTAAAATCAATTAAAACTGTTTGGTAACTCTGAAATAAAAAATAAAAATCGATTTTTAACAGCTACAACAAATAGTGTAAAAAATTAAGAGTGGTAACTCTGGAAAAAAAATCAATTTTGAACAGCTACAAATAATATCTCCAATAAATAATTATGGCTAATACAATTGGCCCTATGGAAGATTTTGACCTGGCTCAACATTAGGGCTGGTCAAATTATAAAGAGTACCTGATATTTTACCTACAGGCTAACAAGATAAAAAAGCCGGAGGTAAAGTTAGCCACATTAATGACTATTATAGATCTGCAGACATACAACATACTAAAGTCTCAATCTATGGCAGAAACCCCAGCTGACCTGGATTTTGACAAAGCATTGATAATTCTCACAGAGTATTTCCCCCCAAAACCCTTGATAATAATGCAGAGATATCGCTTCAATTTCAGCATTCAAGAACAGGGGAAAACATCTAGAGAATTTGCTACAAGAATCCAAACATTAGCATTGAAGTGTGATTTCAAAGACTTCATGAATGAAGCACTTTGTATGTGGCATAAACGATCACAATTTAAGGCTGGAAATGTCGATGAGTCCAGATTTAGATTTTGAAACAGCTGTAGCTCAATCAGTACTAGCTAAATCAATAGTCAAAGTGCCATATTAAAGAAATTACTAAGTATGATATGCAAGCAGCTCAGAGAACTCATCATCGAATAGTCTAAGGCTTTGCTATTGCCTGCACTATACAACATGTACGTTTTGCAAATGAGTCAGACAAAAGTGCGATGTCTGAAACTAAAAAGACAGACAGCCATTATGAAAATTGAAAAATTCATTCCAAAAAATAATAAATAAGCAAGTAACATGTATAAATCATATCAAAGACAATCAGTCTGGATTTATACACACTGTTATAATTAATGATATGCCAGTTAAATGAAACTGGATACAGGGTGCACAGTGTCTATTGTTTCAAGAAAAACCTGGATAATCATTAATAAAAATAATAAACTGCATCCTAGCAGCAAGACAATATCAGATTATCAAGGAAATAAAATTAAACTGTTGGGCCAAATAACAGGCCATGGCTGGTTCATTCACTTAGGGTTTAAAGGGACAAAGGTGAATCAGATCACAACATTAACAAAATACTCAGAAGTTTTCAACAAAGATATTGGTCTGTACTTAGGGCAATCAATCCATTTACCTCTAAATGGAGAAGTAAAACCTATCAGTTGTCAATGCAGACTATTTCCAACTAGCTTTGCATATTAAAGTAGAAGCAGAGCTTGCAAAGTGGGAAGCAGCAGATATAATATGCCCATATTATATTCAGAATGGGCCACCCCAATAGTACCAATCATCAAAGAAAATGGTGATGTACATGTCATAAGACCATGTCATATTCAGAATGGGCTACCCCAATAATACCAATCATCAAAGAAAATGGTGATGTACATGTATGTGGATATTATCAATGCACAATCAATAAAGCTCTTGATCCAGATAATTATCTACCTCCATCAGTCAAACAAATCCTATCCATGCTGTCAGGTGGTAGGGTTTTTACCAAGATTGATCTAAAACATGCATACTTTCAACTGCCTGTGGATGACCAGGCTGCAAGAGCATTATCAATAATAATCCATAAAGAGTTATTCAAGATGAACTGATCACCTTTTGGTATATTGGTTGCCCCAGAAATATTTCAGAGAATCATGGATCAACTGGCTTCTGGAATACCAGGGACACTACCATATTTTGGTGAAGTTTTATTAGTGGCAAAAACTCCAGAACAACTCTGGAATGCCAACAAGGAACTCTTACATAAATTCAGTCTCTGGCATTAAAATAAACTGGGAGAAGTATATATTTGAAGTCAATGAACTTGAATTTATGGGATACAAAATAAATGTTAGTGACATTTACCCAACTCAAAAGAAAGTATTGGCAATAAAGAAAGCTAAAACACCTAAAAATAATAAAGAACTCCAGTCCTTTCTCATAAATTATTATTCGAGGCTGCTGAACCTTGTACAGGCTACTGAACAAAAAAGAAGCCTGGAAGTGGGACAGTAAGTATGACAAAGCATTTCAATATAATAATAAAATTAATATCAGATACTGCAATGCTAGCACATTTCAACCCAGAAAAGTGCTAGTGCTGACTTGTGACATATCACCAGTGGAAAACTGGAGCAGTGTTGTCCCATAGAAATAAGGATGGAACACACAACCCTATTGTGTTTGCATCAAAGTACCTCTCTAGAGCTGAGAAAAAATATATAGAGAGGCCATGGCTTTGATCAATGGAATCAAAAAAATTTCATGACTACTTATATAGTAGACCATTTATAGTTCAAACAGATCATAAAGCCCTAGTGGGGATATTTGTGTCTGATAAGGGAAACCCTTGGCATGCCTCACCATGAATGCTGTGGTGGTTCAATTTCTTGTTAGGCTATGCCTTTATCCTTCAATACATTGAGGGAAAGCATATTCCTCACATATATGCATTAAGCTGATTGCCTGCAGAAATGGCAGACAGTCCAAAAACTTCATGCCAATCAATTAACATGATTGATTTAGACCCAAACATACCACTAAACAGTAAGTCAGTGACGAACCTGGATTCCAAAAGCTACAAAATGGGTTCAACAGGGTTGGCCTAATAAGAAACCAAATGAGTTGCACTCAGCCTACTGGACAAATATATTGGATCTCTCAACTGAACATAGCTGTATTATCTGGGGATCCAGAGTTCTAATACCTCAGCCAACCTTTCCAGGTCATTAGTTTGTTGCATTATGGGTACTCAGGGATAGTCCAGATGAAGATTTTGCCAAGATCATGTGTGGTGGCCTACCTTAAATGCTGACATCAAAACCAAAGTCCACCACTGCTGGCAGTGCAAAATAAATCAGAACATACCAGCAAAAGACAAAAGAGTCCAGTGGCCCAAACCTGAAGAGCCCTGGTCTTATACAGAACCATGGAAAGGCAAGCTGCTGTTGATAGTGGTTGATTCATTCTCCAAGTGACTAGAGATAGTACAGATACCTTCGCTTCACTCCATGGCCATGATAAAAGCTCTGAGAAGGCTATTTGCCACACATGGTCTTCTTAGAACATTAATGACTGATAATGGAATATCTTTTTCGGCTGGTTCATTCAAAACCTTCTGAAATAATAACATCAAGCTAGTGAACAGCCCTCCATTCCACCCAGAAAGCAATGGACCACAGTGGAGATATTGGTCTAAGAAGCAAAAACCTAATGAAAATGGTCAAAGGAAGCTGAAACACCAGGATTTCCAGGACACTGCTAGCATAGCTTGGCAGTATGTCATTTCTACAATCTTGTCACTTACCCTAACTGATTTGTTTTTGAAATCATGCATTTTATTAAATGCAGGAAGTCTGCCCTAAAATGCCTTCATGAATGAGGTCATTTAGTATTAAAAAGACATGATAGATACATTTGGTTAATGGTCATTTTGACCCAGATTTGTTTTTGAGTTAATTTTGCCTTCTTATTGTTAGCCATGGTAATCTGTACTGACTTGAGGGTAATGATTTAATATTTGGAGTTTTATCCATAACTCTTTTATAGAATTTGTCAGAGATTTGGCTACCAGTGTCTAATAATAGTTTAACTTTTAAATCCTCAAACATTACTTCTATCATGGAGCAACTTTGTACAGCATGATTAAGCACTTTATCTTCCCATGAACATGTTAAATTGGTGATTTCTTTCATTAATGGTTTAATTTTGTTTCTCATTTTTAATATGGGTCCTTGAGGATAAGAACTTTACAAATCCCTTTCTAATTTACTTTATTTGATACTTTGGGTATATTTTTCCATACCTGACTTTTGATTGATTTTGTATACTGGTGGATGCTCGATTCCTGGTGTTTGAAGTTTGGTGTACATCACCAACTATTTTATTATCTATGTTATCCTTGCTCTTTATTGTTTTCCCTGGATGATGGTTGGGGTTATTGTTGTTCTTTCTTCTTTTATAGTTAATAATATTTATGGGTATCTTTCTTTCCTCTTTTCTGAATATTTATAACTTATATTTTGATTGTTGTAATTGATGTTATTTAATAGCTCAACATATCTGGTCAATGTTTTGTGTGTTGGCACATAATAATGATTTCTCAATCTTTAAAAGTAAATTGTGCTTCACTATTGGTATTATTTGATTCTGGTTAAGGTGGTAGGTATCCAAGATTTTCAATTTAGCCACCCGCCTTCAAAAGAACTTAGTGTTTCACCAGAGCTGCTACTATATTTTTCCAAGCTACTATATTTTTCCAATAGGATTTTAATTTAACAAGACTTCTTGGTGATTGTTATCCCAAAATTCTTTATTATTAACATTTGATATTCTTTAATAATGATTTCCACCAAGATAGGGCATCATCTTGCAGATGGCTATAGACCACTATTAGTTTCTCACTTTCTGTAAAGGTTGTTATTAATGAAAAAATACAGATTTAAACTTTTTAAATAGTCTATTGGAGCTTCAGTATTCAGACCTTGGAATATTTTAACATCAAAAATTGATTTATTGTATTAGTTTGAAGAATATTGTTGGTGATGTTAACATATTCTTTTTGAATGTTAATAGGTGATTGGGCATTATGATTATCTCCATATTCTTCTACGGAGTAGATGATATCTTCATTATTGTTTTGTGTTTACCACATATATCTACTCTCGTTTCCCATTTCATCTTAATATTCATTTTTTGTTTTTCTCCCATCCTATTAATAACTTCCACTATGTAATTTAATTTATCTGCAGTGGTGTCCATCCTCCAGAGACTTAATCCTTTTAGAAACTTGTGTATGGTTTTCTGTCATTTTTTTTCTTTTTTTATCATATTCACTTGTGAACCTTTTATTGTTTGATCAATTTATATATTCTTATTCTCTACTTTGTTCAATATACATTCTCTTGGTTTTGTAATGAGATTTTGATGTTGTTTTTATTTGTTTTGTTTCTGTATCTATTAAGTTTTGTTTAATGCTAAGATATTGAAAATCATTTTCTATGAATGGATTTTTTTTCCTGGTTACATATTGGAGTTGCTTTCTCTCTTTTGTAACCATTGCTTTATGTATGGCTGCTTTTCATCTTCTCAGTGACATCCCTTTTCCTTTCTTCTTGATCTCAGTTGATTTCATCTTGAAGATTATCATATAGTTTTTTTATTTCCACATATTTGCTTTACATCTTATTTTCTATCTTCGTTTCATCTTGAAGATTATCATATAGTTTTTTTATTTCCACATATTTGCTTTACATCTTATTTTCTATCTTCGTTTCACATTCAGTAAACCTTTTTTGACAGTCAAGGTCTTTTTCTTCAATAAACTTTTGGACTTTTTTGTAGCTTATTATTTATGTCAGTTTGTATTTGAGACACTTCATCCTTCAGTTCTATTTTTAATCTATCTAGTTTTTTGGAAAGTCATCTGTTATGTCTTCAGCCACTTGTTGCTGATTTGCTCCCATTCTTTCAGATATATTTTCCATCTTTGTAGACACATCTGCTTTCATCTTATCAATATGTGTGAACATTTTTTGTTGGTCTGTTTTCATATCTACCTTCAGATTATTCATATGTGCAAACATCTGTTGCTGGTATAGTTTCATTTTTTCAGATATTTTAATCCATATGTGTGAACATCTGTTGCATCATTAGTATCATTTAATTAAATGATCCATCATTACCCTTCCCTTCCTTTCACTAGGTTCATCTAGAGTTTCATTGGCTGCTGGGATATGGACATTTAATACTGAAATCCTCCCAGATACACCAAAGTTCTCTTCCCCATCTGTAGTATCTAAAATATTACCCCCACATCTTTTTTAACCACTTTGTATTTCCAATTTGTTTTTTCACTACTTGTTTTTGTTCGAAGCATTTTAATTTGACTCCTAGTAATCATGAATTTTCTCTATTACTATTTTTTTGATATCAAATATTTCTAATTATAGTTTATAACTGGAAGTTTTAATCATCATGATCACTTCTTCTATTCTTGTCAAACTATGATTTTACATTCATAGGAATTGTTGTTCTTTTTGATACATTTTTCTTACTATATGATCTCCCCATTTCAACTCAAGTAAAATTGTTGACCATCATATGTTTTGTTTGTTATAAATTCTTAGTACATTTCTGTATTCAAATTCAACTCAACATATCCCTATGAATTTTAAATTACGTTTACGTTTGATTGTTTTATGATTAAAATATACAATTGTGTATCAATACAAAATCATATTAACTAGTCACCGAATATATTTTATACATACAGTGGAGAATGATACTGATATTCAAATTTCAAGCCCAAGTATTGGTGACCTCATATGTAACTCGTATCTATCAAAATGTGCTGAAAATTGCAATATTAAAATATGTGTTTCATACCCAACAATTGGATGCATCATATGTAATAGAATGGACCTTTCTCAGTATATACAAATGACAAAGATGTACTTTTCTATCCATCGTGAGGAACACACTAACCTATATGCATAGCGAGAAAGATCCATTCCATTACAATATATATATACATTCAGATACATTGTAACGTATAGAAATTACAAATCAATTTATTGCTTAATCTGGTTTATATTATTTTATTAAACTCTTTAATAAGGTAGTGACAAGACAGCCTTGTAATGCAACTGCTACTTGCAATCAATTATACCCATTAATATATATATATATATATATATATATATATATATACACCCACCCACATATATAATAATATAATTCGGTGTCTGTATTTCTTAAAGCAATATATGTAATTATATAATTGAATATTTATAAATATAGTAATCAGATATATTTTAAAATTTTTATCCACTTAATAGTGCTTTCAACTATCCTCATAGTCTTTGTCAACTATCATACAGTAATCAGATATATTTTAAAAATTGTATCCACTTAGGAGCACTTTCCACCATCCTCGTAGTTTTATCAACTAACACTAACATGTAGTCTGTCAACTAACACTAAGTGTTAGTTGACAAAGACTATGAGGATAGTTGAAAGTGCTCCTAAGTGGATAAAAATTTTAAAATATATCTGATTAGTGTATTTATAAATATTCAATTATATAATTACATATATACATATATGCATGTGTCTTAAATACTTTTATTTATATACTGTCAATACAGGATTGTAAACAATCATAACATTATTTAAAAAGTTTCACTCATATTTCACTGATTCAGAAGAAAGTAAATTAATTTCATATTTCAGCAAAATTTACCATCTTTATGCTCTACTTAAAACCCATAAGCACTATATTCTATTAAGACCTATTGTTAGTTTTAGAAATTGACCTTGACAAAACTTGCCAAGATCTCATCTTAAAGTATTACATTATTTTATTAGGGATTCGAAGCATTTCTTGGAATTAATCAAGAATATGAATACTGAAAGGTCTGACATATCGATGAGCATTGATGTGAAAAACTCATTCATAAATGTATCCTGTGAAGCAGCATTGTCTATTTAAAAGATTAAATAATGCCAATGAATTACATACCAGAAAAATGTATTCTTATTAAAAGTATAATGGAACTATTAACATTCTGCATAACAACAACATAATATCAATGCAACACAGAATTATTGTAACAAAATCAAGGTATGGTTATGAATTCACTAATGTCATCCATGATTAGTAACATTTACATGAAAGAACATGAGAATGCAACCATAATATTTACCTAAAATTTGGCTTTGCTATGTTGATTTATTAATTTCACAGTACAAGCAAAACAAGACCCAAAATTGGCATTCTTAGATCTTTTATGAGAGACTTCCTCATCGCAAAATCAAAACTACAATTTAGAAAAAAAAACCCATGCATACAGGAAAATATTTAGCATGTACATCCAATCTGAAACACAAAATATTAAACTAAATTATCATTATTGAACACATTAAAAGAAGTTTGTTCAGAAACCAGTGATTTAGCAAAAAAAGAGGATCTATTCTGTCATTAAAAACACCTTAAATAGACAACAATAAAAAAAGATTAAAAACAATTGTAGGTACTGTAATGTATACATACATACCCAATATAGCATAAATAAACTAAAAAAATGTACAATCAATATAACATCAAAACAAGTTTCTAAAGCCATAGCACTCTGCCCTTATAAAATCAAAACTTGAAGCACTGAAAAACAAAATCTGCATCTATGAAATATATTAGTGAAATCAGCTGTCTCATAGAAAAGTGATTAAAAGAACACAAACATATGATTAGAAATGAAAAAATAGACATATATATATATAAAACCAGTCCACACCTAAGCAATTCCAAACAATGCCAATAATCTCAATCTTTTTGTTATCAAGGCAATATTTTTTATTGTAATAAAGATGGATAACCACCTTTATAAAGTAGCAGATCAAGTATAAACCAGTCAAAATATGTTCAGTTGGGAAAATACAAAAATTTGGACAAAAAACAAAAGATACAGAGAAAAAAATTTAAAGAAGCTGCTCATATAATAATGGCAAAAAACCTCATAAGTCAACCTAGTGTCATAAATTCATAATATTTTGGAAACAACTCATTATCCTTATCCTCAAAAAAAAAAGTTCAGAAATGAGGAAAACCCTCATAGATAAGAATAAATAAACCTTCTAATGATTGTCGCCTTTGATAAAATAAAATAGTTGGTTAGAGCATTGCCTTAAATCCAATTTTTATGAATTAAACATCTGAAAAAAAGAGGTGAATAATACCATTCAAACAGTGTGTTATACACTAATATGTGCTATTAATAAAAGTTTAGGTATAGAAGTTTAAATAAAGTTTGAATTTTTTAAAAGCTATTTAACAATTAATATTAGATGATAGAAATAGTCAACATATAATTACAACAATACCATTATCATAAACTCTCAGACAAACACTAAGATAGATCTTTAAAACAATTTTTAAAAAAAATTCAAACTAAAAAAAAATAATTTCTCCTCTTTGGCAGAGTCACTTTTTCTTGAGCAATCTTTTTAAGAAGCATTATACATATTCAATGATGGCAAACACCAACAATGGTAGATATTAAAGATATTAATTAGGTATTAGATTAGGCAACTCTTCAGGCATCCTACAGCATATTTCAGCTATATCATGGATAGAGCAAACAACCAATGGATTCCATCCTGTCATTTTAGATATACAGGAACATTGCAGTCAAGAAATCATCTTTATGGTTTATAAATAATTAGTTACTATGAACTGGTAGGATTCTAGAACAGTTTTGGCTGATTAAAAGTAATTTGGAGGATGAAATATTATGTTTTATAAATAATTAGTTACTATGAACTGGTAGGATTCTAGAACAGTTTTGGCTGATTGAAAGTAATTTGGAGGATGAAATAAAAAATGCTCATAACTACACTCTTCTATCATCTGACAGATTATCTATCTTCACATTCTCTTAATTAGCATTAAAAAATTTACTTTAATGCTTTACATTTTACACAAGATATAATTAATAACAGAATAAAAAAATGGTACTCATCTTTTAGCTAAAGATGCCACTCTATGGTGTGGTTTTCGTGCCAAAACACATAAAAATGCTGTTTCTGCAGCCACGACACATTCGAACCCACGTTTTCTATAATACAACTTTTTTGTTGTGCTACAGAATGCAGGCTGCTATGTTGCATTGCAGTACAGCATGTATGTCACATAGTAGCCAATATATTTTCCGAATTCGCACAATTTATAAAATAATTACGGCTTGATGACAGAGTTTGTATTTGAATTGTATTGAAATGTTGTTTTCATTGGATTTTTTTTTATTTAAACTATTGAAATGTTCATATTTTTTAAAACAATAATTATAAGACTTTTTACAACGTACTGTATTGAACTTTTATTTGCGAAAATGTTAAATATCTATGTTTTTATTGAGTTGCATTTAGGTAACGTGTCAAGTAACGTACTATTAGTAACATTCCTGAGACAAAGAAGTTCAAAAGAGCGGTATGAAAAAATATCCAGTACAGTTTTGTAAATTTAATAAAAAGCAAATATTATAAATATGTTTAATAAGTAAAGAAGACATTTGTATGTGTTTGTTGTTGTTTAAAAAAGTTTGAGTTTCTTTCTTCTGTCCGAGTACGGTTATGATTTTGAATTTTTTTATTTTAGCATTACAAACAGAACACTAATCCTAAAACTAACCTTAAACCTAACCCTAAACTAACCCTAAAACTAACCCTAAACCTAACCCTAAAACTAACCCTAAACCTAACTCTAAAACTAACCCTAAATCTAACCGTAACAACTTTTACTTTTATTACAATTATTATTTTTTAGTTAAACAACAACAAAAAAAGTCATAACACAAGTAAAAAAAAATATCCGATAGAAAATTGATAAAAAAAAAAGCCGTAACACAAGTAAAAAAATATCCAATAGAAAATTGATAAAAAAAGCCGTAACACAATTTAAAAAGTATACGATATAAAAAACACGAATCAAATTGTAATTTGTTGATTTTATTTTACATTTATTATTATCATTTAAATTGTATACGTTAATAAAAAATAATATTTAAAAAAGACGATTTTGTTTTGTTTTTATTTTCACATTACAAAAAAGCACAGAAAAATTATTAAAATCAACGGTCCATGAATGTTCATATTTTATAGTTTTAGCATGAAAACAGTGCCATCCAACTGCATCTTTATCTATAATACAAGCACCAAAAAAAAAACAATACATTTTAACAGTTTAAATTAAGTATCAGTAATCTTGGGTTTAATGATGGTGATGCAATCAATATGTCATCTTCTCTACATAGTTTTAAGCTTATCTATAATAGTTCATTACCATAGTTTTATTTTACTGCAGATACCAAATTAAAATTATTAGTTAAAAAAATCTGAAGATATCAGCATTATGCAGTCCTTTTAGGCAATAACAATATCTAATTTACATGACCAATAGAAATGAAAATTTCTGATTGGCAGAATTTAATCCAAACCCAAAGAAAAGAAAAATTATGAACAAAAGAAAAATTTAATTTTCTGAAATTTGTATGTAAATTAAAGGTTGTTTATGAATGTATGTCACTATAAGATTTTCTTTGAAAACATTTATCATTAAAAAAAAATTCATAAAAAGTTTATTACAGCAAAGCCAATACAAGCTTTGTTGGGTAAAGAAAAATAGTCTTTTATTAAAATGGTAAATAAATTATTTTTAATTTTAATAATAAATTAAATGTTTTCTTTTAAGATTTTTTTATTTTTATAAAAGTAATCCTAAATTTATTTTGGTATTAATAACAAAGAATTAAAATATCTCATATATCAGTCTAATAACTTTTGAATAGATGAATTATGTCCAAGCATCATTGTTATAGATAAGAATTCAATTTATTTCATATTTTGAAAATATCAAATATTATCTTTTAGAATATCTATTATTTGAAAGCTTACACATAATGTTAAGATTATCAATATATAATATAAAAAACTTTTAATTGTAAAAGTAAAATGTTCAAATATGAAGAAATATGGATCAAAGTCTTATTAGGCCCCCATTCTGAATAGAAACACAGAATTTGCAGCCAAACAATCAAAATAGATCCAGGACTAAAGATTTTAATGTATTTCAAGTTAAATCTATTTTATCTTTAATTAACCAACTTTTCCATTTTAAGTAGAAATAAAGTTTCCATTTCTTTTAAATTTTATTTTATTCAATTAAATTTTTTCCTTTTCTTTTTTCATTTATTAAGAAAGGAACAAAAGATATAACTTTTTATCTAAAAGTTAAATATATTCTATTTTTTTTTGTTTATTAATTTATGTATAAAGCCCATGACAGTGACGTTACATTTTCCCCTCTTCCCTTTAGGAATTAAATAATTGTTTCAGGTATCTGAAATCAATTTTACTTCCTTACATAACCCCCCTCCCTTTAACTAAAATCTCATGCTCAGTTACACTTCTTTTAAAAATGAAGTCATAAGCTGGTGTTCCATAATAAAATCTTGTCATTTTTGTAATTTTTTTTTATTCTTCCAAAAATAATCTCAAGAAGTTAGTATTATATATCCTTTTTCATTCCATCATTTAATATAAAGGCATTATTTCCATGATGCTGAGCTAATGTAATAAGACCCTTCATATAGATCCTGAAGTTTTTTATAGACATTATTTTCAGAGGGACTTACAGTATTGATCAATATCATCATTTTATTCCCAACCTGAAACATTTGATTAGAGGCAGTGTTTATTTTTTTCTTACATCTTATTTTTATTTAGTTTTGGAGCTTCCTATAGATTTTTCAAGATTAATTAGCATTGGTAAAGCAAATTGGATTCTAAAGAAGAATACAGGTTGGTCTTAATGTAACTGAATGGGTCTAAATTCCATGGATTCATTAATGACCAGTTAATATAATTATAATTATATACACAACTTTTCACTTTTTCTTGTTCTTTTTAAATTATAGCTCCAACATTAATAAATATATAAAATATAAAATTATAGTTTGAATAAACAAGTTTTTTTTTTTAAAAAAAGGAAGAATGTATATTTTATATATTTATTAATATAATTAATGACCTGCTTGACATGATTAACCCATCCTTGATGATTAGCATTAATATATATCTTGAATAGCCACCCTAATTTATACACAAACAACTCAATAGGATTAGGCTGAGGATTTATTATAGGCATTAACATGTGTTTAATGCTATTTTTAGTTATCTAAGGTTGCTATTCAGCAGATACAAAGAGCATTCCATGGTCTGTAATAATGACATCTGGCCTGTCATTAATGTGATATATTTCTAAGATTCAAATGTGTGATTTGCATTGCTTTGGGGCACAGGGTGTGCTGTTATTAATTTTGAAAATAACTTGTATCTCACTGCTCAATATTTTATTCTCCTGAATAAATGTAATGGTTTGTAAAATCTAAAATTTAGCATTTTGTTGGGTTTTTGTCATATTATCTGAATTAAAAACCCAAAGTTTGACTTGTTTAAAGGTTTTATTTTCTAGCAGATGCTGCATTGATTTATTATTGGGAAAATACTTGCACACGTCTTTGGTCAGCAGAATCAAAATTTATTAACCATTTGGGTCTTCTCAGCACTAGCTTTGAAGCATGCACAGAATCACTATATACCATTCACCCATATCTTGCATAACTGTTCATACACAAAAAACATTATATCTTGAAAAGGTCTCAATAAAAGATGAAAGCCAGTTTGATAAATCAATAATTATGTGAATAACAACATGGTGGATAAATAATTTTATATTGGATATTTGACCATTATATGTATTTGAGTTTTATGTGTTTTGGAATATTGTATGCAGAATTTTAAATATGGGGAAATATTATGTAATATATGAAAATTTCTATATTCAAATTTGGATGAAATTTATTTTAATGGCTTTAAAAGGTATTGGAACATCCAAAAGAAAATTGAAGGCTTGAAATGTCACTTATCATATAAAGAAAATGGAATAATGCCTATATCATGTAAGTTCAGAATTAGTGATGTGAAAATTAATAAAAAATAAAGATTTATGTAATAAAATTCAAGTGACAATATTAAGTTCGTTTTTAAGGAAAAAATATATTGAAATTAATTATAATATTAAACCTATAATAGGAAAAAATGTATTTTAAAGAAAAATATATCTAAACATTTATTTGAAATATATAATGATTGGTTTCTTCAGTAATAATGTTAAATTGAGAAATAGACTTTGAAAGAAATATGATAGTAAATGGAAATGATTATATTAAAAGAAATAAAAGTTAAAAGATGGATTAAATAACATATACAATAACTGAATGGAATAAAGAAGATATTAATTTTATAATTTTATGTAATGTTGAATTTGATAATGAACAATCAAAGATTTTAATTAAAGGAGTTATGAATATACCATTTGTTCAAAAGGCAACCATTGTATTGTGTGGAAGCAGTGAAATAAAGTGATTTAAAAATTGAATTACAATCAAAAATTAATAGTGTTATAAATTAAAAAATTAAATATAATAAGGAATGAAAATAAATCTATAATATATAAAATTGTTGAGAAGGTAAATAAAGAAAGTTTAATAGTAATAAGTGAGGATAAAGCTTCAAGATTTGTAAATTTTAAATGTGTTGGACTATGAAAAAAAAAGTGAAGATATGATTAAACAAGAATATAAAAAATTAAGAAAAGATTCTGAAAAAATATAAAAATTTATATCTCGAAAAGGTCTCAATAAGAAATGAAAGCTGTTTTGATAATTAAATAAATGTAATTAGTTGTTTGTTTCAATCTTATTTAGAATTATTATTATATTAATATCTATTTGTTTTTCTATAGAGATATTTGCTGCAATTGAGTTTTTTTTGTTTCTTTGATTTTGTCTTAAATTGCTTTCCACTGATTCATTTATATCTAATTCTATACAAGTGATACACAAATTATTAGCACTTGAGTGTTGACAAGATGACTTAATATATTAGTGACAATGCTCTCTGAGCCTTTGTAATATTGATCTTAAAATTGCATTCCTAAAGAAATAAATTCCACCTAATCAATCAACTGTTAGTCAGGTAACTACGATTAGGGAATTAAAGACTCCTGTTATTGGTAATCACAATAAATGGAACGTTTGAAAAGCCCACATTGTGGCCAATGTTTTTTTTTTTTCATCACTATATTTAGTTCAAGGTTTGTCAAGCAACTGTAAGTTCTATATTTTATTAGCTAGTTGTTGATAGTCGAGTGGGAATTAGAGATGACTGGCGTTTTTTAAGCTAGTCAAACACTTTGTTCGATTTAAAATAGTTAAAAATAATGAAAATAAAGAAACAGGAAGTAACCAATAAAGTAGAAAAAAGTAACATAAAAGAAAATGAAATTATCAAGTCGTTGGAGGAAAAGTTTGAGTAATACCAGAAATGTGCAGCAAATGGATAGAATGATTAATACAGATGATAGAAGATAGGAAAATAATAAAAAGTATGGAAACAAGTATAAAACAGTTAAAAGATAAATTAGATAAAATTGAAAATAAACAGGAAAGCACAAAATAGCTCAATACAATAAACATGAACCAGAAAATAAGTCTGACTCAGAAATTAAGCCAGAACCAAAAAATATTTCTGACTCAATCGATAAACTTGAATCTGAAAATAAAGATGTGTCAAAGATAAAACATAACAAAAAGAAAGTTTTTAAGAAAAAAAAAGATAGGTAACATGGAATTACATTCAAATAGTGAAGACATTCATAAAAAGGAAAAGATAGATAAAATACCAGAAAAGGTGTGCATAATTAAATTTTACTTACAGACCATTCTAAACCAGAGATGACACTAGAAGCAGAAAATAAAACAAAGTTTAAAATGAAAAAAAGCTAAAAAAAAAAAAGCAAGAATCAGACAAAAGGGGGAAAGGAACCTATATCATAAAATTAGTTAAAAGGAAAAAAATTACTGCCTGACAAAGATTAGGGGGGATTAGGGTTTATATTAACTGGATGAATTATTTTTTTTAGAGTTTATTGTCACAAATTATGAGAATGGAAATAATGTTAAACAAATAAAATGTTTTTTTGAGAAGTAATAATAAAATAAGGAGAAATAAAGTTTAATAAATAAAATATATATATATTTTTTGAGAATTAGTGACGGAAATAAAAGAATATATAAATGAAATAAATAAAAAAAATTTAAATTTAGATAGATAGATGATAAAGGAAATGAAATAAAAGATAAATAATAAAATAGAGTAAAATAAAAATATTTTAGAGAATCAATACCTGATAATGGCAAAAAAAAAAAAAAGTAGATAAATGGAAGTACAATGAGAATTTGTTATTTAGAGTAAAGTAAAATAATAATGTTTTAAAGTAAACATATGAATACCGGAATAAAAAAGTTTTTTTTTTTTTTTGTAGAGAATCAAAATATGAAGATAAAAATAAATAAATCGAATAAAGTCTATAATAAATAGAATGAAATCTATAAAAAAAATAAGTAAAATATTTTAAAATAATCTTTAAGGCAAGGGTTGATTGCATGTAGATTAATAGAGTCATGGAGGAAGGTGAGAAAGGGTTGAGGAAGCAATATTAAGTGTAGGTTGTTGCTGTGTGAACTTAAGACACATAACGGGCACGAAAATGGAAAGGATAGTCCAATAGGATAAGGATCCAGTAGAAAGATCCTGGACCCATCTGATATGCTGGGACATGTCATCCCAGTCCCTTATCTAATATAAATGTGCTCACTGAAAAGAGAATTTCAGAGTAAGCAGCAAATCAGTTTCGTAGGAAGGAAAAATCCCAACATTATATAATAAACCTCATTTTAGCATAAGCTAAATGGTCAGTAGATGAATACTGCCATTCACTGTGATCCCATATTTTCTAGGACACCATGGGCTCATTCAATTTGCTGGTAGAGAAATTCCCAGCACAGTAAAAAAACAATGTTCTAGAATTGTTTATTGCATAAGTTGGGTATAAGCAGATGTGTTCTGCCAGTCACAGCATTCAACCTCTTTGTATACATTGGAAAAATGCATGTTGTCCCTGGTGGGCATTACATATGAGAATCATTGCCAGACAATGTAGATTATAGCATGTGAGATAAAGCAGTGTAGGAAAGATCCTCTGTAGTTTGTCAATCTGTATGCAATTCGACACTTATGTTTAAAAAAATAAATAGTAAATAAATAAATGAATAAAAACAAAAAGTGAAAAATCAAACTAAAGAAAAAAATGTCCAAGTTAAAATGGGTCAAATTGATGTACTTTACCTCCCAAATAAGGGTGTGTGTGATGTAATGCTAGTGATATATATATATATAAAACTCACATACAACTGCATTACATATTTCATAATAAAAAAATATGATCAGATTTATGAAAAAAAATCAAATAAACAAGACTAGTCAAAAAGTAACAATTAATTAAGAAGTGGTTTTAAAACCTAGTTTTAAAAGTAAAATATTGCATTATATTATGCTTCTAAAATAGAATAAAGCTTTTATTGAAAAGCAAGTGGGAAAATAATTTTTAAAAAAAGATTTAAAGAAAACTCCTTTTTATAAAATAAAAATTAAGTTAAAAGAATAAATATCTAAAAATAAGACTTGGTGAAAATCTAAAATAAAGAAGATTAATTAATTAATTAGGGAATGCCAGTAAATCTCATGGCCAATAATGGTATTGAAATTATAATAATTAAAAAGTAGTAAGCTATCTCTTTGGGATAAAAGCAAAGAGATAGTAAAATTAACTAGAAAAAGGATTAGATTAAAGGAAAAGTTAAAAATCAATTAAAGAAAAATGTAAATTTAATTAAAAATAGATTTAAAGCTATGATAAGGAAAAAAGCAATGGGCGAGAAAAAATATAAAAGGTTGCAACTGTCTATTGTTATTTATTCCACTTGAATCTATAGATCATTCCAGTCTTCATTTTGTGACAGATGCATTGTTATTTATTGTTCCATAGAATCTAAGAACAGAATGGAATCATTCATTACCATTGCAGAAATATCACTGCAGAATTAGCAACATGCATTGCTAGACCATCTTAGAAAGTGTTTGACTGAGCTCCATGCCTTAAATCATCTGCCAAAAATTGACTGACATGTCTGAAACTAATGCCTAAGTGGTGAAATAGATGCTGCTGCTAGTCTCTCTCTCTCCCCCAGTGTTGAGTCACAGAAGGGAAGACAAGCCATTGATGGAGACCAAAAAGCCAACTGGTTTGAAAGTAACACTAATGCAAAACAAAAACAGATTAACTATATCATCTAATATCACAAAAACCTATTCCCATAATAATTGTCTATAGACACTTTATTTTTAAATGAAATGAACTTTAATAAAGGATTATGATAAAATTTAGCATAATTAATCATATATATATATGTAAATGTTTATATTATATTATAGTAAATAGGTGTGCATAAATAAATAATGTTTTCTAAATTGTTATTTGGCCTACTCTTTCTCTCTCTCATCACTATGTCATCATTTATTTAAAGAGATGAATGTTTATCTGTGTGTTAAGTTACTATGCGGACCCCCTGATTAAGAGTACGAGCTAGGTTGGGATATTTCAAGCACTGGATTATGTGCCTGTTGTCTTTGCATGCCAGCTCTATAATATATTGTCATCTGGGGCTGAGTTTGAGCCTCAAAACAAATAAAATGCTTTGCATGACAGGGTTTTTGTTCCAGCAGTTGAGGTGGACCATGGTCAGGAAATGTGGCCATGTTATGTTTTGTATAGCTTGATCTGGCTGTGGGTATCATTGATGGTCATTCAATCAGTGGTATTCTCCCTTCTGCTTGAAGGGCTGGTCTGCTCATGCAGTATTAAAGATATAAAATAATAATTACCAAGGAGTTATGTATTAAGCATGATAATAAGCTTACTAAAGTAAATGTTAAAGCTTATTAAAGTTTAGATATTAAAACTTACTAAAGCCAAATGATATTAAAAGATCCTATGTTAAAAATATTTAAATCCAGTAAGAATAAATTTATTATTAATTGGGGGATTCAGTTTAGCATATACATATATTCTTCTTTTTTGATACTATTTTGGTAGATAAATGCCTTGGATAATAGCAAATATCTATCAAAAGTGACATGTACATTCTTATTACATTATAAGGCAAGTCTATAGTATTGTCTTTACGACTTGACTTCTACATTATGGCAAGATCAGAACAGACACTGAAAGTTTAGCCAGCCATGGCAAAAATATTTATATAAGAGATCATATTTATTATCTTCAAAAAATATTACTGTTCTTTGCTGCCTAGTCTGTATTTTAATTTTTGGCACTTTACATCATCACATTGGTGTCTTCAGACTTTGTTAGTGTTTGTGCTTCTGACTCAAAGGGACGCCTATACAAGAGATTTGAGCTCTCTTTTACTTTTTTTCTGTTCACTGATTTTTGAAAGGTATTTTTTAATCCAACATTTATTTATCGTATACATTCTCAGTTTTATCATTATTTTTTTTTTACTTTATTTAATTAGTTTTTATTTTCCTAATTACATTGTTAATTACTCATTGATATTCACTAATCCTATTATCCAGAATTTGTACAAATTTTAAAGAATGTTATATATAGAGCTCACAAAATAAGCTCTTAACAAGCTTTGCAGAATATCCCCAACCCCAGACCGGTTTTTGCTACCAGTGCCTGCTACTGCCAGGATATATCAAATTTTCAGGATTAAATATTTTATTTATTTATTTAATTAAACGAATCTGTAGTTTTCTGTTACACTTTTATTCAATCTCAGAATTTTTATTTTACTTTAAATAACTAAAATAAAACTTATCTACTGATATACAGAGAAATCTATATTATAAAAGTTTTTCTTTTTTATTGTTTCCCCCTTCTATTTATTCTTTTTTTATATGCAGTATGTTAATATTTGTGGCCAGTCAGGTATTAATTAACACAATAATACATTTATAGCACCCAATATTAGTGAAATCTGATGCAATGAATTACTTGGTTCAGAAGTCTTTTTATTATGATATCTGCTCATTAAACTTTACATGGAAATATATCTATTTAGAAGTAATGTATTCAAAATCCAAAACAGCCATGCAAGCAGGAAAATATAATTTATATCAAAAATATACCTGTAAATATATACATAAAATTAGTTTGATTTTTTTTCTTCCATATGTCATAGCATCGGATGGGAGGCGAACCCACAACAACCATTTGCAAACAACTGCTTGCTTGAAAGATGGTTGCGCTCAAAAGCATAAAATATAAATATAAACAAGCGTACCCTTTTGATTTTAATGAAGATTAAAAGCATAAAATAAAAATACAATCAATCTTACCCTAATAAAAGTTCACAGAAAGTTGATTTAGTTACTTCAGTTGCAATTATTCTACTTTCATGCTTGGAATTTTTTAATTTTTTGTGGATAATCCATTCTAAGTCTGCCTCATAAAAACAAGTTCACGCAAATAAAAAAACACTTTACTTTCATTTGGAAATTTTTTATTGATAGTAATCAAGTTACTAGCTCAGTCTTTTACAAAGTTTTAAAATATTTTGTACACATATATCCTAATTAATAATGTCTATTTTATTACTTTTGCTAAAACACAGTTTTCATTTGGAAATTATTTTTTTAGATGTTAAGTATTAATCCAGTTTTCTGACTTATAGTGAGGTATACTTTATTCTGCATCTTTAAATTCTATCATAAAAAAATAATAATAAATCAACTGGGTGCATCATAAAAGTTGCAAACAATTTGTTCGGATGAATTCAATATTAGCTTCAGCCCCCCCCCCCATCTCAATCATCTATTGAATAACACCAAAGACAAGTTACCACTACACCAGGCTTTCCAAATAAGCTATAAAATTAGCTGCAATAAACCCATTTGCAAAACAATTTACTGTGGTGAGTTTTGTGCCTATTGCATTAGTGCAGAACAAGTATATACATAAACACACTTAAACAGACCCCAACATAAAGTTGGTATTTTTAGAGCATGAGATCGATTTGGGCCACGATTTTGATTCACTCAACATCAGAGTGGTTTGTACTAAGTGCACCGATCGAAAGAGAAAAAACAAAGCAATGTGGTTTATTGCAAACAACATCCACACGACTAATAAAAAAGACATGTGTTGCATTATCACACAAGTGGTATATGTAAATTCACAAACTTGCATACTAATAAACCTAAAGGTTCTTTCTTCTACACAAATATTTAGTGTTATGAATATAACCGGCCTAGTAAAAAGCAGTACTAAACTGTAAATCTGTAAAGTAGTTATAATTTTATAATCCTTCCTGCATAGTGGACCTTCTCTATCTACTGAATTGCAAATGAAAAAGGAAAGAAATAAAAAAATAGATTGAGTTACAACTGATTTATTGTTTGGGAGTTCATAAAAAAATTATATGAAGTTTGAACATCAGATGTGGTAGTGAGCTGATTTTAAACTCTAGAGTCTGAGCATTTATCATTGCTTAAATGAAGCAGGACAAATCAGTCACTACTAAATTAAATTGATTTTAATATATTATAAGATTTAAATAAAGTGCTTATAATAGTTTCAAAAATTGATCATGGTAGCCAAGAGGTCAGACAGCCACCTTGCAAGCTTGCAGATGGTTGTCACGGGTATGCTTCCCAGGTGATGCTATGACAAATAGAAAAAAAATGATCAACAGTGAAATAGTCTATGAAACATGCAAACAATCATTGTTTTGTCACCATTTACAAAAAAAAAAAAGCTATTTTCAATAATGATTAGCATTTTTCAAATTTGTCACAAAGATTTTAAAAGAAAAAAGTCACTATTTGACTCATTAGATAAATTCTCAAATTTCGAACAACCCAGAATGTTCCCTTCGCCATCAATAAAAAAATATATATTTTCTCTTTTTTTCATTAATATTCTATTTTTAAACTTTGACTTATTTATATACATTGTATACATTCAATATTGTAAATTCAAACGAAATTAAGAAATAAAAGTAACAGAGTTTAAAAAAACCACAATTAAATTACGACAAAATATTTTCTATTTATCATGAGAATTAGATGTAGATTACATTTTGTTAACATTGAACTATTAAATGTTATTAAACACAATGTTTTACTACCTTTATACTTTGGAAAATTACCATATATATTGTAACCTTATATTTTGGTACAAAATATATATAGTTTGATAGAACTAGTTGAAATTTCTCTATCTTCTTCCAGATGACTTGATTATCATGGCTGTCATTTAATATGCTTGTCCCTCATGTTCAAATTTATCAAACAATAAGATTATATAATTCCAGTTTTTATGATTATTGTATAATTTTTATTTTCCTTTCTTCTTTTTCTTTCATATATTAGTTTTGCTCTGTTTCCAAATACTAAGTCAGATAAACTGTGCTTAACCTAAAAGTGAAAACCAACAGCATATCACACCAAGTATATATATTAAGATAAATAAAGACACAAAAAATTATTATTTGTTTTTTTCTTTAAATAATCCTAAAGATTATTTTTGGTTTAATTGAGGGATTTATTTAATTTCTCTTAAATTAATTTATAGGATATGATATGATTTTCATTTTTTTTTAAAACAGATATGCAAATGAGAAGAAATTTAATTGGTTAAACAAATAGAACTGCCAAATGGCAGCAAGTGTATAATAAAAATAAAAATTTATTTTTATATTTTGTTAAACATATAATGAAAACTTTTTTTTTTAAAAAAAAAAGAATGTAAATATATAAAAAATAGAAGTTAAATTAAAACTTCTCTTAAATAATTTAAGTTGAAACATTATCAAATGTGAATAGCAGAATGTATAGCCAAATCATAACAAGTCTGAGTCCCCCAACTAAGTCTAGCTGCTGATAATCTTCCACAAGGTCTACAACTGAAATGCACAAGAATTATTGTTACCCGGAAAATAGAAGCTGTAAAAGGTCAATCTATTTGAAATCTCTTATTGTTTACAAACTATGCTTAGCCTTGAATAAAGCTTTATCTTCATAACTTTAACACCCATGGTAGTGTTACGAATGTGCAAAACAAAGTACTGCATGTAACTTTGGATAAATTTTGCTTTCATGAACTTTAACACATATAGTAGTGCTATAAATGCGTGGAATGAAATATTGCTTTAACATTTTGTGTTCCAGTGTCTGAACGACAGTGAATTAATTATAATCCCATTTTGAACTTATATTAAAATCAACATGGTGAGTTATCTTCTTATTAAATTACAATATAGTTGTTGAAAAAAATAACAGCTAACCAGAAACATATTTTGGGTTGTTATAACATTTATGGGGTAATTATTTATTTGAACAATCATTCTTAGTTGTCGAAACTAATAAATTAAAAGTAATAAAATATTTCAATTAGAATAACTCCTAAAGTAAAGTAACATAATGTCATTAATCTTCAAGGATAATCTGATTAAAATTATACATATCTTACTTCTTTTATTTTCTTGGATATTTAAAGAACCTATGTGTAAACCAACCATTTTATGAATATTCCTTATAAATGGAGATGAAGAAACAACAATCAATTTTTAAGAGTTTATTTATAATTAAGAGTTATAATTATAAATTTATTAAATGCACATTGATTACGTAAGTAATATTTACTGAGGCTATAGAGTTAAAAAATATATTTAATTTATATTTGTCATTAAGCTTAGGAAACATGCTATTGATTGATTGGCTAATAGCCAAGGGATTTAAATAACTTGTATTTGAACCTAGTGTAATAATTTTATGAACATGCATTTTATGTTTTATTGTATTTTATATTAATTTATACACATGTAAAGTTCACAGTATATAATTTATTGTGTAAAATAATTACTTGTTGACATAGGAATAGGGACTGGAGAGTCAATTTAGGGTACAGCGCTTGTGGGAAAGTTTCATGATTAATTCAATGAATCTATAACCTATCATTACACATGGCTTAATCCTGTACATCTTTCTAAAGTTCTGTGCTTATACTCATGTTATAATATTATGTAATATTCTTTCATACCATTTGGTCCATGGTCTGCTATTAACTCAATTGTTTTATGTAATAGTTTTATTACACTTTTTGGTCTTGAATCATGCTTGTAAAACAGCACTCCAATTAGGAGATTAGTGAGGCAGATTTATTATAATTTTATCTGGCAACTAAGTGTTCATATTATATTAATGTTACATAGCTTTTTCTGTGTTGGTGATTAATCTGCTAAATAATTAGTACTATTGGTTAGTATATCTTTTAAGTTTGTTTCAATGCTGGTGGTTAATCCATCGAACACTCTACAATTATGCTAGTAGTTCTGATAATGGTTAGAGAACCCTCAGGGTACTAACTGCTCATTATTCCTTGCATGGATGAATACACCCACAGGCACATCATTGGTCCTCATTACACAAATGTATGTTTGAGTAGAGCCTCCATACAGTATGATGCATATATTATTTCACTCCTCTTAATGTTTGGTGCACGTATTCTGTGATCATCCCAAAAGGGCTTTTAAGGGAATTGTGGTCATAATTTATTATAGCTAAATTATATGATATCCTAACTCAGCTGAGTTGGAGTTGAAATTTTTGATTTCATATCTCATTATAGTCAAATTTCATAGGTTATCAATTCCAGTTGTTGTCAATGTTATTATAATTTGGAGTAAAAGTGCATTGTTTCTGGTTTTGACATATTGGAGGTGCCATTGATTGTATTTGAATCTACTCTCATCCCCATAAGAATAAAAATCAGTACATTTGTAATAAATTTTAGATTGTTTTATCTGAAACCCATGCATATATCTATGCACAGAACTAAGTACATCTAGTAGTATTTTATTTTATTTTGTTTATTTATAATTACCTAATTAAGGTACATTGTCCATGTAGAATAATTACATGTGATGGTACTTTATGTTATTTATCGTTTATGTAAAATTATGAATATTGTTAATCAATTACTATTTTCATATTTATTAAACCGTAAATAAATGTTAATTTTATAATCTAACTTATCTGTGCCATTGCTATTAGTCACATATAGAATCAGAAATCCAACATAGTAAATAGATCATCAATATTAGAACACTTATTGTCCCTGATGATGATGTATCCATGGTTTACTAAAACATCCAGAGAATTGTTTAATGTTTGTTCTTGAGTATTTTGTGATGTATAGGATACAATAAAATCTTCTTTATCTTCTGCATCACCGCTGCTTTGCTTTGTCAATTCTATATTATAATCCAGAATCTGTTACCTTTATTGATATTTATTACATTAATACCTAAATTAATAATAAATTTGCTATCCAGTATAACAATTGAACCTATTTTCTAAAATTATAACAGATACCTTATCTATCTCTAAGAGTTTCATTGCGTTTGATTTGATTTTATATTTGGGTTAATGAAGAAATAACTTAAAACATTCATATTATTTACCTTCCATTGCAAAGTATTTACCCGATATAACATTTTTGTACTTTAAACCTGAATATATGATGAGCTACGCTTATTATATTATGGAGTTGATTATAGTTACTGCTATCTGGTTTAATGGCCCACATTTACCATGTAATGATTAGCAGTTTTATAGATTATTCAATTTTGTCTATGGTCTGCCATCAGGTTTCCAATAACTAAAATTATAAATTAAGGTCATAGTGTGGTTCTAATGAACAGTCATTGAAAGAATAGTTATAAATCTTAAATTAAGATTGAGAATGTCATTTTAAAATCCATTAATTAAGGAGAATTACAGTTAATTAAAAGAATAACATAATTTATTCAGGTAACTTGACATACCTTCAAGTAATTCTGTGAATAACCTTCGCAATGTACTCTGGCCGTGACCGGATTGTATGGTAACAGCTTTGTATTATATCATTAATTTAGAGTGTTACAATCCAGGTAAGTGCTTTTTGGTTACAATATATATAAGATTATTGTAAACAGATGAATACTTAATAGCACTCAAGAAATTCCTATAATTCTTGGAGTCATATGCCTAAGTACATATTTCTAAAAAATGCATGCAGATGTAATTTAAAAATATGATAAATCACCAAACTAGAGACATCATTATTGTGAAATGTACTGAATATATAAATATATCATTCACAAACAATTTAAAAATTAAAGATATGAAAGCTAAAAATAAGTTTTATGAGATCTATATGAATCAATCTGTAAATTATAATTAGGAATATATACATCAAATGCTGGTATTTTAGTTTATTTGAATCCTGTGACATTGATTTTTAATATTTCTTGCATCATAAACCTAAATCATGCCAGTCAGTAAAAGCAATCCATAATGTATTCTTTTAAAGTGCCAATAAGTTAATCTTTATAATGTAAATGGAGTTTTTCTCTACCATAAAATTATACTCAAATCATCATAATACTATTTTAAAGACATCTTATTTCTTATTTGATCAAATCAATAAGGGGGGGGGGGCTCTTACAATTGTAGATTCAATATTAGCACATCCAACAATATGACCTCGTCATCATATTTTTCAAATATGGAAAAATTTAAATAAAAAAATTTCCAGTTCTTTTATGTTTATAGAAAGCCTATATTTCTTGTCCCCACATGAAAATTAAGGAGAATAAATTCTTAGATGGTTAATTTAATTGAAATAATTTTAGTATTAAGATAAAATACAACGAAGTTTTGTACAATATGCAGATAATGCAGTGTACAATCATAGACTATATAACTTTTTTCTTAAACTAAGAAAAAAACATCAAATCATATAACTAAATATATTTTGTAAAGTTTAATTGTCAATTTATTTCAAATTATCAGTTTAACTTTTCAAAACTGTTTAATCTCCAGGATATATCACACTTGTCACTATATATGATGTTAGTCTGATATTCAAAAATAATGAACTTACTGCATGATTACAGAGAGAAAGAAGAAAATTAATTGTAAAGAGAAGTTAAAATGATTTGAAAAGACCGTAGTAAAATATGAATGAATGTGGAAAAAAAAAAAAAAAGTGATCTCTCTTTTGGGAGCATGATAGTTATGAGAGCAAACTGGATTTTCCTCCCGAATTAAGTTTTTTTTCTCTTTTAGTTTTCACACACACACAAACTCAGAATTCTGATAGGACTATCAAATAGAAATTTAAGAGTATATAGACTGAAAACACACATCTATTTAAAGTGCAGTTTTATTCTTCATAGATCATACACACATACATACATTCACACAAAACAATCAAGTTACTGTAGTTTATTAAAAAAACAAATTAGATTTAAAAACCAATTCTAACAATCTCTTATAGTTATTTTATTTGCTGCAACTAAGCGAAATTAAAAAAAAAAAAAAATCAATCTCAGCCTAGTGACATATTAGAATTGCATAATCGAATTATTTTTTAATTAGATTTTATCTCTCTGTAAAAAAAAAAAAATGCTTAAGTAAAATAATGTTTATCAAAAATTCACAATTATTAATTTGCAATTAAAATAAATTTATACTGTAAAAAAAAAAAAAATTCGGGCTGACGGTCACTTTTTATCACGTGATTTTTATTACCCGGTTTTTGGGGTAGTGTAAGAACGACTGATTAAATTTTTTAGGTAAGGGCGATTGATTTAGCGACGTTTAGTCCGGAATATTTGCTCTGTTTACATGGCCGGGCGAACGAAGAGCTGCAAGTGATCATATGCATTGTAATTCTTTTTTTTTACGTGATATGTACATAATTTTTGATGTTTATTAGTTTAGAATTTTTATCAAGTCGTTGGATGTTGTTGCTAAGGCTGCTTTTCGTAACTATGTATATATTTTGACATCAGCATTTTTCTAATGATATATTTGATGGTTTCATTAGAACAAAACAATTTTGGATTATTTAACTGTTAAAAACAATCATATCAAAGAAACGTCACGTTTAACCTTATAAAGTGTTACCTGCTCTTCCACTCTGATCTAAAGTTGTTTCACAAATGTATATGTCTGCTTTTTACCGGAGCATGGAATCACGGGAATTCTTATGTTGACGTCACGTGGATCAAATTTAGAAAAAATGGCAGACACGACAGAACTGGTTGAGAATGAGAGAAGCACTTGGCAAGATAAAGACCATTTGCAGCTCTTCAAAGCAAAAGAATACGTCGAGATGAATCGTGTGGCGGAACCCATCATTGAACCTCCTTCAAAATCCCGCTTCCAAGTAGCCAAAGTAGAATTTGTAGATGAAGATAACCCGCCTAGGGCCGAATCAGAGGATTTATCGCTCTCAGAACAACAAAATAGTGTTACATCGGGACCTACATCGCCCGGCCATGGTAGCAGCTACGATACTAGAAATCAAAAAAGTTTGAGGCACCTCACGCGGGAAGCTTTACCTCGCGTTGATCATTATCGCAATGTTATGTCCGTCGCTGCAGCTCATCAGTCCCGGCCGACGTTGGAAGAATTACATGAGAAAACCGTGGATGTTCAGGTTAGTTTTATTTTACTTTTGCAATAAAGAAATCCAAATAATGACTATGATTTTCTGATATATTTAAGAATCAACAACTAAATATGTTGTAAGTGAATATTCAGTAACGTTTATTATGTAGTTTTCCTGTTACTTATAAAACAAAAACATAACAATGCAGTAATCGTGTTTTCAATTTACGTTAACATGCGGCGTGCACAAGCCGGCTGTTTTGCATCCTATAGCAACCTGCTATTCATATTTAGACGCTTTATATTTTAATTAAATCTTCCAAAAGTCCGAAAATTATCATAAGTCATATTTATTCAAGAAGTAATTTAAGGTTGTGATATGAAATGAAATCTTGAACGAAAACTTTTGAAATTATTATTATTATTTTTTACACGTGGCGATTTATTTTAAAATTTAAAGTGGGGCGCTTCGGTTGTCTTTTATTGTTTTTGCTTAGATTAAGAACTTGGTAAATAATTTCCTATAGGTTTACATATTTATTGATTAATTTAAGAAATAAAATCGTTCTTTAGCGACATTTTATTTACTATAAAATTCACCCATTTTTGATATATATTTATATTACAAACATATATACATAATGAGTTATTCCATACAATTATATATAAATAGTGTAATAGCTATAATAGTTTCAAATTGACCTTTCTGAATTTAAAAGTATACTAACTGAGTGCTTGAAAATATAATTTGATATTTCAACCATATAAAACGGAAATAATTACTTAGGAGCATGTTTTATTACTGAACTAAAAAAAAAAAATTCTTTTGATAAAACTATCTTAATGTTTTGATTATGAAATCTTGTGATCGGTTATCTTTTTATTTCTATTTGTTTGAAAAATCATAATTACTTTTTAAAAAATATTTTACTCACTATTTACACGCGGATACATGTACCTATATCACCTGCACGCCTTATATTTTATAGATATGTGTGTGTGTATTGCACGATTAAAACATAATTATTGAATTGGCTAAAATATTCTATAATTTAAAAAACAAATGAAAATACATAAATATTTGTGATATTTTAAATAGTTCTACATGTTTAATGTATCTTCGATTCAGAAAGAGAGAATATAGAAAATTTTATATATAAATCAAGAAACTAAGAATTTCAAAACATTGTAACAGTAAAATATAGTATACAGTAATAAATATTGATCATTTAATTTTTTTATCCCCAGATCCCAAAAATATTTTATCTAATTTTCATATATTTGTAAATTAGTCTTATACAAATAATTTCATATCTTATGAAAATGAATAAGTTGATGCATTGTCTATTTCTATGATTTATTATCAACTGATGTTGTTATAGTATGGACATGTGATTTTTGATTGCTACATTCACAAACATTGGATACAAATAATTTGAATTTATAAATATATGCATTGTCCATTTAAATATTACTAGGCTTCATTAGTATCCCCCCTCCCTCATATATATATATATATGTGTAAACTGAAATGTATAAAACATTTTGCTTTAAAGAATATTAAAATTATTATATGAAAACATTATTGGAAAATATTTTCAGGACATTTCACATGTTTAAATCCAAAATGATGATAGTTTTATTTAGTATTAACAATTTACCAGTGCATTTTTAAGGTAGTAAAGATAAAATCTTTAAAAAAAAAAAGTAAAATATTTGATCATTTTTTTATGGTGTAAAGAGAGCTAATTTTAATTTATTTTTGGAATAATTATAGTAAGCTGCAATCATATTGAATGATTTTTGTAAGAATATATATTTTGTGTCTTTAATGTTCTATAAAATATATGTTATTTTCACCTTGCTTTTATGCATAAGTAATAAAGTAATTGCTAATTTCGACAGCATTTAAATAAATAACTTTTACTATTGCTTAAATATGTATGTAACATTTAGGATTTATTACAATCATATCTCAGAATATTCTCATTCAAATACATTACTCATAATTATTTTCAAGCAGATTCATAATGAATTATTTTAATAAATTTGCAAATACAATTTTATCATTTCCCATTGATAAATGAAAAATAAAATTGTATTTGCAACTTTATTAAAATTTGTTGTGGCTCTGCCTGAAAATAATCCTGAATAAATGTATTTGAACAAAAATATTCTGTGATATGAGTTGTAAAGTAATGTATATTTATTTTTGTATATTAAATTTATAATAACTTTGTATTATTGTTGGCAATTATTGTTGTCCCTTGCAGATTCTACTATCTAGCAATCTATTCTTTACTACTTTGCTAATTTTCTGTTTGGAACAATTATAATAAGCATTTATTTTATAACGTCTTGCGTGCGATTATAATTATGATAGAATGACAGCCTGTTAAGCTAAATTGCGCAGACGCTGTGAGAATGTTGTTAATAAATGAATACCTTCGAACAACCACATGATATAGTATTTATATAAGAGTAAAAGGAATCCCTGTGGTTGTTCGAAGGTATTCATTTATTAACAACATTCTCACAGCGTCTGCGCAATTTAGCTTAACAGGCTGTCATTCTATCATAACAATTATAATAATAAAATAGTATAGCATATTTAAAAGTCAAAAAAAAAAAAAAGAAAAGTGTGTATTATTTTTTGGAGTAATAAAATATATTACCCTTGTTTCAAGTAGAATCTTATTAAATCCTCTGTTAATAATGATAAGGGTATATTATTTTATAGTGTAACTCTAAATTTGATGTAGTAGACCAAATTAATATTTGTGAGATAAAAAGTAAACAAATTATTATTGGCATTAATCAAAATATTAACATTTGGTTGCCTAGTTTCTTCAACCATACTTGGACAGAAAATTTAACATATATATATATACCAGTCAGTTTATAATTAAAATCTTGCTTAGCACCAAGCTCATGTTATAATATAATAGATGACTTATACATTTATTTATTGTTCATATTAAGCGTTTGTATCCTTTAGTTGCTGATTTATTGATACTACTATATATAACTTATTAAAAATGATAGGAATAAAAATAAAACACTATAAGTTAATTGTTCCAAATTACAAATATAAGAATAAAAATAACTGGAAACTTTGTAGTCGTGGAAATATAAATTTACCTCTTGAAATTATTTGAAATGATTCATAGTAAAATAAGAATGAATAAAAATTTTGCAATTGTTAGCATTTTATTATACTTTATTCTGGTTAAAAATATTATTGTAAATAATTCAAAGTACAATGAGACAAAATAGATGCTCATTGAATGTAAATAAACATTGAAATTAATTACTTTTAAAATATGTGTATAATAAACATCTTTTTATGAAAAATGCAAACGTACATAGAAACCTAAACATACAAATAGAATAAAGACAATATTATGTAGTAAATAAAGTTTTTGCTGCAAAAATTTACTATTTTTTTCATAAGTTATATTCTTGATAAATCTGTTTTAACATTACCTATTGTATTTTCCATGATTTTATTATTTGATTATATTTATAGATAAAATAGCACTTGAATAGTCTAGTTACAGGACAAAGGCCAATTCATTATCCATGTTCAGAGAAAGAATGTGAGAGAAGACAATACTCACCAGTATTATTATAATGCTTGCTGGTGAAATGTTTATAGTGATTTTTTTTCCTGTTTTTTTTTTAAAGAATAATTAGATACCCATTTACCAACCAGTACTTTGATGGATAGGTGGATTATTTATTTTGATTCGATACTTAAAAGAAACACTCTAATATGGTTTCCAAATGAAATAATTTTTTGAGTTTTATGTAATTTGGATTTTAGACCCAGTTCATGAGTTTTTTAAGTAGATTGCTAACCACTATGCCGTGAAGCTTGTTTTTTTTTGTTTTTTTTTACTCATTATTTTACGTACTTATGTATCATCAATTTTAGCACCAATTGTTTTTCTAAATCTATTTCATATGCTTTTTTTTTTTTTTTCAAGCAAGCTTTTTTTAAAGAAAAATTTGTAAATATTATAATTCAGATTTTTAGACAATAAAATAATGGCATAGTATTCATCAAAGTTTGGTTAAATGGATATCAACAACAACAAAAAAAGATGAAAAGTTAAAATAAAAATATTTTATAATGACCATTAAGCATCACATGATCATCATCTCTTATACTAGCACATAATTGATTATTCTGGTTGGCATAGGGTGGCACTACTGTATGGAGAGTTTTGCCTTGTTTATTTTATAATGAGCCAATAAATGAAATCAAAACTCTTAAAATCTTTCAATTTTATGTGTGATTTTTAAAAAGTTTATTTTTTTTGGGGATATAAAATAAGTTTTTATCTATGTATACCTCTGTATTTATATCCTGCGTTATTTGGCACAGTTGGGATAGCATCTGATTTAGTATCGAGAGAACCTAGGATCAATTCTGGTCCTCACAGGTTTGACCCTTAAACTTCTTATGAACTCTTGAGCAATAATGCCATATGCCTACTATTTTTTTCTATATTTATTTTTTCAATTCATCTAATTGCATACTATGAATGTGCATCAGTTTTTTTAAAAATAAACAAGTTAATTAATAAATTATATTTAAGAAATAGCACATTATTGAAGATCGACTTCCATTTGAATAATGTCAAAGTTTTCGGCCCTTTATAATAATAGATTTAATAATAATAACAATAATCGAATGGATTTATTGCTTGAGAGTTCATAAGAAATTGAAGCTCCAGAAATGCCAGAACTAGAATCAATCCTAGGATCTTCTTCTCCAGAGTCTGACATTCTACTATTTTCTCTAAATTGTGCGGATCAAAGTTTATAATAAAGCTTTAAATGGGAATATTCTGGAATAAATTATATTTCTCCTTTTGGTTCACTATATTTTTCATGTCAATTATATTATTTCTAGTATAAAGTAGTATATTTTTATACATTGTAATGCAATTAACTTTTAAATTGTCCAACCCAACTGACAGTTTCTACTGTCTAACAGTCTTCCTCAGAAATGTGAATACTTAATATATGTAAGTCCCAGTATTACTATAATATTATTATGTACATATAAATTATACATATTTTTTTATAAACAAATATATAAAAAAAATTAATTTTTTTAAAATTCAAATGTGATTTCTATATTGATTTTAATATTTGATTTATTTTAATTATAGCTAAACTTTTATGTTTAATTAAAAATTTAATCCATTTTTTAAACTCTCATATATAGATTGAATTTCAATGATATAATGTATATACTACTATAAAGATTTTAATGATAGTTATAGTAATTTTTTAAAAATAAAAGCAAGCATGTATGTATAAAGATATAAGCTATTTATAAGATTTTAAAAATTAGATAATTAATCATAGTTAAAATTAAATGTCTAGTCACCAATTAAATAATATGGGTGTTAATATTAAAATCACATTTGAATTAAATTTAATGTTTTTTTATGTATAATTGATATAATAATCATTAAAATCAGTCAACACTTGGACAATCCCAATATCAATAACAATCAATAATCTCAATCTGTTGTCAAGGCAACCTTTTAACAATAAAAGTGGAGTAATGTATATGAACCTATTATAGACAATTTACATTGTACGTATATAATAATATTGTAAGAAACATTGGTACTTATATGTAATGTGTGTTTACTGTTTTGAGAAAGGCTGTTGTACTATCAAAACTATCAACTGGATTAGAGAATTTGTGCATTGCAATATGTATGCGAAAGAGATTAAATATTATTGCTTTTTATAGGGGAGTAAATTATATTAAGGGATGATAATTAATAGCAAATTACCAATGATTATGATTTGGTTCATTTGTTTAGTTGTTCGTTAAGTTTCAATTAGAGAACATACAAGCTTTCATTTAGAGAACTAATGTATATACAAGATAATTATAATGAAGTCAATGACCTATTTATCACCTTTAGAATATGTACTTCCTTTGTCTTAATGTTTATAAAATTAGAAAGTTTATAAAAAATATTTTCCAAAAATTTAGAAGTATTTTACCAATGAAGCATTGATAATGTGACAGTTTATTTATAAACATGCAACAACAACAAAAAAATTGAATACTGTGGAAGATTTTGATGTTAACATTTTTTTAATTAAAAAAATATAGAAATTTATATGAACACTATGTACATTCAGATGAAATATTATATTATTTCCACATTCATATGGGGAGGGGGGTATGGAAATACTAAGCAGTTCTTATTGAAGAATAATTATAATATATAAATGAAAGTTGTCTGAACTTCAGTCATGACTTAATAGCAAAGTTGATTATTTTTTAACAATCATTTGTAAAGAGAAACTGTACCTTTTATTTGTGCTTATTAACCAGTGTGACTTATATTTGCACTATCTAATTCCAAGCCTTTCTATGCATATTGAAAACCATGGATAATAGCAGACACTACATAATGTATATTTGTGAGATATGTGTACAATAGAGATCTTTTCAAAATCTACATAAATATCTAGGTATTATAAATATATGCACTGATATACTCTCATAAGAAACGCTATAATTGCATGAAAATTATTATTGAAGCTAAGCACTTGTGAGGGCATTAAATGTCCTCATGGTCATAGTATTGGAATGTGTGTAATTATATGGGTATTTGTATATATAGGCAATAGATTATTTAAAATGTATGTAAATCAGATTTCCCATTTCCTAGAAAGGGGGAAGCAAGTTTCCTCTGATTTATGGTATCAGAGTTGTTAGCTATATGCCACATTTCTTTGGCCTGCTTAAGAGTCATTTTGCTTGATGCATGCTACGTTGGTGGATATGGGCTCAAATGTATTGCCTGTAATGTTTTGATGCTCGAGGAAGATCAACTTATGTTCTGGATTATCTATGGCTTGTCTGTAAAGATATCTGCATTGAGAAATCCGAGTAGAGAGGCATGAGTGTGATTTACTATAATATATAGCACTGCAAGCTGCTTGGGGCATGTAATTTTATATAGGCTGTGTAAAGTTTGCTCTTTGTGGAGACTGTCCTTAGAATTATAGCTTTTTTTATGTGAGCATGTTAGCATATATATTTATAATTTATATTATCTAAGAAAAGTTTCTTAATTTTATAAATTACAATAAATATCTGATACAATTTAATTTAAAAATGTAACTATTATAAAAATAGAATAATGCAGTTATAAAATCACCTTGAAATAGTAAACTGAGAAAGAGAGAACATTCTTATGAACCCATTGTGCTTAAATCTAGTTGTGTACATAAGTGAATGTTACTTGATTGCTTACTTTCTGTCAAAGGTAATTAAAGCTTATTATTTTATTTTTCATTTCTTTTATAATGAAAATTGAAGATGATGTATTATAAAAAATACAATGTCTAAATGTTATTAAATTTGCAAATTCAAGTGAGCAAGAAAATTAAAATTTTATTTAAAATAATCCAGAGTGGGAAGATAACGATAGTAATAGTTCTATGAAGTCTAAAAAAAATTTGATTTCTAAGTCTTATCTCTAACTTGCAGTAGTCTCACATACTAGTGGATTTTTTGTTACAGTATTCATATAGACTCATTACCTTGTGATACAATGTCTTGCTGTATGCAAGAACTTTATTTTCATATCTTCCTTCAACAAATGCAGCACTTTTTAGTTCTCACTAAAATATGTGATTATCAAAGCTGACATTGATTTGAATATAATAATAATAAATATAAAAGAAACAATTATTAGTTTATCTATTATTGTTTGTGTTATGTCTACAGAATCTTTTTATATATGTACATAGATTAATAAAAATTGTGATTTAGTTTTGTATATATAGGGGGGGGGGAATGGCAATAGAATTAGATAATAAAAGAAATGTAAAATTAATTCAGGACTGAGAAGACTGTATCTAATTAAGAATTTAAATAAATAAATAATTAAACATGTAATTAATAATGAATGCAAGGTAAATGCATACCAAATTTTATTCTAGTAACTGATATATTTAATTAATAAGTAAAGGTTTTTTTATTCTCATTAGTATAGCAAAGAAAAAGTAAACTAATTCATGTCTTCAGAAGACTAGGGCAGAAATTTAGGAAAGGATAATTAATTGAAATTATGGAATTATAAAAGGGCTTCACTTTGCTTTTGGAGATTTCAAGAGAGAGGATGAGATATTATGGTCCCTGGAGTCTGTCCTCTAGATAAAAATACAGATCCAAGGCATCCTATTAGACCAGACCAATCTTTATTATTATTTTCATAAACCTTATTTTCTATTACGTTTTTGTAATTAATATAGTTTTACCATCAAGAATGCTTTTTAATTATCTGCATAAGTGATTGCACTAAGAATTTGATAAGGTATACATTTATGTAAGGAAAGTTAAATGTTTGAATTCTCAGATTACTTGACTGTTATTTCTCATTTAGCATAAATTATAATATTACATTCATATGATAAGAGTAGCCCGTAATATTGAAATAATAAAGTCACTCACTTGTTATCTATCACTTGGGGAAGTTAAATGGTCGATACTAGGCCATACAAGAAATAAATTAGGCATGTCAGAGCAGTCTGTCACACCCAACAAAAAGAGCATTTTGTCTGAAAGTTTGTGATAATGTATTTTAATAGTAATTATATGTTGGACTATGTTAAATATTTAGAAAAATTCAAACTTTAGATATTTAACTTTTAGTAATAACACAATGTTTCAAATGATGCTATTTTCTCTTCTTCTGGTGTTAATTGGTCTGAGCAGTTCCAGTACTAGCTTGAGAATCAAATGTGGGCTTTTTTAAGATTTGTGGATATTGAATTTAAGGTGATCTCTATCCCATTTGAGTATTGGATTTTTAAATTCAGTATCTACATATTTAAAGGTCCAGTTTCTATTCTTATATTCATACTGTTATTGGTCAGACTAACAATATTGAAGAAGAGACAATAATACCATTCAAGACATTGGGTTATATACTAATCTGACTTTATTATTAACATTTGAATGTAAGTTCCAATAATGTTTGAATTTTTCTAAAGATATTTAGCTAATCTTAGATTTTGGAATTAGTTCAATATATAATTATTATTTATATTGTTTCTAAAGATTGTAATCTGATTATTATAATGGTTTTATAAAGGTTTTTGCTTATTACTAAATTTTTATACATGAAAAAATACAAAATTAATTTTTTAGCTTTACTTGTAATGAAATGGATATGTCTTCTGGCTTTTTAAGTTGAGATGACAATACCAATTTAAAATGACCTTGTTATCATTTTTATTTTATTATATTGTGAAATAATCATTCAAAAATTTTAAATTGTATTTATTGTCATATACAGTATTATGTTTACTTAATAATAATCTTGAAATGGTCAAAGATAAAAAATATAGATGGCTTCTGTTTAGCAATCTGTGTGATGAAAAGAATTTCACCCTAATCTAATCAAAGTGTATAACTTAAATCATATTCAGACTTAACTGATATTAATGACCTAAGTAATAATTTTTTTTAAAGGACAATTTAAATTAAGTTATTTATGATTTATTCTTTCATCCTGTAAGGTTTAATACAGTGTAGGGAAATTAATTCAGAATTAAAGGTTTCACAATTGATTTGTATTTGTATAGTGTAAATAATAATAATAATAATAATAATAATAATAATAATAATAATAATAATAATAATAATAATAATAATAATAATAATAATAATAATAATAATAATAATAATAATAATAATAATAATAATAATAATAATAATAATAATAATAATAATAATAATAATAATAATAATAATAATAATAATAATAATAATAATAATAATAATAATAATAATAATAATAATAATAATAATAATAATAATAATAATAATAATAATAATAATAATAATAATAATAATAATAATAATAATAATAATAATAATAATAATAATAATAATAATAATAATAATAATAATAATAATAATAATAATAATAATAATAATAATAATAATAATAATAATAATAATAATAATAATAATAATAATAATAATAATAATAATAATAATAATAATAATAATAATAATAATAATAATAATAATAATAATCCCGCAGCAAATCTCTGCTGAGGTAAGAAGCAATCGTTAAGTTCTCCGATGTAAGTATTTATTTTTTACTTTTGTTCCAACTTGTTATGCGAAAAACAAACATAATACAGGAAAAATCGAATTATATAATAGATTAATAGTGTTTTTTGAAAAATATCGGTGTGTTTTAATATCTTTTTTAAAAAAAATACTGACTTGAGTCAGAATAAATCATGGCTACTGCCCAGTCAAGCGTGAGCGAATTAAGCACCAATACAAAATTAACAACATCGTTAGTTTCAACATCGCCTATTTCGTATGCAAAAGTACTTAAAAGTAATAGCAATACTACAGCACCAACTCAAATACCGCGCTTCCGTAGAACAAACACAAATGATATTAAAAATCTTGATCTAAACACTCGAGAGGAAAATCAACCCCCAGCCGCAATCTGGACAAAAGAAACGCTTGAAAATGTGACGGACCGTTTCAGTAATACGGTGCCTCGGACGTTATTTGAAACATTTCGCAGGTTTTTTTCACCAACTTCGTTAGTACTCGCAGTAACCGATAATCAATGCTCATTATATCGTTTCCCAAAAGCTTTATTATATGAAGCAATCACGCAAAATGCACTATGGGAAACAATCTCTTGTATCGCCGACCACCCAAATTCTCGATATATAACCATTGATTTTTATACTCAGCAGCAAAAGGAACGGTTTCAATCCACTATTTTAGCACTTGATAATTACACACTCGTAATTATAGATGAAAACCGGAAAAATATAATTACTGGAGTGCTTAAAAATACTTATCTTAAATACAACGTACAAGATTTTCAAAAAATGATAAACCCGTTTGGAAAAGTAATTGCCCTACAGCCTATATATTTAAAAGACACACCTATACCGATATGTAGTAATCGTTTTGAATTTAAAATAAAACTACATAAAAACGTAGACGCCTCAACGATTCCAACACAGATTACAGATCAAGAAGCGACACTCTCTCTTCACATAAGAGGTCTAAAGCCACTTTGTTTTGGCTGTGGACAGAGAGGACACCTAGCAACTCAGTGCGATAACACAAAAAGCAATCACTGTGAACAAACTAAAATCCTCTCCCCAGAACAACCCAGTGATGAAAATAAAATTTATAATAACACTACATCCATTGGCAACCCAATAATAGAAACCGGAAAAAAACAGGTTCAAACACCCACAAACAAAAATAATAATGGATCAGAATTGCCTATCCCAAAGACCAACCAAAAAAATAATAACACAAAAACTAACACAGAAATCCAAGATTCAAACGAAAATAATTCTCAAGAAACCACAACACAAAATACAGCAATTACATCACAGGATCAGCATCTCAATAAAACAAAATGTGTACCAAGTAAAAATCAACAAACAGAAAGTAAACACACACAGTTATATAATGAAAATATAAATCCAGATAATATAAAGATACCAATAATAAAAAAAACTACAATTATAAACAAAACTGCATCAAACATAATGGATGCAATAGAAGCCCCTCTTCCACCTATTCAAGAGAATACACCAGAGGGAAAAAGGAAGCCCGGCAGACCAAGTAAAAATCATGAATCCAAAAAGGCAAAAAAAACAGACCAAAAGCACAACTCATCAGACATATACAATTTAGAAAATGATGAAATAGAAATGGATATAAGCCAACAACAAATGGACACCTGTTCGGTTTCATCACAAATTGCCTGTATAGAGTCTGAAGCAATATTAAATGAAAGAAAAACTGATAATAAACCCAACAATGTCTTAAATATGTATCAGCATCCATCTACTGCAATATAAACAAAAATTTAGTATTAAAAATAAAATAAAAATCAATACCCTGTTAAAAAATTATTTAAAACATGAAGATAAAAATTGGATCTCTCAACATTAGAGGCTTAAATGCCACCAAAAAACTTTTTGATCTCAAAAAATGGTTACATACAACACAACCACACATACTTGGGCTTTTGGAAACAAAAATATACAGCAGCTCTCAAATTGATCCATCAAAATATTTAGTCAGCCAAGGTTTTTGTGCCTGCTCAAGGCAATCATCATCACCATCAGGTGGCACAGGCATAATTATTTCCCACAACTGCCCTTTTGATTCTTTTAAAATTATATATATTGACTCTAATCTTATCATATTAACACTCCATCATAAAAATATCACACTTAACCTAGTATTTGTATATATACCACCAGGCCCCATCATCATCTCCAGAATAATAGCAACAATAAATTCAATGCTTACAGCAACACCAAATCCCATAATACTCCTGGGAGATTTCAACATGACCTACCAAACTTTTGTCACCAAATGGATCCATCAAATAACAATCCCACTTATGAGTGCTGAGGGTTTTCTCCCATCAAACTCAATATCTTTTAATAACAATAGATATAAGTCACTTATTGATTTGTGTTTCTACTCACCAATGTTACATCATTATTTTAATCTTGAACTCTGTCCATCTATAATCTCAGATCATGCTGCTCAGTTCATCACCCTCGACCTAACAAAAATACAGAATACAACAATAGCCCTCCAAAAGACTATGCGAATACTTCTTCCAGCACAAACAACTGAATTCCTATATTCAGAAACATATATAATGCTCCAAAAACTTCAAAACATGTCACTCGATCCAGTACAAAAGTATATAGCATTCACCAATATACTTTCTTTCAACATCAATCATATTACCTGCAACTCAACACCCCCCACCAGATTATTAGCATTGGCAGATGAACTACATAAAAGAATAACCATTTCCAGACCAACTACAGATAATCAAACACAAATTAAAAAACTTACAGAAATGTACAACAATACATGCAATACACTAAAGCAATATGTAGCAATAAAAAAAGAAAAAAATATGCCTTACACAACAACATACTTGGACCAGAGCATACATACGGTGGGCATTGGGATACCCATCCACAGTCAGAGTGCCTATGGCACTTGAAATAGATGGTTCTATAACAGCTGGACATAACATGATAAACCCAATATATCAACACTTTAAAAAAAAACTGCAAAAACAGAGTGTGTACATACCAAATGAAGACATATTTGGAGACCCTGAAACAGACACACCAATAACAACAACTGACATTGTATTTCAACTTGCAACAATAACAAACACATGTCACCCAGGACCACAAGGAATTCCCAAATTTGTGTTCAAACATCTTAGTCACTTCACAGCAAAATACCTGTGCGATCTAGCCAATTACATATCCCAAAAAATTTACAACATACAAAGTCTATACCCAATTGCAATGGTTCCATTTAACAAAAAACCAACAGCAATATCATCTTTATCTAATCTACGACCAATTTCAATGGGACCTTTAGGAATAAAAATTCTTGAAAGAGTGATAAAGGAAAAAATAGAACAACACATACTCCCTGTGTTATCATCAGCACAATATGCCAAAAAAGGATCATCCATTGGCCAGGGTGCCTTAATGTACAAAACAATTATTGAAGTAGTAAAAAAAAGAAAGAAATATGCACCAATTATAGTTCAACTAGACATTGAGGCAGCTTTTGACTCAGTGCCTATAGCCAAATTATTAGACGTGCTGAAAAAAACAACAACACCTCCATCCCTACTATATATAATAGCAAATCTGCTACTCAGCCGTGAAATTCACATCACATTGAATGGAAAAAAATCACCAGCCTTCAGACCGAGTCAATCCATCCCACAAGGATCCCCCTAAGTGCCTTGCTCTTTACAATATATATAAATCCTCTATTAATAGAGATACAGAAAAAAATAAAAGGCATTCAAATTCCAAACACTGCTTTAAATATATCATGCATAGCCTATATGCTAGACTGATGTAACCATTTTCCTCCCCTCTAAAAAGAACCTCCCCATATTACAAGAGATAATCAAGAATTATACCTCAAATTTTAATTTAAAAATTAACACAAATAAAACTGCTGCATGGTCAATATACACAGGCAAGCACTGTACAGAGATGTTTAATGGTAAACCATCTGCTTTCCTTGGTTTCCCATTCTACCTTGGAACCAATGGAATGAGGCAAAAAATTCAAAATAAATTAAAAATAGATGCTGAAAAAATCACAGCCTCACTTGAAAAGTCATACCTGTCAATATATGCAAAGGTAGCACTATTTAATCAACTTATAACTACAAAAATTACATACTATACACCTATAATCAAATTTGCAAAAACATTCATATCTAAAATCTCGTCAATCTGTAACAAACTAATATGGAAGAGAAAGACAGTGGCAATCTCTTTAAAAAATCTGAGCAGACCACCACATAGCAATGGACTTGGACTCCATACAATCAATGTTTTTTACACACAGAAATCAGTAAATCTAATAACAGCAACCATAAAAAGATTTCCAGACCTGGAGTGTGTAATCAGTATAATACCCACAGACAGACCACCCCCTTCATATGGATATCTATCCACACTGATTGAAGAACTCAAGCCAATATACAACAAAATATCACTCAATAATGACAACAAGTATACATACTGGGACATTTACAATATACTACATCCCAACCAGACACCCAATCTACATCCATCAGTTCTTGGAATAGACAACAGGCAACTACTGCAACAATTCAGAAAATGGTCATTAGAACCAAAATTATTCGATTTTCTACTTAAGCTTAATCTCAATGCTCTACCCACAACCCATTTCCTTAGATTTCGTAGATTCTATACCAATATAGACCCCATGTGCGGACTATGTCATAGAGAAGAAGAGACACAAGATCATTTTCTTCATTCCTGCAGTGCCCTAGAAACAATACGTCGCACAATGTTTACCACATACAGAAAGGCTATCATTTCAATAGATGAAATAATAAATACATTTAAAAAAGGCAATAACCCTGCTATTCGTGCAGCAACATACAGCCTTTATGCCTACTGGTGCACCAGATGCACTTTTGCACTTGCCAATAACCCTCGACGCCACCCAGCAACATATTCAATAAAACTAGAACTGTTAAGAAAAAGAGACAGCATCCTAGCTCAACCAGATATATTTGCAGCCACATGGTCACACTTGAAACAGAGATCCAGTCTATGAAATATAAAGACCAATAAGATAGATGATGACATTTTCAACATCAGCATTTTTTCCAACTTTAAAAAAAAAAAAATGCAAGCATAAACTGAACTAGATAGAAGACCAAATTTAAAAACAAGAAGAAAAAAAAAGGATGCAGAAAAGATAAAGACTTATATACTGAAAGTTGTAATTTGTTTTTCATTTGTAAAAAATCAATATATGACTCTGTAACTTTTTAGACTCAATAAAGTTTTGCTTTGAAACATAATAATAATAATAATAATAATAATAATAATAATAATAATAATAATAATAATAATAATAATAATAATAATAATAATAATAATAATAATAATAATAATAATAATAATAATAATAATAATAATAATAATAATAATAATAATAATAATAATAATAATAATAATAATAATAATAATAATAATAATAATAATAATAATAATAATAATAATAATAATAATAATAATAATAATAATAATAATAATAATAATAATAATAATAATAATAATAATAATAATAATAATAATAATAATAATAATAATAATAATAATAATAATAATAATAATAATAATAATAATAATAATAATAATAATAATAATAATAATAATAATAATAATAATAATAATAATAATAATAATAATAATAATAATAATAATAATAATAATAATAATAATAATAATAATAATAATAATAATAATAATAATAATAATAATAATAATAATAATAATAATAATAATAATAATAATAATAATAATAATAATAATAATAATAATAATAATAATAATAATAATAATAATAATAATAATAATAATAATAATAATAATAATAATAATAATAATAATAATAATAATAATAATAATAATAATAATAATAATAATAATAATAATAATAATAATAATAATAATAATAATAATAATAATAATAATAATAATAATAATAATAATAATAATAATAATAATAATAAAGATTTAGTGTACATGAATAGTATTGTCAAATTATTAGTCAGCTGCTAAAATGCTCGAACATCAATAATTCTTAAGTAACTATACATATATTAACTATTTTTTATTATAATTCTTTTAAGGGCTTTCATCAGATTGCAATACAGTATAGTTAACATTGTGAGTCCCAAGAATGATTTGTAGGCTTTCATATAGCTATGTTTCTATACTTGGTTTTAAACATTTAATATTTATGAGAGGAAAATATGTTTTAAATTTAATATAAAATTTAAAAATGTGGAATTTATAAAAAAAATTCCTTGTACATCATGTTGTCTGTCACAGTTAACTTTATTATTAAAATTTCCAGTATGGTGGTATTTTTTATTTTAGTTTTTAAAAAATTTAAATTAATAGTTTGGAACATCTTGTTTATAAAACTGCCATGCAAAAAGTGAGGTTCTACTAGTTAAATTATGTGTTGACCAGTTGGTAAATGGTGTTAGCTTCAATATTCCATTTCTTGCAACATTTAATGCTTTTTTATTAATTAAATCAAGTTTTGAATTAATATATGGTACAAAATCGTTTTTCTATTTTAAATTATCTTCATGTCTATATTTCGTAAATATGTGGTAACAATTCATAAAAGCAACACTTGCTACTTTTTGGAAATTCTTCAGTTTTTAAATATCTTGATATTTATTTCAATAGGCAGATAACATTAGTTTCTATATTTCAGTATTTTTAATTGGTGTAGGTTTACAAATAATAATTTTTTTTTTTTTACTCTGCTTTAAATAATTAAATTATTTAATGTCAGTTCACACAACAACTTATATATTTTTTAATTAATTAAAGTTTTATGATAGCAAAATATTTTTACTGCTTCAATCTATCTTTATGATCTATATCTTGTGAATTAGAAAGTGGTTAAAACTCTACTTCTGAATTTTCTTGATTTTAAAGATTTTAAAATTTATTTCTGGGCCTAGTGGTTGATAGAGAAACTCTTCTAAAATAGAATATGCATTTTAATACGTCTTAGGTAGTTATACAAAAAGTAGGAAAATATTATTGAATTTAAAAAATTATTCATTGCAACAAGTTTGAATGCAAATTTGTTTTAAAGTTTTTATTTTTACAAGGTTCAAACAATTGATTACTACTATTATTACATAAGTTAAGAAGTTTCAGACTGCATGAATATATATATATATATACAGTATCCATTAGAAACCAACCAGTAACCACCTAAACATTCACAATATAGATAGTATATACACTATGTATTAGATTGCCCCTTATCTAATCTGTAGCAGGTTCATAATCATAGCAGTAGGGTGTAATGACCAAACAATTACACTTTATCATGATTAATGATATTTCATCACTTCTTTTCATTCCATTGATACAACCTTTTCACTTATCTCTTACATAGTGCATATGGTTTAATAAATGTAGGTCTTTAGAACTTCATTATTAAGCAAGGAAGTCCTTAATATTATTAGGATGCAATACAAAAATAAAAGTCAATTAAAAGCATATATCCATTTGAAAGTATGTAATACATTTATATGCAATCCTTTTAATATGTAATTTATTTAATATCATCTCTTTTCTTTGCATTTGTAATTTTAGACATATAAATGTTCAATCATTTATAAAAAAAAAGGTAAAAGCCAATTTTTAAAATAACATGTCTACCTTTTCTTTATAAATATCTGAACATTTGCATGCTTAAAAATACTTTTAATAGCAATTTTTATTAATTATTAATTTTATAATTCATGTTATTTAGTGAAATCTCTGTTTAATTTAAGAAATTTTATTTTGGCAAATGTGAAATAATTTAATTTAAAAATATAGAATTTTTTCTTGTACAAAAATAAAATTGGCTAGAATTATCACTTTTTCAACTTTTATAGTATTTATTGGCATTTATTCAATGTTTATTTTAAATATAAAACTTCAAAATTAAAGAAGTTCATTTAGAATCACAATGGATTTTTTTTTATTGCTTTTTATATTGTTTAATTTTTAGAATAGATTCCCTTTCTCTCTTTTTAGTTATGCAGTTACATTAAAAACATCAGAATTTATGATATTGGCAAATTATTAAAGTATTTGATATAGTTTTAATTATAAAGGGATAAAGTAAATAGCGTTAAAAGAATAACAGGAAAGAATAAACACACAATTAGCTAATTCCATATTGGTGTATGTGTTAAGTCCAATTTATATCTTTATACTAAGGGATATATACTTTTATTATGTAGACATTCCTTATATAATTGTTATATTTTGTAAATTCTATGTCTTTAAGTTATTCCAATGATCTTCCAAGGTTTGATTCTCTATCAGTATGATTATCACAGTGAAGTTTTATGGATTTAATTCAAGATTGATTTTCACAATAAGATAATTTATATAAATATTTAAAACATTAAAAAAGTGTAACATGCTATTCAACAGATTCCTCAGTTTAAATGCTATATAATAATTTTTTATGATATATTGTAGTGCTTATTTTTACTAAAACGTAATTTCATATTCTGTATTACCAAAGATAAACACACACACGGAAAGCAATAAAATTAAGAAAATATATTTATTATAAATACAAAAAAAAAAGGAGCAAGAGGTAAACATATTTATAAATTATTGAATTTTGACAAATAAGTTTTCAACTTGATATTTTAGCAATAGCTTTATTATATTCCTCACAAAATTATAATCAAAATGTTATGCAAAAGTTTTATCTGAGATAGTTTATGCTAACAGCAGTTATGCTTGTATATTTCTTTTTTTATATTGCATGTTTATGTACATAAATTATTTGTGAAGAGTATTTTTTTGTAACAAAGCATATAAAATAAATATTGCATCATGCAAAAATTCATTCTCCAATATTTATTTGAAATAACATTGATAAATAATAATTCAAAAATACAAATTTAATCATTAACTTTGTGTGTGTGTAATTTGTATGCTCATACACATACACATATATTGATAACTAATTTTTATTTTTTAAAGATGTTAGTAATATATTAACTTCATCTTTTGGAAAATAATTTTGGAATCATGATTTATTGGAACCTTTATAAATTTTATTTTACTGGAGAAAAATATGGAAAATTAGAATGTATTCCACAATCCATGACTGCTTGCAAATAACATCACAGTTTTTCTGATCCTTATGTATAATTCCTTTATCATAACCTTTCCAGGGAGTTTTTTTTTAATTAGCCACTTTCAGGGACATCCAAGTATTTGTTTATGTTTTTTTTCTTAAAATTATTTTACCAATCATGTTAAGTTTTAAAAATATTAATAAATCTTATAAATTCCATTCACAACATTTAATTAATTCTTTTTTCTTTATACATTTAAATATTTACTTAACATGTGTTACTTGTCAAGTTTAAAAAATATTTACTAGATTTAATTAATTTTTGTTTTATATATCTATTATAATATACACGTGTTAACACATTGCAAATGTCATGATTATTTTACATTTAGCATAAGATTGTCATTGAAGCATCTTTGTTATTATTTTTTTTTTTGGAACATTTTACCAAAACAATTAAAAAATGTGGGATCTTCCATTGACAGAAGAACTTGCAGGAGAGTATTTCCAAAATTATGGGGTACTAACCAACAGGGGGAATATTTCCACAGCAGAAGTTGTTTGGTGGCTTAACCAGAGAGACTGGATGTACTTTATTGTAATGGTTACAGGTTTACTGCAGTTAAATTTATTTTAATTATAATCATTTGTGGTACTTTTATGTAATTTGTTATATTTTTATAATAATAATAATAAAAAAATCAAAGGAAATACTTAAATATGACAGTTTCTAGGCAGCCATATTGTTTTCAAGATTTATTCAATGTCCCAAAAAATGGAGAATTAAAAAAAAAAAACACACATGGTAAACATTAAAAATTGATCTTGATCTCTGAAATAACATAGTTAATAACCTATCAAGCATATATATAGTGTATGCCTATTTTATATCAGCTTGATGATAGGCAATGAAACAATATTTTAAATGAAACAGGCTAAAAATGGGCATGACAGTTTCAAAGCATATGAATAGTAGATTACTTATTTGATCAGTGATTATTGTTTATTTCTGAGTATTTTAAAAGAATGTATTTTCCTATTTGTACTTAAAAAATAAGCTATTCATTTTAAAATACTGTGTGATATAGTTCTAATTATATTTAAGCCTATTATCCTCTTTGATATCTTATATAACTACTGCATATTGCTCCTGATATAGTATGTATAACATATATTCATAAAATATAGAGGAAATAGTACTGTATTTACATATCTATTGTATTTAATTCTCTTTTATAATTGTGTATGAATTAGAAATTATGTATGTTAAATTGTATGTCAAAAAAAATACATAATAGTATACTATAACAAATTAATAATACCTGATTGGCTAATAAGCACGAGAGGTTTGCAGTCTCTCAGTTTCATTTCAAATACTGTTTGTGCTTTATAAATTAAATATTATTTCATATGTTACTGCAAGTTATAACATCTAAAAACTACTGCATAGTAAATCTTAGGATTTCATGCTGTATGTTTGTAATTTAAACTCAGTGAATTAAATGTGAATATGGTTGAAGATTCATGCTTTCAAATCTAAGTACTTCAGACTGGCTTGGATATATAGAAAGAGAAGTAAAGAGGAGAGTGGATGTCCTCTTCTTGTTAAATTCTCTGTCTTGTATTTACGATTTGATGATTTGATCGCTATTATTAACACCTGATTGGCTAATAAGCCCGAGAGGTTTGCAGTCTCTCTGTTTAATTTCATTTGATTATTATCAATTACAATGGGCAATTGTTTTACCAACTTAACATTCATTTTAGAAACTCATAATATAGGGTTTTATCTTTAATTTTAGTAAAAATTAAAAATTTAATATGATGAATTAGAAAGATGAATATTAGAAATTTACTATTAACATGCAATTTATATAATGGGTAAAAATCTATTATTGGAATAAATTCTCATATTACCTTTATTTTATTTTAATCTATTCATTTTTTTTCTTTATATTATTTTAATACTGTGTATATATATATAAAGTAATAGTTTGGATAATAAATTAATGCCAGTAATGTTTTATATTATATATTTTTTAAAATATAAATATTCATCACCATCTTCCCTATCTAGAAAGTCTTCAGTTGTTATCAAATGTTTTTGTTCTTTCTATTTATGGGGTTTCTTTTTAATTTTTATCTAATATGATTATTGTGAGAGACTAATAATTAAATGAAAAGTACTGTAATAATCCAATAGAAAATAAGATATTATTTATGCAGATATGAAGCAGATTGTTTGTAGACAAAATCATAAGGTTTTTTTTTTTTTTTTTTTTGGAGTACGAAGAAGTCAGTTGTCTTAGAGTGAATGTATAAAATTACATTTAAGGACATTCAAATAGCTATCGTACTTTTGTAGGTTTTTATCTTTGGGACTATTTGAAAGCACTGGTATATGTTAAGAAATAATGTTGAACATCTATTTCGTTGATATGTATGTATCCCATCATTCTTGATATCAGTAGTTGTATATTTCCTGGACAAATGTATTTTCGAAATATATTATTAATATTTTGAATAAATTTTGTAAATAAAAGTTTTAGACAACAAACCTGATGAGTGTGTTGAACCAAATTAAATAGTGTGAGAAAATTATTAGTTTACATTAGGTAATGATTAATACTCTCAATACTTATATTTATCAATAGGGTTCTGAAATCCATCTATTGTTTATCTCCTGTCTATTTCTCTGTCTATCTTTCTACCTTCTTGACTATGTGTGTATATATATATTGTAAAATATTGAAAATATATTGCAAGTTTTTTTTTTTTTTAAAAAAAAACTGACTTTAATTAATGCATTATGTACAAACATATTATTAGGTAAACATTTTACGAATAACTATATAAAGTTATGCAGCTTGATCATCGTATCTATAAGTAGATGTTATAATTATGAAACGATTTTTTTTTTTTTACATCTAGGAAATATATATATGCAAAATATATAGTAATAATGAACTGTTATCTTTCCATCTATAGAAATTTTTTTTATGAAATCTACTAATTACATTAACCACTCACACCCCCTACCCATCATCTTTTTTTTTAATATAATCATTTCTAAATTTTGTATTGGTTGTAATAATTATCAGTTAAAATCACATGAAAAGTGACTTACAATCTACTTTTGGTTATTAATATCTTTAGCATTATCTGCTTAATATGTGGGGTTCACTTAAAAATTTGATGCATTAATCACACACACATGAATCAACTCAAACTTTATTCATAATCTTTTTCTTGTGAAAATTTTTGTTTTAATTTTCATAGGCGTCATTCATTCAGACATGATAAAGGGTAATTTAAAGTGATTGGTTTATCTTCAGGCTTTCATTTCCAGTGCTTAATATTTGCCCATATTTAAGCATTTGGGTTGAAAGAATAGGTAGATTCATTCTATTCTTTTGCAAAGACTTTATCTTGGGTTGGAAATGAAAGTATTCATTTATTATTAACATTCATAAAAAAAGCGCATTTATATTAGCTTGAAATGCTGATCTTTAGTTTATTACATATAGTGTTAAAAAAAATTAAAGAAGAGTAAATAAAATTCTGCAGAAACAATACCAATTAAAATTAGCAATAGTTTTATTTCTCATTCTTTTAAAAAAAATGTTAGTATTACTATTAAAATATGATCTACCTTAAGTTGGTACTTATCTATTAGACTTGCTGTGATGAAAGTCAGTGGCACAAACGAATTTCTAAACAAAGACGAACTAAACATATTTACACTTTGTAAAAAGGAAAATAATTTTTTTACATGAATATTAGATAATGTTCTGATTGGGAAAAAGTTGTTACTCTATTTGCACCAGTGATTGTAACAAACAATCATTTGCTTATGTTTTTTATTGAAATAAATTTATATTACTAAAAGTTTAGGTTTTTTTTTCCCCACTTGATAAAGTTATAGCTCAGTATCGAGTGCTAAAGAAATTGATCGATGAAGTTTGTCAAAAGATTCTGTGTAGACATTATTTTATAAGATTGCATGGTTACAATACGACAGCAAGACTAATACATAAGTACCCCTTTAATTTATACTCTTCAGTTCATCAGATGGCAAATTTAGAGAAAAAGCAATGAAAAAATTAATCCATAGTAAATTAAATATAAGTATTTACTTGTTCACAAAAAAATTTGCAACATGATAAAAAAAATCCATGATGTAAGTGTAATTTGTTATAATGTAATAATAAAATTGACAAATTTTTTTTACTAGCAATTTCAAAATGAAGATATTATTTTTTTAAAAGAGCAATGATTTTTTTAAGATCTACTTTTGAGATAATGCTGGGAAATACCTTATTTCTCAAATGGCAGTAAAAGATGGTCTTCATTGAAGTTATTTGGAGAGGGGGAGGCTAAATTAATAATGGAAAACTTATCTTTAAAACAAATAATTAAGTACGGTAATTATAAGTTTTATATTTTAATAAAAGATCTTTGAAATTATGTTTCAAGCCCTCACTATTGCCATTTAATTTCTTATGGATCTTTTTTTTTTATTGCTGTTATATGGTTCTTGGCTTAAGACTGAATGCAAAATTTTAAGGAAAATAAAAAATAAATGTTAAATATCTTTTCAGTTACATGTGGATTTTTTATATTGAAAAATTTCAAAAATTAAACTTTTCTAAGGAAAAATATGAATCAAAATCTATTCATTGAGTAGATAGATTTTGAATATTAAGAGTGGTTACATATTATAACAATACCAAAGTGTTTACATATATATATATATAGTATTCATTGTAGAGATTTTTTTTTTGTCACAAATTTTTTTTTTTTAAAATTATGTATTGTATTATTTAAATTAAAATTCTGAAAAAGATTAAAAGGAGAAAATTATTACATGTTAGACAAAAAAAATTAAATTCAAGGCAAACAACATAGAAAAAAGTAAAAAGTTAAAAAAAAAAAAAAAAAAAATTCATTGGTAACTGGAAATGTATTAAATAATCTCTCTGAGCTTTAGATTAGAATAATGGCATAATTATTGTAAACTAATATTCTTTGTCATTTTTTTCTGATGTATTATCTATAAAGACAATTTCTGGAAACAATTTTTTTATTATTTTTAATCCATTATATTAGATAGTGACAGCTTATAAGTGAAATAATTATCCATTCTAGTATAAAAATGATATTTCACTATAAACTCATTAACACTTCTTTAACACTTTAAGCAAATAATTTTATTTATTATAACAGTTTTGACTGTACTATTAATACAGTTCAAACTTTATAAAATAACTAAAGTTGGTTTCCTGGGATGAATTGTATTAGGAGGATGACAGGCAGTTGTGAACTTCCATCTACACTGATGAATAATCTATTATTTAATTACTCATTCCACTTTAGCTAGAGAACTTATCTTATACACTGCACAAGAAAATCTATCACATTCAATATTTGGAAATTAATTCATGCAAGTGAACGCTGTTATATTTAAATAGTTGTAAGTAAATTCAGTGATAATTTCTATTTAATTCATTTTACAATCCTTTATGGTATGTTAATGAAAAATTAGTTTTTTGTTGATCATAATGTGTATTGGCTGATATCTCAGAAATATATAATGATTTTTTTGCTAAAAGCTAGTTTCATTCTCAAATAAAAGTAGTATAATTAAATTAATGATCAACTTTTATTATTATGTGCATTTTGCTACTTTATTAACATAATTTAATCTACTAAACATCACATGATTGTCATCTCACTGACGAAAACCACAAGCCAGAAACTAGTATGGGGATATTGGATGAGTAGGCACTAGATGGGATTTTATGCACAAGCCTTCTGGCATCCATTGATTACTCTGGTTGGCACAGGGTGGCACTAATGTATGTAGAGTTTTGCCTCTTTAATAATTTAATCTAGTATCATATATTCAGTCTTTAGATTTTAAAGCTTCATTATAATACTGATGCCATTTCCATCTCTAATATGAATATGTCAATTAAAATGTTTTTATCATAGGCATGATGTAATGCCAAGAAAATTTTATATTTAAAATTGTAAATAATTTTGCAATTACCTATTGGTATTGTTTGTTAATTTTTAGTGTCTTTGCATAAAAAAAGGTAATGAATATGTATGCACTAGTAATTTAATTTGTTTGATTTATTTATTAGAACACTTGACATAGCCTTATTTGTATATATTGTAAATGAGCCAAAAAATTTAAAAAACTTATATTTTTGTATTGTTCTTAATTGACACAGTATTAAAAAAGTTATCTACATGATATCTTAATTAGTTTGTTACCTATTATTTATTCAATTTTATGTAAAGTGATATATTAAGTTTCATCTTTAATTTTTTTAAAATATAAATATCAGATATCAGATTAATCAATACTTGACAATTCTTTTTTTTAAAACAGTTTGAATATACAAATCATTTATAGGTAGATAATTTTAATATATATATACAGAGTAAAAATAAAATAACAGTAGTTATAATGGTATATAATTTATACAGTTAATATTTTCTCCAGTGATTTTAAAATTATTTTAATAATTTTCAAATTTTTTAAGATGAAAGTTTTGTTTTGTTTTGTTTAATGAATATTGTAGAAAGAAAAAAAAACTAATAAAATTTATAAGATTCGTCTGATTGAATTTTAAATCCTTATTTAAAAAATTAATAGCTCTTTATTTAAACCACTCCTACTTTGAGATCATTAATCAGATAATTTAAAACAAAAAAAAAATCAATTTATTTGTATAAAAAGTTAGAACAAAAATATAATTTGAAAATAAAAACCTAAAACAAATAAAAAAATCTTAGCAATTATTTGATAAAAGGGTACTTGTGTATAATTTAACCGATGACGTATTACCCTGAAGGCATATCAGTCTAATCTTGCGATTTTTAAGATAACGTCTCCAAGTGATTTATGGACACATGTAATCGCTAAAATGTGCCCGCAGATCACGTGAACACAGTACGTTAAAAAACGCAACATTAGACCGATATGCCTTCAGGGTAATACGTCATCGGTTGATCACGTGGTAAAAAACAAAAAAACATGGCAAAAATATAAAAATTTAAAAAAAAATTAAACATAAAAAAAAAAGAAAAAAAATGTGACGCAGGTCACGTGATAAAAAAACAAAAAAAAAAAAAGGCAAAAATCTGACGCAGGTCAGGCAAATAGTAAAAAAAAAAAATGTACATGCATGTGTCAAAATAATTTAGAAAAAACTATATTCTAATTTATAAAACCACCCTATATTATGCTCAATTATAAAAAACAGCGCATAGTGCTGAAGTTGGCGGGGGGGCCCTTTGTGTTTTTGACAAGCCGTTAGGCTTGGCGTACACCTATACCTTGTATTACTCTCATAACTGTAATTTTTATAATTGCCCATGAATTGACGAAAAATAATTTTCTGTATGATATAAATTCAGAAATTAAAAATTGCCGATGAATTTACGAAAAATAATTTTCTGTATGATACAATTCAGAAATTAAAAATTAAATTAAAACGTAATTCAATTGTAGAAATATTAACATATTTTTTGTAAATAAGTTTGAGAATTGTAGAAATATTAACAAAAGCTTTTTGTAAATTTTAAATAAACACCTAAATAAAAAAGACGTGATCTAATGCAAATCTGGTATTAATGGCGCCGCACTTTTACATGCATTTGGTAATTTTAAAAACGTACTGCATATTGCAAAATTGATTTAAAAAATTATTTCAAATTATTTACACATTAAAAATGTAATGTAGAAATATTAACAAAAAGTACTTTACCCGAATTAATGCGAATCTGGCATTAATGGCATCCTTGTTATCACATGCATTTGGTAATGTATATTCAAAATTTGTTTTAAAAAATTATTGAAAATTATTTACACATTAAACGTAATTCAATGTAAGTTTGAGAATTGTAGAAATATTAACAAATATTTTTTGTAAATAAGTTTGAGAATTGTAGAAATATTAACAAAAACTTATTGTAAATTTTAAATAAACACCTAAATAAAAAAGACATGATCTAATGCAAATCTGGTATTAATGGCGTCCAGAAAACGCCGCACTTTTACATGCATTTGGTAATTTTTAAAACGTACTGCATATTGCAAAATTGATTTAAAAAATTATTTCAAATTATTTACACATTAAAAACATAATGTAGAAATATTAACAAAAAGTTTTTGTAAATTTAAAATAAACAGATAAATAAAAAACACTTTACCGGAGAATAAATTATTTACACATTAAACGTAATTCAATGTAAGTTTGAGAATTGTAGAAATATTAACAAAAATTTTTTGTAAATTTAAAATAAACAGATAAATAAAACACTTTACCCGAATTAACAGCTCAAAAAAGTAACTGTGATGCCGTGGATAGCAAAATCGCAATAGACAGAAAAATCAAAAAATTTCCCAAACCTCTCTACGAATTTTAAATCTCGTGGGTGAAAAAAAAAAAAAATTGACTCTCTGATGGATTAATCACACCAGTCACTTGGTTACCATGACAACGTTGTCATGCAAAAAACGTCGATGTCTACCGGAAGGGAAATCGGTAAGTCAAAAACGTCATCGGTTGAATTATTCACAAGTACTGATAAAAGTTTACGATAGCCCTGAAATTGAGGTGGTGTAATAATTTTTTTTAAGTGAAGAGTAAAATGTGGAATATCACCACGAATAATGATGCAATAGCTAATTAATTACTTTACCTATTTCTGGATAAGAAATACACATTTGGAGTATTAAATTATATTGATAACAATTATAGTTATGATAATGTGTATCTGTAAACTAGTTAAGATATTTATTTATAAGATAGTTAGGATTTCAAGTTTACAGTATGAACATTATTTTTATTTTTTCATTTTATTGTACGTTTAATTGCTTAAGAAATAAAACGAAGTTTGAGCATTATATTGGAATTAAGTTAGACATGTCAGTTTTAATTAATTGACTGAACTGAGATCATATTATCTGCCTATTTTGGTAGCAGTTAATCAGGAATCTTGTGGACAGGTCAATGTTTCTTAAATGTAGCTGCCTGATAATTTACAATTCCAATTATATATTTTCTGCTTAAGATGAAGTCTAATTTCCAAGTGATTTCACTTATAAAAACATTGCTATCAGTGGGCTGGCCAATAGAAGTCTGTCATTTACCTGCCCCCTCCTCACCGGATTTTATATGATATTGTTTTACAAAATCATAAATATATACATTTACATTTGTCAGTTGACTTAGAATAGAATCTTAAATTATGTAACCTTTTATCCCTCCAGTTGTACGTGTATGAAAGTTCTAAAATATTACATCTGCTGTTTAAGAATGATGAATAAATATTTCTATATAAAATTTATATATATTAAATAGATTTGTACAATTGGATATTTGATTATACCATCAGGCACACAATAAACTCAAGCCCTGATTTAAGCATGATCTGTAAGAGTTGATGTATATAGAAATAGCTCTAAACTTAAGTGATTCACTTAAGTTTTTTAAGCTCTTACCAGCAGGAGAGTGCACTGAGATTTATAATAGTTAAGAAATAGCGCATTACCGGAGGTTGACTTCCGTTTGAATAATATATATATTGTAACACTTAGCTTGTTGACCCAAAGGCATAACCTCTTAACAATTAATGTAAAATATGTGTGGAAAGATTGGATATGCATGTGTAAATATATGAAAGTAAAACATAACCACATAATCACAATTTAAACCAATGACAACAATTATACAAAATTAAACAGTAATATTTATTAAGGCTATAACCATAAGACTATGCACCTGAAAAAACGACAGTAGGGACCTCTGTCAGGCTCATAAACTTAAGGTTATAATAGCCTAAATAAATATTATTTTAAGTAACGAGTATGCATTTTCTAAATATAATTATTAAAATTAAACAGTGTAAATATAAATTAATGGGATCATAGTAATAAAAAATATATTTATTTATTTGGCTGATATTTGATAAAAGTTAGATATATAATATTAAATTATTTTATTTTATTGCAAAATAAAATATTTTATTGTTGCATATATACCAATATAGAACAATAAATAGAGCATAGGAAGTTAAACATAATTGAAAATTCACTTCAGAGATGTCTGGCTAAGAGGTAATGTGAAAGAGAGCGGAGTAAATTTTTTCCTCATCAATTAAATTTTCTCAAGAGCAATATCTAGAACTGGAAATAAAATAGTCTCTTTTGCAATTTGAGTTTAGTATGCTAAAGGAATGAAATACGTATATATGTCAAGAATAAGATAAAATAGTCACTTTAATCAGTCAAAGAACCTTGTTTTGTAAATGGATGAAATATGGAAATAGCTATTGATATTGTATTAATTGTTCTTTGAAATTATCAAACACGCTTAAGAAGAAACGAAAAACAAAATTAATTTATTAAATAAATAATTTAAGGCCTGCACAATAGTAAATGAAATCTGTTATTAGAAAAGAAAGTAATAATTTTTTATAATTATTTTGTTTGTTCAAAAACTTCATTCATACTTTAATGTTAACGCCTTAAACTGTACTTAATTTCATACTACATTTTAAAATTAAGTTTTAAAAAATACTTTAATGGTAACACAATTACCTTTCAAATGGTATATATGTGCAGTGAATGAAAATGTAGCTTATAAATTTATGCTTATTTGTGAAATACAAAATTTATGTGATGGTAAATACTGTCTAGAAAATATAGATGTTTATTCATTGTAGAATGTCTTTTAAATAGCATGCATATAATTGGAAGGATATCATTATAAATGTTAATACAAATTATGAATGGGAAGTTGAACAGGATTTAAGATAATAAATAATTTATTTAATATTATATTTATTTTTGGTTTTATTACTATAAAGCTGGAAGATTATATCATGTTTCTACACACAAAAGTTAAATTATGCTCAAAGAGTAGAAAACTCTTGATTGTAGAATCTTTATATATATATATTTTAGATACTGTGTACGATTTTGACATCTGTGTATATTATTTAAATGATGAGATAGTGACAAATACTAGTTTCTATTTGAATAAGCAAAATTATGGCCTCACATAATATGAATAAGTATAAATCCTTATAGCAAAAAAAGGCATTCTTTCAGAAGAAAATGTTGATAAATAAGTTTGAAATAGCAAGAGACATAAGACATATGATAAGAATGTTATGATACAGAAGGAAGTTAACTTTTCTGATGTGCTGTTTGTTAATGTATAAATCTCCGTGCACTCATCCAAAAGCAAGAGTTTTAAAACACAATTGAATCACTTGTATTTAGAACAAATTTATATATAATCCAATCTTTGCTGTGCTTACCTCAAGGCTTGAATCTGTTGTGTGCCTGATATTATAAATGACAATTGAATTGCACAAATTTAGTTCATATATCTCAGGGAAGAGTTTGTAATAGATTTAATTATTTTTTTATAAATTCCCCATGAATTGATGCTTGTTTATTTATAATATTATTGAGATTAATTTTTTTTTTTCAGGTCATTAGAATTTAAGCAAGGATGATATAAATAATTATGATAAGAAACTAGTATATATTTTTTCTTCATATGCAAAAAAAGGGTAATTTAACATTAATGTTAATGCTGTTGGAATAAAGATCTTTAAGAAATTTGCACAAGTTATTATTTAGAGTACATATGATCAAATTGATAATTTTTTTTATTACATTTTGTGGGAAATATAAAGAATGGATATGTGTGAGCCAATGGGAATATGAAATGACTGCAAGAGGTGTTCAATATGTTTTATCATTACCCAAATTTAATATTTCATTGTTCGACATGAATATATGAATAAGGTATTGAATGATGATAACTATATAACTTCAATACTACCACATATTCTTTTAAATTTATATAAATAAAGATACAATAAAAGTCAAATGCCCCCCAAGATGCATTTCCTGCAGAACCAGCACTCATCAGTTGGTTCTGGTCACCATCTCTCATATATATCTCTATTATTTTTTAATACCGAGAACCACTACATGTATATAAAGAAAGTTATTATTATCAATAATTATTGTTTTTTTTCTTTTCTTTTGTTAATATTATTAATACTGTTTTTGAAATGTGATAATAAAGATTTGTGGTCATTAGAATGTGTCTCATTCCTATATTTAATCTTGTACTATATGACTGATTAGAGAAATAGATGGCGTGGGTATGATTCTGGATTAAGATAATGATTCTGGATTAAGATATTTATTGATAATGTGATTGAGCACTAAACAATGTATAAAAAGAAATGCTATCTACATTCCATTAGTTAGTAATTATTTGGGATTTTATTTATAAATTGTTTAATTTGTAGGCAATGTTGGATTAATTACTTTAAATCTGTTATACTTATTCAGTATTAATGAATTAAAATATTATGATTAATTATAGATTAATATTTAAGTATATTTGGGATGATTAATACTCCATCTTTGTTCAAGAAATTGCAAATATTTCACAAACACTGATCCACTATGCATTTGATGAGATAGTACGAGTGAGTGTATTAAGACGATGTACAGATATTCACTTGTCCATTTCTGCTACAATTATCCATTACAATGTATGTTAAAATTTAACAAATAAAAACTTTTCTTAAACAGATTTCTGTATCATTGGAAGATGTGAGAAATAACTGACATCATTTGAATATATAATTTACAGATTAAAGATTATTTGCATATGGTAACATCTATATAAGAAAAAAGAAAAAAAACTATAGTTTGCACTATATGTAAATTTTAACTTTTAATCTGAATATATAGTCAAAAGTTTCATGTTATTCCTTGCCACATGGAACATTATTTTATATTCATACTGAAATATTCATTCACTTATAAATTCTATCAAACTCATTTTTATTGGTAAAATTAATATTTTAATAAAAAGGAATTGTATATCCTACAAATAAATTTCATCATCATTTTTGCAATTTCCAGAAAAAACAAAATCATTTGTTTTCTAGAGTGAGATTTTAACAATTTTGTGAGCTATTTTGTTTAGTGTAAATTGAAGAATTCTCTCCAATAGTGTTATATATGTGTCCAAGTTAATAACTTGAAAAGTTCCTACACTGTGGTTCAAACCTAGGGCACAAACTGATTTTGTTCTGCAGATATGAAACTATTTTTGAATTTTTCAGTATTTTATGGACCCGGAAATTAGTTTATGGTAATATATATATATATGTAATATTAAAAAAAACCTCTGCACTTGAATAAATGTAGTGCAAATAATTCGTTAAATCAGAAAGGAAGTTTGTAAGTAGATAGATTTATATATACCAAATGTACTAAAGGGTTTCAATGACTAGCTTGACTCTATATTTTAGATTTAGTAAAGATTTAGTCCAGTTTAGTAAACTTTTATTGCATTTGATGTGCTACTATTAAAAAAAATATTTATTTTCTCCTATTTGGTTTGATTAATCATTTGTATTAAATATATCTCTTAAGTTTGTAGTTTTATAATATTGCATTTAATAATCAATAAATTTGTTCCATGAGAGTAAACGGGTGCTGAAATCTTTATGTTCCAGCATTTTTTTCAATTGTATAAACAGAATAGGTATTTATTAGGAATAATTCATGTGTTGACTATGATCAGATATTAAATAAACTAATCAATAACTGCAGCTTGGTGCACTATTTTATATGTATCTCAATTAAGTGCATCCAAAAAATTTTCCAGGGAAGAAAGGAGATAAAGTTTGGAAACTAATATCATCAGTAATTTTTTTTTAATCATTTTTTTAATTTTATTTTCACAAATAAATTATAAAGTACAGTATTGTATCAAAACAAAATATACATAACACAAAGTAATAAGAATTAATATGTATATTTTTATATATAGATAGTAATAATTTCAATAATCCTATATTGTGTAAGAATTGAATTTTTTATCTATTACTTATAAACTTATTGGCAGAATTTTCAATAAATTTCTTTTTTACTGCTTTCTTTTTTAGTTTCTGCCCATGCACGCTATCATACATAAACTGGATAAGTGCTTTTCTGAGATAGTGGACTTGATTGTTTTTACACATGTCAGAGTGCTGAAACTTATTTCAATGTTACAAGTCATAAAGTAATGTCATGTCAATAATTTTTGTCAACTTAATAGAAAGGAAATAGTTGCAATGTTTCAAAACCTCTGGTAAAATTTGAATATATTATTTGAAGAACAGTTTGTCCACTTTAAACTCTATTGTTGCCTCTATTTCTAAAGGTTATAAATTATATTTTTCACTTACATTTTGGAACTTTATCTTAATCTATTTTTAGAATATTCTTGAGGTGAAACAGAAATATTGAAAATATTATTTCATTATCTGAAGAAAATTTTTTATTTTAAGGATGAAATTAAAGAATATAACTAATATAATAATTAGTCTAAATAAGATTGAAACGAGCAACTAATTCTATTTACAATTATTTAATTATCAACCCAACTTTCATTTTTTATGTGGACAAATAATTTGTATACTTTGACTATTGTATGTGCATGTGTGTAAAGAATATAAGTATGGGATAGGTATTGGTCACCAGTAATAGCTTCAGTTGTGATTTTAAGATAATTATGTCTATATTTTTGTAAGGGATCACCATCTAGGTATTTCTATTTTTACTGTTAATTTTTCACTCTTATCTGATGAAAGTTTACAAATCTTTTCAATTTTTTCTTTAGATTTTAAGTACATACCCAATATGTTTGTCAATGAGTAGTAAATCTACATTTGTGTAGTATATTGATTAAAAAATAGCAGACTACTTTTGATACATTTAAATAAATAATAAACTTGAATATATTACATATGATTTTAAGCAATACGCTTCTTGATGTGTTAATTTTGTCTAGTTCATAGATGTTTCTTTTTATTTATTGAAAATGAGTTGAAAATTCTTTGAAAAAATTGATATATTTTGATATTTTGAAGACCATTAGTTTCTGAAAGTAAAGGAATTGTTGATAAGATGGCTTTTCATTGTGGACATACTCTAAAAAATTTTATTACAGGTTTTACAATTTCTGTTGTTTGGCAAACTTCTGGTGCAAGGTTTAAATCATTCACAATTAGATTTAATCTATGAGAAGCACTTTATAAATAAGTAATTCGATTCATAAATTTTTTTATTTGGGATTTAACACTAGATGCTGCCATATTTTCACAGCTATTGTATTCTTGTCCAAATCATATTTTGTACACTTATTTAAAATAGCAAAATTATATGTTTTGTATCCATATTATAGAGTTTAAAATTCTATCTACACATTATTTTCATCAGTGAACCTAATGTCAAGTGAAAGTGACTATTCCAGCAGTATATACAGTTTCATCAGCCAAAATTAATAATCCGATAGATTTCTTTGTAACAAATGTAATGCTTTTTCATATTTCTATTCCACAATGTTTTATTGGTTCTTATAGAAGTATATGAGGCATATATTGTCAAATATTTTTTTAAAATTAAGGCTTCCATTTCAATCCAGAATTGAAACAAATCACATAAATTTCTAGAATTACTGCTTTTCCTCCATAATTGTAAATTATATATGGCATAAAATACAATGGCTAATAAAATAGAACTCAGTTTTGTGTTTGTCTGAAGGTTTGTGATGATGTCATTTTACTATTAATTACTTGTTGAACTATTTCCATCATCTAATATTAAATATTGAATAATTTTTAGAAAAAAATTAAACTTTCTTTAAACTTTCCATATACATTCAACTATAAATAATAGCACACAGCAGTAATACAATGTTTTGAGTGGATTATTCTCTGCATTGCATGAATCTAAAGGTCCAGGTTTGATTCCCATGCTAGTACTGTCACTGATCAGACCAGCAACACCTGAAGAAGAGAAAAGAATATCACTGAAAATGTTGTGACATATACAAATCTGTGTGCTATTACCAAGTGTTGAATGTATTTGGAAAATTTAAATTAGATGATGGAAGTAGTCCAACATATAATTAATAAGAACATAATTTAATCCTGTTAGACTTTAGAAATTTTTGTATTGATTTATCAATTTGACAAATTATATCTTTTTCTGGATATTGATGGTTCAGTAATTCTGTGCATTATTAGCAGCTTCTTTGTGTTATTGAGATGATGTAATTTCTGGAAGCTTGGGTAAAATATTAATATTTTATAAATGAGATTCTGATGTACTTTTGCAACAACAAAATGCTGTATTTACCAAGTACACCTTTTTGTAATTTTGAATAACATAACTGTGATGAATATTCATCAAACTAAGCTAATCTAAACAATCTCTTTTGGGAAAAAACTTTTTTGAAATCACTGCCCTTGTTGGATACCTAGGTATTGGAAGGGATTTTAAAGTTAGTGTTACAGTAGAAATGTTGAAGTCTTATTTGAACCTTTAATCAAGCATTGATTTAATATAGCAGTTCATTCAAAGTGTAGGAAAATTTATCTTATCAGTCCTCTAATGGAAATTCTGTTGCTAGTAAAGTTATTTTTTATTATTCTTGAATTAGAATTATACATTTAAAATTTAAATATAGAATGTTACTATATCTGTGAATTGATAATGATATGATATTTGGTTCAAATGAGTTATCTATTGTGGTATTGAACTAATAATTAATTACTTTTCATTATATTTGATGGGACTAATGTAACTTTAACTCATTACAAACCTTTTTGATTTATTAACCCAGTGAATTATGTGCAAATGCTCTGCAAATAAATGTAAAGGAAAATATTGTTTTAATGTTTTTTGATACAAAATTACACTTTAATATTGTTCACTGCTATGTAACATAAGCAAACTAATTACTCATATGTTTCAGCTATAATGTAGCCTTGTTGGGTAAATTAAAAGTCTAAATACTTGTTCACTATGTCAGAACAATGACCAGAATTTTATATGTAAATAATATGATATATTTTATTTTTTAAATGTATGTTATCACATGGTCATAATTTTAAATTATGTTTAAATTACAATTGCAATTTTATTTCACAATTTCTGTGCAATGATAATTATTGTAAATGTTAAGTCAAATATATATTGCCTATATTATTAAATACAATAAGGTGAAATATATTGCATCTAGCTGGTTATACAGTTTTGTCACTATTCTGAGGGGTGAACAGGCTTTTAGATCTCTAATATACTTGATCCGATTAGATTGTAGCTGAAGCATATATTTTACGTTTTGTTATTGTAGACAAAGTGATATTAAATTTTAAATTTGGACTAGGGAATTAGTGTTAAAATAAGCTTTTTATATATACAAAGGGTTAAAAAAAACCCAGTCTTTTAAATAACTTACTGCAGGACAAAAACCTCACCAATAAGTTTCTATAGCGCATCAATGAAGAGAAATATTATTTTTCAGGTTTGCTAAATATCAGATGTTGAGGATTTATGTGTGTATGTGTGTTTTTAAATTTTCTTGCTAACAATAGCTTATTATCTTTTTTATTGACTAATTTTGGTTGATTATCTAGAATGTCCATATCCATCTAAGAAATATCCTAAGCCTGATTGTAAACCAAAAAGTTTTACCTAGTCCTAAATTTGAATCCAGATTATGGATATAATAGTGGAATATGCTATTATTCCACATAAAGCTATAAAATGAATATATTTACAGACATATGTTATCTAAACTTGCAGTCTTGTATAAATATCTGTGATTTGATATATGTAGGAAAAAATTATGTTAAATAAGTTTTTAAATAATGAGATGGATAGTTGAAGACATAGACAGTTAAATAGATTAAAAGACACTGGTTCAGTTTTGGGGGTCATTTTCCATTTTTAGATACTTTTCTGTGCATATATTTAAGATATTACTCTTGGGAAAAAAGTGGTATGGAATTAAATTAATTATTTTATGTGATTGGGTTTAATGGTAATGACATAATAATCTTTAATTAAAGTTTAAAGTTTATGTCTGGGTTTAAAATGATCGGAAAATATCTAGTTTAGCAATAATTACCAAGGTATTTATCTTAATATGGTGTTATAGATGTGAACACATTAAGTTTGAGACTTTTAGTTTAAAGTGTAATAATTAAATGCCGAACCATTTACTATGGTGAGACCAAAGCCAGTATAATTAACAAAACTGCTTAACATAGATATACATACAATAGGGTACAGAAAAATAATGACAATGCATCAATATTTTTAGAACATTCAAAAAAGTCCAGTCATACATTTGAATAATCTAACCCAAAAATAGTGTGCATAGAGAAAAACGACAGCAAGTGAAAAATTAAAGAGGCATATTTCATTATTGGTAATAAAAACTCCATCAACAGACATCACTCCTGCTTTAATATCTCCAAATGTTGGGCTACATAAAGAATTTGCATGTATTTTGCATACTGTCATTAATACTCTTTTCTGCACTACTTATTATTATTGCTATGAATATGATGCAACTTGCCTCGAAAGTGCTAAGCTGCTGATTATTTTCTAGCCTTATAGTTTGTACTCATTATAGCTTCTCTCTCCAGCACTTCACACACTCCTAATTTTATTTTATTATAAATAGATTATATTTATAAGAATTTAATAGAGGAATATGTGATTTAGATATAATGCAATTTTGGTACTCCCTTTTAGAATATTTAAATTAATTTTTATTTAGTTATCAAAATATCTAAAAACAATGTAAATTAATTGACATTATGTAAGTAAGATATTGTCACTATAATTTGATCAGTTAGACTTGCTAATAAATATGATGACTTGGGCAAGTGACAGTTCAGATTAAAATTAAAATAAGGTTAGATTTATATAGGGTAATTGTTAATGAATTTGTGAATCAGGTTAGTCCTTTGAACTCTTTCTACAAATAAAAATTAAACTTATATTCCTAACACGGTGTTAAAATTATATTCTCTTTATTATATCTAATCCTCTATTCCTTTAAACCTCATAAGCATTGCTTATCCATTTAGTCATATATGTTTTCAATAATCTATTTTATTTTGTAAATACTTATGTATCAATGTTTTTCATATTTGTATCAAATCAAAGACATTTATTCATTTAATTGAACCAAATTGAGATTTGCTTTATTCAGCTGAGATTCAACCCAGAGAGCTTTAACTTTTTTTTTTTAAGTGTCATAGCATCGGCCGGGACGCGAACCCGCAACCCGGGCAACTACCTACAAGGCAGTCGCGCTGACCTCTTGACCACCAATGCAAGACGAGAGCTTTAACTTTTGATTCTATAATTTTAAGATTATGCTAAACTGACATCAGACAGATTTATATATGTTTAATTAAAAAATGTTACTCTTTAACTGGAGATTTATATCAGGGCTGAGAATAATATGACAATCTCTAATCTAATAAATGATTAGTAATAATAATTAATATATTTATCTGAAATGGAAGGAGTCAAAGATGTGACTACAGAAAGTTTGATGCTTGCAAATCAAATTGCTGTAACTTTATATTTAAGAAGCAGAATCCAAAAGTTATGTGAAAATTGTTATGGATGAATATATATTTTTTCATTTACACATATCGAGTCTGTATTTAGGAGCTAACTTATTGGTTTATATAGAAGGGATCAAAACCATGCTGAGATAAATAGGTTAGACTGAAAAATTAATTGCAGTTGTTTGAATTGTGATATAAGTTTGAAAAGAAATGAAGGTTAAAAAAAATATTAATTATTGAAAAAATTGGGAAAATTTTTTGTTATGTACTATAGTAAAAAAGATAAATTGGAAAAAAAAAAAATCTTAGAAATAAGAAACTTAAGTCTGAGAGTTTTGAATAGAGAAAAAAAATTAGCAAAAATTAAAATAAAAAGTCACGTCCTAAGAAAAAGAACGTTTTATTTTTGTATAAAAAAGGTACTAATTAGAAAAAGAGTTTTGTATAATTTTCAGTCTTAGGTATTTTATGAAAATCTGTTTTTAAGTAATTTTTATGAACGTTATCCCTATATTGGATTGGCTAACCTCATGATCTATAGGTAAAATGTATGGCTTTCATATATGATTCAAAATGACTAATCTCTCGAAATTTAAATGTTAAATTAACACACACAGAAACATTGGAAGTGCTCATTTCTTCACTTGGTAAGATAAAGCTCTATAGACTAAATAGCTAAATATGTTTTTAATCATTGTCTACATATTCGTAAATTAAACAAACGTATATGTGTTTGAATTGACTAACACCGTATATATTGATATACATGAACGGATTCATGTAAATGGGCCACAACTATGATTTCTGGAATGTGAAGTTATATGTCTTCAATTTCCGGTGATAACTAATGTCTTAATGTAATTGATAAGAAATTAATTGGTTATACTATGTATACAAGCATAACCTTTGATTTTGTTAACTGGTCTCCATTGAGATTGATATGTAAATGTCCTTTTTTTTTTGTAAATGATTCTTATGGTTTGTGAATAAATTTTCCTTTTGAAAGATAATTAGAGAAAGAGTTAAGAAAATGTGTATGTGCATTTGATCACAATGAAACCTCTTTAAAACATTGTTACTTATATTTATAAAATATCTTTGTAAAATATGAAAATGGATAGAACAAAGAATTCTCCAAAGAAGAGCAGTGATTGAGAAAACATTACTCATTCATGTTATCCAGGTGGGGATTTTAGCATTTTTTTTTTTTTTTTTATGATTAATTGAATACCTATTTACTGATAAAAAGTTGCATGGTTAATTGGATTAATTATAGACTGGCTATTTGTGAAAAAGTTTTAAGATTGCTTGGAAATTTTTTTAAGTAGAACAAAGACTTTTTATGTTTTACTCTGATTTAATCTTAACACATAGCCTTTGTCTGGCAGAATCATTGCACCATACAAATCTTCATACAAAATGTTTTTATGTATGCAGTTGAGGCAGGTTTAAGAAAATAACCGTAAGTACTTCTGCCGATTTAAGGATTGTTTGTAATAGTTTGTAAACCGTTAAATTTATTATTTCAATTATAATTACAATTTTGTTTTTAATTAACGGACATTTTATTTATTTTACATGTATATATATATGTATTATATCTTTAGGCATTTTCATATATATTAGTAAGCACTTATTAGCGATGAGGACAGAAATACTGATTAAAATTTGTTTAGAAGTATATCAAAATAGCTATCTGATATAGAACCTATTATTGTAAACCACTTATTCCTATGATTGGACATGTGACATGAATGAACAGTATAAGATTTCCTAAAAGAATCTTTTGTAATGAACTTGAGTCTTGTTTTTATGGCAGAAATAGATCCCATTCACATTACAAAAATATCTCAAAAGATTTTCTAAAAAAATGCGATGTTGATTGTTTTTGCTTCGAGGATATGGCAGAGAATGGAATTTATTGTACAACTATAATTACATATGGTGTAGAAGTATTTCAGAGAGAAAAACATGTTGTGGAAGAAGTTAGAAGACAGCATCACAAAATATCAAATAAATAGAATAATGGACCAGTATATTCTGTATGTGGAATTATTTGTGGTTCACTAATTGGTTTGTATAGTCATAATAAAACTCATCTCTAGTATAATATTGCTGTTATTATCTTTGGGGGAGGGGGAGGTTTGGAAGGACTTTTTTTTTCATGTGTCATAGCATCGGCCAGGAAGTGAACCCGCGACAACCGTTTGCAAGGCAGCTGTGCTAACCACTCGACCACCAATGCTAGACAAGGACATTTTTGTTCTCAAGTGACTGCTGATGAGCTCAGAATGTGTCTTTAATTTCTCAGGTTAGGTTTATGGAATTGATTTATATTATGATAATGTTTGTTACCTGGAAATTTTTTTCAAATCAACCATCTTGTTTTCCAGCAAATCATTTAACACACACATATTTATTATCACCTCTGAATATTTTTTTTGTCATATGTCAAATGAATCATATTTAAAATTGTGAAATATTTATGTTACAAAACAAGTTGAAAAACTGATATGCATGACTACACACATGTGAAAAAGAAACATGATTCCCAATATATGTTTCATACCAAAGTGACATTTATCAGTTGAACTAAATCATAATCTCTCACACATAAATACAATCAGTGCTTGGTATATATTAAGATAGCAGTTACTCACACTTTAATTGACCAGTTTTCTGAATAGTTGGGAGGATGAGAATATTGATTTCTGTTTTTTAAAGTTTGAGGAATTGAGAGATTATGATCTGGCCCAACTGATGAGTATTGGTTCTACACTATATATATATATATATATATATAGAGAGAGAGAGAGAGAGAGATTTATGTATCCTTTCACATGCATATGGTCATGCATATTGGTTGCTTGAGAATACAGGATGAATGGACTAAAAAATCCTGAATTCAAATTCCTCTATTTACATGTATAGCAAATATTTAATATAAGCAAGTGAAATACTGCCTTAAAATAAGTATAAGTAAATGCACAATAAAATAAATATTTTACATAATTTGATTATGTGAAGGCCCATATAACTTTATGATGTAGTTTTAATGATGAAGTCACAGAATAAATTAGTTTAGGGATTGGCAAGCCATAACTTACTATCACTGATAATGATTGAGCTTTATATTATGTAATCATATTACTATTAAATAATTACTCAATCTTAACATACAATTCATAACTCTGTTAATCTTTTAGGAACAACCACCAATCACCACCCCATTTGAAGCTGGAGATGATGGCAGTCTTCTTGAAATAATTTTTTTTATAATCATTTTTTTAAAAAAATAAATCTATTGTGTTCTCTGCCCAAAATTAAAGTGAATTATTAACACTTGATCTTTGTTGATGGAAGTTTGACATTCTTTAAACACAGTTTTCTTCATAATGTGAATTTAATAACAGGTCTTTATATAATATCAGTTACTTTTAGGTTTTGTTTTACTGTATATTTATGTATATATAAAGCCACTTATAAGTAATGATGACGTTTTGTTATTCTTTTACAAAATTATCTATGGTTCGTTTGATTTTTTTGAGCCAGCAAACTTTTTCTGGGGATAAAATACAGCTATATATCAGCATATACAACAATAATAGGAAAACATTTTTTTCCTCAAACTTGATGTGTATTTTTTTGTTTTGAAATATTTTTTGTTTTGATCACACTAATGTATTTTCAGAACAGAAATAAAAGATAAATTTGTCAACCATTGCCACATTTAGATAATTTTCACTTATTTTTGCAGTTAAAAGGTTTTAATCGATGTTATCTTGAGAACATTTAAAATATCTTGCAAATATTCACTTAAAATAAATAGCAATGACGCTAGCCTGTTTTATCTAAATTTAATATTGATACATTATTAAATCTTAATAAAATAGAATTACTGAACATGAAATTATTATTTTTTAACTGAATGTCATCATCAAATTTTCAGTGTGGTTAGTAAAAAAAATATACATACCAGGAAATCTGATTGCATCATTGTTATTTTTATCAGTTTTCTGTGCCTTATGTCTGTACTTTTCAGGCCTGATACTAATGTCATAACCTTATTTTTTTTCTTCTTCCATCATTCTTCAAACTGTTATTTTATTACATTTATTACTAACAGTCCTTATGCAATTTTTTTTTCATGTACTTTTTTAAAAAAAAAAGAAATGATATATTGTACCGGTCGAAAAACCCCCAGCACCTAAACTGCAAGTCAGATCCAAACTCAGCCGAACCAAACTGAATTCAAACCCAACTCACCAGCTCAGATCAATTGATGATCTAAATCGATGGCACAGTGCTATGCACCAAGGAACTAGCTCACTGGTTGATGATGATTAGAGACCCCTGAACTGACATTAATATTGGATAATAAACTGACTAAAGATAATTTTAAATCGAGTCATCGTATGTATATGTTCAGGTTGCCAACACAGACAATGAGCCTTAACATTAAATAATTACTGAAGAAAAGACTTAAGAAACCAAGGGTGTTAATAAAATATTTAATAATACTAGTAATAGTTTTGTTCAATTTTAAATGATGATTATATTGATCATCTCTATCCTTAAACAGAGTTTATAATTATAATAAAGATGGCAGTTTCTATTATATGCCAATGAGTATTACACAATATTATGAAAGTCTATATGTCTATGCCCTCAACGAGAAAATAAAGGCAGATAAAGGTATCAGTGGTGACGGAAATGATTATTCTAATTTTATACGAAAGAATGTGAGATTTATTTTCACATTCGCAAATCCATTCATGAAGAGCAAGATACATATTTAGGGCATAACTTTAACCCTTACTAGAAAACTTATTTAAGTAGAGATGACTAAGAATTTGTTCAACTTTAATTGGAATCACTTCATCACGAATTACGAGCATAAGAGCGGGCTTTACCGGAACAGAGAGGTAACAATGCTGACGAATTATGAGCTATAAAATCAACAGGAAAGATAATCGCTGGTCGGTGGTTTAAGTAGTATGGCGGCTTGTATTTGACAAGCCTTACTGTCCTTTAAGGAGACGTGGAACACGGGGAAAGACAGGCCGAGTTATAACTACGAATCTTTGGTGTTCCGAATATAGTATAAGTAGGGGAGGAAGTGCTTTCTTCCCCTATAATTTAAAATAACAGTAATATTACCACCGACAAGTCTACGGAGCGGAAGATTGCCCTACATCAGCAATGTTCGAAGATGATGACTTGATAGTTACCGTTTGAATAATAAAACCCAATTTATTATAGAATGCTCTACGTGATGACTTGATCAAATTAATTAAAGTCAAATGAGCTTTTAACTAAAACTATTTTAAAGTATTTATAAAATTATATTAATTATGCCCCAAACATCGTGCCCCTCCTGAATATTAATAGATAGTAAAAACAATTTGAATTAGAATGTATTCATTTGATTCCTTTATCAACCCCTTTTGCAAAATATTTTAATATTATAGATGAATAACTAAATATTGATGAACACAAGAAAATAGCTGGGGCATAGATTAGAAACAGGGCTAATAATTTATTATTAGCCAATTATAAAAGTAACAAACATTTAATAATTTCTTTCGACTTGATGATTGATCAGAACTGTAAAAATCTAGTTCTAATGGGTGAGAATTACTATCAGAATTAATAGTTAAGATTTTACTTCATTAACGCTTAAATAAATTAATATATATATGTGCTCTGTGCACAGGTAATGAAGCTATTAATAAATTGTCAAAATTTTTACTGCCAAGCACTTTTGGGACAGTCTACAGTCCCATATTCATGGTGAGTTATTCTGTTAATAACTGTAAAACTGTGTAAATTTTATGCAAATTTATGTGCAGATGTTACGTGGACCATTTACGAGATAGGGAATAGCAGGCCTCTCTTCTGCTGATTGCCGATGGGTCAGCTCTGAAACAAACGACACCAAACATAAAATTAGGGAAGCTTACTTCATTGCGGCTGACCCATTGGCAATCAATAGAAGAGAGGCCTGCTATTCCCTATCTTGTAAATGGTCCATGTAACATCTGCACATAAATTTGCATAAAATTTGCATAGTTTTACAGTTATTAACAGAATAACTTGCCATGAATATGGGATTGTAGACTGTCCCGAAAGTGCTTGGCAGTAAAAATTTTGACAATTTATTAAAAGCTTCATTACCTGTGTGCAGAGCACATATATTAATTTATCAGAATTAATATATTATTTGCACAAAGCAAATGGGACAAAGGAGCTCATCGAGTCGAAGGATTATTGGCATATAATTAAAAATAAATGACATTAAAAAAATCACTCAATAAATATATATATATATATTACATAAATGAACCGCCATTGTAAGAAAGGAAAATTAAATCTAAGAACTAGAGGTTGAAAGAATTACTATATAAATTACAATGGCATAAATAAAAAGGTTTTATAAAGATTATTACATTAAAGAATGAAAAGAGCTCTTAAAGGGAGTGTAAAGTAAAGTTCGGAATGGCCAGAGAGTCATGGTTCATTATGAAAATATATTACCATTTCTTCCGGGGCTGGTTCCTTAGTTTACACGTCCAGGTTGGTAAAACGTAGGCACGCATTTGGTCGATTACTTGAACAACATTTTAATTGATTTTGTCATGATTTTTGCAGCACAATTGGTCCAGAAAGGATTTAGCAGCTTCATTAAAGATTTTCAGGGGACTTCAGGAACTGTAGCCAGATTCCTGACATTTAGCTCCTCACCATGATCGAAACACTATTTGAATTCATGATTTTTAAAATGCACAGAGTCTAATGGCATTTCTCTACAACAAAGATGGCTTCTCCCTTCTCCAAACTTTTCAGAGCTATTTATACTGTATCTGATGCCTTCGGGCTAGCGCTTCTTTCATTTTCAATGTTACAAGTTTTTATTAATTGATTTTAGATACATTCCTTCGATAAGGCTTTCAAACTCATTAACTCTGAATTCATTTTCTAATTAAAAAATGAATTTATAAATCTAAAAACGATTTTAATTAGGAAATCCTTACATTTTAAATACTTATCTTTTTTTCTAATTAATAAAACATTACCCATTGTGCTTGGAAAGGGAAAATCTGAAAGCTTATCGAAAGAATGTAGCTTTTAATCACTAAAATTTTAACAAATTATTTGAAAGTAAAGTCAAACATTCCCAACACAATGAAACTTTTGAACAATTATGTATATTTAAATATTTATAAATATATATGCACAATCCACACAGTTATAATATATATAAATTCATGAATAATTTTATCATGAATTTATTAATAGCTTCGATTAATTTAAACCTTAAACTAATTAATTTTAATACACATTTATAAAATAGTTTTTCTTTAAGAAAACTAGCGTGGATTGACCGTATAAAGCCCCATTGCATCGGAAATTTAAGGTTAGTACTAGGGTTTGAAGTGGGCTTATGGCTAGATGTCATGAAGCTAGGATCGAACTCAGATCTGACTGCTTCAATATAGCAGGTGCAACTATTATTTATTTTTACCATGCCTAAATTACAAGTACGACTATGCAAGGATATTCACGATGAAACAATAGTAGTTTTAATTAATATACTAAGTATTATGCACACGATTTGTAATGAAAATTTTGAACAAAATTATATATATTTGTGGAAAAAATTATGCTATATAGAGAAATAATTTATTTTCATGCAATTTTTATTTATTTTTAAAAATTAAACTGTTTCAAAATAAATAAATAAACAAAACTTATTAACTAAAACTTAAGGGGCCAACAATTTTTTTTCATGATCTCCAGAGGGCTTACTACCCATGGATTGCACAAACTCTTTGTTTGTCTTTTTCTTAAAGACTAACTGAAGATTGGGAACAATGTTGTCAAGAATAATACTTCATTAACAATGGATGTGACATTCATTTTAAAGTTTTATTTCATTGCAAATGTTTATCTGTCTATTTGTATACATCTTTTTTTTACTTCAGATACTCAATTTATTATATTTTATTATTGTTACAATATTTAAGTACAACAGCAACAAAATACAGTACCAACTATTGTTGAGGTCAATAATTCACTAAGAATATATATGAATCCTCACTTTTAAGTTTTAATTTATGGCTAAATGCTTTTGCCATATGTTTGGGAGCGTGATTTTATTATTCAGATTTATTACATCTTTTATTGTTATGATTCTGTTACCATACAGTACTGTTTATTAAATAAAAAGAAAAGTTGATGTAGAATATTTTGAATTATAAAAGCTGACTTCTATATTATACATATTTCAATGAACAATCATTAAATTGTTTTAATTTATAATTTTTAATGGAGTACTAATACTATCTTTTTTTTTTCTTATCGTTTATTTTCTCTTTTTTTCTATTCAAAAATAATGGATTTAAGTTTATTGTACACGCATATAAAGACTCCTATTTTACTATTTTTTATTGGTTGAGTTTGAAAGGTCTTTGGTTTTGCAGTGGATTTTTAAAATGTTCCCTATATGTACTGTAATAATTTTGATAACCTTGTAAATAAACAATGACTGCATAGCTCTGAGAATATATAATAATTTTTATGGGGCAATAAACTCTGAATGTATATATTATAATAATTTACAAGTCAATCTTATTAGAGTCATTGTAACAATTTTTCAAAATCTACAAATCTAAGGCATAATAGTGAGTCATAGTTAGACCTTTTAATAATTTTTTTCAATGTTTAGATATGATCTATTATTAATACCTCATTTTCAAATCCATCTTTTTTTTTTTTGATGGGTTTGAATCCAAAGTTTGCTGTAGTTGACTTGTAATTAGATTTTATACAAAACTAATGTAAATCTTATATATCTGTAATTTCTAATGTCTTCTTTATTATCTTTTTAAAATATCTGTATTATTACTGCATTCTTCCAATCATCTACTATATCTTTATCATTTAACATTTAGTAAACTGTTTTACCAACAAATGTTCTATTTTATATTTTTTTTAGTGATTTTTTTAAATAATCGGTAATAATTCCATCATTTTCTATTTAAGTATTTCCCTTCTTGACTGATTTAATTGCATATTTTACTTTTTCACATAAAATTATTGGCAATTCAGATGTAATAATTATAGTAGTAATTTTTTTTATTTTATGATTATATAATTCTTTATAAAACTCTTCCATATATTTCAAGATATTTTCTCTTCTTTTACTAATAATTCCATCTCTTTTCTTATTGCTGAAATAACTTTTCTTACAATACCAAAATGTTTTATATTTTTGAAATTTTATTCTCTTCTATAGCTTTCCTTACTGTTTCACTGTTTTTTTTTTTAAAAAAAAAACTGTTTCACTGTTATATCAATATTAGCTGTTTTTGTGTGTGCCATTTTACATTAATTCTTGGTATTCAGTTATTAATGGATCATTTAAAAATACTTTCATTTTTTTTCTTTTTATACAATACATTCTGTTGTGTCAGTTGAAAATTTATTGTTGAATTTTTGTATCAACTATCTTTGTTGGAATTCTTAATAGAATACTAGCTCTTATTGATATCAGTTAAGTTTAAATTATCTTCAAGATCTGATAGTATCGTGAAACAATGAATAATTTCTAATTTAAATTTATTGGTAGTGTGTCTGAAGATGAATATTGTCTTTTTAAATAGTTTTCTTAACACTAATTTTGCATTAATGTAAAATTTGTGTAGTACTTTTTAAATTACTATTTAAAACAGTTTTCATTATTATAGAGTGTGTAAAGATTGTTAGTATGTTTGAAATTTTTTGGTACTAATTTCTCTAAATTACTTGGATTTCAATCAATGAATATGTACTATTATCTAGCTGAATTGTTTGTTACTTAACAGCTGTTAATATATTTTTTTTCTCATGTGTCATAGAAGCGAACCCGTTAACCCAGGCCAACTGCTTGTAAAGCAGCTCTTGACCACCAATGCTTGACTAGCTGTTAATATTTAACCACAGGAAATGATAAATTGACTTTGAGCCAGGAATTTTCAGCTCCCAAGTCTCTTTTTGCTAAACCACACAGGGTATATTATGCAGCTAAAGTAAAGGAATTAATAATTTATATTGTTAGAACACTTAAAATTTTAATTAGAGATATGCTTAACTGATTTAAATAAAGGTCATCGTTTTACAGTATTCTTCTTTATGATGTACAACATTTAATTCTAGTGTAAACAAATAATGAAGAGAGAGAATCGAAAAACAAATCATAAATTCAGTGATTGGGAGTAACTCACAGAATGTCATTTATGATGATGGTTTATATATATATAATATACAGCTACCGAGTATATAGATTAACATCGTTATAAAATTAAAATTTTAATAAACAGTATAATTATATTTTAGCTAGCAAGGTTTTTAGTAAACTTATCCAACTGACTGGTTGGTTTCTCTTTTGAATCATTTAATAAAAGCATGAGAGAAAATTGTACTAATCAAACATGAGCAGTTTATGTAAATATTCATTAATGAATATAATTTTGTTTTATATAGAGTAAAAAAATGCTAATTATACTGTGTTAGATAATTGAAACTTTGCAAATGTTAAACTAAAAAATCTCATTAATTTGATATGATATATTTGAAATTATTAATAATTGTATTGGTTGTATTTTATAATGTGATTAATTAAGCAATAAAAACTAAAATCTGTCACTCTATACTTGTATATTCACTTATCTATTTGTCATATATTATATAAGTATATGCACGGACATATATATATTTTGAAGTCAGCTTAGTTATAATTGGCTAATTCAAAACAATTTTATTTTTAATCGTAAATTTGTACATTTTTTTGAGAATAGTAGTAGTATATATGTATTTACATAAAATATCGTCAAAGGATCATTAAAACTAAAACATCACGTGACTTAATTTCAGTCTTGTAATTACGTTATTGCTAAGCTTTCTCACTATTTTAAATTATTATTTTTGTTATACATTGCGTTTTTATAATTTTTTTTATTTGTGTGTTTGTCTTTAAATAAATTAATTGCATTTATATTTATGTCTGTGTGCTGCATATATATGAATATCACATAATTATGTAAGGTTTTTTATTTATTATTCTGTGTGTGTATATATGTTTTATATTATAATCTATCTTCAATAGCTAACTGCTTAGTTTAGTTAGTTTATATGCCATTCTATTTTGATGAAAGGTAAATAACCAAAAATTGGTTATTAAAGTTACCATCCAGTGTCCTTCACCTATTGGCTGCCATGAGGATACCATGTGTTCCTGAACAGTTATATGAATAATAATGTTTTACATTGGCATGGCTTGTAAACTAAGCATAAAGATATGTAGTATGGTGCACAAAAAATTCTAATGTACCTGATTTTAACCTAATTTGAACTGTGTTTCAATTTTTCTAATAATAAAAGTTAGTTATTCTGATTTTTTTATTGTGGCTCCTGGCAGCCAACTGGTTAAACTTGACCTGTTTACATAGTTATCTAGATTAGAGATAAATACCAACTTATCTCATGAACAGCAAACTGTAGTGAAAAGATTCTTCAAAATCTCTAAATTCCCTTTGTTTTAACCATTTCCATTTCAAGTCCGCTCTTTTCATAAGATTTTTTCTTCTTTTGTTATCTAGTCAAGAATTACTATATTCTATTAATTATTATTGTTTTTTTGCTTTATGTTTAATTGTTTTGCCCAAATTAATAGCAGATTAGCTTTTTTATTTACATTGAAGCTACAAATTGCATTGTGTCAATACTACCTTATTTATATATTAATAAAAAAAAATGCAACGACAACAAAAGAAAATGTAAATAAACCAATAAGAAAAATATTAACATTTATAAAGTTAATACATTTTAGCATATATCAATAGCCATTTTTCCATGACAAAGCCCCATACATTTTCATGCTTAAAAAAAAAAAACCATTAAAACTTGTAAATTTGATAAATTTTGCAATATTGTAATACCCCACCCCCACCCCACCCCGTTTTTGTGTCTTGGAATACCATGTATGATCATATTTATTAATAAAATATCTTCAGTTTATGTTGAAAACACATTTTATTCTTTCTTTATTATTTTTCTGAATTTGTATTTTCAAGTAATAAAATATTTTATAAGCATGATGCTTAAATCAAAACAGTCAAAGAGGGCTTAGTGTGTTGAAAACGAAACTGCTATTACATTTTGATAGAAAAAAGAATATTGACCAGAGCATATTTAATTGTGATGAAAATCAGTCATTTCATATTTAGTTTTATATGAAAAAATAAATATGATATAGTAAGATTTTTTATTCTTATTTTTTGAGTGAATATGGATAAGTGAACATACAGTCAGTATAATATATAAAAATGTACCTCCTCCCTCAGTTTATTATTAATAACTATATTTTTTTAAAAATTTTGTTTATATTATAATTGATTTATATGTGTGTACTATACATATAAAAAGATTTATGTTGATAAGTACTTTACACTTGCAGTTCCATAAGTAATACATATTCTATTGTAATCAATGCTTATCAACAAAAATTTATTTATTGTACACAATGTATACTAGATGTTTTTTTTAACTAAGTCAGTAAAACCAATTACTCAAGGCTTTAATAGGTTTATAAATGTAGATGATAATAATTAACCCTTACGCTACCAACAATCTCAATCTATAATCAAGGCCACCTTCTTTAACAATAAAGCTGTCTGTATAACTATATCAGATCATATATAAAGATGATGCCACCTTTATTGTTAAAGGAAGGGTTGATTATTATCAACTAGAAGATTTGAACAAAAATAAATTTTTATGCACCTATTATTAATAAACTCAAATTCTTTTTTTTACTACCAATTTTTGTTAATCTTTATATCACTTTTTTTTTATATACTGAGAAACCTGTGTATGATTATTAGTGCTTTGGTGAGACTTAATTCACTCTATTATGGAAAACAAAGAGAAGCTCTACCCAAGACTACATCTGATGATGATGAAAGAATTATCAGAAACAACAAGCGCAATTATGATCAATTTTAAATAATACAATTTTTTAAAAAAATAATGTAGGTAACTTTAAAAAAAAAGCAATAATAAATTTAGAATTTTCCTAAGTTTAAGACGTCCCCCGTCCCCCCTCATTTTATAATAAAAACAAATTATTTTTACTAAATTTAATTTAAAATTTATAACATTTAAATTTAAATTGGTAGGAATCCATTCAGTAATTAATTCAATAAAATTTTAAATTTTTTAAAATTTTTAATAAAACTTTTAAACCTTCAAATAATAAAATTTAAAAATGCAATTGAGAATATAGTCATAAAATTAGCTGCCTGAATAAATTATCTGCTTGATTATCGAAGTATTTATAGTTTTTAAATTGCTGCTAATTTTTTGAGGGGGGTGGGTATATGCATCTTCTAAATAGGTTATTAATAATTATATTAAAATTTGCAAGGTTTGATATGATTTTAATAGGAAAAAGTCAATTATTTTTCCACTCTCTAAAGTTTCCTTTATTATTTCATTAATAAATATTGTTATTAACAGTGATGATAAAAATTTAAGTGTTAAACCACAAACTATAAAGCTTGACAACTTAGGCCATTATTTTGCATTTACAACTAGCAGGTTGCAGATAAAATACAGAAGGGCTAAGGATTTTTTAAAGAAACTTGCTGACAGATTAAATGATAGACGTTATCCAAAAGTAGAAATTTAAAACCATTTCTAATAAAGAATATTTTCAAATAAATCCTGACAATGTCTAGCTTCCAGAAATTATTCCTTATTTTTTTATAATAAAATTGATGGAGACAGGTTTATGAGAACTAAAAACTATCAAAATCAGTATACTTCCATGCATATCATGTGATACTGATCAAACCAGAATCCTGTTTTTTTTAATTCAGCAATACATATAAGTCTAGATATACAACAAAAGTAAAAAAAAAAACATACAAAATAATAAAAAAGTAGTTGATTATATAAAAGTAAAAAAATAAGTAAGTATTATTTATAATTAAATAGCTTAACTAAGCTTTCATACTTTGTAAATTAATAATGGCATTTCTAGTATAAACAGTTTTGAAAAATCTCACAAAATATACAAAACTATCCAGTACAGTTATGTAGGCTAGTCGGTTTTCTGAAAATCAGAATTAAAAAAAACAAACTAGAGTTTAATAAGCTACATTCTGATCTCTATAGCATAAAAACATGGTGACAATGAGAAACCAATAGAAAACACTGAAATGTATATATATGTAAATAACATAAAATGGTACAAATTAATGGAAGAGAAATATGAGATCCAAAAAATAACAGGAATAATTTTAATAGCCAAATTAGATATTCACAATCATATGGAACATATTTTATTAAGTTGCATAAATGCAATTCAGAATAATATAAAATAGATCTCTATAATATAATTATCTTCAGAGATGATTTATCTTTAAATGTAATTAATAAAATAAATATTTGTAGCAAATAGCTTTAGGCATAATGAATCTAGAAAAGCTATTTAATAAAATAAAATATTCATTTTATTTAAAAAAAAAAAAACAAGATAAAAAAAACATTTTGGATATGAATTTAATAGACAAAATTCTAAATAAAGTCACTTATTTTATAAAATTCCTTAGCAAGTTGCAAAATTTTATAGTGATGTTTTAATGAATTATTCCAAATATCCAATAAATATTACCAAAGTAAAATCAGTTTGGCTTCATTGGATTTTAAAAGTCCCTTTAAAGAATAATCATTCTTTATTTTCATGAAGATCTTGATATGGGTTATTATTCTCAAACATTATTGATCCACTGCATAATGTTTTTTTCCAAGATTATTCCAGTTTTTTGAAACCTTAGCTTCTCCATATCACACCAGCAAACTATTATTTCATTCATCCATTTTGCATATAATCTTTTTCTAGATATTTTACAATCTTTTTGTGTCTAGTTTAAGTCTTCAATTGTCCATCTATTACTTGTTTTAGCAGTATGTCATTATTTTTAATTTTTTATTCTTTTCACTTATGTCAGAAATATCTATTTGCCTCTCACCCATATATTTTGCTTTTGTTTCCATCTTGTTATTTTCAGTATATATCTATATTACATTGAGTGATTTGAAGTTTCTTCATCTGGTTAATACTCATATCTAACATCCATATTTAAGAACTGGTAATGTAGTTATTATAGACATAGGTTTTAATAGATTGGACAGTCCATGGCAGTATGACTATGCTGCAATTAAATACTTATGGTCATTGCCATATAAACATTAATGATCATTCAATAATTTCAATTAATTCTGTCTCATTGGATGAATAGAGAAACAGAGATTAAAATGTCATGATATGTTAAAAAACATGAAATTGTTTGGCTTAACAGTAGAAATATCATAAAATCAATGTAAACATTTGAAAAAGGCACATCAACAAATAATTTAAACATTTTCTGACTTGAAGTCAAACTACATGGTTTCTAACACACAAATAGACAACATAGGTTAGTAATTATACAACATTTTAAGTAGTATTATTCTCCACTATTCTTCAGATGTTGCTTTCCAGTAACAAAATTAATGTAGGAGTCAAACTTACAACTTTAGAGTGTTGCCTTAAAATTCACTATTCAGAAATTTAAAGTTGTAAGTTGGACCCTTATGCTAAAATTGTTACTGGTCAGGCCAGAAACACCTGAAGAAGAGTGGAAAATAATACTATTTGAAATGTGTAATTACTAACCTGTGTTGTGTCTTTGTGTATTATTATATGGCTTTTACTTTACACATCTAATATAGAGTTATATTAAACTTAATTAATCAGGTTAATCTAGTTTTATTCACAGGTATTTTTATACCATTCTTTAAAATAATTGTAATCAAAAATATTATGGAAGAGAATGTTAGAGAACTTTATAACTAAAGCAAATAACACTATTTATTATCTTGCTAAAATGTTTTTTTTTCCACCTCCGAAATTTTTATCCTTCTTCCCAAATCAAGATTTAAAAAATAAATATTGTTGCATATGAATTAGAAGAGCTATAATATGAATTTTAGATATGCAGGATTTGTCATCATCTTAAATGAGCTAACAGTCTTAAAAAATTAATAAGGATGTCCACCTTTTCGCTGTGTACTGTTTATGTATATATATTGATCATCAAGTCATAGAATTGCCACTTGCTATTATTTATTCATTAAAATTTCTAAAGTTTGTTGTGATCCTGTTCCATGTAGAATTATTTTGATCACACATACAGAAAATTATTATTTTGACTTCATTTGGCTTTCAAAAAAAAAAAGGTACATATGACATCCATTATCTATTTTTCTTCATCTTCATTTGTAAACACAAAACCAGAGGAACAAGCAGCTTATTTATCAATAACTTTGAAAATCATCCAAAGTTTTCAGTTTCCACACATTACACACATTATTTTGTTTATTTTACTGAAAAAAAATTTTTTTCTTGGTATGCGATGTGATGCACTATGGCTTCCCCATTATCAGACTCAGGTAATCTCTCAGCCACTATGAGAGAGAAACCTGTCAGCCACCTTATCTTTCTATTCCATCTCCAGCCTAAGTTTTTTCCATATTTTTCTCTATCCTGCTCCATCCCATTTCCACATTATCTTGTCCACTCTATGACCCTTATATCTATATTCCCCATATCCTTTTCCAAACCCAGCATAATAACTAAGAACCTACTTTCTCTATAATCCTTTTCTTTATATGTATTCTGCCACAACTTTATTATTTGTATTCTTTCTGTTCATTAGCATTTACAGTCAATTAATAGATGCCTAATATTTTCCATGCCTTTTTTTACATAACTTGCAGACTGAATCACTCACATTTTTTCATTTATGTGTATATTCCTTTGTTCCTAAGGATTGTGTTTGAGCATTAAACAGTAAACTACATTCCTTGCTATTATCATAATTTAACTGGCACACAATATTCTGTTTATCTCTATATATATATTTAGACTCTTTTTATCCTCCATATTAGTTTTTCTATTTGTCCAATTTCCTATTTTTTATTAATCCATCTATTCTTTTATCCTATTCTATGGCACTATAACACCCAACAGTTCTCATAACACAATCATCCCATGTTTTGTATAAGTATACTGACATAATGTCTTTATCCAAATTTACTGCATACCATATTATCTTTCTGACCCATTTTTTTGGCTGTTCTTTACTCATAACCCAATTAATACTATTTTGATATTCTCCTATTATCCATAAATTGTAATCTATTGAACATTTTCATATTTATAAAAAACTTGACCATCCTATTTCTTCTTGAATTGCCTCCTTGCCATCCACACGTCTATATCTAATGCATGTCCTCCTACTTCTCTTTTTTCAAGTAATCTAACATCCCTTTACAACACTTAAGTTAACCTTGCTACTGCCACCCCCATACAATTCTTGCTACAATATATTTATTATATGAAAACACTGTTAATTTTTTATCAGTCCTTTTCTTTCTTCATCTATCAATTTTTTCTCCCATTTATCTAAGAAATTTCTCTGATTACTCAAAATAATTCCCAAATAATTATACCTATTTATCACATTTAACTTTATATTCCTCAATAAAAAAAAATTTTTTTTTTTACTTTCTCCAGTATTTGTCATCATTATTTTTGACTCTTCTTCACTATTTTCCATATCTTCCCTATTTTCTGTCAACAAGAAGATATTATCAGCAAATAAAGGACCTAATAATATATACACCACCTAATCTCTGCTCATCTTCTTACTCTTTCTATTGCTCACTCCATTTCTTTCAAATATAACAAAAATAAAATAATATTCAGAAAATAATGAATTCTTTACAACAGCATATAATCAATAATAATTTTATACATTAAAAGCCTTTTTCAGCACCTGCTTTGGTGCCCTTTTCAAATGTTATTAATCTATTTAATGTTGATGAATTATTTCAGACATAAAACCATCCAGTATCCAATAATGGAATTAAAACAAGCAATAATAATATAAATAATTAAAACTAATCAAAACCCTCATACATAAATTCAGTATTTACAAAATAATTGACTATATCATAATAATACATTAAATAAATATTACATGCATTTTTTTATACAATTATATATATCTTCTTATATAATTTTCCATTCATTTTTAATCAACCAATTGTTAACCAAATTTATAGAAGTCTTGTAAATATTCATATAATTATTCAAATTATTTTTAATTTAGTATATTTCATATATTTGTCTTCTTTTTGGATCTTTGATGTAATTTAAATATTTAATTCTTTTTGTAGCATTTAAATTTATGCCCATATTTCAAGTAATGAATATATAATGCAGATTTATCATCTCTTCTGTTAATTGCTTATTATGTTCTTTGGTTCTTACCTCTAATTGCTTTCCAGTATGCCCAAAGTAAATCATTTTACAAAATTTCACATGTAAGTTTATATAATTTTGTAAAATGATTTACTTTGGGCATACTGGAAAGCAATTAGAGGTAAGAGCCAAATAACATAATAATGCAATTAATAAAAGAGATGATAAATCTGCTTTATATATTCATTACTTGAAATATGGGCATAGAATAGATGCTACAAAAAGTATTAAATATTTAAATTACATCAAAGATCTAAAAAGAAGACAAATATATGAAACATACTACATTAAAAATAATTTAGATAATTGTACGAATATTTTACAAGACTTCTATAAATTTGGTTAACAATTGTTTGATTAAAAATGAAGGGAAAATTATGTAAAAGGATATATATATATATAATTGTATAAACATGCATGTAATATTTATTTGATGTATTATTATGATATAGTCAATTATTTTGTAATTACTGAATTTATATATGAGGGTTTTTAATTTGTTTTAATTATTTATATTATTATTACTTGTTTTTAATTCCATTATTGGACACTGGATGGGTTTATGTCTGAAATAATTCGTCAACATTAAATAGATTAGTAACATTTGAAAAGGGCACCAAAGCAGGTGATGAAAAAGGCTTTTAATGTATAAAATTATTATTGATTATATGCTGTTGTAAAGAATTCATTATTTTCTTATTATTATTTTGTGGAAGAACAGCATAAGGAGTTTTATTCTTTTCCAATTTTGATATTAACAAAAATGAAATCTGTGACATAGGCATCCTTGTCTTAGTTCCACCCCACTTTTAATTCTAAATAATTTTATATTTCCTAATTGATTCGTAAAGTAATTATTTTCCTACAATCTCTTAGTAAGATTCACTAAAGCTCTATTCATTTCTAAATTTACTGAACTTACCCATAATCTATTTCTATTTACTCTATCATATACCTTCTCTATATCAATAAAGACCATATATACCTTTACCTATATTCCTACTTTATCTATAAATTGTGTGACTACAAATAAACTATTTTCTACCTACAATCTCCTTGCATTTCTCCCACTATGTTATTTTTTCCATCCATTTTTCCACCCTTCCAGCCAACATATATGCAAAAACTTTATATAACCCTGACTTACCATAATAATTGCTTAACTCTTAATGATTCTTACCCTTTCCTTTAAATAATAGCCTTACTCTTGTGTTATTACAGTTACCTGGAAATTCTCTTTTCTGTACACTTTTATTAAAATATGATAATAGATGTAATTTTGCCCTATTTCCCAAATTCATCACCATCTCTGCTGCCCATCCATCTAAACTACTTGTATTTCCACTTTTCACTTTCTTCCTTGCCTCATTCAATTCATTTTTTGTAAACCTAATATTTCCATTATTATATGCTTTTATGTTTGTTATCACTCTCTCCTTCACATCTAGCATCTTTTTTATATCCCTTGCTTATTTAAGATTGTCTCTAATTCTTCTCTAGGCTACACTCTTTTTCTTCATTATTTACTAATACTATTTCTCTCTCTCATACAATTCCTTCTTTAAATATATTTTCAAAATTTCTTGCTCCCATCTCTCCTATTTTTATTAATATCCTCCAACAATTTACTATCCACTTCTCTCTCTAAAATTTTCTATTTTGACCAACTTCTTTAAAAAAATACCTTTCCTATTTAACACTAACATCTTTTTCAGTTTCTTTGTTCTTAATCACATACTTATATTCTCTGCATGCTTTTTTTTCTCTCTTTTACACTTTTATTAACTGTTACTTTTTTATTATTTTATTCTTCTAAATATTCTCACCTAAAACCCTATTTGCCACTTTTTTCTACTCCACCATACCAGTCATTATATTTATCCCCCACCAACTATTCCATGATTTTTTTCAACTTTTATTTTATATTCTTCTAATTTATTTTTATCATTCACTCTCCACCCACATCTTTTGCTATCTTTTCTACTTTTATTATTATTTTCCATCACATTATTAACCATTTCTATTATAAAAAAATTATGATCAGTATTACATACTCTTTCTTCATTATCAAACACTTTAATTTTATGTATTTCTTTCTCTGCTAATACATAATCTATTGTGTGAAATATATTATTTTTAGACCATTTGTATTGTTGCTTATAAATATTTGATAACTTTCCCATGCTCAAATTCATTCTCTGGTAAAAATTCAAAAGCTGTCTATTCTTGTTATCTACATTGACAATTTTTTCAATGTGCCCATTCATATCCGCTATAAACATTATTTTCTTCCCCCATTTTTTTGAAACTGTATATCCTTAACTAGGCATTCATATATGCTACGGTTCCATTCCATTATATTTGGACTATTTCCAGTGGCTATATACACTATAGCCACCATCCATTTTTGTCTTTCTAACACCTCAAATCTCAAATGTTCTTGGTGAAACTCCTATGGTTGACCAAAAATTGATTTGTGAGAAGGGAGTGAAGATTGATTTTGAGGAGGAAATTGAGGGATTTTGCCTTAAGGGACCACCTTTTGAATTTGCAGATTAATTGAGCATTGGTAAGTTCAAGGAATGTAGGGGACACAATAGAGAAATCTGCTTTCTGATTGAAAACCTCCCAATACTTTAGTTTGCTGCTGATGGATGGTATAACAAAGCCAGCCTTTTGTAGGATGTTGGCAATGAGTGAGGTCCATGACCTAGGCCTGCCACTGGAAGGAGGAGTGTCGGTAGGTGTGATAATGATATGCACAAGATTGGCAGCTAAATTATTAGAACTTCCATAAATTTATTTAACAAAGCCTACTTGCAATTAATTAAAAATGATCTTATGATGTGTCATATTTTATTAAGAAGTTTCAAATGGTTTGGATTAATTGACCAAATATCGGGAAAAAAAAATACTAAATTAATCTTAAATTTTTTACAATTTGGGAGAAAAAGTTTGTAAACTTTTAATTATTAGCTACATTTTGTGCATATGTTTATTCATGTGTTTAAATTTTGTTTTGTGTATTGTTGACAAAATTACCAGAAAAGTGTTGGTTTATTAGACAATTGGAGAAATGGTAAAGCTGATATATAAACATTTTAGAGATAAAGATTACATAGGTGGAATACTTTTTTTGAATATATCAAACATAATGTAAACAGTTTTACCTTATATTAACCTTATTAGATTAAAGAAATGGACCTACAAGTTTAATGAATAATGAATTCATTCATTAAATACTATTTAACTAATTACATTGATATCATATTTGTTATAGTTTTTTTTCCACCTTTAAAGGAAGTAATTTTGATCCATTGAGAAAGAAAGTTTGGCATATCAGTTTTTTTTAAAAAAATACTAAAATTATGACAGATAATTTATTTGAAGATATGGTAGTATGGAAAGTAATGAAAAATGAGATGATCAAAATCAGGTGTTTATTATTTAATTATGGATTTTTAAACAAAATATCATTGAGGCATTTGTCAGATTCTAACCAGGAAGTAGATTCATTAATAACTGTATTAAGTCCTTCAATTCCATCATTATAACCAACAGTCATTAACAATGTGGTTCATGATTTGTATTTACCCATATCTCCATAGGCTCAGTTGATGGATATTGGTAATTTTGTGTTTTCAATATTCAGAATAACAAACACAAGTAAACTTTAAGCTATCATCATTCAAAGGACAGCATAAATATCAAATTATTTTTTCTATCTTCAATAAACATTTACTGAAATGTCAAATGAAAGTAAATAATACTTCCTTATTAAACCTATTTAAAAGCAGTTTTTCTTAGATAAATAGAAGAGGAAAAGGACTTGGTTTTATATAGGAATGAAAATCTTCTTTAGCTGTAAAATGTAATAATGTATCACTTAATAATTGTTATATTTTTAAATAATGTTCTATGTGTAAAGATATTTAAACTACACAAATCCAATAAATAAATAATAAAGTGTTTTATTGCTTGGATGTTCACAAAAAGTATGTGTATCATAAGAATCAAAGTTAGGCCACAGTTCATGGGTCTTGAGTCCTAGAATTCTTCATTCTACCATTGCATCATATTAAACAGGAGTTTAGTTCCAATTATTTACAAAATATGTCAGAAATGAAAAGGTATTTAAATGCAATACTAAATTAACAAGAACAAAACTGTATAAGTAAATTAAAAGTAAAAAAAAAAAGTCAGTCATGGACTCATCTTGACAACATCTTTACTAGCCAAGAAGATCATACATTAAAATTATTCTTAATTTATTTTAATAATGTGTTGACATATTTTGTTTTACCCAGAACAGCCTGGTGATAATAATAGCTAGATATCCTGATTAAAGAAAATAGAGATAAGGAGTTCAAAATATAATTACTTTATTGATAATGAATATTGAAAACAGAATGTTAGAATCACCTTTGAGATATTGGAGAAGAACAGTAATAAATTATTACTTATTGCTTAGTCAGAGTGCTATTTTGGCCATTCTCAACATCATGATTTGTTAATTATTTTCTTAATAAAAGATTTTGTTGACATTGTTTTAAAAATCCAGTTTGTAATTACAATAATATTGACAACTTTAATAACATTAAAGCTTGACTTTAAGATAATTGACTGATAGCCACAAAGTTGCAAAATAAACTTCTGGCTTGAAGAGTAGTAATAAATTATTGTTAGATTGTAAAGAATCTCCTGAGCCAAACGGTAATGTATATGATGATCATGAAGTAGAATCCATATCAGATCCAGCCTAATGGACCTAATATCATGCATTATTAATTATCATAATGCTAATCTTTTATGACTGTTGCATGTTGGAATCAATAATATCAGCTTCAGTTCAACAAGAGTATTTTCAATGTATTATTTATTACCAATAAGTATAATTAATAGAAATGGAAAAGATTAATTCGTGAAAGGGTTATTTGAAATACTTTTATTATAGTGGATGTTTAAATATCAAGTACTTCATTTTAAATTTAAGCCCCAAAGCAGTATTTATATTAAAAATATCATTTCAAAAACATCAAATATATCTCCTACTTTAAGATTTGAAAAACTGACTAATAAATGCACTATAAAGGATAAAAATGTAAATCTAAAAAATTTTAAAATTATTATTTTTTAAAAAATCTAATTCTTAAAGATATTTATGTTTCATTGCATTTCAAAAGAAGATTTATTTTTCTGAGCGGTTTAAAAAACTTATAATTTATTTAATTACTCGAAGCTTTATTTTGAAAACTACCTTTGACCCTACAACTAAATGATATATGAAAGTATTGTTTAAGAATTTCCTTTGCTTTCCTTCCTCCCATTTTATTTGAAATAGTATAAAGAAATTTCTCAAGGAAATTGTAGGAATTCCATTTAATTACCAATATTACAATTTATTTTTTGTTTATCTTATTTATAAATAAGATTAGTTTTTAATACATCTCAATATTGTACAATACAAGTGTCTAGAATAAATTAAATCACAACTAATAGCTTACTACATTTTTATTAAGTGATTTTTATAAGTCATAAAACCAAGTCATTTGTAAGTGGTTTGCTAAGTCTGCACAATAGCCTTATGATAATCATTTAGAAATGCCAGATGATATACAAAATGAAAAATATGCCAATTATCAACTTTAATCATTGATAAAAATGTGGTCAGCACAACTGCCTCACAAGCAGTTGTCCCAGATTAGCAGGTTTACATCCCGGCCAATGCTATGACACATGAAAAAAAAAAAGATTTGAATTATTGCTTGAATTGAAAGAACTAAGAGACTAAATTGGAGTTGGGAATGGACATATTTCTAGAAAGAAATGATAATAGATGGAAAGTTGAAATCTTAATTTAGATAGATGAAATAAGGAAATGTGTTATGGTGATGTAGAAAAAAAGAGGCTAGAGATCAGGGAATATTGGTTGAACTTGAAAAGACCTTCATCCTGCAGTGGCTCAATGATGATTATATGTGTAGACAATTTTTTATTATTATTAACATTATATGATCTGCATCATTTTTTTCTAGAGACATCTCTGCCACTCAAAATATTCACTTTAGCCTTCATAAAAAGTTTGAGTGCCAGATATGCCAGCATTGGAATTGATCCTAGAATCTCATTTTCCATTGCACTAAATCATGCAGGGTAGCTAATTCACAAATAAATAATTATAATTGCTTCATATAGATCTTAAACAAAGCAAACATTGTAGAAGGGTTCAAAAGATATATTGCTTTTTTGACATAGGTAACATGTAAACATGTAAAATGCATCATGTTATAGAAGTATTCAAGTCATTACGCTATCCCATCAGCCTGTCATAGTCGCAATATGGAATTTGAGTTAGGTCTAATTGATTCTTGGTTTTTTCCAGATCACAAGCAAACTTAGGATTTTTTTTTGATTAACTGGTCTTTATAATACTTAGATCAATATTGCTTGATAAATGAGTGCTTAGCTATTACTAGTTAGAGAATAAAAATCTTAAGTTAATTTGGATTAATAAGATTAGTGTTAGTGCACTGACTGTAAAAGCAATGTATATATATAAAATGTTATAATTTTAACCATAGTAGAGGAGAAATCATAATCTATGTTTAAAAATTAAAAAGCAAATAAATGATATCAATCAGTAAATACAGATAATTTTCTGACTATGGCTCTTCATTATCATTATTTATTTTTCATTATACTATACGCTTTTTATTTTAGGTTACAAACTTTAAATTTTGGGATGTATTAAAACTATTGACTTTACTATTAAAAATTGAAATGAATTGTTAAGTTCTGTTGTCTTTGTAATTGAATGGTTAAATAATATTTATAAGAAATGAATAGCACATTTCAAATTATAATTTACATGTTACAAGTTCAATTTTATTACTGTAAAATGCCAAGGACCCTTCAATATATATAGATATTAATTGTATTTTATCATAACTGAAATAGGAAGTATTGCATTAAACTATGTTTATGAAAGAAATTAAATTTTTTCATGACACCCAATTATATTGTCATTGTTCTATTCAAACAAAACAAGGTCAAAAGTCTCAGATATCATTTCTCAGCTTAAGCTTATGAAATGCTATTGTAGTTATCATTATGTCTTAATTCAAAACAGATAATAATCAACTGCCATATATGCTGTTGTACTGTCATATTAAACCAATGTTTTGCTGATTAAACTCAATCCAAGTTACTTGATAGAGACTTTGAAAGGATAAGAACAGCCATCTTATCTTTAGCCCCAAATGCAATTATATAGGTCAGTCATAAGTATCTTGGATCAAGAGCTTGAATATTGTATATTATTCACTTTACTTCCATTTTCTTTATTCATGAAATTTTAACATTTACTGCTTGTTAATATTAAGAGATGATAGAATTAATGTAATTGACTATGATATTTACTAACAGTTTCAGACTATAATTCTAAACAGATGTTAATTAATTGCTACACATGCACTGCACTGACATATTAAACATACATTTTTGTTGATTATGTGTAGCGATTACCATCTGTTTAGAATTATAGTCTGAAATGGCACTAGTGAATATTTTAGTTAATTATATTCTAACATTTCTTAATATTAAGTACAGTAAATGATAAAATTTTGCAAATGTTAATATGCATAATAAAGAAAATAGAAGTAAAGTGAATAATATAAAATATTCATGGTCCCAATACAAGGTATTTATGATTGGCCTATATAATTACATTTAGGTATAAAGATAAGATGGCCACTCTTATCTTTTCAAAGTCTCGATCAAGAGTTTCCTTATAATCAACAAAAACAACATTGGTTTAATATGAAAGTACAGATATGTGTAGCAGTTGATTACCATCTGTTTATAATTACAGTCTGAAACTATGCTGGTAAATTTCTTAATCAATTACATTGGCTTAATGTAAAAAATATTAAAGTGTAAAAATTATTATATGCATTCCATTAATTTTTCCAAAATAATTAGTAAAAATTTTTGTAATAATCAAATAGTTGATAAGAAATTCATATGATGATCATAAGTTAATGGCAACTTGGTGGCACCTAATAATAATAATAATAATAATAATAATAATAATAATAATAATAATAATAATAATAATAATAATAATAATAATAATAATAATAATAATAATAATAATAATAATAATAATAAAAAATAATAATAATAATAATAATAATAATAATAATAATAATAATAATAATAATAATAATAATAATAATAATAATAATAATAATAATAATAATAATAATAATAATAATAATAATAATAATAATAATAATAATAATAATAATAATAATAATAATAATAATAATAATAATAATAATAATAATAATAATAATAATAATAATAATAATAATAATAATAATAATAATAATAATAATAATAATAATAATAATAATAATAATAATAATAATAATAATAATAATAATAATAATAATAATAATAATAATAATAATAATAATAAAATAATAATAATTTCAGTTATGTAGGTAATAAGAAGAAAACAAATACCATATTTGTTGTTTAGGAGGACTTTTTCTTTCATAGAGATCAAAATATTTTTTTTCTCCAGCATAACTGTATAAACATCTTATTTCTGATTGGTTTTTTAATTTATTTTTTTTGCATTTAATATTACATATAGGTTATAAAAACATAGGAATTATCAGTTTAGTTTAATATGTGGCAAAACAATACAACACCATCTTATGCATGAATAGTTTTGTAACTCCCACTGATTTATGTGATTTTACTACCGAGGCAAGCATTGTATTATATATATATATTAGCTGACTGTATATTTGACTGCAATAGTCAGTGATTTATATAGATTCTCTCTGACTAAGTCTAAGTAAACTATATTAATATGTGGGAATTATGACTTATTAAGTAGTTTCAATTTATCAATTTAAGTTATTTTATAAGACCATGTTAAATCTGTCAGTATAACACTGTGATAGCTTTCCATGTCATGTTTTTATCAACATTTTATTTCTTCTCATCCTACTGTTCAACCATCTACTGTAAAATCTAAATAATCAATGGACAGTCGATGATAAAGTCATTGTATGCCCACCTCCATACTAATTTCTCACTTTTCTTTTATCATGAGGATTTATTATACTGAAATTAAAATCACCATCATTCTAATTTAACTTTTTATTTTTAAGATAACACTTTCTTATCAATTCAACACCAAAAAAATTAAAAATAGAGAGTTTGGTCTTTTTTATCATCATCATTGTAAGTGTTTGACTGTATATTTTCATAAATCTTTTAATTGATTAATGCTACTCCTTATATATTACTATTTTTCATTTCATATTATAATTATCTCAACTTTGTTTAAATTTAAATCTTTGTGCTATCTCAAATTATGTATTTATCTATGATTCTGATTTTGGAAGAAGAATAAATTATCTTACCAGATCTAAATCTTTATTTTTTTATATTTAGTGCATTTAATTTGATGTAAATCTTTTGTTTATTAATAAACAATATTTTAAAACTTACCTGAAATAATATATATATATATAAGATTTTGAATTCAAGCTAAGTTATGTATATAATTTTACAGATATAACCAGATCAGTAACCATGCATTTTAATGCCCCCAATTTTGTGGTATCTGTAGCCTCTTTTTATCCATTGTCTAGGATGGTGACACCCAATCTTTTGAGTTTCATATATCACCCAAAGAATATCAAAATTTCTCCATACCACCACTCTTTATAACAAATTTCAGAATCAAAATAAAAAAGTAGATAAGCAAATAAAATATATTTATTTTAGTTTTTGGTAACCAAAACGTAATTATCATAATAACAGTTAAATATTTAATTTATTTACAAACAAAATATCTATTATGAACTACTAGCATTTCCAAAATTATTAGATAAAAATATTATATAAAAAAAACAATGGAAATATTATAAAAACTTTTTAATTAAAAATAATGAAACTCTTGCGCTTGTTTTGTAAAATACAATTTTTTAATATCGGGATCTATGATACTTAGTTTTAAAATTAAATTAGTCTCAAATATTAATTTTGTTCTATATTTATTTTTTAAATATAACATTGTTGGAAATTCCTTTTCACATAAATAGTCGGTGCAAAATGACATTAAAAATTTAATAGCTTTATCTGCAATTTCTGCGAATCCAAAAATTAATGAATGTATTACTTTTAAAATCTACCGTCAGTGCTCTGGTGGAGAAAACTTCTATTAGTTGTATCTTTTATATATATATGCCAGTTTTATATTATTTGAATAAATTTTTTAAATATTTTTCAAAAATAGTTTATCTTTCATGTACCACCTGCAAGTCCATCACATATCACCAATGGTACTTGTATTATAGGTTGAAAATCGCTGGTCTAGAATGATTAAGACCAATAAAATATCACAATACATGTTTAGCTTATTTTTAACATAAGTTAAGAATAAATTGTCAAGCGTTGGTGGCCTAATGATTAGCTGCTTTCCAGCAGCTGGCCTAGGTTTCCTTCCAAGTCAACGCATTTGACATATGAAAAAAAAAAGTTAAGAATAAATTGAAAAAAGTATTGTTATGATCATAATTTTTTAATAGATAGTCAAAGCATAGTTTTGAAAAGTCAATTACAATATAGTTAATCTCATTGTTAATAGCTATTCAGGTTTGAATAAGACCATTGTAACTTGAGAAGAAAAACTATCAAATGTGGAAACACAAAAGAATAAAAAATTAAAAATGAGTCTTAACTCCAAACAAAAAATAAAAAAGATTGATTCACATTTGTTGTGCATATAAGTAAAGAACAAATAAGTAATTGCACAAACACATAATTTCATGTCACAGCTAATGCAGGGAAAAAAAATCATGTGATCCACATGATGATGACAATGAAGAAAAAAAAACACAAGGAGAAGACAAATAGTAATGAATAGTAATTTTATTTTACAAAGCAGAGAAGATACTTTTGGTAGAATACTGTTTATTAGCCATTCTCAGCTAATAGAATGGTTATAAATATATTCTGATTTTTTTTTTAGATTTACCATTTCTTAATATATATATATTTGAAAGAAGCTTTCTAGAAAATATAGTTACTGTAAAAGTTTGGCAGATTATTTTCTTTGAGGCTGTTTTTTTTTTTTAATAATAATGGTTACTACCAATGTAATTTATATTACTATTTATGTTCTGAGATATTTAAGAGCAATACTGAAAGTGCTATTAGCAACAATTTAATTAAATAAAGTTGAGGATTTTTTTGATAGAAGTATTGCGGAGACGTTATTATTTCTGAGAACTGTTGTCAACCATCTTTCAGAATGTTGGTAAATGCTCAACAGTATGTGGTTCAATGCAATGGTAGAATATTGGATTCCAAAATTGAGGGTTCATAGATGCTAGCCTGGCTGTCTCTTCTCTCTTCTGATGCTCTAATGTCAACGCTCTCCTGAGTAACAAACCGTCTGATTACTTTTTTTTCTAAATGTCTAAATTTTTATGTGAACTTGCCAATAGATGACAGACTAAATTTGGCCGGATATTTTTTATTTTTATTTTATTAAAATGTTTTCATTAATTTAAAAAGCATTGGTGGTTGAGAGGTTAGCGACAGCTGCTTTACAAGCAGTTGTCCCGGGTTAGCTGGTTCGTTTTCCGGCTGATGCTATGACACATGAGAAAAAAAATATTAAAGTTTTATTTTAATATTGTAATACAGGTTGAGATTGGCAATCAAGTTCCACCGAATGTTTTCACATTATAAAGCAATATTAAATGTCTATCTTAAAATAGTAACATTTCATTCATTAATAATTGAACTTCAAATTTTTCACTTTGACATTAATAAACTCTTGAATTATTAAACATTAGCTAAAAAAATTAAAAATAATAAAGCCGTTCATTCATATATACGTATATAACTGACTCTGTTACTAATTGAAAATTTAATTAACAGACAATAATTAATTAATTATTTTGAAAGAAAATGAGCATTTTGCACATCAATTTCAAATTAGCTTCACATTAACTCTCTTTTTAGAAAACTCAACAGAGAGTTCTTTTTTATACAATCGACTAAAAAAATAAAAATGATATATTTCTATGGCAACTTGCAGTTTATCAATTAATATTGAAATTATTATCTAAGTTTTAATTGAAGATCAGAAAGAGAGAGACTAAGATGCCATGAGGATTAAAAGATATTACACATTACTAATTTTTATTTTTGCGGAATTGAAAAAAAGAATCGTAACTCGAAAATGCATGTGATTTGATTTATCAACAAAGAAGTGCTTAATAATCAACGTCTATTATGAATAAATATAATTTTACATTTTAACAATCTGATTAAATTCTTTTTCATGTGTCAAAGCATCGGCCGGGAAGCGAACCCAGGACAACTGTTTATAAGATGGCTGTGTGTGAGCATCAGAAATACAGGTTGTACACCAATTTAGAGCTCGGCTTTCGAATCTGCTACTGTACTGCTATGCTAAACTGTTCAGTGCAGTAAACACTCACTGATATTATATATAAACGTTTATAATTATGGGAGAATAAATTTTGTAATCACAGGAACTGCATTCAAAAGCAAATTTTGAAAACAGCCATAGACAGTGATTGTGGGAAAGGGATAAAAATAATTTTTTGTTATAAATTATATAGATTTAATATCAGTTTAATCATTTTAATCAAACAATTTGGAGAATTTTGGTATTTATAAATAATCAAGTTTTTTTAAAATTTGTTTGGTATTCTGTAATTATATTGTGTAATCCTGTTAAATATTAATTTTTCAGTCTTGCGTTGTTAGCCGAGAGGTATCGCAGCTGCCATGCAAGCAAGTAGTTGGTTGCAGACGGTTGTGGGTTCGCGTCCCGGCCAATGCTATGACATATGAAAAAAAAAATATATTAATTTTTCAGTGGCAAATAACATTTAAATTTTCTAAATGTCAGTATAGAGTGTAAGGATTCACAATAGGCTAATCCAAAAAAGGAAAGATATCAACTATTAACATTTTTAATTGTTCATATTTGGACTCAAAAATTAATTTCCAAAGTTTGTTTATGGACTTTGTCAATTTATAAAATATTTGGGGATTTTGATCTTTCTATATTTCTATTAATTCGATTCCCTCTATTGGTGTTAATTTTTGAAACATTTGGGGATTTTCTGTAAAATAGCAGTTCTGTCCTCGTTTCCCCCATTGCTATTTCCATGATTATAAGTTAAACTTCATTAATTATATTACTATAAAAAATTATTAATGTTTTTTTAAAAAACTGATTTTAACTTCATTAAATTTTGAAGCCTAGATTTAAAATCACCAAACAATTTTTCCATTTTATATAATAACCATTCCATTTTTATTTTATTCTGAATATTAATTTAAGATACTTTATTATTGCAATGGATAAAATGATGATTATTATTTTTGTTTATTTATTTATGAGAAAAAGAAAAGTATATTTTTGAAGTGATACATTAAGATTTTAAACACTTGATTATATGAGTAAAACATTAAATTTAATATTTATTTTTTTGCCATTCTTGTTAAAATTATTTTTGTGTATATATATTAAGAAACTCTACAATAGCATCTAATACCTTAAATTGTCTAACACAGGGGTGGGCAATTGTTTTGACTCAGGGGCTCTAGAGGTTGGTGGAGGGCTGCATTGGGGCCACTTTGCGGAGGGCCACACCTTTTTTCTGACACAATAAACTCACTGCTTTATTCCCTGCATTACCAAAGAAATATTTGTTTGTCCATTCTTCATTAAACACATGACATTCATCACCGATTTTACATTTTTTCGGAGGGTTCATGGTTTCACTAATGTTGAAAATGTATATATTTGCTAATGCAAAGACAAAATTGAAATTAACCAGATCAACTGGAAAAGCACTGCACATCGTATCTACACTGTGCATGTGTATTGATGTGGCCATCCTAGTGGAAAATATGAGATGAATCTTCGGTCACACACAGGAAGGAAATCTTGGTTCAAGGCGGATTTTTTTGATTGTCTTGGTGGGCCGCATAAAAACTCTTAGTGGACCGCTATTTGCCCACTTCTGGTCTAACACATTGTATGTTGACAACCATCTAAATACATTCCAGAACTGAAATATATTAATAATTTTTATTAGTCATTCATTAGACTGGAGATTATAGCCTAATGAATGACTAATAAAAATTATTAATATACTTTCATTAAGTGATCTGTGTCAAAGTTGTGAAGGCAGCATATTTGATACTTATCAATTAAACTAGTAATTTGCTATCTGTATATATATATAGTGAACGATGATAAAGATATCCGTACGAGATTGTGGTCTTGCCAAATGATGAGTGCTGATTTAGAACTAAATGTGCATTTTGGGGATTATAGATCTTTTTCACATATCTTTGGTCATATGTTTATGATTATATTCCTTCACAAGGTTTTAACAATGGATAGGAACCAGTCTATTCCAGAACTAAACCTCTGATTTTAGTTCACATTTAATCTTTTAAGAAAATTTAGACTTGCCATTGTTTTTTTTCCCACATTTATTGTTGAAATATAACTTTTAAAATGTTTTTATAACATTAACACAATTGAAATATTTACTTACAAGAGATTTATAATGATTAATATAATTAAAGGGATATGAATCCAGACTTTTAATCTTCTTATATAACCAAAACACATGATCACATACATGCAAAAAAGATAAATGTTTTCCAATATACATATTTTATACTGAACCAGCACTCATCAGTTGACCCAGATCATCTCCCACATTGTATAAGATGAGTGGATGATTAAAGGGAGCTTGAAAGTCTGGATATAAATCCCCTTTAAATAGGAATCAATTCTATTTCTATTCAGATATCATTTATAAGACAGCACCTTTGTTGTCTATTATTTGGTGCCACTAGTTGTAATATAAGGTGTAGTAGAATATTTACATTTTAAATACTGAGAATATCCTTAGCGCCCTTATCAGTAATTTCCAAAGTGGTCAATATCAACCCCTGGGATTGATTTGAACTTTCTAGGGGTCAGTATTGTCAATAAAAAAAATTTGGGGGTCAATGACAGCAAAAATACACTCCTTTACTACTGTTATTTGTATGTTATTTCAAAATATCTATGATTCCAATAGGTACCTAATTAAAAAGTAAAAAAATTCAAAAAAATACATTTTTTTGATAAAAACATATTCCATACCAAACTTGTAAACAAAAAGGTAAAATGTGTCTTTAAAAGAGACTCACATAAGAATGCATGAAAATACATGCAGCACAAACATGTCTGCATTGTTGTATCGAATATCAAAGCAAGTGCAGACATGAAAAACAGCTGCATGTTCACACTTGCTTGTGGGAATAAGACAATATTTGATATTAGCAGAATCTATCAGTCTTGTATGGTCATGCTTTAATAAAACACTATAAATTGGATCATTTGATGTGACATGTATTTATTTGTGATTTGAACTTTGAATATAACTATTTATTAAGTAACAGTAATATGAAAAAGAAAATCAGAGGACATAGTTTATTTATTCAAGTTTGAACAAGAATCTTGTTTTAAGTAAGTACATACTTCATTGATTTTTTATCTCAGAGATTGTTAAAATTGTTTGTTAATAAAAGTTTTTATTTCTTACAATAATAATATAACTGAACCAAAAAAAGAAATGCAGACAGTACAGCTTGGACTATCCGAATCTAGGATTTACCTGACATTATCAAACAAACATTTATTAATGTAAGTCATATGCAAAAAAATCTTTAGCAATGACACTATGAAATCATCAAAACTAGCAGATCACTTAAACAGAATTCACTCTGGCAAAAAAAGATTTGTCATATTTTTAATCACTTAAAGATAATATTCTGAAGCAAACTACGATAGATAATATGTTTGTTTCATCATCAAAGCAAAATGATGATGGATTAAGGGCATCATACAACAAATCTCTACTCATCATGAAGTCTGGTGAGCTGCATACCATGGGGAAAAACTCATTCGACCAGCTGTCACAGTGGTATTGAACACTACTCCACAAATCTGCACAAGATGTTATAAAATGAATTCCTTTGAGCAATAATACAATTCAAAGATGTATCAATGAAATGAGTCATGATGTGGAAAACTATGTAATCATTTGCAAAAAAAAAACATTTCTCCCTCTAATTGGATGACTCAACATTATATGGTAATGAATCTTTGTTGCTGGCATACATTCACTTTATTCAAGATCAGGAAGTGTGTGAAGAACTGCTTTTTGCTAAAACTTTAGAAACTGAGACTAGAGACAAATCAATTTTTAATTTAATGGAGCTATTTTTCAGGGAAAAAGTGATTCCATTGACAAATATATCTGTTGCAACAAATGAAGCATCAGCTATGGTTGGTCATTATTATGGTTTACAAGTTACCTGAAACATGTACGTGAAGTGTTTGCAATTCACTGCATAATCCATAGGCAACATTTAGTAGCCATGAACAAAATTTGAAGTAACACTTTAAACACTAGACTGTTTGCTGGATTATGAGAGGAAAATGACAAGTATTTTTATTGATTGGTTCTCCATACAAGTCCACTGGCTTTAAAAGGTTTATGTTTGGCAAGGTTTTTTGCACCTTTTCAATCTGTTTTAGATTTTTGGGAAGATGAGGATTCCAGTTTCAAAGAAAATTCACTTCAGACTAAAACAGATATGACTTATTTGCCAAATTTAATGATGTTAATTTACAACTGCAAGGAGACAATTTGAATCTCATCAAAGCAAAATTGGTTATATCAGCTTTTGTTGCCAAATTAATATTTTTAAAGCAAAATATTGCAAGATTTGAATTTTACCAGTTCCTCAATTTATTTAAGATAGGCACAATCCAAGAAGAAAACATCTTGCTGTATGCCAACCACTTGGAGACTCTTCACTTAGATTTCAAAACTAGGTTCAAAAATATTTTATCATTGTAAATACTGGACTGGATAATAAACCCATACACTACTAGTGCAGAACCAGAACCATCAACATGAATGAGGATTTCAAGATACAATTCAAAACAGGATTTTCATAAGTTTTGGCTGCAATAAGATATTCCACTTCTGTACATGGCTCTATGGACTGATGTACAAAAATTATTGTTGACATTCCATTGTCTTATCTGGTAGAAAGAGGCTTCAGTGTAGTTTTGACCTACTTCACAACAACATTGATTGGATATCTCTGAACATGGAGAGGCAATTTACTAATTTAAAATCAGACATAGATAAATTGTTGATAAATCACGAGCTGTACCCATCTCATTAAATTCAGTTTTCCAAGCTAATTTATTTGGTACTCTTATTTTTATAATTCTGATTAAAATATTTCATTGTTTTAATGTTGTTGATGTTTAATTCTGTCTGAATATGTTGATTTTTTCACTTTATTTTATGTTATTTGTACTTATTTTGAATTTACATATTTATTTCATAAATGTGAAAAATTAAAAAAAAAACTGCTCATATTTTTTTGGTTTAATTTTTGTTAATGCAATTTCAATATTAAATATTGCATAAGAATGCGATATTCCATAGTCCTATTATCTTTTTCAATCATTAATTTAGAAGTGATTAAAATGAAAAGTTTGATTTCTAGTAAAATATTTAATATCGAACATTGCACAAATTTATTAATTTGAGTAAGTAAAGTAAATGACTAGGTCGATAGTTTTAAAAGTAAACCGAATGCTGGTTTTAAGGATCTTAGTTTTTTAATATGTAATTCTGATTTATATAGATATTGAGAAGAAAATTGAGGGTAAAATGTAGGGAAGGAGAAAACTTGATACTGACTACAGAATGTAGTTGAAACGTTGTATGGAGTAAAAATAAAATTATAATTTGAATAAACAAGTTTTAAAAAGAAAACGGAGGAATGTTGATTTTATATATTTATTAATTAATTTTCATTTATCAGATTATTTGTAATCTAGTCGATTTTTACTTTTAAAAGCAAATTCTTTTCATTTTTAAAATTAATTTCTGTTTCCTCTCCCATTTATTAACAAGTTTTATTTTGTCCATCTCATATTAAGAAAAAAATAGTCAGCTATTTTGTTAAAACTTGTAAAGTTTTATTAAAATTTTTATCTTTATATATAAATCCAGAAATAATAGTGATTGTTTTCAATTTTAATTTTTTAATAGCTTACTTTTTTTGGATTAAAAAGTGTTTATTTTTTAATGATTATATGAGAAATATATATTATCATCATCATCATCATCATATGGATTGTAGTTCTATAAAACTGTTTAACTATTCTCATATATTGCTTTATAGAGTAAATATGTCTGCATTTAACTTAAACATTTTTTAACCTTTAAAATGTGCATGTATTTATAATATCTATATGTAATACAAAATATACATAAAATAAAAGAAATTGAGATTATAAAATGTACTGTATCAATATTAATTACAGGCATAAATATTAAATTTATATTTAACATGTATCCATGATATCCGATAGTATATTGTTCTACTTTACAATCTGTTAAAGTATTAAAATGTTGAATGTTTTAATTTTCATATTTAAATTTGACATTTTTGATTTTGGTTTTTATTATTATTTCTTTATCAATAAAACTAAGATATACATATAATCTTTTTAATAAAGAATCAATTACATAACATTTATAGTTAGATTTGTCTGTTTCATTTAAAAAATCTTCTCAAAATATATACTATATGAAGCAAAAACAAGATTGAAATATTACTTTTACCTTGCAAATGTACAATAAATTTAATTAAAATGTTTTTAATAAAACTCAATAGCAAAGTTATTATGTAGGATTGATTAATTCAGGGCACAAGACAAAATTCTGGTTAGGCTCTTATTAATGTCTTTGAACTATAGTTATATGTCACCAGTAAAAAATGGCAGAACTTTATAGTATTGTACACATTTAAAAATTGTTTACATGGTATAAAATAAAATACTGTAGAGGAAATACTTCTATGGTACAATAGCAAACATGACACAACATCTTATAATCCTAGATTTAATTCACAATTTTACCAATGATAGAAATCATTGTAATCACATTTTATTTTGGCAACAGTAAGTACATTTTATAAATAGATCAGCTCGAATAAAAAGTTGGGAAAATTTATAAAATGTGATAAATATTAAATGTTGTATTAAAAAAAAGCAACAACAGCAAAATATTAAGGAATTGTGGAAACCAATGCTTCCTTAGCTTACTTAAACCACCTGTTACTGCAGAATGTTATTTGTGTTAGAGTTTGGTTTGAAAAAAATTAGTAATGGACATAATTATATTCTCTTGTTTCTACCAGTTATGTGATTACTATTAAAATTATACAATCCCTTATTATATGATTAATAAATATTGTTCATTTTCTTTTTAAATGGTCCATCCATTGATAAACATTATATATACATATATGATTTGAGAAAGAAGCTCTGATGAAAGTATTTGTTATTGTACTGAAACATCAGCTATTTAGCTATTATATTTTTATCATATGGAAACTCCCAGAAATAATACTATAAATTCATCATTTATCTGTGAGAATATTAGAATTAATATATATATATATACACATAAACATTAGTAATTGAGTCCTTAAGAATTTTCTTTTATAAAAAAATATTGATTGGAGAAATTAATGTAATACAATGTGAAGTTATTAATAATCATCTTGTAGATTAATAAATAAATTAACTAGTAATAAAAACATAGAAAAAAATATATAGCAAAAATAAAAAACAATAGTTAAAATAAAAACAACAATATATAGTAGTTTCAAAATCAAACATATTTTAAAAAATCACTGAAAAATATATGTTAAAATTAAGAATAAAAGTAACTTACAAAAAAGAATATGAATTAGAAAAATTAATAAACTATGTTGAAATAAATGATATAAATAATATGCTTGGGAATATTTAGAATAAAATGATTTTAAAAAAAAGGATATTCATAGGAACAACTAAGAATAAATTAATAACTAGATAAAAGAAGAAATCAAACTCTAGTCTATATTTATTCAAAAAATAGTAAATATTGTAATTATAATATTAAAATAACAAATGTAAATTATATCAAGAGAAAATGATAAAAGAATACTTATAATTAGAAAGAAATAACATTAAATAAATGATGAAAGCATGTATAAACATTTTTATGAATAGAATTAAGTTTTAATTAATGGTTTTTGTTGGAAAAACAAAAATACAGATGTTATTCACCATAGTAAATAGTTAAGCAAATGTTAGGAGAAAATTAAATCTACTAAATAGTTTGCCTAAATATAAAACAAAGATAAACTTAATTAAAGAATTAGATAGACTTAAGTACAGTTAGAATTAGAAAGATTTTTTTTTTCACTTAACAGATTAGATAGGTAAATATAAAACAAAGATAACCTAATTAAAGAATTAGAAAACTTGACTTAAGTAAAGTTAGAATTAGGTAGATAATTTTTTTTTTTACTTTTCAGATTAGACAGGTAAGTCAACTTTGTAATACCAAAGATAAACTTAATTACTGATAAAGAAAATTAACCCAAAGTAAAACAAACGATTAATTCTACCAAAAAAGGTAAGAATTAATTAAAAACATTTGAAAATTATTAATCCAAAATAAAAATATTCAAAAGAATTAAATAAGATATATAAATATTCCTAATGTAGCATAAAAGAAAAAAAAAAACTGGGATTATATTATTTTTATGGTTGTAGCATATCGCTTAATAATATAGTATTTTATACATTTTATTTGTTTCTTTTTCATCACATTTATGTTTTTTTATCATTTTTTAGATAGTCAAGGATTTAATAAATCTTTAATAGTGATCATAAAATATGGTCAAAATGTAAAGCAAAATTTGTAAAAATTAGGACTCACAAAATAAATACAATTTTTTGATAGTATTGAAAAGGAATATTTTTATATAATATTTATGATTTATTTAGCAGTCTTCCAAGATTTAAAAGTTAATTTATTGGTAGAATTATTGGATATTGTATTTGAAATGTCATTATTACAAAGAATTAAATATATATTGAGAGGCAGATAGTCCAAATAAATAATAAAAAAAAATAATAGAAGGCAAAAATTACCAATAAGATTGTTCTATTAGTTCATTAATTTTTTTAGTGAGAGAAAGTTAGCAAAAACCAATGTAAACATGGTTATATATTAATAAAATATAAGGACACAACATTAATCTTCTACAGCTAAATTAGAGTGATCATGAATAAATATGTGTATGTGATGGGATATCAGTGCAAGCATACACACACATTGCCAATTTTATACATTTATTTATATTAGCAGTTTTATATATTTATTTATAACTGAATTTCAGTTATTACATAGTAGAGATGTCTGTCCAGCCCTCGTATATGTATTAAATAGATTATGTCCTATACATGAGGGGTCAGATTGACTTTAGGGCAACATGGGTATGATGAGAATCTTGGCCTCAGAGTAGCCTTTGAGCATTCCATCATCAGATTTTCAATTGGATGGAGGGTTGAAGAGTTGGATTGTGGAGTGGATTGAAGCCTGTCCATTAAAGTATGAAGATTGGCTATCTTAAATATATATCTGAGCACTTGTTGCATATAAGTGTGGAGATGATAATATGGACCAATTGATGATTGCTGGTTTAGCATGAAATACATATATTGGTGATTATTTATGTTTTCAACATATATGTGTTCAAGTGTATCAGTGTTATGAGATAGAGTGGAGAGTGGTGGGTCGTGTGAGAGTCTGTGCTCATATACCGTAGATATATATTTATTTATGGTAATAATAACAATAATAAAATGTGTGATTAATTAATAAAGTTATTACCAAATAATAATAATCTTAAATCTGATCAAATAATTATTATTTTAATATTTAATATTGTGTAAAAAAATAAAGTATTAAATAATATTGTCTAACGGTCCTAACTATCGATTTAAAAAAAACAAAAACACCTATAACATAGAATGCTGAAGAAAAAAAATTAGCAGTTTGTATGGATTATATTTTTTTAATAAAAGATTCAAAATATTTTATTTATTTGGTAATCATCAACCTTATGGTGGATTATTAATTTGTTTATAATTTATTTAAACCATTTTTTTTTTTTCTAAACTGGCATTCACAAATAAATAAAATAGTTTTTTTTTTCCACATGTTAAAGCATCGGTCAGAAAGCGAACCCGCGACAACTGTCTGCAAGCAACTGCTTGCTTGCAAGGCAGCTGCGCTGACCTCTCGGCTACCAACGCTTGTCATAAATAAAATAGTTAAACCATTTTTAATTTACCAATTAAGTAGTTGATTTCAACATCATCATCATCATCATAAAAGAATAACAAATATAAAACTTCATGTATTACATTTTAATTAGACTAAATATATTTTGATTGTATTAAAGGATTATTGAATATTAATTTTACTTTCAAATTAAATAAAATATATCTGACATTGAAAGTGGGATAGGCATATTTCCATTATCAAAACTTTTAAAAGTTTGGCTCTGAGTTATACTTGATATCACAATATAAAGACAATATCAATTAATAGACAATTATTTTATGAAATTTAATATATTTAGGATAATTGTCTACACATTGCATTTATGGTATAAGAATACAGATATAAGGAATATTTTAATTTGCAATACAAATGTAAAAATACAGTATTTGAGAAATGAATATTTTAAAATTTATAACAATATTTCTGCCCACTTTTATAAATAACACATTTACAAGTAATATTATACGCAAGATAGAACTTAAGTAATGAATGATTAAAAGGTATGAATCAATATACATGTCTTTGTCTTGAAGTAAATGCATGTGTAAAGATTATGAAATATTCTTCATCCACACCGATTTATTTAACATATTTATTAATTTTGGGTTAAATTAATAGAAAACATACATTAGTTAAATTACGAATTTTGCCTATACCAATTATTGAATTATTTATTAATGCATTTATTTATTATTATTTAATATTTTTGTATTAAGTTAATTATATTTATATAAATAAATTCATTGATCTCTTTATTACTGGTCCTCATTTCATTTCAAAAATTTTAATTAAGCCATTTCAATTCTCACATGTCAATTCATTCACTCCTGTAGTTATATATTTATAATTTATAAGATATAAATAATAATTATTGTCAACTATTTTGTAGCTCATTATAAATATTAATTTTGCTCAAGTAGTAAATTAAGATCCCTTAGGATTTATATTTCTGATGTGTTGGCCATCATGGACTTATATGTAATGGAAGGAAGAGTCTAGCATAGTGCACATTACTTAAATATCCTGGCTTACATGGCACCCAAGAATTAAAAGTATTTGCTTAAATCTGGATGAAAAAACAAATAAATGATTTTTGACTTTTCTTTTTCTTGCTTCATATTTTATAAATATTGTTAAAGGTTTACAATTCATCATGCAATGATAAAAGTTGTTGGGACAAACAAATGTGTCTATAAAGACTGAATTAAACACATTTACAATCTTCTAAAAAGGAAATGAATTAATTTTGTAAGTGAATAACAATATACCAGTCTAAATGGGTGTTTATTGAGAGAATAAAAAGACTTCACATGGTTAGAGATCAAATGAATATGACTCGTAGATAAGTTGGGTCATGCTGAATTTAATTAAAAATTGTTTTACATTTAAGACTGCTCATAGAGGAGTTGTCATGGTAAAGCTTGCACTCCCCATTTTGCCACAAAATGGGGCATTTATATTTATGCATTGCATCATGCAAACATTTCAGAACTTGTAGGTAAAATGTCTGACCGTTATGAATTAATTTTGAGAAAAAAATATTGTTTACATCAATAAAAAAAATAGCATTATCTTTATATTTGACTTCACTCACTAAGCTGGTTTGGGAATCATTTGTATACATGTGTTTTCCCCAGAAAAGCTTTCTTATAATCTGTTTCAAGCATCACAACTGTTTTTTTTCTGCTGTTTTCCTTAAAAAAAAAAAAAAAACAGAATATCACATTATTCCAACTTTTCTGCCAATACAAAAAATCACCAAATACATGAAATGCAATTTACAAAAAAATGTACTATGTGGCACCACAATTTCACATGATAACATAATTTGGCAGATTGATGCAAAAGGATCCTTGCAAGAGGTATGTAATAGCAAAAGCATGTACAACAACAAGGGCACTTATCAGAGAATAATGTTATTTTGGGGTTCCCACTTATATATATTTATTATCTTTTCACATTGATTAATATTTGACTGGAGATTTTTTTTTAATAATTTGAATTTTTATACCAGTATATAATAGAATTATAACTAATAATCTTGATTGTGTGTAGTTGGTTTTATGGTATTCAGTAGATTTTTTTTTTTTTTAGTGATGCAAAATAAAGTTAAAAATGCAGATAATCACAAGCAGAATATTATCTCTGTAGATTTTTTGATTTTGCTATTTACTCAAAAACAAACCATCATTGAATTTGCTTTTATATCCACAACAGCAAATTCTCATTGGGCTCATTATATAACCCATAAATGACCTATATTATCTAACATTTTTCAATTCATTTCAAATTGATTCTTTTTTCAAATTTTTCACAATTATAACATTTCAGACATCAATAACTGGCACATTTCCTCAATGACATAAAATGCATGAACTCTTGATAATATCTTTATATCCTTTGAGATAAAATTCATTTTGACTAGTAGAATACAGTGTAGAATTCACTTATTATTTATTAATCTTTCACTCATAAATAAAAAAAGCTTAGAAAAACAATATTTATCTATATATAAATGGAATATTGGAAGCACAATAACATTTAATATAATAACAAAGTAAATAACTATCTCTTCAGCCTTGTCATAATTCGTTATTGGAAAATAGTATAACAGATGATATCTCTCATTAACATCAACTTAAGTTTTCCAATATTATAAATATATTATTTCTATCATCCAAATAAATATATGAATTGTTGGATAAACTAATATATATATATATAATTATTTTTAGGAATATTAAATTGTGATGCATTTCTTTTGTGTGCTTTTTTAAAATTGATTATTGATTCTTTATAACTAACAAAATCATAATATGCTGTCTAAATCGTATCATATATTCGACATATATGTATATAATTTTGAATTATATTTAACTGATGGCCACTGAAAATAGTTTATCTATATGCAATTTTAATGGAGCTTTTTATTTTAACTGTTATCAATCTGAAATTGATAAAAACTTATCTGCTATAATGTGTAGAATGTTTTTTTTATAGCTAATTAAATAAAATAAAAAAAAAAGATAAACAAGAAGAATTGTTATCATACTGTAATTATAATGATAACAGCAATAGCATATATATATAATTGTCTGTGAACTTCATTCTTTGGTTTTGTCATGGCAATATGAAGATATCAGTTTATTAGAAGGCCTGTCTTTTGATTTGATATCTAATTCTGTATATTTTTCTTTGTTACTGATATATTACTAAAGAAGTAGATTTTGAATTAATTACGATGATTTTGTTATTCTTTACTATAAATAGAAAATATATCGGGCTGACGCCCTATAGAATTTCGCTTAGTCCAACCATGATATGGCTCTGTTCAAAGATCTGAATATTATAATTTTTTCCATGTATAATTAATAAATAGAAAGTACAATGATGGGTCTAGTTTTTTTATGGGCAATTGTAATGTTTTTATTTTACATTCTATAATATCCGATGATTCATGGGATAAAATAGATCTGATTTGTCAAGCGTTGTTAGGCGAGAGGTCAGCGCAGCCGCCTTGCAAGCAAGCAGCTGTTTGCAGACGGTTGTTGCGGGTTCGCCTCCCAGCCGATGCTATGACATATGAAAAAAAAAAGATCTGATCTTACAAGTTCATTATTTTAATGAAAACTGATTTTTGCTTGCATTTTTTTTAAATCGAAAATTATAAATAAAATAATAACAGTTAATTATCTTTTAATAAATTAAAGAGATTTATAAGTATAACCGAAAACTTTTGTCTAAATTTTTTTATGTTATACTTATATACATTTTAATGTAACTAGAAGGGACTTGAATTCAGACTTTCAAGCTCTTTATAGCGATCCATTCTATCTTATACAACCGATACACATGACCACATACATGTAAAAAAAAAAAGAAAGATATCCAATATATGTATTTCGTGCTGAACCAGTACTCATCAGTTAGACCAGATCACCATCTCCCACACATATATAGTCAGTATTCAGTTTATGTTAAGATAGCAAATCCTCAAATTTTAATGGATAAGCTTCAATCTTCTCCACTCTCGAACTCTTGAGCCATCCATATTATTGAAAATCTGAATATGGAACACTCAAAACCCTTGTTAATGCCAATATTATTGTCACACCCATGTTGATTTTAAGTCAATCTGTGGGAAATGGTGATCTGGACCAATTGATGAGTGCTGATTCAGCATGAAATACATATATTGGAGATTATTTATTGTTTTTCACATGTATATGATCATATGTATTGGTTATAAAAGGGAGGCGAGGTAGCTGTAAAGAGCTTGAAAGTTCTGAGTTCAAGTCCCTTATAATTACATTAAGTTTCATATAGATAATACACATGTATTTAAATATTGATATACATCTTGTGAAAAATTATGGCACTTACATATTAGTCCACTGGTAAGATTTCACATTGGTATTAGTCTGGTGATAACTTTCTAACCTGCATGGGATCTTGTGAAAAACTTAATCCATCACTTTTGATAAATGATGACAAATAACTTTATTTATTGGAAGTAAACATGCATTAACATTTTGAATTGAATTGAGTTATTTGCAAAAGTGACAAGAACTAACCTTATTTCATACAAAATGGTGACATAACTTTATTTACTGGAAATAAAAGAACATATATTTACACAACTAAACTTTTAGCAATATACATTTATTCCAATAAAAAAGAAAAGCAAAAGATTGTTTTTTACAATCATTGGAGTGGACTGAAATTTTTGATGTTCTGCAAAATGCGAAAGTGTAGCTATGATTTATACAAAAATGTTCATACCTAGCAGCTCACAAGTCATCACTTTTGTAGGATTTTATGTATTTCATGGGATAACATACTGCTACATACACAAACTTCTCACAAAATAGTTATTCCAGTGTATGATCATCTTTTGAAAGTAATGACTGCATCATCCTCAGTAGTGGGTAGTCCCCAAATTTTAATTATTTTGTTGGATAAATACTCAGCAGAAATTAAAGGATGAACAGTAAATCACATGTACACCTTACTTTCGTCAGATGATCGTTTTTCATAATATCACAGCATATTTTTAATCGTAAAATCAGAAGTGAAACCAACATTTTAACTAATGACTTTTTCCTGATTGGGATATTATCTAATATTCACTTAAAAAAATAATTCATTTCTTTTTTAGAAGATTGTAAATGTGTTTAATTTGGTCTTTATATATACATTTGTCCACACCAGCAACTTTCATCCCTACCGGACTAATACGTCAGTTCCAAAATTTCTATACTATTCTGTATTTTAAGTATATAATTTTATATTAATGTAATATTTAAAATTATTACATGTTATACATTAAAGTAAATTATTATTATTATTTTTGTTCATTATGTTTTATATCATAATTACTTTGTAAAATGATTTGCATATGTTATGTGTCAATACTTAAGCATTTATTCTATACTTACTTTTTTATAATAAAGAAATTATTTTGATTTTTTGCTTTCCTTTCTCTAAATTATACGCCTTTTTTTCTATTTCATTTTATTTATAATTTGTAAATTTATCAGTATAAGATTTATTATTATTTTTATATATAAATGTTTGTTATCACCATTTTTCATGAATATGGATTTTATAGACCTTACATAGAATGTTTTAATATATATATATACAAAAAAAAATCTGGTAATTATAAGATTGAGATTATATAAGAAGAAATCCAAAAAATTATTGGAAATAGCAAATTGTGGTATAATGATAATGGGCAGTGGAATAGTATAATAGTTAAGAGAAGAGAAGATCATTACAACTTATGCTTTAGATTTGAGAAATGAGAAAAGTGAAAGATTGGTAAATTTTTGTAAGGAAAGTAATAGACACATACCGGAATTATCACAAGAGGTGGATTTAAATTTCTACCAAATTAGATATTAGTCCATAATAGGTTAAAGAATAGTAATTTAAAATATATGTATACATTCTGATCACAACTTAGTGGTGATAGAATTGTAGGCAAATTTGAATTTAAATGAAAATGCAATATGAATAGTATGATTTGCAAAGAACAAAATAGCATTGGTTTACTAATAAATTGTTTAATAAAAGAATATTTTCTATGCTGCTTATGTTAATATCTTACTTATAAGAGATTCTTTGATCAATCAATACAAACATAATATGCAATAAAATAATTATCATCCATGGCAGGACTTACACTAATGATTTTCACAATATAGATTTTGTTAAAACAGAAATTCTTCAATTATGTAGCCTATGATACCATATGACACTGAGAGAAGTCATTGAGATTCATAAAAAAAAAGCCAACTGTATTAATAACCAAGATAAAATACAAAGCTTTAGTTTCTACGAAAAATTGTCATAAAACATTCTTATTAAAATGAAATGTCAAAATATTCATTTTTTTCATATCTTTTTTTTCACTTGTCTCTTCTAGATTCCTTGACAGTAAAAATGACTGATAGCTAAGACATGTGATATATGATCTGTAGCCTGTTCTCTACTACTAATATTTTTAGAAACATCAATCTTTATTGAATGCCACTAAAATTATAGCAGGTGACATTCAAGAGCCCACAAACTTTTGATTTAAGATATATATATATTGTAATGGTAATAAGTCCTTTTGACAATTAATTGATAATAATCAAATTAGCAATAAAATGAAAAAAAAATGCAATATTTGCAAATTAATTTTAGTCTAGAAGAATTTAAAGATAACTAACAGGTAACTATATACATGGGGGAGTGATTACATACAACTTATTTTTAATTGACAAATCTATAATAGTCACAGGCACTGATCAAATTGAACATACCAGAAACAAGTCTTCATGCAGATTTAATTATATTTCCTGATTGTTATTCTCATCCACCTAATACTTTATTACATTAACAAAATAAATAATCAGTTTGGACTTTGGATGAGAAATGACTAACAAAATTATTAACAACAGCAATAACTTTAATTAAAAAATAGGAGTATATGATAATAAAAAAAGAATGTATTTACATATTTACATTAAAAAAATTATATGATGATCATGCATGAGAGGAAAAAAACTTTGTAGCTTACAATAACCCAGTGAGAATAGCTATAGAAAGTTCAGTTAATTACCTTAATGTCTTTATGAGTTTACATATATTTTTGTCTCTGTAGATGTGGAATATGGGCATTGAAATCATCAATTTTAACTGTCTGCTATGCATTGCTAATATTTTAATTTCTTTTGATTCACTCCATTGCAGTTTATCCAATGAGAGTTTCCATTGAAATTTTCCTCAGCATTTAAAATAGGTAGATTTGCAGATTAATTATAGAATTACATTTCTATGGGATAACCACTAGTTTTTTTTTCTGATAGCTAGTAAATATCAAATATTTCTTCAGCATTGAATGGTAATGAACAGAATGGCAGGATCAAAGTTAATTTTAAGGCTTTTCTTTGTTTACAACTCCATATTCAGCTACAATGCTGGAAAGATTAGGGAAAGCATTCTGGAGGGTTCTCTATACCATGAAATGCATGATATCCACTTAAATAGTTCTTATAAATTTTATTGTCTTCTATTCAGTAAAAGACATGATGAAGAAGTCATAATCATTCTCTCCCTTCTTGGAAATGCAGACAGTTTTAATGATTTTATCCCCCTCCCCGTCATTTGTGACTGATTCTATAACAATGTTTCTTTTATTTAAAATAGTAATATTATTTTAAAATTAAAAGAAATAATATATTTTAGTTTTACACTTATTGTTATCATTTTAAAAACATTAAAAAATTTATTCTATATATATGACTTAATATTTTGTTATGTATAATAAATATATTTGCATAAAAGCAATGTCCGTAAACTCAGTTATGAGGGTTACAATATATAATATAATAAATATTGCATAATCCTTAGTCTTGGCTAATGAACCAAATGTTATTGAAAGACATTTCAAGAATTCCATTTTAATGGGGATGGAGATGATGTTTTTGACAGCATATGAATTTGTTGTTTTTCAGTAGTATTTGGTTATGATAGTTAAGACCAGAGATTACAAATAACAGTTAAAAATAATACTATATTATATTACAAATATTTGACTTAAAAATTCTTCATTTACATGGACTTTAAAATGAATAAGTAATGGATTCTCCTATGAAAGTGTGAATTTTTGTATATATAAATGAGACTGTGTGTCATCTGGATTATAATGTTTTCACCTTTGCTTAAAACAATTACTAGATTTGCTAACTCTTATATATATATATTTCTAGGCAGTTAGTACAAGTGGTCATTTTACATTGGGTGAGTAATCTAGTAAAATGGGATGCTAAAATGTTTTCCAACAATGTTTGATTTTGATCAATTTAATTGGTAACATGTCAGTTTATGATGTTTTGCTAGCACAGTCAGGCATTTTAATCCACTAGGATTAACATCAGGAAATATGACTAAACCTAAACAGTTGTACAGTCGCAAATAGTAGTGACTGCAAGAAGAATCAGCACTAATTATGGTGCTATTTAATCGTCTGATTCATAGCTATGCACTTCTGTGCACTTCGTGAATCAAAAATGTGTTTGTGACAACAATTAGGTGTTTGTGTTAGGGAAAAGAACATATATGAAAATAATATTATTGGAATTTTTTAAGGAAAGAAATTTTTATATTAAAATAAAAGGAATAAAAATTTGTTACAAAGTAGTAGTTCATAGTGGTAAATTCATAAATTTGCTTTTTTAAAATATCACAGATTATAAGTAACTGTCAAAATAGAACGACATTATGGCCCAAGTTTGATCATATTAAAAACCAGTTACTTTTAATCAGTTTCTTTTAAAGGCCTCGGAAAATTTAAGGGGTTTTCTTAGAACTCTGCTTTTTATTTAATCATGTTCCTTTTTTTTTTTTTTTTAATGTAATGTCCTCTCTGATCAGTGATATTTATTTCCAATTTGCAATCTGGATATCAAAATTCATGGTTAGTAGTGAAACATTCTAACCCGCAATTTTAAAATATATATATCAAGAATGCGTTTTACTCAATGTATATATGTGGTGTGTGTACATTCTGTATTTGAACTAAAAAATCAAAGTGTGGAAAATTTTAATTTTTTTTTTTATTAATTTTAATTTTTTTTTATATAATAATTTTTTTGAATCATGATTAACTGAAACCTGATATAAAAATCAAGGATGTAGGGAACCGCTATATTAATAAAATTAATTATATTTCTGTGTTCTAATTTTTATTTTCAGATTCAATTTCTGATGTATTTTTTAATTGTATTGTTGCCATATCTGCGAATATGTGTTAAACATATACATAGGCAAAATAAGTTCAAAGCAGTGTTTAATGACTATACTGGGGGAGGGGAGGGGAGCACACATATAAATACATGATATTTTATGCAGAATAATTATTTGTTTCGGTATCAAGATATCTAGTACTAATGTCAATAACAATTATATCATTAAAAGAAATTAATAATATATATAATTTATATGATTATTTAACAGAAAAAAAAAGTTACATATATTCTTGTTATATGTTGTTTTTTTCTCTCTCTTTTTCTCCTATATGATAACGAACAATTCATTTAAAAATGGAAAATGTTTTAATTAATAACTGCGGTAGAGCTGGTCCCGAGAGCAATCTCGCTGATGCTACATAAATATCTGGAGATATTATGAGTCTGATTTCAAATTATGAAATAGGGATTATAGTTTCCAAGACTTCATATTAAATCAGATTTAGTTCAGAAACGTAAAGAATAAAACGTATGAAGGTTATAAGTCTTTTATGTGGAAAAGATGCTCTGCCTACTATTTATTAGGAATGTCGAGAAGTCATGCAATAGATTAAATATTCATCCATATGTATGCAAGGTAGACAATTTAAAAGAAAATAGTCTTAAGTTAATCTTTTCCTCTGTTGCATAAAGATCGCATTTATCTATGTAAAGTTTTTTTTTTAAATTATAGATGGAAAGAATATTTGGATTCTAAATACCAACTGTTTAAAATTGATTGAGATGTTTTTAGAGTTTTGTAATATTAACTATTCTATAAAATTTATTTAGTTTTTTTAAAAAAATATAAATAAATAAATAAAAATTTGTCGTGTGTATCTAAAAACGTAATCAAATATATTCTTAATAAATCTAATTTTTATTGGTGGGCGAGTAACAGTGGGAGTAATAATTTTTGTTATTCGGCATATGAATTCGTTAATTAATCTTGTCATTATATTGCTCTTTGTAAATAGAAAATAAGAATTGAATAATGAGAGATCATTGTACATGGATTTTTTTTATACACATAATTTCCAGATTATTTAGTTTTGTATTAGCGAATTAATTTTTTTTTAGTGGAGAAGTTATATTAGGAATAATGAATAAATATACTTATTTAGTTAGAATCACCTCTTACACTCCTATTTAGCCTGTATTGAGATAGAATAATTAATTTAGAATTAAAAAAAACTGATGAAGTTATTTTTTTGAAAGCAGATAATTGTCCATTTTTGTTTTGTGTTTAATTGACTGAATGAGAAGGTGACTATATATATACCAGATAAGTTGCTTTCAATTTCTGGAAACAGGATTAAAAAAAATGAAAACAGGGAAGGTTTTTGTGGATTGAAATTGTAAAAAAAGAAGAAGATATTTTACAGTAATATTTAAAGTTATGTTAATTTGTTTAAATATAGGGGATTTGAACTCAGACTTTCAAGCCCTTCATTATCCACACTATCTCATACTACTGATACACATGACCACACACATGCAGAAAAGATAAATTATCACCAATATTCGTATTTCATGCTAAACCAGCATTCATCAGTTTATTAAAAATCAAATTGGAAAGTATATTTAATTGGAAAGTGATATTGTTTGTCGGATATTGTGTGACATAGATGGAGCTTGATGCAACCAATGTATTTTAACGTACTGCAGCTGGGCTCATCTGGTCATTCATTACATGATAAATAATTATTTTAAATAATGTTTTAGTTGCAGAAATAGGGTTTTTTTTCTTTTCTTAGAAAAAATGGTATACAAATACTAATTTAAATTCGCTTTTGAAGATTAGGAATGACAACTGTTAATAATGACTTTCTTAATAGTTTTCATTTTTAGTTTTACATTAGCATGTATTTTACATCTCACTGATTATTGAACATTTTCTATATTGAATCAATTATAAACATTACAGTTTTTAAATTATATCTTTTCTGTTAATCAAAACTTTCACTTCTGCTGTATCTTCAGTTGGATGCATCCCTATCTGTGAATTCCATAAGTCTGTATTTTCTCTCTTTTGTGTCATCATAATTAATTTTACTGTCACTTCTTAAATCATTCTATTATTTATTAATTTTATCATTAAAGTTTTCCACAATATTTTTAAAATTTTGTTTGATATGGTCAAAGTCATTTTATACACTCATATAAAAATCTTCTATTTTTTCATCACAATAAGAACTTGTTGGGGCATAAATCTGAATTATCTGCATTTAATATCTTCTATTAAGTTGAATACTAATCTGATCATTCTCTCTGATGTACATCAATCTCCACTGCATTGTTCTTCAATTTTTCACTTATAATGAATTCCACCCCATTTGTGTTTACTTTTCACATCGTCTCTTGATTTTCACAAAATTCATCAATATACAATAATTCTTTCAATTTGTGTAATTTTTCTTTACTTGAAAATATGTAGTTGTAAGTACCTAAACAAAAGTTTGACATCTAATGACAATGCATTCAAGGAATTCTTAGCACCTTCTTTCATCAACTGCCAACCTCTATCTTGGCTGATAATTTTACAGCTTCTTCAAAAGAAGGGCCATAATTAATTTTATCTGTTATGATTGTAAACATCATAAGAAATAAAGATCTTTCTCACACACATGCATTCTGCCTTCAAGAAAACTCAACTGATGTGTGTCCTAAAAACTATAGGCAATTGAAATTAAAGGCTATCACATTATTTGACTTTAAACCCAGGGATAAAAAGCCAGTAAACTCACTCATGCTTCCTGATATTTATTGGTGAATTGCACATCAGTATTCATTTATTTTATGAATATTCTCTTGGTAATAACTGCTGCAATGATTAGAACATATTTTGTGGACTTTAGCAAATTGTCCTGCTCAATTCCTTTGATTTCAAAGAGGAATTAAAGGATTTTTTCTTAGTTAACAAAAACTTCTTTCTGGAGCCAAACTTACATATCCCAATAAAAATTAATAAAACATTGATTTAAGAACTTCCACTTTTTTACTAGATAACATTGAGCAGTGATTTTATCTAAGCTACCAAATTTACCATATCTAGTAACACTATACAATCTATTCTTTTTCTGAATCTGAGAACCATCCTTTGAAGGAACACCATTTGGACTAGAGAATATGACAAAAAAATTCTTCAAACAATTAATTGTCTTGGTCTTTTTCACAAACTATCCTCTTACTGATTCTATAATATGCATTTTATTTTTGATTAATTCACTTTAGTAGAAGGGTTTCTATTTGCTTCATGTTACTATTACAACATGAATTATCCAGTCTAGAAATCCTTTTGGCTGCCTGTGCTCTTTTTAATTTATTCTTATTTTTTATAATTTTGGAGTCTGACTTAGCTATACTACATGACTTTCAGATTGTTTTTTTTTTTACTGTTGATCAATTTTCTGACTCCATTTTTCTAACTCATTATTAAAATTAATATCTGTATGAAAAAATGTTTTTGATAAATTAAAAAAACTGCTGAAGTTTATAAAATAAATTGCAGTAGAAATATGCTACTGCTATAGTTTTGAAAACATTGATAAAATGTCTGATGCTTTATTGAAAAATGAAATGTTTTAAAAAGTTTTGTGTATTTCATTGATAATAGCAAGTGACTTTCAATATTAGCCAAAGATTTTCATCAATGTAACCGTTTATAGATTTCTCATATAGTATTATATTTTTATTTTGAAAATTATGTCAACATTAATTGTGACTTCAAATTTGGCTGTCATGACACATTGTTAAAATTATTATGGTATATGCACCTGGAAGAAAACTTTTTAAAAAGAATATATTAGATTTTTATCACTATAGACAGAAAGAGGTAATGAATTATAAATAGATTTATAAATTTGGAAACAATCTCACCATTACTGTCAAAGTGATATTTTAATTTTTTTTTTTTTTTGTTTTCAACATTAATCAGCTTTCAACTTTTATTTTAATGACTGAGATTATAATATATGCATCTATAACAAGACTTTTGAGCAAAAATATGTACATTTTTACAGTTAAAGATAGAAAGAATTACACAAACTAAATTGTTAAATTTTGAAGTACTTGGAATTCTGCCATTTGTGGCAAACTTTTTTTGAAATACCTTTTTTGATAAAAACATTAACCCTTTTGCATGTTGTTTTTTTTTGTTTTCATGTTCAACATTGAATTTAAGATTAAACCATTATTATTTATCAGAAAATAATAAATTTGACTTCATTTGAGAGATTTTTGTTTACAAACAAAATGAATTCTAAACATTCATATTTTATTTCTGAAAATATTTTAAAAAATAGATTGTAATCAAACAAAAAACTTTATATGTCATTATTGATGGGAAAATTATTTTTAATTTCAAAAATGATCAAAATTTTCATTATTTGACATTTCTTTTTAAAATATAAACAAAAAATATTTATTTCTCTTAAATCTAATGAATTATACTTTAAATGTTTACATTTTAAAAATATTTTTTGCACTTATATTTTCACATTTGCTGTTAGTATTTTGCATCATTACATAGTAAGTAAGCTTGTAAATTGCTTAAAAATAAATTTGCATTATCCAAAAATCTAACATTATGTTTTTAAAAATAAAATATTTCCACTCAAAATAAATTATTAATAATTTATATATATATTTTTAAAAAACAACAAATAATTTATTAAACAAGAAAAAAATTGTTAAATTAAATTTACATGACTTTGAACTAAACTGTCTTTTGCTTCAAATTAGCCACTCTGGTTCTAGTCCCAAACAAGTTGTTTCCTTGTAATTTTGAGGTATGCTTTGAAAAATTGTTTATAAAAACAAAACCTTATTCCACATGTTCCGAAATAAATTTGAAGGTGTGAGAATTTTGTCTCTGTCTTTAGTTTTTTTTATTACTCCAATGTAGGCATTCGGGGCACTGAGGGTGTTTTGTTCAAAGACAAATTGGCAGCTGATAATCCAGACTGCATAGGAAAGGAAGATGGCCAATCTGATTATGAAAATATCACTACTGTTGATGGCTGTCAATATATAATAACATTCTAATATCAACTGTGACTTTAGTTGATATCAATGCTTTAATGGTATTAAAGTAGGGACACGTGTAAAGGAGATGTTGAATAGTTTCATCAGTCATTTTGCAAAGTTGACATTGAGGATCACTGCTATTAAAACCTCTTTTCCACACTAGAAAGTGATTAGTGGGTAATGCTAGTAGGTTCAGCTTTATGATAAAGTCGACAAATTTTGATTCAATGTACCAACTTTTGAGTTTTTTGATTAATAGTTTGTTATTTAGACCAATTTCACTGTGAAGTAAAGCTTGATCCTTATAAATCAGGCCATAAATTTCCCAGTATGTCTTTTTGCATTGGAAGGAAGATTGTATTACATTTATGAGTCCTTTCACAAAGTTTAAAATTCCCACAATCCACTTACTCTCAATGGGAAGAGGGGTATCTGTGGGTTCTATTGGAAGAGGAAAATTTGAATTTCCTTGTTCCCTCTACATTGCTTGTAAGGCACTAAATACTTTGTGGGCATAGCATGTGGAGGCTGAATGTAGTCCCATCCCATTTAATTCTTTAGGTGTATGCATTTTGGCTATACTAATAGCAACCACTTTGCCCTTCCAAAAAAGTCTGGAGCAGAGGGAATTAATCTTATTGACAAAGACTTTGGTTGGTTTGATTATAGGCAGGAAGTAGTTTATTCTTGGCAATATCAGCATATTTAGTAGTGAAGTTTTGCCAGGTAGGGAGAGCGAAATTTGAGTCAATGAATTCACTGTTTTCATGGTTTTGTCAAAAATGTTTTGTTGAATATTTTTTCTCATTTGCGTGTAAGATTTGTACAATGGAAAGCCTAAAAAATTTTGGGGTTCTGAAGTAAATTGAGATTGTATGGGCATGCCAGTGAACATTTTCCAAACAGAAGACTTGGAGTAATTTACATGAAGATTTAATTTGGATTCATATTTTTTAATAATTTGTTAGATGATTGGAAGGAACTTTTTATTTGCAAAAAGATGCTTTCATCATCCACATAGGAAATGTGATGTACCTCTTTTTTAAGTGTTGGTAGGTAGATTCCAGGCACTCTCCTCTCAATCTCACGCAGAAGAGAGTTGATGTATGCTATAAAACAAAGTCTGCTTAGTTGAGAACCATGAGGAATTGAAAGATGAGGCCTAAAGCCAGAAGAGATTCTTCCATCAAGTGATTTTGATATAAACCATTGGAACTCCATATTCTTGAAGGGTATGTAATAAAACTGAAGGAATTACAGAATCAAAGGCAGAAGAAAAGTCAAGCTGAATGACAATCTGTGAAGCTCTCCCATCCAAAAGAAGTGAGAAAAGACGGACTGCATCACATGTGGAAGAACCCCTTCGAGCAAGTTGGTAAGGCATGATGTGATTGTAGAGCTGATCCTGTATGCAATCTTTAACTATTTCTTCTATTGTTTTAGTTAGCAAAGGGGCCATGGATATTGGTCAGATGTTCTCTAATGGTAAAGGATTTATCTTTTTTTTAGGAAAGGGACTAGTGCTATTGGATATAAATCAGCAATGCATTGAAAATCACCTGCTCGCATGTTAATCATTCCGTAAACTATCGGTGCAGTGAAATAACTAAGATGTAAAAAAACAAACCGGGGAATGGCATGAAGGCCAGAGTGAGAACTCTCAGGATGTTCACTAATTTTCTGTATTACTTCAGCTTTAGTGATATTATGCTCCAAAGAGTCATCACTGTTGTTCCAGATATTATCAATTTCAAAATCCTTACTTTGAAGTTTCGTTTGAAAATGTGTATGTATCTTCTGAAGCATTTCAGGTCCTCCATAATTTTTTCATATCAATTTTAATCTTGGAGGGGGTAGGTCGAGTGGCTGAACCCACAGCCCATCTTATGTAGCTCCTTGTCCAGTTGTGATGGTTTGCCAAAAAGATTTTGGATATTTTTGTGGCAATATATTGAGCCAAGGCCTTTTGGTTGTCTCTGTATTGCATTTTAAGTTGCATTATTTGCTCTATAGAGAGATCATTGTTGGTGTTATTTAATTTATCTGTGATTTGATCTAGATCCTTGAGTAACCATCTTGGACCCTTTGCCTTTCTGGTATGATGTTCTATAAGTGAGCTGAGAATTCCAATAAAGGTGGGCCATGCCTGAATCGGTAGTAGCGATAATAACTGAATCTTGTCAACTAAGATATATGCTTCTTAGAAAAGCCATTCAGTAGTAGTTGCTTTATTGAGCATATGAGTGGTAGTTGAATTATTTATTTTCACTGGATCAGATGGATTAATCTGAAGGCTGATTATGAGTACCAGATGATTGGAAAAAGGAATGAACCGCAACTCTGCATGTAGATCATGATGTAGTTTGGGAGAGTAGTACAAGGTCTATTAGTGATCTTTTGTGTAGAGTGTAGAAAGAGTAAGCAATCGATGGAAAAAAACCTCTTCCACACAGCAAAAGACTATTATGTAAATGTAGATATTTCAGATTTATATTTGTTATAATCCACATTGAAGTCACCAAAGTAAATAGTAGGTGATGTATTGGTTGTGAGTACCAGGTTTATTGTGCTAACTATTGAAAACATTGCGTTAGGTATGTTGATAGCATATAGATAGACCAAGTTAATAGTGTTGTTTCTAATTGTGATTGTGAGAATTAATAAATCTTTACTGAGATGTAGTGTTTTACATTTAGTAAATGGTAGCTTTTTGTTGATTAAAAAGGCTACTCCAGAGGAAGCACTGTTAGCAGGTATATATTGAAATAATCCATATTGATTTAGCAGTTGATTAATTTTGAAATTAGATTGTAAGTGCAGTTTTGTTTCTGAGAAGCAAATGATGTCTAGTTTCACTTTTTCCAACCATCTTTTGATGGCATATGCTCTGTCCAGTGAGTTAAGACCCCTGATGTTTATGCCTCCAATTTTGAGCTGCATATTTGAATTATGAGACGTTAGGGTTAAAACTTATTGTATTTAATGTTTTTTGCATTATTCTTCAGGAAGATACATTTGGTTCAATGAAATCTATTGTTTCATCTGAATTATTATCACTGGCTGTTAATACTGTGGTTATTTGTGTTGAGATTGATTTATATTCTAGATTGGTTATTGTACAATTATTGTATAAAAATAATGTTCAATTGTAATAAAGTCATAAATAATCACATTTTTGGTTATTCAAACTATTTTCTCCAAATAATGTAAAAAATTAGTGATGCCAGATGTCAGAAATACAAAAGAGGCAGAATCAAAGTGAGTTAAGATCTTATTTTGCTGAAATTTTTGCTTTTCTGGCCATCTCTATTGATTTTTTTTCTAAACTAAAATTTTACATTGAAATATAATAGCAAATTGTGCATATCTGAAAACAAAGCTTGTGAAAATTCTCAATAAGTAATGAATAATTTTAAAAAAGTGTAACATCAGGTGGATTGGTCCCATTGTTAACCAGATTTCAAATTCTGCTGTTATAGTTCATGGCTGAAATTATTAATGTATATATATTTAAGAGAATACTTTTAAAAAAGATATGCACAGTTTTACTACTAAAGATAGAGTTAGCATACTAAATTGATAACTAAATTTTATATGGCTAAGATGTCTGCCATTCTATTTTTCATTCTGTCTTTACACTTGTATGACTTTTCATTTAGTGGGGAAAAATGTTCAGTGTCTTCATTATAGCTGATTTTTCTGTACATTAAGTACTCATGTAGGAGTAATTAGATGATAGATCATTAAAGAAAGCAATTAAATGCTTTATTTTGGGGGAATTCATTAGAAGTTTGAAAACCAGAAGTGTCAAAACTGAGTTATGATCTTTGAGTAACTCTAGTATCAGTTTCTCTACTGTTGCAGCAAATAATGCAAGACAACAGACCAGACCATTATAACATTTGTCCATTACATATGGTAATTTGCTTATACTTGAGGTCTCTTTGATGTAATTTATTTCTATATCTCTAAGATGTATATCTTAAAATAATTAAAATCATTATATCATTAAGATGCTTTTTATAATTTTATAAAATATTTGAATATAAATAATTTATTTGTAAGTTGAGCTTTTGAATGTATTAGATGCGAATGTCAAAAGAGTCGAATAATTCTAAATTGATTTGATTTTTTATTATAATATTCTAGGCAATTATTTGGAATAGGAAAATTGAACATTCTGAAGTTATGAAATGTTTAATTTTTTTCACTCCTTGGTTTCTCGAAAGATATGTCTGAATTCTTTGAAAAAATTTAATTTAATTTAAAAGACTTGAAAATAACCTTTAAAAATGTATTTTTGTTGTCTTCCATTAATATGATTATAGAAAAGTTGAATTATTTCATACTTCTTCACAAACACTTTTATGCTGTTTGTACAGTATATAATTTTTGATTTTTTTCTTATGCGTCATAGCATCAGCTGGGAAGCTAACCTGCCAACCCGGGACAACTGCTGGCAAAACAGCCATCGCTGACCTCTCGGCCACCAATGCTTAGACTAATTTTTGATTTTTTTGTTTCATTTGTTATGATTCTGCAGTTTGAGTTGGGAAGCGAACCGGCCAACCTGGGACAACTGCTGGAAAAGCAGCCATCGCTGACCTCTCCGCCACCAATGCTTGACTAATTTTCGATTTTTTTGTTTCATTTGTTATGATTCTGCAATTTGAGTCTTGATGTATTAAGTTGTTCAATCTGTGATATCAGTATTGATTATTTGTTAAATAAACTTTTTTTTTTTTTTAAAAAAGAAAACAAATTTAGTTCTGTTTAAATCTATTTGATTTCTTATTACACTATATATTTTAACGATGATTAAGTGTTACCTTTACAGCATTAAAAAGTCACTTAATATGCTTTGTATGTGCAGTTTTCAGTATAAAATCATCTTAAAATAAACATTGTTTTAATGCTAACTTAAAATGTTTGAATTTGAGTGTATATCCTGTTTATATGTGTGTAAATATGTTTCTTCATCTGAACAGCCAATGCCTAATTTACCATAATTAATTTTTTTGTTATGTAATAAGATAATAATAATCAAAATGCTTTATTGCTTGGGAATTCAGAAGAAGTTGGAGCTCTGGAAGTGTCAAATCCTGGAATTGATCCGAGAATCTTATAATTCCAGTCTGACGTTCTAAATAGAGCTAAACCATGTAAGACAATATAATAAGTTAAATCTTGAGAAAGGGGAAGTATCAAATATTATTTTCAAACTTGAAGAGTTTGTAAAATTCAGTTTTAATATGTTTTTTCTTTTTTGCAAAAAAAAATACAAATGTATTTAGTTTAGAATAGGATATATTACATAAATGTACATGGTACTTATGTATTAGACCTGCTTCCCATGTTTGTAATGACAGAATGCGGTACTTTTCTTCAGTGTGTATGGTGGGGAGGGTGTTTGAGATGGCAGAATGCTGTATTATTAAAAAGTCACAACTATCGCATTCTGTCATTGCACCTCCCCATTGAAGAAAGGTAAAGCATTCTGCTGTTGTAAACATGGGCAGCAGGTCTAATATGTATGTACCAAATGCCTTAAAACAAATTGTAGCCAATGTTTTGCATGGTTTGATACAGTAATAGATTATCAGACTCTGGAGCTTAATGCTCATAGAACATGTCCAGACTTGTAACTTCTTGCATTAAAAGTGATTGCAATTAATCAAAAATCATATATTTAAGCACTAAGTGAACTCATCAGTTCCGATTATTTGCTCAAATTGAGATTTTTCAAAATTTACTTTATTCAACTGAGAATTCAGAAGTTGAATAACTGCTTCACATTGTGAATTTACTGACGGTCTTAAATTATTTTCAGTTTTTAATTTTTGTAGCATTCCTGACACATTATATCTGATATCTATTATATATATTTTTACTTCATAATATTAAATAAACATGTTTTTATTATTTTATAATAAACATTGATCTATATATTCCCCCCCCCCCTCATTTTGAAAAGAAAATCATTTCTTTTTGTCAAATATTATTCTTTTCTCGTATTTATTTATTAATTTATTTTTTAAATCTTACTATTGAAAGTGAAAACATCATAAAAAGAAAGACAGATATTTCTATTTATAAAATTCACAAAAGAAGAGAAATGTTTTTTGTGTAGGAATAAAGATTTATGATTTAATACTTATTTATGTTTTAATTTATATTTGTTGGGATGTGTTATTTCAAAGATACCAGGAATGATGCTATATTATTATGCCTTGATATAATTGATACCATATATAGTACATAAAATTTGTTGTAAAATAAAGTTAAAGATGACCTATTAGAAGTTTAAAATTAGATTCTTTGTAAAACTTTTTCATTGATTAATTAATGAATCAAAAGTTATTGATTCATAAATAATTAATTAGAATTTTAAATTGATTAAAAATAATATTCACTAGTTAAGATACTAAATTTGCATATTTGAAAGGATAATCTATAAAGACACAGTGGGATAATGTGATAAGAACAGCAGGAAAAATTACTTAACTTTTCTGTAAATTTTACTATAAATTGTTTTAATTATAAATTTTATTAAACGCCCATTATTATATTAAGTAATAATTTACTAAGGCTGTAACCTTAGAAATAAGCGTCTGAAAAATACGAAGGTAGGGACCTCTATAGGTCTTAAAACACAAGCTTACTCTTTTCTTCATAGCGTAAGCTTGTGTTTTAAGACCTATAGAGGTCCCTACCTTCGTATTTTTCAGACGCTTATTTCTAAGATTACAGCCTTAGTAAATTATTATAAATTGTTTTATTAATTATTTCATTTTGACTTTTGATATATTAAAAAATGAAACTAGGCAAGGTTTGAAAGATAGAAGCAATCTTGTGGCCTTTATCTGGTGATAGTCGAAAACTTTGAGATAACCAGAATGAATTCAAGATTATATATGTCTTTAAACATAATGCTATCTATGAATCATGTAGTTAATATATCATATTTGAAATCAAGGGAGACTTCTGTTCTACTCAGAAATGAAAGTAACAAGTGGAGAGTCTCATGGTATTTTTCCTGGATTTTGTTAAATATTTGAGGCATGCGTTGAACATTGTTATTCTAGTATTGTTTAATAAAGATTTCTTTATATTTCATAGAATGTGTTTTTTGATACTTTTCTTTTGCATTGCATTTGATTCAAATCATTCTTCACAAATCATTTTTAGCTTTTATTCATTTAATGAAAGACAAAAAAGAAATTATGATATTTGTATTATAATCTCCCAGGTGATATTATAATCATTGCCAATTACATAATTACTATCTGCTTTAAAAATATCTAAAATTTAAAAAAAAAAAACATTTTCTGAAATAAGATTAACTTCATTCCAAGTTTTTTTTTCTGAACCAAATAATTTATGACATTACATTTTGTTTCTTCTAATTAGATTAATATTCTCTCAAAGTATTTTATATTAACTTTCAATTTATTTTCTTAAAGCCATAGATTATTTTTATTTATTTCATTTCATTTTTAAATTAGCCATTAGATAAATTTTCAAAAACTGGTTTAGGTAATTCTACTAGAGGATTATTGTGCATTTTGTCACTTTATTAACAAATGTTGCACTTTATAGTTTTTTTAAAAATTATAATTATTGCTTTAAACTAATATGTAAAATTTGTTATTGGCTTACTTTTTTTAAATTTCCAATATTTTATTAAATTTTATCTGCATTAAGTTTTTTTTTTTTGCTTGAAGGTATAGGGATAATTAGGTGATTAAGCATTATGAAGGATAGTTTTTCCCTGTGTTTCATTTTTTCGATTAAATTATCCATTAAAATAGTGTTTACAAAAAAAAAAAAATGCTATAATATAAATTTTTGTTCATCTTCTACGTTTCATCATTTAATCAATAATACTAAAGATAAAATTGGTCCCATGGTTTATGTAATTAAATGTCAGGAATCATACCTTTATGTCTTCTACAGTGAACCCAAAGTGAATATTATCCAAGATAAAATAACCTGTATTTATAATAAAGTTAAAATAAATCCTATAGTATCATTATTATTTTAGAATACTAAAAATATTTGGTTATGTTTTTAATTATAAATAACTACACATGCTATGTACTGAAAATAATGACAGGAAATGTAAAATTAAAAAGGCATTTATTAATATTATAGACTCAATAATCAGTAGAAAATCTATCAATGGGCAGCTTAAGAGCATTTTGAACATGTACATGTATTTCTGTTTTTACTTTTTATTGAATATAACAGTTACCTGTGATAAGGGTGTGAGTTGTATTAATATTATCAATATTTTCTTCATGTATGAAGAGGTAATAATGCTACCTTTAACTTATTAAAATACTGTTTAGTTATTTTATTATTATTTTTCAAAATGGTGAAAGTGTGTTTGAATTGTAGATGTAAAGCAATGTACAAATTATCACCAATATGTTAGCAATACTAATACAACATTATTAGATTTTTTTTTAGTTTAATTCTAGTTTAAACTTTATCTGTCTACTTCAGGGGTGGTGCGGCCTGCTAAGAGTTTTTATGTAGCCCATCAAGACAATCAGAAAAATCCGCCTTGAACTGAGATTTCCTTCCTGTGCATAACTGAAGATTCATCTCTTATTTTCCACTAGGATGGCCACGTCAATACACATGTGCAGTGTAGATAGAAGGTGCAGTGCTTTTCCAATTGATTTGGTTAATTTCAATTTTGTCTTTGCATTAGAAAATACATACATTTCCAACTTTAGTGAAACCATGAACCCTCCGAAAAGATGTAAAATTGGTGATGAATGTCATGTTTTTAATGAAGAATGGACAAACAAATATTTTTTTGGTAATCCAGGGAATAAAGCAGTGTGTTTATTGAGTCATGAAAAAAGTGCGGCCCTCTGCCAGCCTCTGAGGCCCCTGAGCCAAAACAATTGCCCACCCCTGGTCTACTACTATAATGCCATTTAGAAGAAGCTTGAGGGATAGAGATAAACTGCTCTTGTTTATGCTGTAGTAAGCTTAAAGAATCAAGTGATGTGTAGTATTAATACTCTAGTCAAAGAAAAAAAATTGCCTGAAGTTAGAATAGAATTGATGGTATTAAAATATTGTTAGACCTATATTATTGTGCAAACAAGTTGGCTAGGGTTCAAATTCTTAGGATTTTTTGAAATTCAAACTAATAAAAAAAATGTTAAAGGTGACTTCTAGATGCATAAATGCATTAGTTTTAGCCTTTAATTCCAAATCGTCATTAATAAAGATAAAATTCAGAAAGCAGTCTGGGGATGGGGATTAGAAAATTGTATAAATATTGTTTTCTCAACAAAGATAATAAAGAAATCTTTTAGATTTATTTGTATCTTTATATATGAAACACCCGAAAACCTAAAAATAATAATAAATAAATTATCATGATAATTCTACATATCTGTAATTTCTATATCTGCAGTTTTAGTAGTTGATGATTAAAAGAAAATAAAAACTAAAAAAATTTTGATTTTAATATTTTAGATCACAGTGCAATAACTATATACTGTAATACAAGTTCATAAGCAAATAACAGTAATAAATTTTTTTTATAATTTATACTATAAACATGTTTTTTTAAAGCATCCAATTCTCTTATAGATATCAAATGAAAATTAATTTTATTTTCTATAGTTTAGTTTTATAAATATTTAGTCTATTGCACAAATATATTTTATTAACATTCTAACAATTGACACTTTTTATTATTAGTCCTGGTATCAGTTTTTGTCAATGTTCAGCCTTTGATTTTAATATAAAATCTTTATTCTATATTAAGAGTCAATAAATTGGATTTAATTTCTTAGAAATGTAAATTTATAAATGAAAAACTTACCAAAACATCACATTTGGTAAAAAGTCATCATTCAACAGTAGGCAGGAAGCAGTCTAAATGAGTGACTCCAGAAAATCAATGAAATTTTCTTTGATTGACATTTTATTTTTAAAATATGAATTAATGATGTTAATCTCTGATAAATGCTATATAATTTTGCTTTAAGATATTAAAATTGCATTATAATTTTTAGAATATCTTAAAAGATTCTAACACAGAGTTAGAATGAAATGGTAATGACATTATGTGAACAGTATCATAAGATGTGGTCATCTTACTGGTCATAATAGGTTTCTTTGATAACAATTACTGTTAAATTTATTGACTTCTATTTTTAAAAGTAAAACCCATATGAATAAAATCAAAGTGTATATAGATATTCTTTTAGTTTTAAATAACTATTATACAATTATGGTGTAAACATAATCAGAAATATTTAATAAACTACATAAAAAAATATTTTTTGTTACTATAAACATTTTTTTTTAAAGTTATCTCACAAATGCTGTGGAAACCAGATTATAAAGAATCTAGATAATCAAAGACTTGGAAGCAGGATTAAATATATGAAGAGTGGACTAAATACACTTTGATTTTTACCAGTTGTCTGAAAAATACTGACATCTTTATTTTTTTAAATTAATAAATCAATATTTGTTAGATTTCAGTTAAAAAAAAACTCATGGAAATAGCACATAGATAGACATAGAAGAGCCATAGCACATAGATAGACATAGAAGAGCCATAGCACATAGATAGACATAGAAGAGCCATAGCACATAGATAGACATAGAAGAGCCATAGCACATAGATAGACATAGAAGAGCCATAGCACATAGATAGACATAGAAGAGCCATAGCACATAGATAGACATAGAAGAGCCATAGCACATAGATAGACATAGAAGAGCCATTTCAAGCAGCAGAATTATTGCACCATTTCTGAAATAAACAGCCACAATATTTATCAGATCTGATTGAGAAAAGTTACTAACATAAATCCTTAAAATATTATAATTGATTATTTTTATTTAGGAAGAAATTTTTATACAATAATTTTTTTACTTATTTATTTAAAATGCAGATCAACTTATTCAATTTTTTTTACTTCTTTCCACTTAGTAAATCAATATATATATTTTAAAAATTTAAGACTTCTTTTTCAATGATTTTTTTTTTACTTCAGCTATTATTGAATTAGAAAAAAAAAAAAAAGTTGCTCACTGTAATTTTAAATGCAATACTATTTTTTTTCTAATAAATTAGTTATGTATACATAATTTAAATAAATATTGAAAATATTTTGTATTATATGTGCCATATTACTATAAGCCATGGATATGATATACATATTATAACGAAATCATACTAGTCAGTAATAAAGCTGAATATTTGAAAAAAAAAAACCCTACCTTTTCTAAAGATGTTTTTATTAAGTCATGTATTACCTTAGATCAGAAAAGAAGAAAATTATCTATAATTGAATTATGTATGTATTGATAAAAAATATAATTATATGATTTAAAACCATCTACATATATAAATTCATTCTAATTAAATTCACAACAAATGTGGAGTAATATTTTTTTTAATGACAAAGTTACTCTTACAAATGGTATTCTTTATTAGTTTAAAAGTTTTTACTTGTTTTTTATTAAATTTGATTGCTAATAAATATTATCTACCATTATTTCTGATAAAAGATAAAAATGTTTTGTGTCATCTTTCATTTTCTTACATATAAATATAAAATCGTATTTAAAAAAATCTTTATGCACATTTATGCACATCTAATTATAACAATGTATCTGAAAGACACATACTGCAGTGACATTTTTATTTTTACAATTTGCATCTTTTATCACTCACCTGACCAGCCCATATTAACTTGAGATCATTACCTTCTAATGAAGGTTAGCATAATATTCATTCAGTGATTATTATTGGCTGGCTAATGGCTTAATTATATGTCATCTAATTGGGGAAAAAAATTTAAAATCTGAAAAAGGTTGCCTTGACAACAGTTTGAAATTGTCGATTGTTATCTATATTGGGATTGTCTAAGTGTTCACTGGTTTCTAATGGCTATATATATATATAATGGATTTATAAAATAAAAATAGGCATGGATTTGTTTTTAAGTAAAATTTGATATCAGTAGCTACAATTTTAATTTAGGGTGATATTTTTACATTTACATTTTTAGTTTTAATTTTTCTAAAAAGATTTAGCAATTAATATTAGATGGTGGATATAGTTTAACATTTAATTACAACTTCTTTCTATTTTGCTTCACTTTCAGTTTTGTAATGTCAGTCAGTATAAAGTATCTATTACTAAGATCTTATAAAGCTTTTCTTCCAATCTGTCCGTGTACAATTCTACACAGATTTTTTGTTATGTGGAACGCATTCCTTAGTTATTTTTATTATCTATATCATCTTAATTATATATTTTTAAATAGTATAATGTTTATTTGTTGTTCTTTAATTAACAAGTTGTAAGTAATCTGTATTTTCTTTGTCAATTTAAAACTTGATAATCTCCTTTTTTAACTGTAACATTTGTTATTATTATACTTGTATTATTAATTAAGGGATGCAGACTGACAGTTTGTAAAAACTGAAGGTTCCACTATTGATTCTCAGTTGAACTCATTTGGGAAAAAAAAAATCTCAGTTTATCATATGAATGGAATTATTGCACTTAACTTGCTACTTGGGTGCTCAAATGTTGCGTAACCTTCTAAGCAACTAACCGTAAAACTATATTTATTGAAATCACAATTGACAACAGATAACTCATTCCTTTGATAAGTTTAAGTATTTCCATCTCTTTGATAGTTTTCAAACTAGATTTAAATAGTGTGAATGCAACATTTTAAAATGTAGATTAAATACAAATATTGAGATTTTAATGAACATGATATTATATAATAATAGTATTTTATATATATATAGAGCAACTTTTAGAGTTTAATATTATTCGTTTCCTGTATTTTTTTATTTACTGACAAAGCAACTTTTTTATATATTAAATTGGCTTCTTTTATTGGAAATAAATATCATTCATACAATATTAACAGTAATACTAATATCATTATTTTATGACAGTTAAATGAAAAGTTAATTTTTATTTTTCTTACAAGCGAAACGCTATTTTTCTAGCAAAAAAGCTATGGAAAGTTGGCATGATGCTGAACAAAAGGATTATTATGACCATGTATGTAAATATTTACATTTATATATATATTAAACGCTATAAACAGCTAATTTCGTAATTTAAATTACAAAGCATTTTAAATTTACTTGTATAGTTTTAGTAATTAGAAGCCCATATATTTAATGAACGGGTCGGGCACCAAAATCCATTGAATGCTACCCCCCCCTGTTTTGTCACTTCCGGTGTTTCAGTTTCCTATTTGACTCGGAGCAATACATCATTCGATTTTTTTTTTTTTTGAAAAAAATAATTACTTCATTTGCTAAAACTTTTTATATGTAATTGTTTTTAAAAATGTATATATATATATTAAAAATACGTCATAAAAATTGTTTATAAAATTTACTGCTTATTGTGTGAAAAGTGGAAACTGAACAATATTGAAATATACAAATAAATCAAATTTACTTATTTTCTATTATTTGTAATCAAGTTAATGTAAATATAAAGTGATAAAATTTAATGTATTCATAAATCAGTTTGACGTGTCTCTATATTATTATTAATAGTGATATTTATATAATGCTTTATCTCTTTTATAGTAATTGTTTTAATTATAAATCTTTTTTTGTTTGTTTATTTATTTTTCAATATTGCTACCTATTTGTTATTGTATTGCTTCATTTTATTTTGTGTAAATTATATTCCAATTTGTATTACATTCTTACGATATAATGATTAGCACATCTGTTTGCCAAATTCGTTACATAAATAGGAAAAAAACAAGTTTAGATATTTTTTTCAAGTAATAATCTCATATCTAATTTAGTTATCGTCTATTTTTGGTCAGTACAACTATGCTTAGCTATAAAGTAAAATAAGTATTTAAAAAAGCGGAAACAATTGCAAATCTGGTGAATAATGCTTGTCTTTCTTTATGGGTTGTTATTGAAAAGATTTTTGTCTTCATCATCAACCATTATCAATCCATTGCAGGATGAAGGTCTCTCCAAGTTCAATCTATTTTTTCCTATCTTTAGCTTCTCTTCTCCACATCACCCCTGCACACTTTCTTATTTCATACATCCATCTCACGTGTGGTCTCTTTCTGGGTCTTTTAAATCTCTTGGAATCCAGTTTAAAATTTCAATTGTCCATCTATTATCATCTCCTCTAGCAATATATCCAGCCCAACTCCACTTCAGTCTTTTAATTTTTTCAATAAGGTCAGTAACACGTTCTCTTACCATACATTGCGTTTTCGATCTCTTCTTGTTACTCCCAACATGCATCTCTTCATATTTCTTTGAGTGGTCTGAAGTCTCTGTATTGCTCTTCTATTAAGTGTCCAAGTCTCAGATGCATAAGTAAGAACTTATAGCAGGGTATTTAAAGTCTGTTTAGCACTTTATAAGATTTAAATTATCTATTGCAATAATTTGGATTTTTGTGAGTTTTTAATAATTTTATTTTTTAAAAAGATAAAAAATATATAATGTCTAATGAATCTTGAAAAGGAAGGTTTATTTGGATCTAGAAGAGTAATATGGGGATTTGCTAGACCATTCAATGAAGTATGGAAAGATGTATGTTAGGAATAACAAGGAGGGGTGAAAAACAAAATAACATGGGGCAGAATAAACAAATGTTACTGGTGTCATTGAAAGAATTAAGAGACTGGAGATAGATGGAAGAAATTTTAAACCCAATTCCAAGAGAATTGTAAAAGATCTAGAATAAGACTGTGTGTGAGATGGATGAATGGAATAATGAAATGTGCTGGGTGATATGGAGAAAAGAGGTTAAAAATCTGAGGAACTAGATTAAACTTTTAGAGACCTTCATTCTGCAGTGGATTGATAATGGTTGAAAATAATGATGATTGATGATAAACCATGAAAACAGATTTGATTCTGAAAACTTTGTTGGTGAATGTCTTTTAAGTATATAATAAAAATCTGAGGATATGATTTAGCGCTGCGATGAGAATGGCAAACTTAACTCTGGAATTATTAAAAAAAAGTTTATTTAACTGAATGGGACTGTTATGACTAGCTTTCTGATTGGTGCTTAACAATAAACTAGATCTTTCAAACAACTGACTGTATGATCTGATTTTTATTCTATGTGATGCATATCATTATAGCATCTTATCTTTAAAATTTATTATAAAGCAGTGAAAATGATTTTAAAAATGCTGAGGATTATGATTAGCAGTCAGCCATAAAAGAGTATGGCCATGGAGGGATGCAATGGAAAGACAAAGAATAACACGCTAAAGGTGAGTTTTGTGATTATACAGAGTAAATCTTGAAACTTAAATACATTCACATATATCACTTGGCTGTCCTCTGTCTTTTATTTCTGATATTCTACCTAATTGTAGCTCTTCAGTATGTTCTTTCCTTAATTATATTATTCCAATAAAAGGAAATTAATATTGCATGTTGTTATAATATTTTTGAGATAATCTTTATATTATAGCAATAATTATATCAATTGTCTTAATACTACTTTAGAGCCAACTACTGTAAACTTTAGGAATCAATGAAACAGCAGGTGAAATACTGTATAATATCCATGACACCAGACTGGTTTTTGATTTTTGCCTTCATCAGTGAAGACTTAGGATTTAAAGCAGAAATGGATATGCTTATGCATCTAGGAATCATCTTTTACTTCTTTATCCTATTCAAATTAATTACCTAAAATTTAAGAAAAAGACCCTTAAAATTTTCAGAATGCAAACCAAGATATTTATATAGTTGCAATATATAGATCTGACACCAACTTTCATTATTGAATGATAACTAAGTGTAGAGAAGGTCTATAGTTGACATAAAACTGAGAATTCTAAAATATTTAGAAAGTGACCTTAGTATTAGTTCTAAATAACTGCAAACAAATTGGCTTGTGTGAAAAAATCTTAGGGTATTTTTTTCTATATCTTAGACTTCAATAGTACGAAAGAATAAAAGGCAGTTGCTAAATGTGTAAGTACATTAGTTATCTTTGAATCCCAGCTCCTCATTAATGAAGGAAAGACTGGAGTATGGATATTAAAGCACCTGGTACCTAGATAGTATTAGCCAAGATTACAGAAGTAGGGTGAATAGAACTATTTTCTGAAGTTAAAAATGTTGTGATGTTGTTAGTATTGATGTTCAATATCATTGTATCATCCTACAATCATATTTTAGGTGGAATTTTTCTATTATCTTTTCCCTACATTTATAGGAAATAAATTTGTCAAAATAGCAACCCAAGATGTAATTACTTCCACTGAAATAGTACTATAACTATAATGAAACATTCTACTTTTTTCATTTATTAAATGTAGCAGTAGAACATTGAAGTCTGTTTTATAGTTCAACAATCAAATCACATTTTTATCTAAAAAGCTAGCAAAATGGTTTAAACTAGCTCCAAAAGAAATTTCCAATTCATAGTAGGTTACATTCAAAACAATAAAAAAATTCAGTAGCTCATTATGTAAATTTAAAAGCCAAGAAATCTGGGTTCTTATTTTATTTTTAATCAGCTCAAATTAAAAATCCCACCATCAGAATTATATCCTAATTTCATTTCTCTTATGAAGTTGCCTATAAGCTATTCTAAACAACATTATCATAAAAATGGAAAAGTTGATTAGTACTTGTTATATATCAACAGCCTCAAATTTTTCACCAATAATAAAAATGTTCCTCTCTGTCAATGAGAAGCTGTATATTATGAAAAATTAGTGGTCAAGCAGTTATTTTTTTTCCATTGTGACGAATGTGTTCAATTATTGGGGGGCAAATGATTTCACCAAATCATAGAAGCAATATATAAGTCAAATCTTTTTTCATAATATTTATTACCATTTAGTTGAAGCAAAAGCCTAATTCATATTGCTTTCTGAATTCACACAACCAAATCGAATCTTTAGTAAAAATAATTTCCCCCCAACTTTTGCTTCAATTTATTTGGTCTTTTTTATTTTTATAAATTGAAATATGTAATGTTCTGATATTTTGCGATAATATTTCCACACTTAATTTTAACGTTTCGACAATTCAATTTATTTTCTTACTGTAGCTAGCGCTTTCGAAGGAACGGGACCTTCATTTTCAAAGCTGTAGACAGTTCTGGTGCTGATTGTTTAACATAAAAGATGCAAAATTAAGAGTTACATAAATTGAAATAGTAGAAATATCCTCAAGATCCACTTATATGTATACCTAAAAAAATCCATTAATTTTGAAGATAAAACTTTTTAGATATCTTATCAGGTTCTGAGATTTTCTATTTTTAAATTTACAAAAACCTGTTTAACTTCATCAATAAAGTAGTTGTCTGAATTTTGCTATTACTATTCAAAAAATCATAAAAGATAATTCTCCATTTAATTTCTTATATTGTTGTTATATATATAAGTGATATCCTCCGATTTAATAAATTTTGATATTTTATAGATCTAATCGGCAATCGACTTTTAGTTCTCTATTTAGCAATAATTGAATTTGTATCTTTGAATCCATATTGCTTTTGGAATCCAATGTTCATTTTATTATCATATATTCGCTGTCAGAATATAAATTCGTGTATGTATGTATGTATGTATGTTAAACCAAAAATACCAAAAGCTGTACTGATCATCACTAAATTCTCCAGCAAAAAAATAATTACCAATTTATACATATATATCTAATATAGCCTTGAGAACAATTGATAAGATTTTTAGCTGGAGAATTTTAAGTGCCATGGATATAATAATGAAATAATAATAATAATTGTTTGTTGCTGCTGTTGTTCAGCAGTTGATCTTCAGATGAATATGTTCATTCCAGGGGCTCCTGTTTCAGATCCTGAGAGTTTGCATGGTATTAGTTCTTTTAAAGTTGAATTTTGAGTCATTTACAGCAATTGAGCTTGGCCTAGTTGGTTAGCACTCTAGTTATAAAGGGGTTCCTTGTATGTGGTGGATGGTTTGCAGGAAGAAGTATTTCATTAGCAGCAGTAGACCTTGGTATTGCTGGGTAACAGGGAAGGGTGTTCAGGTTTAAACTCCTAAAGGACCACTCAGGATCTGCAATGTTTTGGGTAAATTTGACATATGTTGAATCAATTGTTGACAATTGGCTATGCCACATATCTTTTCTGGAATGATTTGCAGGGGCTTTTTTTTTTTTGAAGGGATAATAATTTTAAATCTTTAAAACAATCAAAATGGCTGTCATACAACCACATGACCAAGTGATTGGTGCCAAAACATATTTTACCATATTTCCAACTTTATCTCATGAAAAAACATATGTCAACATCCTCAAGAACAATTTGCATGTCAGCAATAGCAAAGATACTTGAAGGCCATTAATGAATAAGCAAATTTGAAGTTTCAGAACAACCAATGCAAACAACATTTAAAATCTAAATTTAAAACACATGGTTGTAGACCTCCCCCCCCCCCATGGTGTGGATGCCTGACATGCTGACAATAATTTGTCAAAATTTATTATTACCATGCCACAGAATACTTTTGCACAATTTAAGACATTTTCCCTTCTAGTCCATCATTATATCACCACAGATTCCAACTCCTCTCTATCATTTCCATCCCAATGTCTGGCACCTCAACCAACTCAAGTGCATACCACACATGAACTTATAGTTCCAACATCATATTGGAATGAACTCTGGAATAAATACTGGACTACTTAAGAGTAACACAGTGAACACATCTCATCATCCCAATGATCCAAAGAAGTTTACAAGATCACTCCACCAATTTACCACAAATGAACTTTAAATACCCAGCACATGAACAGTAATACCTTTGATACCTACAGTGCTTGCCAACAAATAAGCACATTTTATATAAAACTCATATAAAACTAACTCCAATCATCCTCCTTAAATGTTTTAACAAATATCACATCATGTATTTATCTCATAATGCTTTTTAAAATTTATGTAAACCTAATTTGAAATATGTATCTTGTTATGCAACAATTATTCTTCCAACTACTGTAAATCGTCTTTTTTTTTAATTATAAGCAAAATTATCAATAAAGCAAGTTATCTTCAGAGTTTCTGCTTAAATATTACATATAAAATAAGTGCTGTGTTTTGAGTTGATATTTTAGATCTAGTGTCTGAATATTCTAGTTCCTCGCTGAGGTAAGCCATAAGCTCGAAACCAATTGATCTGGGGATAAGATTATTTCAGTTAGAAATTTTAAATAGTTTCTCTTACTGCACTTATCAATTAAGAGCTTGTTTGACTTATTGGTATGCTCTCTGTTTTGGTATGCTCTCTGTATTACATAAGCAAAATTGTAAACCCTCATTGCATATGTAATATCATGTATCAAATTGTATCTTAAAACTCATGTTTTTCACATGCAACTTATGTAACACATGAACAATAAGACTGCCATGAAAACTATAATCCCACCAAATAGGCCCAATTTGTATACAATCATATATTAATATAACAACAAATTCAACCTCACACTCCATATATGTTTTCCTCTCATACTGCCATGGACTTTCATATATTTTTCTCATGATCCCATTTAAAATTTTTATATAAACTTAATTTGATACATGTATCTTTTTTTTTCTCTCATGTGTCATGGCATCAGCTGGGAAGCGAACTCACTAACCCAGGACAACTGCTTGTAAAGCAGTTGTCGCTGACCTCTTGACCATCAATGCTTGTATCTTGATCATTCTTATTTCAATTACTGTAAGTCATGTTTTTTCCCCTATCACATGCAAGATTGTAAACCTTTATTGCATATGTAATATCACATATTAATTTGTATCTAAGATCTTATGTTTTCACGTGTGACTCATGTAACTCTTTTTGAGTCTTAACAAAGTTTGCCTTTGAAACATAATAATAATAATCATCATCATCATCAAATGGTTATATTATTTAGGAGTTTGTAAGAAGTTCAAGTATCGTAAGTGAAAAAGCCAGTATATGTTCCATGATCTTGAGCTTCAGAGTTTGACACTCTGCCACTGCATCAAATCACACCCTGGTAAACAAATGGGATAACTAATATTTGGTGCTGTAATAGACCTTTCTTAAAAGTCATATCAGACTGAAAAGTAACACAGTATTTGCAATTTCATTTGACCAGCCTTGTATACCTATACATAAACTTATTTGATCCTCAATTCAATAGCTCAACCAAACTAAATCTTACATAAGTTTATAATAGTGGAAATATATTTTCAAGTAAATTACAATTCACATACTGTTTAAACAAACATAACACAGTACGTTAAATCCATTCATGTAAGGCAAAAATAATATAATTTTCAGCTCAAAAGTTATTTTATAGAAAACAACCAGGCCAAATACATTTATTATCTAAATGTTAAAACAGGCAAAACTCACTATATGTATTGCCACACACAGCAAGCTAGAGTAATCAATGGATGGCAGAAGGCTTGTGCCTTTGTCAGTGAGGAGCCTTGGATTTGAGAGCACTGCACCTAGATTTTAGGATCCTAAGATCTAGGTGCAGTACTTATTGGTGGAAAACCAACAAATTAATTGAAACATGATTTGAATTTCACTGGAATATGTTTCACAGATACATTTCTTTTCCATTTCCAGTCAACTAATAATTATCACTATGTTTATATATGAAATTTTCAATGTTTAATGTATCTCAAATTTTGTTTAATTAAATATAGAATATAGAGTCAAATTTCTCTATCTGTACAATGCTTACAATTGATTTAATCTGTTAACAGCCATTTGATATTTAATTTCTATTTGTACTATGTTATGACATTAGTTTTATAAATATCTGTTAATCAGCAATGTGTTTAATTGTTTTATGACATTTTCTATTTCTCCTAACTGCCATTTGTAAAATTGAACACATTTAAATTTTTTTGCACTTTGTCAATTTAAGAATTGAAAGTTTTGTCAGAGATATGGATAAATAAACAAATTTAAAAAAATAAATAATATACTTTCAATGCATACTTTATGAAATTGTCCTGCATGGATTGGTGTTGGGGTGAACTCTAGCTCAAGGTCTTTATATCACAACTCCATCTTCGTCAATGCCAATACTTAAACTTTTTAATAATGTGGGAGTAATAAATCATTTGATCATTTTGTTTTCTATTTACCATTAAGCATCAGATGCAACCCTCCATCAACCACCTTTTATCTCTAATTAACTATAAAACTATGAGAATGAAATTGAAAACACAAAAATATTTTCAATCTAAGCTCAATAACCTATACAGTCATATGAGTCTGAACTCAGTTCAGCACCCATACATTTTGGTGTCTTTGGCTCTTTAACAACCATAGCCACCATTATCTTATTAGGCAGGATTGGTGTTAAACCATTAAGCATCAGATATGACTATATAGGCTATTGAGCTTAGATTGAAAATATTTTTGTGTTTTCAATTTCATTCTCATAGTTTTATAGTTAAATAAAGATAAAAGGTGGTTGCTGGAGGGTTGCATTGGATGCTAAGATCTAGGTGCAGTGCTCTCAGATCCAAAGCTCTTCATTGACAAGCCAGAAACTAGTCTGGGGATATTGGATGAGTAGGCATTAGATAGGGATTTTATGCACAAGCCTTCTGGCATCCATTGATTACTCTGGCTGGTACAGGGTGGCACTACTGCATGGAGAGTTTTGCCTTGTTTTTTTCTATTTACATAATATCTGCTATGATAATTTTTGTTAAGGAATTAGTTAGAAGCATTTGTAAAATTATTAATATTTATTTTATTGCTCGATCATACTATCTTTTGTTGAGGTATATGTTAGAGTAATAAATCCATTTTTTAGTAGGATACTCGAAATGCATGTATGTACTATTATTTAGCAGAATGATTATATTTCATATCACTTATAATTCCCAGATTTTTCTCACTAGATAGTAAAAGGCAATACAAAGCTGATGATTTTTCTCAGTGATGACCCATTTTTTCTAGAAATGAGATGTGAATTACATTTTTATTATCTAATTTGAATTATATTGTCTTGCTTATATACTTTGGCTCTTTTTATTGTTACATATTATGCATATAACAAATTATTGCTGAAAAAGGCATCAAAACCTTTAAAAGACTTGGTTATATTACTGCACACAGCTATGAATATGAAGCCATGGAGCTTTTAAAACGTTAAGCATAAATAATATTAATAAATATAGCTTCTCTAACAAGCGTAAATGTTCATAATTTTTTGGATTAATAAACATGATAATACTATTTAAACTAGTATTCTGTTGGAAAAATTTTTAAGTTGTACAATAAAAAAAAATAGATATTAGCTTCAAATACTGTTAATTATTATTCCTGCTTCTGATCCTTTCCAGTTTTTGTATGAAATAAAGATATCTCAGTGACATGCATATCAAATTTGAAATCAGGTCTTTTAAGATTTATTTTGTATATTAAATGGGACAATTTTTGTTTTCAATGTTTCTATAACAATCGTTCCAATGATCTTCACTATCCACACATTGATAGATATGATTCAGCTAAAATGTCATTTCAGTTTGGGATTAATAATAAGCAACCATCTGCATATTGCCTGAAATATATATTTTTATATGTATTAATGAAAACAAGTCATATATTACACGATCTATATAGCTTGCATTATCATTATGTAATCAATAAAGAGTGTGCCCATAGCTCTAAGCAACCTTTTTTTAAAATGATAAATGCCACAAGAGAAAGCGTTTGAAATCTTTATCTAGGATTGTCACCATCCTCAGACAGATTTCAAGCCATGGCTCTCTTCAATGAGGAGCTAGGACATTAGATTCAGAATACTAACTCAAGCTAAGCATTTATCTAATACTTAACTATTAAGAAGATTTGAAACTTTAGACATTTATATATGTGTGTGTATGAGAGAGAGAGTGTGTGTGTATATATATATATATACATATATATATATATATATATATATATATATATATATATATATATATATACTCTTTATGATACTCAAATAAACTTTTAAGAAACAGAACTTGATGGGGAATGATATCCAAATTTTATTTGTTCATAATACTACTTGCTAGTGTAGAGTCAAAAACCCTATTGTCTTTTTAGAATGCTACATATATAAGTTAAGAGGTTTATTGCACATCAAAGTTTCTTCAGAACTCTTCACAAAATGGAGGAAAACTGGAGAAGTTGCTTAATCATTTGAAAGTTGATGAGAGTTTATAAATTTTTTTTTTTAATTTCCAGGTAAGAATATTTGAATACCTATTTATTAAACAATAACTAATGTCTAGCTTTGATAGGTGCCTAAAAATATTGAAACTTATATCAGTGTTTGAAAAATTGTGGCTATTCTAGTTTAAATCCAGGTTAGAGACATATTAGGCTAATGCCATATTACAATGACATATCCACTTGTATATATGAATAAGTTTACAAGTGTTGACTGTTTTCTATCTTCATCAGTTAAAAAAATTGCTTGTAAATGAAGAATATTTTTTTGTAATGACTTGCTAAGTTTATAGAATATTGTTGAAATGGTGTATATTTTTCTGCAAAGTAACCACAAATATTGGGAAAACATCTCTAACCATCAACCATGTGTCAAAAATTGACATTATAATAGTGAAATTCATCAATTTGTTTTTTATTGAAATTTCTTACTATAATATTTTTTTTTTTTGCTTTTTCTATTTTTTACTTTACCTTTGATATTCTTAAATGTCACTTTCAAAATTTATACATTTTTTTTATATTATTATTATTATGGCATAGACATTATCCAAATGATTCAAAATGTTTTCTCCCCTCTATTAATCATTTATAATTATCTTTTTTGCCTATTTTTTTATACCTTAAGTAGCTTAAACTACTATATAGCAAACAGTCCTTTTTTTGTTTAAATTTTATTGCTAATTTATGTACTTCCATTCTTTGTGCATTGTAAGATTTATTGATATTTATATAGGTGTCTATTTTTTTTCCTTTTTTTTTTATGTTTAAGAGTAACTTCATTTTTTTTTTTAAAGAAACCTTTTGATAAACTAGTTAATTATTCAGCTTTTTATAAAAATTTATTTCATCTTTTCTTATTTGCAAATAAACTATATATGTATTAAATGATATAGTGAAAAGCAGCTATATGACTTCAAAGCATACAGTGATCAGGAAATTGTCATTTAATCTTATCAGTGGTAGCACGTCAATGCTTTCAATCAATTTTTAAAATCACTAAAACATTTTCTGTTTTAATTGTTCAAAGTACCCAGTGTGATATAACAAAATGAAAATTAGTGAACCCAAGAGCTAGAAGTTCCTGGATTAAGTCTTAGTTGGGTAAAATAAGATTACTAAAATAATAAGAAATGGAAGTACTTCTATGCAGTTTACATAGTATAATACTTTATTGCATTTTCAAAGTAGCTGATAGTTTTGATTACTAAACAGTCATCCTCAGAACTATAATATATACACATTTTGTATAAATTTGGATTACCAACTTGCCATTTGGATGCTTGAATGTCACATGATATTATTTTATATATTGTCACAAGTTTTTTTTATTACCATGTTTCCCCGAAAATAAGACCCAGTCTTATATTAATTTTTGCTCCAACTCCACCTCAGTCTTTTAATTTTTTCAATGAGGTCAGTAACACCTGTTTGTTCTCTTACCCATATATTGCATTTTCTTTTCTTCTTATTCCCAACATGCATCTCTCCATACTTCTTGAGTGGTCTGAAGTCTCTGCATTGCTCTTCTATTAAGTATCCAAGTCTCAGATCCATAAGTAAGAACTGGTATAACACATTTATTAAAAACCTTCCTTTTCAAACACATAGACATATTTTCTTTTAATATCAAGTTATTTCTACCAAAGCACTCCACACAAGTTTAATTCTATGATTAATTTCATCCATTATGTTTCCATCTGTATTAATAATCTGACTAAGATATTTGTAGCTGTTTACTTCTTTTAATTCATCATAATCAATCTTTATTTGGATATTTTGAGAAAATCCATTAAACATTATTTTAGTTTTCTTAACATTTATCTTTAGTCCTACTTTCCTACTTTCATCTGATAACTTATAAAGTTATTATAAACTCCATTATTACTATAAACATAAAGATAGGGTAGTCATTCCAATTGATCATATTTTCTGTACTCCATGAATTCACAGAATTGTAATTGAATAATTATAGATCTTTGAGAAATTTTTTTAAAAATTTCATTAGCTGTAATAGACGTTTTTTTTTTTTTTTATTAAATGTCATAGCATCGGCCGGGACGCGAACCCGCAACCCGGGCAACTGCCTGCAAGTGCAAGGCAGTCGCGCTGACCTCTCGACCACCAATGCAAGACTGTAATAGACGTTTTCACCAAAATAATATATATATAACACATTGATTTAAAAATATGTTAGCCAATCTCTATTATCATCAGATTAATGGTAGAAGCTTAAAAAACATTTAAAAGTTTTAATTTCAGTGTACTGCACTTTAATATATACAGAAATTGTTATTTGTAATAGACATGATTTTTATGATGCTAAGTAATAATAATAAAAAATATTTTTCCATTTCTATTGACTGAAAATAGAATGAAAACAGTTAAAATGAATGTACATTAAGCAAATAAAATTATTTGTATTTTTTTTCCTATTAATTTTTAATATTAAAATTATCATTTATGATAATTATTATTATTATTATTATTTTGGATCTTGCTCAAAACAGTTAAAAGAAAGAAGAGGACAGAAATAACAACTTAGAACGCAAATATATTTTGTAAAAATGTCTAACATAACCCAAAAGTAAACTTTTTTGATAATTTATATATATGCATTATAATTTTTGTAACTATGATATTCTATGCAAAAAAGAATATTTGAGAAAAATGTAAACATACAATGCTTTAGGGCTACAGGAAAATGTTGCAGGAGTTATCAGATGAAAGTAGGACTAAAGATAAATGTTAAAAAGACTAAAGTAATGTTTAATAGATTTTTCCAAAAATATGAAAATAAGGATTGATTATGATGAGTTAGAAGAAGTTAACAGTTACAAATATCTTGGTCAGATTATTAATACAGATGAAAACATAATGGTGGGAATTAATCGTAGAATTAAAATTGATTGGAGTGCTTTTGGTAGAAATAACTTGATACTAAAAGGAAAATAGGCATATGTGTTTGGAAAGGAAGGTTTTTAATAAATGTGTTTTGTCAGTTCTTACTTATGGATCTGAGACTTGGACTCTTAATAGAAGAGCAATGCAGAGACTTCAGACCACTCAAAGAAGTATGGAGAGATGCATGTTGGGAGTAACAAGAAGAGATTGAAAATGCAATGTATGGGTAAGAGAACAAACAGGTGTTACTGACCTCATTGAAAAAATTAAAAGACTGAAGTGGAGTTGGGCTGGACATATTGCTAGAAGAGATGATAATAGATCGACAATTGAAATTTTAAACAGGATTCCAAGATATTGTAAAAGACCCAGAAAGAGACCGCATGTGAGATGGATGTATGAAATAAGAAAATGTGCAGGGGTGATGTGGAGAAGAGAAGCTACAGATAGGAAAAAATGGATTGAACTTGGAGAGACCTTCATCCTGCAGTGGATTGATAATGGTTGATGATGATGATGATAATAAAATACGATTCCACTTTTATTGTTAAAAAGAGATTGCCTTGACAACAGTTTGAAATTGTTGATATTGGGGTTGTCTAAGTGTTGATTGGTTTTTAATGAAAATAAGATTTATATATAGAAATAATCATACAATTTTATTGGGTTGTGATTCTCATTAAACTTTATTAATAACTATTCTTATAGGAATTTGTTTTATTTAATCGTGAATTTGACTTCTTTTAAAAATTAATTAATCAAAATCACCGATGATCTTTGTTCATCAATTATTTTCTGGGTCATAAATATTATAAATTGGATAATGTCCAAATTATAAAATAATAAAAAAAAAAAAGCAATTTTATATTTGATTTTTCCTTTCAAGGCTATTGTTGATTAACACGTGATTATTACTCATTTGAAGAGAATGAAAAAAAAAAAGGTTAATAGATATGAGTTCCTATAAGTATGTTTGCATATATGTATTTCAGCATCATTATTTTGCACTATAATGGATTTATTACAGCTTTAAACTATCTTTACATTTTTTCTATTATTTCTGCTTCATTGCTTCTATATTCCACATTATCCCAGCAAACTATATCATATATCCAAATAATATGTATGTCTTTCCAAATTTGTTAACATTTTTTGCGATCTAGTTTAAGATTTTAGTTGTCCGTGTATTATTTTCTAGAAACATAGTATGGCTGTTTGATGTTTTGTCTAAATATTTTGCTTTCCCTATTTATTAACTCTGACCTGTATTTTTCATACATTACTTTATTGGTTGTGTCTTTTAAACACCGGTGATTGATGTTGGAAGAGCACATTTATTGCCAATCTTTCTTTTTTTTTTTTTTTTGTACATATGCATAATTCATCAAATGTTAGATTTTTTTTATATATTACCATTTTAATTTATAATTATCCATAATCATTTATTTATTTATTTTGAAATCTGTTAAACATTTTTTTTTTTTAACATTTATCTTTAGTTCTTTACTAATTTTTACATTTATAGAATAGCACTAATGAATCTAAACCATTATTTATGGAAGCAAGATCGTCTTTATAGTTTAGATTACTTAAATTTTACATTTTTATTAACTCAATTTTAATTTACAAAATATTTCCCATAAAAAGTTCTGAAGAGATAAATTATCATTCTATTGTCACCATACAAAATAATTCATATTATAGTTTTTTCATATTTTTCAGTATTTGATTATGTTCTGGTGTAAGTAATGATTTTTCAAAATATTAATCACTTTTTAATGAGTCAAATATCTTTATGCAATTTACCAATCCAGTGGAAAATAGCAATTTATATTCATTTGATCTGTTCTATCATTCTTTAACATTTGAGTTTGGTTTATTATGCTGTATTTAATTTTAAATCAGCTTGTTTTGTAAAGATTATTTGTAATGATTTTAATAAATATTTATAAATGACTGATAGGTCAGTAATATCTAATATTTTCTTTTTCTTAAAATTCAATATCACTCAGTTATATTTTTATAGTCATTATGTATACCTTTCCAGCAATTTTTTTTATATTTTCTCACCTGCTTTTTTAAGATAAATATTTGTGGTTTTGTTATTTTCTGGAGTTTTTATGTTCTTGACCGATTTAGTTGCATATATCAGTTTTTCATTTAGAATGTGTTATTTCAAATGAAGATATTATTACTATTTGGACTACTTTTCCTGGTTTTTGTTAGTACATAAATGATAGAATTTTTCCACAGGTATATGATTTTATTATTATTTTATTTCTTAATTTTTCCCTATTTTAAAATGATATCTTATGACAGTTGTTTTGCTTCTTTAAACTTTTAGTTTTGTTTTTATATTTCTTTATATATTTCATCATTTCAAGAGAAAATTGAATTTTTGTATTTTTATTTCTGCTATCTATCTAGCCAACTGTTATTAATAAAATACCTTATTAGTTTTAACAAATGTATGCCAATTTTAAAGTATTTTGACATGTTAAAGTAACTTAGCTTAAAGCCAGTTAAGTATTTCTAAAAGATTAAAATTATCAACTTTTATGGCTATCATTTTCATCAGCTTTCATCTTTCTTGTTGACATTTTACATCCTTAGCTTAAAGCCAGTTAAGTATTTCTAAAAGATTAAAATTATCAACTTTTATGGCTATCATTTTCATCAGCTTTCATCTTTCTTGTTGACATTTTACATCTTATTAATATGTATTAATTTCTAAATCTGTTAATTACATTATAGTACTATTTTTTTTTGAGGGGAAGGGGGGTAATATTTAAACAAAACTAATATATTATTCTATGCATATTAAAAAATTTCTGAATATCAGTATTGTAATTTATTTTAAACATCTCTATTTAATTTTTTGTGTTCTGGAATTATTTAGATGTGAAAGTGTGATCATATTATGACTATGTAGTAACTCTTGATTATGATAACATTTCCTAAACATGTATATTTAAATTCATATGTTCAAAGATAATCTAATAAATACATTTGCTTCACAGATCTAAAACATTAACAAATCTTTGTTTACAAAAGTTTACATTTTTAGTAGGTATAAGTTTGTAATATTTTTTATAAGCATGATTGGCACTAAGAATTTGGATGCACATTGGGTCAACTTTTTAAAACTTTTAAATTTACTATTATTCTCAAAGTAGGGATTCTCTTAGAACTCTTCCACTGATTCTGTTTTATTTACCTTCGAAGATTTATTTACCATTTTCATACCATTTTTGTCTATTTATTGCAAAACTTTTCTATAAAATTAATTTTATGTTAATTTACTTTTTACTAAATTGTGTGTTTACTAGTGACATATGATTTCCTATGCTCTTTTCTTACATTATGATACTCATCATTGTATTAGTTTTATACTGAAGTAGACACAATGTCGTAAACATTCTGCACAATTGTGGCAATTTTAATAAGAATATTGATAATCATCCATAAATGAAGGAGGCAAATTTATCTATAAAATTAACCACTGTAACTATTAGTGTTAGTCAAACAAGCAACATATACAAATACTGTGCAAGTGAATTAAATAGAGTTACACAAATATTCACATCTATATATTATCAATATCAAATACTACTGATTAACTATAAGCTGGTCTTATTGAGTTTATTTTTTTATTTCTGATCTATAGTTGTTTTACATTGTTCCAGCATTTTTTTTAAGCTCATTCATGCATCTCACAAGTGATCTTTTAAAAAGTTTCTTTCTTGTAATTGAAACAGTAGTAACTGTTTCTCCCACTGTTTTATGTAAACATCAACAACTGAAAACAGATGGAATGATAGCATTATCTTTTAACTCTGTTATTATGATTATTATTACATTTATTAAACTGATTTTTTATTTGCTATTTAGAGATTGTTAGAACTAAGACTCAATCAATCTTGATTCTCAGAATATTTCATTGGTGATTTCAGATTATTTAGTTTCTACATTAATTAAAATAATAGACCAAATTCATGCTATAATTTAAAATTATGTCACAAAACTAAGCTTATATAACAACAGAGTTTTAAAAGATTGATTGGTATCATTCTATCTTTTCATAGTTGTCAACATTTACATGGCTAACATCGTATTATTTTCTCAGCAACTAAGCATTTTATTACTATTACTATAACAACAACAACAACAACAATAATAATAATAATAATAATAATAATAATAATAATAATAATAATAATAATAATAATAATAATAATAATAATAATAATAACAACAACAACAACAACATCATCAATTTATGCTGATCCAATTTATGCTGACTAGTATTTTTCCATTTTTCCCAAAATGAATTTTATGCTGCCTAATATTTCCATTTACCCAAGATGCAATTCATTCTGAAGTAGTATGTTTTCATTTTCACAAGATGCAATTCATGCTGACTAGTAGTTTTCCATTTCCCCCTGATGACAATTCATGCTAACTTGTATTTTTCCCTTTTCCTAAATTACAATTCATGTTGACTACCATTTTTCCATTTTCCCAAAATACAATCCATGCTGAACTATTATTTTTCCAATTTCCCAAGATGCAATTCATGCTGATAGCATTTTCCCACCATGCTAACTAGTACTTTTCCATTTTCCCCAGATGCAATTCTTGCTGATTAATATTTTTTTCATTTTTCCAAGATTCAGTTCTGCCTGACTTATTTTTCCAAGATGGTAAATATGCTGACTAGTATTTTTCCATTTTTTTTTAGATGGAATCCTTATTTAACAAATGAACAATAAGACTTAGTTATGAAAACTATACAACTCTCACCAAATAAGTCCAGTTTTTAGGGCACCATATATCAGTCTAACATCAACTTCAACCTCTCTTCTATATTTTTCATGTATTTTTCTCAATATCACATTTAAAATTTTTATATAAATTTAATTTGACATATGTATCTTGTTATGTAATAATTATTTTTCTTTCAGTTACTGTAAATCATGTATTCTTTCCTATCACAAACAAGATTGTAAACCTTTATTGCATATGTAAAATCATGAATCAATTTGTATCTAAGACCTCATGTTTTCAAATATAACTTATGTAACCCTGTTTGAGTCTCAATAAAGTTTACCCTTTGAAACATAATAATAATAATAATAATAATAATAATAATAGTAGTAGTAGTAGTGATGGTGGCGGTGGCGGCGGCAGTTCATTTCAATTTAATGTTAATTAACATGTGAACATGCAGTACAACAAAGACTAAAAAAGTTTACATTTGATTGCTATTACAGCTCAGTAACTGTTGAATTGCTTTTTTAAAGCAGTTATTTGACAAATGAAAAATATCAATGTTCTTAAAATATTTATAAAAATCTGGCAATCTAACCAATATAGAGCTTTTCAAACAGTCTGAATGGAAATATGGTATATAAAATAGTTCAGTATTTTTACCATTCAGCTTGGGGTTCTATATTGCATCTTTGTCTCCAACTCAGAAATATCTATTTCCCCTTTCACTATCTTTTGCAGTATTAACATGTCACTATGATTAAACAACTTATTACTTAAATTTTCTGATTTCTTTTTAAGCAGTATTAAATTTCAAAATTTATGTTCAACACTTTGAATTATATTAATATGTGATATTGTATCCACATTCCATATAATAGATCCATAATGAAGTTGTGTAATCAATAACATTGTAAATAACATCAATATAGTATTTAAATCAAAATTATTACCTATCCTCAAAATAGGACCTAATACTTTAAGCATTTTTGTTACACTATATGAAACATGCTCCATAAATGATCCATCAGCAGAGAAAGTTATTCCCAAATCCTTATGACTAATATCGTGGGGAATATGCTTACTATTTAATGCATAATTATATAAACTTTTACCAGATTTTCTAGTTAAAGTTACAATTTTACATTTTCTAGCATTTATAATCATACTATTTTTAATACACTATCTATCTAGACATTCTAACATATTTTGCAACTCCAAATGATCTAATGAACTATAAATTGTTTTAAATATTTTTATATCATCAGCATAGCAAAGAATATTCTTACTATTTATAAAATAATGCAAATCTGAAGTAATTATTGCAAATAAATGACTTAATACACTACTATGTGGCACTCCATAAATAGGATAAATACAATTTGATCATTCATTATTAAAGAAAATATAACGAGGCCTATTCAATAAATAAGATTTTAAAAGTTCAATCAAATTTTAATAACAATAATAATAGTAATAATAATAACAATAACAACAACAACAGTTGAGTTGTATCTTTAATTGAGGCATCCTTATATCAGTTTCATTATTAGGAAATATAGCTCTAATTTGAGATGCTATAATAATTTGAAATGCTACACAATTTATTCCAGCATCTCAAGTTTTACAATTACATCATATACTTCAATTTTTGATTATATATGTGTGTTTAATGCATTGGAAGTAAATAAATATAATATATTGTAACTTAATTTCAAATTGTGATTTTGTACTGTTATAATACATATTAGACCTGCTGTGAAATATCATATAGGTATTAATCGGTAATAACTTTTTAACCTTGCAATCTCTTAAAATAATGTCTGCATCGGATCTTCTTACTGTGTATGTTTTAAGTACTAGTTAATTGTCTTATTGTACTTATTTCAAAATACTTTTTTGGACATCCATAAATTTGCTTTTCATGATTGCATTATATAATTGTTTTTCAAGTAGGATTTTTTTTCTTCCATAAACATTTCTATAATAATCTATTTGATATTTTAAAGCAGAATTTTGAAACAAAAAAAAAAGGGAGGTAATTTTGTCTTATTATTAAGAATATCCATTATTGATTGAGTCATCTATAGTTTTACTAGAAAACAAAGTAATGTTTGTTAATAAAATTCCACTTAACGATTAATATTCTCACTTAAGAACTGCTGTCAATAATTTATTGCAAATCACTTTTTGTTTTACTAAATATTAACACCTTTTTAAAAGTGCATTTTTAAAATAACTAATGTTAATTCAGTTGTAGAGTAGTTAAGATAATAATTTTGAAGTGGAACAGTATGTTTAAATATCTTTGAATGTATATTTATGATGGTGATATTCGGAGACGATATTAAGAGAGGTACATAAAGAAATTGTATGGATATGATTAATTTCTTTTTCACTTTTTTAAATTTATGACTGTTGATTTTTAAGCAGTTTCTGAACATACTATCTATTTCATTTCTTCTTCTGATAGACTTTATAATATGTAATTTTATTATTTAAAATAAATAGTCTTCACAATTTTATTGGCCAGTGATTTACACCACATGTAAGGCAATGCACATTAGGGGTCTGTCCATGATTCAGACTTAGAATGAGGGTGGATTTTTGCAAAAAAAAAATTCAGATATCTTGGAGATTTTCCTAACAGATCTGAAGTTTTTACATGTATCCTGCTTAAACTCAACTTATCCATCTAACTATTACTGATAAATGAATATCTATGTATTCTTTTTGAAAAATAATGGTTTCAAAAGAATCTGGATTTATCCTATAATTGTGACTGCATTGATTATAGAATGAAAATATGATTGTAATATAATAAGACACTTAAGAGAAATTTCCTATTCCTATGGGTCTATTGTTTATACCTTTATATAAAGACAATATAATGTACTGTATGATTTTATTTTGTGTGAAAATATGTTTAGAAATTGGTTAATTAATTAATTGTTCTGTCATGGTTTGGTGCTGTCGTAGAATGGCGGACTTTGGAACTTATAGTCTTTGAATTATACCATTTCTGTCTCTTCAGAAATTTTAAACTTTCTATGAACTCCAAAGAAATAAAGTCTTTCAATTATTTATGAAAAGAACTCATTAAAATTTAAGTAGGGTCAAGAAATGATAAACTCTTATTGTTGATAATATTTTCATTTAGTCATAGAACACTATGCATTAGAGTGTCAGACACTGCAATGTAGGATTCTTGAATAGATTCTGTTGCTGGCACATCCAGTGCTCAAATTTCTTATGAACTCTTGAGCAGTAAAACCATTCTAATATTTATCTATTTGACCACTGTAGTATATTTTTAAATTGTTTTCATGTTTCTTTAAACAAAAAATGTAACATAATGAATGACACAATAAAAAAGTGAATGCTTCACTTTTATTAGATCTTTGATAAGCCAAGTAATCCTGTTGGAAGATTATGGGAGTTTGATAATTCTGGTTTTAATTGTATGGAATGGGGAGAGGAATCTATTCCCTCAAATGCTGAATGTTATTGTTTTTACAAACAACACAAATATTATTTCATTAGTATTTGAAATTCAAGAGTGGCTTTAGGATCATATTAATGACTATTAGAGACAAGATTAGTTTCTTTATCCAGATGACATGGCATAATTGAGTATATTTGACATGCTTGAGTGCTGTGAACAAGTGTTGAAATAATTTTTATTAAGAAATTGTAATTTTTTATATATATATAATCATTTGTATATATAACTATATTATTTACTTTTGAAATTAGTACCTTAAAATGAAAGATAAGTGCTTAATTGACAAATTAATGAAAACATCTTTTAGTGTGCCTGTCTAGATTTTCATTTGCAGGGACTATAATTAGGATGTTTATAGTTTCTTATAAGTATTAATTTACTATTTTGAATATTTTGAAGTTGCAGATAAGTATTTTGCAAAACTGAAAAATAACAAATCATTTACAATAGGATTTCACAGAATGTACAATTTATTCAATATATAAATTATATAGTATATGTCTTGTCTTACTGAATTAAAGATTTTGATAACAAATTTAAATGTTTACAATGAACACTATTGGTTGATATGAACAAGATCTTTCAGAACTTTCTTGCTTTGGGTAGAATTTCAAACCTATTTATCATATTACATAAGACTTAGCAATAAGTTAGTTTGATTAATTAACAGTATTAGTTTAGTTCTTAAAGGTCTTTTGATATCACTACTATAATTGTTTTATTAAACAATTACTTCTTTATATCTGAGATATTATATTAAATTTATTTTTTCACTGATATATTGCACGTATTTATTTAATTTAAAAATAAAATATATAGTGCAGTATTACTAATTTGACTAATTCAAATTTCTATATTGACTTTACTTCTCAAGGTTTCCCAATCTCTATATATAAGGTTAAAACATCAGGCAGTTATACTCTTTATATTTAAGATATTGTACTACATTTAATACATTTTCTTAATGATATATTACACATTAATTATTAAAATGGTAAACTTAATGTTCTTAAACAATAAACACAATTAATAGTCGTTTCACTAAATACTCATTATTTTATTTTATAAAGGCATTGGGAAACTGCCATTTTTTAAAATTTGTTTTGTATTTGTTGGATATAAAAATAGTGTGTATATTTTTATTTTTAAATTATTCAGCTAAGTCATATAACAAGATAGAAAAACTGGTTTAAAATGTTTTGTGCAGTAATTAAAGTAAATATCAAGAAAGAAAAAAATCCCCAAGAGAAGGGAAAAACTATCAGAGAAAGCTTATATGGAATGGCTGAAACAACAAATACAAGTATTTTTACTACAATTGCCTGCTTTAGTCAAGCATTGTTAGCCGAGAGGTCAGCGCAGCTGCCTTTCAAGAAAGCAGTTGATTGCAGATGGTTGTTGAGGGTTCACCTCCTGGCCGATGCTATGACATGGAAAAGAAAAAAAATTGCCTGCTTTAATTTGCATGTAGCGAAATTCAGAGAGTTTTAAGAACATTAGACATCTCTACCACATTGGGATTTATTATAAATTAATTTACTTGCAAGTTTGTTTATCATATTGAGTGAGTAATCAAAAAATTTATTTATGGTATGAAGCTTGTTAAATTTTTATTCAAGTCAAATCTTTAAAATTTACAAATAGAATAAATTAATTTTGTATGCATTTTTGCACTCATTTTTGGTCTTGTATTTTCTTTTTCTTTTAAATGATAGTTATTTTTGATCTCGGTTGTGAGTCTGGCTTGAGTTATCCTTAAAGACATGCATCTCAATGTACGGGTTAGTAGACTATTTAGTAATAAGTTTCTGGAGTCAATTATGTTTATTATTTCTTTCCCAGTAGTAGTGCAAAAATCAATTACCAGTTTTATTTTAATACGTTGTTTTCAGAATATTAAGTATATTCATATATGCTGTGGAAGAAACTCATTATTTAAAATTTATTTTTTTTAAAAGATCATTTCTGAAGTTGTTGTTTCAATTTAATTCAAGATAGTATTAAGTTTAGAAATTTACTAAAGGATTCTTTGCTTAAAGATCAGACTGGACTCCTATTATTAGACTATCATGCAAATTTACTTAACTAGTGAATAGATTGTTTCAGCAAATAATGATGACAAGATGAAACAAATGAATAAAATCTGTTCCTCCATTGCACGCAATTGTTTTTAATGTAATATTTTAGATTTACATAAGATATTCAGGTATTATTATTGAAAAGTTTAACTCAAGGTAAAAGTTCATGAATTAATTATTAACCAAAAAGAAAAAGGATAAAAGAAACTGAATTTGCCAATGGAATGGAATTGATATATTCATTTTTTTAAATTAGTAATCATGATAATTTGCTTGGGATATTATGCAGTATTAAAACATCATAAGAGCATATTAAGCATTTAGCAGTGAAATTCAGCTTATCTGAGCAAAAGTTTTCTTTGATTATGTTCATCATCATCATTTTTTAACTATTATGGATCCACTGCAGGATGAAAGTCTCTTATTTTAATTATTTTTCCGATATTCTAGCTTTCTTCTCCATAATACATCTGCAAACTTTCTTATTTCATCCATCCATCTCACATGTGTTTTTTTTCTAATTCTTTTCCCATCTCTTGGGATCCAGCTTAAGATTTCCACTATCCATTTTTTTAATCATCTTTTCTAGCAGTATGTGCAATCCCGCTTTGTTTCAGTTTCTTCTTTCAACAATAACCATAGTGCTGTTTGTTTTCTTATTCATATATTTTGTTTTTGAATCTGTTCTTGTTACTCCTAACATCATACTCAGCTGAAATTTGAAAGTGGAACTTTCAGCTCAGTTCCCAACTGTAGCTATTATGGTGTTAAACTACACAGGACATTTTTCTGTTTCAGAATATGAACATTGTTTAACTTTCTGAAGAACTAGCAACTGTGCCGTACTCAATAGAAATAAGGTTTATTTTTTCTTTTGTTTGAAAACATATTTATTGATTCAGAAATCATTCTAGTATTATAAATAATAAATGATTATTAGAAATAATGAATGTATTTTGTAAGTACATTATTTTCCTGCTGATGCCAAAAATTAATGTTGTTATTAAAAAATGTTATTAATTGCATGTTATTATTTTTAGTTTAAAGGAAATAAAAAAATCAAAATAATAAAGAAAATTCCATTTTTTGTTGACCATCCCTTTTTTTAAAAAAATGACAATGGCAAACATACTTTTTAATTATGATAATGCAATAATAATAGTTTTAACAAACAAGGAAATCTCTATTCTGTCATATTGAACAATGAATTTTGAGATGGGGAGGAAAGCGAGTTACGTTATTAAAAGTATAATTCTTGGAAATCTAAAGAATAATGAGAGTTTTTACCTCGAAATATATTTTCATAAAAGTATTAGACGAAACTGAATGCGTTTAAATATTTACCGACATTATATACATACTGATGGACATTGAAAATGGAAATTCGATAGTCATTGATTCCTTCTGCCAATTATTGGTTTTATTGTTAATTAAATTTCAAAGTATTAATCAATTCTTCAAAATATTTAAATAATTAAAATTTTGGAATATTTTGAATAAACTTTCTTTTTAAAATTTCTACTCATCTTATAATTCTGTTTTTTATTCTTATGAGAATACAAAAAAAAAAAAATTAAAGAAAATAAAATGCTACATAGATAGATACCCAGTTCACAATTATCGGTACATAAATGATTTTGAAAAAAATATGATCAGTAGAGGTTCAAGGAAACGAATTAACCTTTTCTTATTATTATTTGATCTTGATATATGAAAATATATCTGTTTGTGTAAAAATATCTGGGTAGGATTACACAAAAGACGGAATAACAACATAATAATAAGAAACTAGAATGAATATGAAATCAATATAAATTATCGAGATTCTCTTATCCAGGATCAATTAATGGTAATTTATTAAAGCAAAACTTAAGAATTGTCACTGCTTTTTAATGATTCTATTATTACCTCATTTCAGAACTTTAAAAATGCTTCTTGTAAAATTAAAAAAATATATATAGTAAGTATTAAAAAAAATGAATTTTTTAAAGTCTATGTGGTAGTGTTTGCAGAATAGGCAAAATATGACAGTGAAAAAGATATGTGGACAAAATCTGTTAAAATTAGTTTGGTGTGTGTGTGTGTCTGTGTGTGCAATTTTAGTGTATAATGTTAGAATAAGCTAGTTAGTTGCCTTGCCCTTTCTAGTTAATATTGGATGTATTTCTATTTTTAACGTAATGTTAAATTTAATATATTATTTTTCTATGCTCATAAAATTGAAACCTTCATAGTTATGTAAAAGTTTTGATCTTTCTTATTGAACATATGTAGTCCCTATGGTGACAGTAAGCTACTCATATCAATATTTGTATAATTTTAAACAGTTGGTGAAAAAATTCATGGAATCGATTACTTTAAAAATAACATCAATGAGAGATGTATGCCTGTGATTCAGAATTCAATTCAATGCTTAATGATCTTTGAAATTTTTTTAATAACAGTAGGCCAATGCTTTTTGTCAGACCATGACTAATCCAGGCAGCATTCAGTTTTTGGTTGGTAAATGGGTATTTAGGCAATATCTTAAGTCTCATAATTTTTTAGGTTAATGTGGATAGGTCAGATGAGTATTGCATTGTCTATTAAAACAAAAGCCTAATTTTAACATACTATAATCTTCAACTTTGATCAGGGAGTTATATGGATGCTTAGCTATTCGTTCTTTTTGATAATATGCCAAATTGTGTAAAAAAGTGCATCCAAATGAAAAAATCATTATTAATCTTTTTTATTTAAATATTTTGCTGTAATTATACATTTTCAAAATTCAAAATATAATTATTAAATGTCTTTCATTTTCACACAATTTTAACTTATGTGACCAAGGTCTGTATATTAGAATGAAGCTAATTTTGCATAAGTTAATTTTTATATAGATTTGGCTTAAGTTTACTTTTTAATAAATTTATTATTAAAATTGATGTTTAACATAATTAAAAGAATGAAAACCTTGGAGTTTTTTTTCCTTAAATAAATTTATTTACATTTTTTTTCTTTCTCATTATTGTAAATTTAAGTTCTTCTAAAACATCATTTAATTATAAAAAATAAATACATTTTATATTTATTAAATTAGAACATCTTTTTTTTTTTTCAAAAAGCAAATAGCAACGAAAAAGACTTATCTCTGTACAATCATTTTTGTTTGACATGTGATGTTATATCGAAGTCAGGAATCTCTCAGCTACTATGCCCATAGAAACCTGTTAGCCACTTTACTTTCCCTTTCCATTTCCCACCCTAAATTTTTGCTGTAATCTTCTCTATCCTCCTCCAGCCCATTTCCACAACATTATCTTTGTCCACTCTATAGCCTTTATATCTAGATCCCCCTTATCTTTTGCTGAACCTAGCATAAAAACCAATTGCCTCACTTTCTGTATAATCACTTTGCTTATATTTATTCTGCTTCTAAGTATTTACATTCATTTAGCAGATGCCTAATATTTTCCATGCCTTCCTTACGTAACTTGCAGACTAAATCACTTACATTTCTCCATTTATGTGTATATTGCTTTGTTGCTAATGATCTTATTTAAAACTACTTTCCTTGCTATTATCTTAAATTAACTCACACCCAATATTCTGTTTACTTCTATATATATTTAAATGCTTTTTACTCTCCATACTAGTTCTCCCTCTCTCCAGCTCCCTATTTTTATTAATGCATCTATTCTTCTATCCCATTCTTTGCCACTATAACACTCAATAAACTTCCTAACACAATCACCCCATCTTTTGTACAAGTATGCTGACATGAAGTCTTTATCCAAATCTGCATACCATACTAACTTTCTCACCCATTTTGTTGCCCCCATCTCATAAAAACTTGACCATCCCATTTCTCTTTGAATTGCCTCCTTTGTCATTCACACATCTGCATCTAATGTATGTCTACCTACTTCTCTTTGTATTTTTTCTAAGTAATCTAATACTCCTTTACTAACACATAAGGCATTGTTATCATAAGTTATAATGAATCACTACTATAAATTAACTCTGCTACTGCCACTTCCTTCTATACAATTCTTGCTACATCATATTTATTATATGAAAACCCTGTCAATGTCTTTATTAGTCTCTCTCTTAATTTATCATTTTTTTCTCCCATTTATTCAAGCAATTCCTCTAATTACTTAAGTTGATTATCAAATACTTATACCTATTCAGCACATTTAATTTTATATTCCCCAATAAAAAAATTTTCTTTTCTCTTTCCCCAGGATTTATCATTATTACTTTTGACTTTTCTTCACTAAATTTAATCTTTATCTTTTTATCTACCCTTGTGCACATCTTCAACATAACTTCCATATCTTCCCTACTTTTTGTATACAAGAAGACATCAGCAAATAAAATACCTGATAATGTATACACTCCCTTGCCATCTATTAATGGTATCTCTACTCCTCTTCCTATCTTTCTATTGCTCTTTCTATTTCTCTCAAATATAATAAAAACAAAATAGATGACATAGGGCATTCTTACTTTAGTCCCACCCCATTTTTAACTCTAACTGATTCTATATTTCCAATTGTTATGCATAATAACTATTTTTATACAATCTCTTAATAAGATTTACTAAAACTCCATTCATTCACAAATTTACTAAACTTATGCATAGTCTATTTCTATTTACTCTATTGTATGCCTTCTCTAGATCTATAATGACCAAATATAAATATCTCCTTGTATTCCTGGCTCCAAATAAACTATCTCCTATATGCCTATCCATTCTAAAACCTCCTTGCATTTCTCCCAAACTATATTATTTTCTTCCACCCATTTTGCCACCTTCCAGCCACCCTATATGCAAAAACTGTATATAACAATGATTACCACTACCAGTATATAATTATTTATCTTTCTATAGTCCTTACTCTTTTCTTTAAATAATAGCCTTACTTTTGTATTATTCCAACTATCCAGAAATTTTGTCTTCTGTTCCATCTTATTAAAACATGATAATAGGTTTAATTTTGTCCTACTTTCTTAAATCATTACCATCTCTGCTGCCCATCCATCAAAACCTCATGCCTTTCCACTTTTCAGTTTCTTCCCTGCCTCATTCAATTCATTTTCTGTAAAACTAATATTTCCATTACTATGTGTGTTTATGTTTGTTATCATTCTATCTTTTACATCTAACATCTTTTCTATATCCATTACATACTTATTTAAGATTGTTTCTAATTCTTCTCTAGAACTATACTCTTTCATTTATCTCTTAGTAATACTATTTCTTTCTCCCCTACATTCCTCCTTTTAATATGTTTCCAAAATTTTTTATTCCCATCTTTTCTACTTTTATTAATATTCTTCATAAATTTATTATTTAATTTTATTCTCTCTCCATAAGTATCTATTTTAGCCAGCCTCTTTTGTTTAAAATAATTTTACTATTTAATATTAACATTTTTTTATTTTCTTTGTTTTTAATAGAACATTTATATTTTCTGCATGTTGTTTTCTTCTTTTTTTACACTTTTATTAATTCTCAATTTTCTATTACTTTTATTCTTCTGAATATTCTTACCTAAACCCCTATTTGCCACTTTTTCTGCTTCATCACACAGTCCTTATATTCAGCCCCAACAAATTCTTCCATGATTTCTTCTACTTTTATTTTATACTTCCCTAATTTATTCTTATTATTCACTCTCTATCCACATCTTTCACTATCCTTTTTAGAGTTGCTTAGTCTTAGGCGAAGTGAAGCAGAAATACCATTTCTTGCTAAATCAAAATTTGCCACAGAAAAATTAAAAATTTGATTAATAATTTTTTTTGTTATATTTTCTTTAGCATGTAATACCAATAATCATTTGGATAACTGAAGCTTAGTTAAATCTTCCCACAGTATTACTATACTGTGCAAAAATTGTGATTTTTAGAAAGCTTTATAAGTCTAATTTCCTCCCACCTTTCAATACCTATTGGTTATGTTTAGTTATTGGTCTTAGCTTTCAAGTATTTTTTAAAGGCAATATGCTCTTGATGCCTACAGGAATGTGACATTTCCTTCACCAGCAGTGAAAGCCAAATCATACTATACAATCACAATTATTTTTAGTTTTCATGGTATTACTTACCTGATAACCCATATTAACCTGGTAGGTACCATCACTTTCTGAAGCTAAGAATAGATTAATACCCATTTAATGATCAGTATTGGATGGTTAACAGTTTAGATGCTGTTTATCACAATGAAAAACCTAAAGACTTGAAAAAATTTCAAAGTTCACCAGCTAGCTCTTTAGAATAATATTTGAATTTAAATAATATATTTAGTTTAATTATAAAATTAAAATAGAGATATATTTGTTTTAAATGAAATTTGATATCAGTAATTACAATTGTTGGGTATTATTTTTATAGTTTTATCAACAAAAAATTAATAATAGTAAGTTGTTTTTTTATTTATTTAAAACAAAAATGTTTTGAATCCTATAATTATTTTAGCTGTTTTTTTTCTTCTCAGATCGTTTTTTCCTTCTTTGCCGCTATTTATAATCACCGTTTTACCTGTCAACTGTCTAACGAGTAATTGAAGGGAAATTAAATAAAGTTTTTATCTGGTACCTGCTGCTGATTTTTTGGGTTGGAATTTTGAAAAATGATAGGTATGAAAATATTCAAAAAACATATATTAGAAAACTGACAGCAGATACCTTTGTTATAATTCCTTTGTTATAATTATTTTTATTCTTGTGATATATATTAAATATAAATATTTTAAATTACACAGGAATAAATTAATAAAGATGTTTAACTTCTCATTGTTTTTTTTTTTTTTTAAATCATTACAATATTTATCAAAGAAAAATAGAAAGCATTAAAAAAATTAATCAGCTAAATTGCTAAGGCTTTTATAAATTAAATTTTTAAATATATATAAATTTTTTAAAAAAATTGTAAGAAATACATTCATTAACTCATTTATTGATCTTTATAAGATTTGACTTAAAAGTTTATGTACGTATACATATTACGATTATTTGGCCATAATTCGGCTAGTAAACTCTTTGGGATTTTTTTTTTTTAAAAGATTAAAAGAAAATGACTTGCATGTTTTCATTTAGGATAATTATAAATTTACGAATGGAAATTTACTAAACAATGTATATTAACAATGCAGTTAATTATTTGTTAATAACAAATGTTTATTACAAAGAGAATTTATTATATAGTTTTTATTAGCACAGAGTTGAGAATTTATTTATCTAATAATTAGTAATTGCGTTAATATACTTTGCCTCAACTGTCTACTATAATATCACACAGTACCATTTAACCAATTATGGAGCACAGAACGTTAGACGATAAAAACGCAAACTTATGGCAAAATAGATGACTCCTTATTTAGATTTAAAGAGTGAACAATGAATGTAATTTAAAATTTTAATCCGAAATGCTGATTTGATATTTAATATATATGATCATTTACTTTGTGTACATAAATGTATACTTTGAATAATAAAATGAAAACTACAAATCAAGCATTGATGGTCGAGTGGTCAGCACAGCCGCTTTACAAGCAGTTGTTCCGGGTTAGCGGGTTCGCTTCCCGGCCGATGCTATGACACATGAAGAAAGAAAACTACAAAAAAAATTCTTTAAGTTTTTTTTCCCCATGTGTCAAAGCATCGGCTGATAAGCGAACCCGCGACAACTGCTTGTAAGGTAGCTATGTCGACCACCAACGCTTAAAAATTCTTAAAGTTTATAACACTCTTCTATGAGCAAGAATAATATTTTTAATAATAAATTTTTATTTCTACAAAATAATAGAAAACTAAATTGTTTATTTGGTGTCTTGTTGCATGTGTATGCTACTTGTCTGTGGAATTATGATCCATATACCAAAACAGAGAATAATAAACTAATTCATTAGCACTGATGACAAACTGTCACGGAGGCAAAAGAAAAAAAACAACCATATAATACATATTTGAAAAACGGAAATTCATCGACTAAGCAAACAAATAATGACTGAAAACAAATATCTTCAATAAGAATCATCAATGGAAACATTCCCGAAAAATTAGTGATACGTCATTGTTAATTTAATTTTTTGTGTAATATTTCCATTCATCACACTTATTTTTAATCACTGTTTGTTTGCTAAAAATATTATTTTCAGATTTGTTTTGTAGGTATATTAATATTTTTTTATTAGTCGTTTAGTAGACTAGAGATTATCCATTTAATGAATAATATTTCTGTAGTGTAATTTTTACTATACCACTCTCACTCAAAATAATATATTAATATACTTCCACTAAGTAGTTTGTGTTTTAGTTGTGATGTCAGTAAGTTTGACATTTATCAGATAAACTACAGTAATTCCCTATAGTGATAGAGATATGTGTAAGGGAATGTGATCTGAGCCAACTAATGAGTGCTGGTTCAGCATGAAATGGGCTTCATGGAGAACATATACTTTTTCACATGTCTTTGGTCATATGTTTATTATTACACTCATCTACAAGGTGTTAAAAGCTGATAGAAACCAGTCCCTATCTTACATGAGTGTGGTCTAGTGAAAATTGCACTACAGAAAAAAACATTCGCTGTTTTGTAAGTATATTATATTATTTTCATGTTTTCAAATGCATTTTGTAAATTTTTTTAATAAAAAGTATAATTTATCAATTAGCTTATTTTTTGTCTATTTTGATATGAGAATAATGAGTTGCAAATGAGTTGTCCATAATGTAACTACTACTTAACAATTGTTATTGTGGAAGTACACATTTTGGAAAGTAGAGATAAAAATGATCCTAATTAAATATTGTTTATAAACATCAGTTATCTATCAAAAAAAAAAAAGGTTTCCACACTAAACCAGACCATTTTTGTTTTCATCTTCTTTATTTTAGCCACTGTCATATCATATAAATGCTAACAACTTCTTTCTTTTATCCTGTTTAGTGATAATGTATGTTTTTAATTATTATTCTTATAGTGAAAATTTAATTAGTATATAGAATATCATTTATATAATTGCCAGGAGTCTGTACCAATTTGATAAAACCCAATAATCTTTTATTAATAAATGCAATGCCTAAAAAAATGCACATACATACATTATTTTATTTATGAATCAATGTTATGGCCAAAATTTAAAATGGGTTTTATATATTTGCCTTTGAATAATTTGTTACTAATTAGTTACCCACTTAGCAGTTATATTGTCTTTATATGGAAATTCTTTTTCTTTAAAAAAAAAAAACACTAACTGACATATAAATCTTATTTAAAGAATTAAAATAATTTAAAACTACTGTTCATTATTATAAATACTATTGTAAGTATTTAAGAATCTCATAACAATTAGATTATTTTGGCAAGAATTAATTCCATGCACATATTCTGGGATTGCCAAGTCTTTTTTTAATATCATTTTAATGTGAATAATAAAATCATTTGTAATTTATACATCTCTATTAAGTATATTGTATATTGTTTAGAAAAGGTTTGGTAATATTAGTATATAATTAATGCTTAGAAATAAGAAGGAAAATTCCTTTTTATTTCCCCCTTGGCCGTCAACTTTATTAATTGCTTAAATCAGTTTTTATTGTGAGAAGACATTGTTATAGATGTTACATTGAGCTTTTAACATGAAATGTTAAACCGAGTTACTTTATTATAGTATTATCAAGTTATTAATTATATTGGGACAGCTAAACCAAAACTATCAAATTTTGATTAAATCTTATCATTTTGGCATGAGATATTTTTAAAATTTTATTTATCAGTCTTTTAAGACTGCCATTTTAATCAAAATTGTATATAATAAAAAATAAAGGTAACCATGAAATCTGTACTTTTAGAAGTATGATCCCAGCTTCACCAGCAGTGTAAGCTGCATATAAATTTGTCTTTTCTAGTCAGAGCGTTGCCATTGATTTGACTAACCCAAATTAATCTGGGATCTTATGAGATCCAGTTAAGTATGGTTAGATTGTTCAGTTATAGACTGTCTATATGAAAGAATAATTTTAAGTATATATCCTGAAAACATTTCAAGGTTAATCAGGATTAGATTTAACTTAGCAGATGAATGCACCTAAGACATTATGGAATTAAATTTTTAAATTTACATAATAATTTTATGTATGTGTTTATCATATGTGACTATTTTTTGAGAAATCATATGAGTATTCAACTGTTAGTAATAGCACATCAAACAGGTTAGTATATACACAACATTTCAAGAGGTATTATTCTCTCCTCTTCTTCAGGTGTTGCTGGCCTGACCAGTGATAGTATTAGCATGGTATTCGAACCTGGACCCTTAGATTCTTGAGTATTGAATTTTAAAATAATATTCTAACCATGTTTTACATCCAAGACTGCCTCAAGGGTAATCAGAAATTTGAGTATTTAAGTCTACAATAATCGTTTTTCCTGGAAGTGATCTAGAGACCAAAAATAATTGATCAACAATATTTTTTTTTTAAATTTTAAAGAAAGTTTTTATCATAGTGCCCCCACCCCACCCTAAATTCTGGCTCTCTGAAATGTTGTTCACTCTGCCTAGAACCTATCTTGTATATGTCGATATAGTTAATTAAAATTTGCAGTATAAAGGCTCATTTTATGTTCAGGAAAGTAAATCAAAATAATATGAAAGATATAATAAGTAGTTTTACAGGGTGGCAGATATTTAATATCTAATATATTTAACTAAATGTTTTCTATTATAGATTTATAGTCTTAATTTTATATTTAGAACAATTTTTCAATTCGTGTGCATATACATTATACAACAACATCAATAATAAAAATAAAATTGCAGTTTAAGAGTTTGTTTTTGTTAATAAAATGATAATTATTATTTAGTTGTAGTTTTTGCCATTAAAAGTATTTGAATACGAATAATTCTCGGTGATTTCCAAAAAATAAATGATTTTTAAAATTTATTTATATTTTCTAAAGCGTAGCAATTAAGTAATATTTTCCCAAGTATTGTATCTTTATATATATATACACAAAGCTTTATTAATAATAAGCTGTGTGAAAATATTATAATATATTTACAGTAAAATAAATGTGTGTTAAGCAGGCAAAAGTATGATGAAACAGCAACATAATAGTACAGGTAACACAATAAGATGTTTATCTCTAATTAAATGTGATACAAAATTCAAGAGTGACTGTTCTAAAATTACACAATTATGATAACTGAACTGAAAAAGAATCTACAAATTTATTTTCAAGAGTGAAATAATTCCTTAAGCTATGAAAGAGCATGACTGATATAGATTGTTGATTGCCAATTTTTGGTCATGATGTTTCTGGATAAAAATTTGAACGAGCAAAGGTATGAGTTAAATATATATATTTTTTAGTATATTGTACATTTTATTGACAAATATTATGGAACAGTGTGCAGCCATATAGTCCTTAGGGTATGAATAATTACAGATGCAATAAAAGTCTGAAAGTATTTTTTTTTTTTTAGTAATTACTTGAGGTTGATTGTTTGCTTATGAAATACAAATAAGCATAGAGATGGGAAGTATGTGCATTTCTCTCTAACTATCTGATACAGTCCCTCATACAAATTCTGGAACTTCTTACAGATACCCTTCTCTGTTTGGCTAACTGGGTTTACTCTAACCCATACTTGTCCCCTTTTCTGAAACTGTCAACTTTTGGAATTTTCCTGTCTGTTATTAAGCTATCTGCATGCCTTATCCTCAACGTTGTCTTCCTTTGATCTGTCTCTTTATTGATACCTTCATGGATGATTGGTAACTTGGCTTTGTACAGTCTTGTCATGGATTTTCGGAACAGTAGTCAAATATATGAGGACCCTGTGAACTCATTCTCCATCCAGTTGTTGTAATTAACCACTTATGGCAACTGTTTCACCCACTACTTGTGATTCAATGATGTGTACATTCTAAAAAGTCATCCCAATTCTCTCATTATCCATTTTTAGGGATTTGACTGAGGATTACAAATAGATGACAATACATGCTGTAGTTGCTATAAAAGGAGTCCCATGGTTGGATAAAACATCTTTGGTTTACCTACTTTAGGGAAATGTTGCATCTCTAATATTCATATGGTGTTTCTTGCATTAGCCTGTGACATGAGATATGCAGACACCCATTTTAAAAAAAACATATACTACTAATATGTATCTCATTTTCTGGAACCTAGGTAGTGACTTATAAAAATCAATAGCTACCAGGTCATTTGGTTTTTCAGGAATTATGTCAATCTACCCTTGTATGAACTGTTGGCAGGCTTTGTCTACTGGCACACTTCACATCCTTTTAATATATTGGATATCTGATACCATATACCATGTCTTTAACACTCTTTCTACTTTGTGAATCCCATAGTGGCCATACTTCACATTATTTTAATATGTTGGTTATCTGATACCACATACCAGGCCAGTAAAAACATGTCTTCAACACTCTTTCTACTTTGTGAACACCATAGTGTACTGGTCAAAACATGTATATCCATTTAACATGAGCTGGAACTCACAAAATGTTTTTCAAATCCAGTCAAGCCTGAGATTTAGATCAAAGACCAGCCTGAATTCGACTCCACTGTCTAAGCCCCAGATCAAACACCTAATGGATAACATAATAGTGATGGCACATGAGAATTAATTTTACTCCAGCCCACACTAGCAAAGTGGAGAAGATAATAAGACATTTATTAACTATGACTTGACTAAAATATATATACACATGGCTGTATGTTTGGAAGTGGAGAAAAGAGAAATTTGAACAACTCAAATAAGTTAGACAATAAAAATATAGTTTAATATAATGACTGATTATTTACATACATTTATAAATTGATTTCAAACAGTATGTGCATGAACTAGCAAGCAGTAGATGATTACATAGTGTAATTCACACTATTATTTCTCTTATGCTCTTTATTAGCTAAATAATATAAATAAGCACACATCTTTGGTGGGTCCAATATTAAGATGCCAATCGATTATTGGAAAGAATTTACATAGAATTTCTATTAACACTTTTATATACGGTTCTGAAACATGGTGACTAACATTATTACGTCAGGGAGCATTCTGAGATTCATTACAGATATAATACAAACTATGTTCATGCCATTACAGTCATGAAAATAAATAAAATACATTTGAAAACATATTTGATTATATGACAAAATACTTAATGAAACTTCTTTTAATTAGCGCTGGTTAGAGGAATGCTTTATTTTCCCCAAGGCATATAAATACTCTTAAATACAGAAATAAGTTATGATGGTGGGATTGTATAAGACTGAAATAAATTTCATTAATAAAACTAGAAGTAGTTGGCATTTATATATATTTTTGAGCAGATCACAATTTCAGTATTATTACAGCACTAAAACTAGGTCAGAAGCAAAAGAAATAATAATAATGCAAAGTTTGGGTGGTACTGACATAATAGCCAAAAAAAAATAACTAAGAGGAAACGATCATGCTTTTGGACGAGAACAAAGTCTAAGCCCTCCTTCTTGGGTAGTGCTTAGAGAAAAGTGGATAGGCATGGCATGGCCCAGACTTTTGCTGGTATAACCGAAGCAAGAGGCCTTTTATCTATGAAGAAGTGAATATGCATAGTGTGTGCCAAACTTATGGGAATCACCACCAGAGGCATTTTTATATGAAATAAATGTGGTTCCGGATAACTCAACTATCTACGGAATGAGATATGAGAAGAAATCTATGGGTTCGAATTTGTCGCAACCCCCAGATTAGAAAACTAGAAGCACGTAATACATCTATATATGAAGATAGCCAAATGTCAGTAATGCAGTAATGATACATGTCACTAACAACATTGAATAAATTTTATTGCTTTGAAATAAATGATCCTTGTTTGAGTACTATAATTTTGACAAATAATATGCTATGCAGATATATATATAGAAGAGAAATTTCCCCAAATAAAATATACATTAAGATTTTATCTAGTAGAAGACACATTAAGATTTTACTTAATAACTATACATTAAGATTTGACCCCCTCCTTTTCTTCTATTTAAAATAAATCAATCCCACCTTCCTTGATTTTATAATAAATGGAATATTTAAAGACTGTATTTGATATTTTAAGAGTATGGAACAATAAAATAAAAACTAGCAGTTATATGTATAGAAAACAATTAAGTCACTCTTTCAGAATTAAATAAATAATATTTTATAAGATTTCAGAGCGTTAATTAGCTTGAGTTCTGGATTCACCATGGGTAGAAAATCCAGAGTTAAACAAATATATTTTTATACTAAAACATAAATAAAATGTTGACTCTAAAAACAATCTGGTGAGTGTATAAATTAATAATGCATCATGTTTTAAGGGAATGTTAATAAACTTAATTCGTGAAAGTTTACTTAAAAAGAAGAAAAGATTTTAGAGATTCAACTTGTTAGATTGCTTAGGATTGGAATAATAATAATAAAAACATACATAAAGTCAAGTAATGAATAAATAGAAATTATGACTGCATCAAAGTTAATATGAGAATTAAATTTATAAAAAATATTTAAGAGCAATTTACATATTAGAAAAGTCAAAAAGTTAAATATTACATTAGGAGAGATTGATATAGAGTTTGAGATTAGATAGGCAGGCTAGATTTAGTTTCAATGGTGGCGGTTTGAAATAATTTACCTTGCACTATTTTAAGAGTTCATATTAAAAAGTCCAGCTTGTGCATGGCAGTTCTTATGTGACAGTAAGCTTCTATTTAGCATTCGGGAAAATTCTCCATGGGCCTTTACTTCATTCTTGGGCAGCAGAATGGTATAGCAGCAGAAGATGATGACCCAACAGGGCCGAGAAGGGTGGTGGACTTACTACTACATCATTATTTTTTAACTTTCACACCAGCGTAGGTTATGTTCACTGCAGTTCTTTCAATAGTAGCTAATCTCCTGGTGATTTAAAACCGGCCATTTTATATTTTGCCCAGATATTTCTGGAATGCTTTTAATTACTTAGTTCATTGTTTTTGAAAGATGCAACTGTTAGATAACGTCGAAAAATAAATTCAAATCTATTTCCAGATTAGAAATAGATTTGAGAAAAATGTTTATAACGGCTAGGTGGTTTATTCTTTAATCTTAATCCCATTTTAAGTAAAAACTTTAATTAAAAATACCTTCCCCAGATTAAAACAATAGCGTCTCCAACCCTTTAATTATTTTTGGGCAATTAACAGTTCATCTTCCATATTGGATTTTATAAAATATACATTTTAATAAAAAAAAAGTACTTTAAAAAGAAAAAGTTTAAAATGACGTATAATAAAATATTTACAAAAAAATCAATATTTTGTTAGTATTTTGCTCCTATATATATATATATATATGAGCCGCACCTATAATACTTTAATAAAAAAAACCCTAATAATTAATAAAAAAGAATTAATAATAATTAAAAAAAAAAATTGTTAGTGAAACGCTAAAATTTTATAACTTAGGAGCGCATCTCAAATATATACATAATATATATATATATGACCAAAGGAGTAGAATGGTATATAGGGTTTAAACACAGGTTAGTAGATGGAAACATGAAGCTCAATCTTAAGCTAAGATTGACTGCTTCAATAGTGGTCATACAAACATTGAGTATATTTAGTTAACACCTTGTAAGCCCTTAGGCACTATCATTATCTCTTTTCTCCTTTATATCCATTAAGTACCACAACAACCTCTCTCTCAAACAATATTTTCCCTCATTTTTTTCAGTGTAATTTTTCCTTGACCCATCTTCACTTTCTTCTCTCTTTAGACTATCTATAATTATTTGGTATCTGGAGTCTTGTCTCTGTTTATCACCTAAGTGTCTAAGTTCATCTTCAATAGAAATATCTTTTTCCATGCCTACCACCACCATACTTATGTCTTCCATTTGCAAATGGCTAGCAAACTCTGGATCCAGATTGCAACTTCAAGCATCTGTCACCACATTCTCTGCTTCCTTACAATATTCTATAGTGTTGTTGAATTCTTGAAGAAAAAGGCTCCAATGAAGTAGCCTACTATTGGTTAGATAACTGTGGTTAAGGAATTTTCAGACTTTTATGGCTGATTCTGACTATCACCTCTGACCCTATCGATATTACTGAAATCTCTGGAATGCCCATACCACTGCCAAGATCTTCTCTGTTACAGAGTAAATGATTTCATGCCCCATTAAGGATCTTCTAATGAAATATACCTTGGCTGCCATCTTCATGAGTTTGCATCAGTGCTGCACCCAATCCATATTCACTGCTGTTCAACTATATTATGAAAGTTTTTTTTTAAGTTAGGGTAGACCAACATTATTTTAAAAATTGGATTTTAATCAAAACAAAACCTTGTTTCTTCATCAAATTTCAGGTAGAGCAGATTTAATGGTAATTATAATGTAATCGGGCTTGGCCACTTGATGGTGTTGTTGGCAGTCAAAAACAATACAATACAATGTTCGGGGCTGAGTTATATTTTAAAATCGAATCGCTGTTTTTTTTTTTTTTGGTTATTAATTTATTGATTGCTATAACTTTTTTTTTCATGCCTTTTTATTAAAAAAGTTAATTTTAATTTTGTATTTAGTAAATGACAACCTTTTTTTTTATTTTTAAATCGCTGTTTTTGGACAAAGCTGCTACTCTGCGATGTCTATTTAGCAATGTTTTTCGCTTAATATTTGGTAAATGACAACCTTTTTTTAAATTTTTAAATCACTGTTTTTGGACAAAGCTGCTACTCTGCGATGTCTATTTAGCGATGTCTTGCACTTAATTATTGCTTTCTACATAACAAAACAACTGTGTAGGGTTAGGGTTAGTTTTACGGTTAGTTTTAGGGTTAGTTTAAAGTTAGGTTTAGGGCTAGTTTTAGGGTTAGTTAGGGTTAGTTTAGGGTTACTTTTAGGGTTAGTGTTCTGTTGTTTGTAATGCTAAAATAAAAGATATCAAACTCATAACCATAGTCGGACAAAAGAAAGAAACTCAAACTTTTTTAAACAATAAAAAACACATATAAATGTCTTATTTACTTATTAAACATGTTTATAATATGTGCTTTCTATGAAATTTACAAAAAATCGTGTATATTTTTATTGGACAGCAGAAATACTCTGCTTCTGTTGTTGGCAACTGTGGAAAAAGTTGATCATCATCCATTTTATCAACTACATGGTATTTCACGTGAAAACAAGATTTTGCATGCGATATTGGCCAAATTCTTTTTTACCTACCCTCGGCAAGCTTTTACACCTTACACATTCTCTAAACAAGGGTGTGGCCATTTAGAAAATTACTATAAATTCATGTTTATTAAATAAATTATAAATACAAATATTGTGTAACGTATATTGTAAAAATTTGACTAATCCAACTAAACACACATATATATCAAACTGTAAATGAAAGATAAGTGTGTGGATTCACAATAACTGTCGCGAAGCAGAAATAGGCCGCATTATTTCTGCATTATGTATCATAAACGGCCTTCTAATGGCTAAGACAAACATAGATGTTTTCTATAGCCATAACTCAGGCCTTGTAAATGGCATTTGTTAGGTGTTTTGGCGAGCCAGAACGCCATCAAGTGGCCAAGCCCAATTACATTATAAGTACTGATTTAATTTGCAAAATGACAAAATCTTTTTGTTTGATATTTGTTTTAAAAATCTGAACAAATTATTTTTAATATCTAGTAAAGTTTATGGTTTAAAAGTTTAATTTTTTCGTAATTTTTACAATATCACTAAGTATTATAACAGGCTGTTTAGTAATGACACTCCCAAACAGTTGTATTTCCTGCAACCATAATCTCTATGATAACATTATTCAGAAAAATATATTCTTTTATATTTAAAAATAAAACATTTCTGTAAAAAATAAGTATGTAGTAATATATATTTTAATTTCCAATAATTATACAGTTGTTATACAAAAATAATAATAAACTTTTCAAAAAATCAAGTTTTTATACCATCATAATATTTTTTTAAAGTAATCTCGCAAAGTTTGAGATTGCCAAATATATAATAGACATCCATCTTCATGGAAGTTTAAGAAATTTTGAAGATCTGCTTATTCTATTATCCCGATATCTTTTCAATTTTTTTTAAAATTAAATATTATAAAATATATATATACGAATTTTAAAGCTGTAAAAAAAAAAATGTTTGCAAACACAAATTAGAACTGAGGGTGGAAATGACAGAAGCATCAAAATGCATCACTTTGCAAGTGTTTTTGGACCATTTCAAAAAGTGACAAACTGGTTTAGACCAGTGCACTGCATTAAATAGACTATACATTTTAAAGTGATTCAATTTGCAACATGTAAAAATAAATGTACAATTTTTTATTACAAAATTCCTGTTATTTGTAGGTCTGCTGTATATATGAATTACAATAAACTTTTCTTATATGCTTTGTTTAATTAATTAAATCCAGCAGTTTTGAAATTCAATTAAATACATATTTTATATGTCTAAAGAAAGGCCTGATTTTGTTTTTTTATCTAGTTTCTAATAATTCATTCATCTTTGTAAATTAATTGTATATTAAAAGCTTTATTTGTCACTCTATCACAAGGGTTCCCAACCCTATGCCCGTTTGCACCATGGCGCCCGCAGACCATTTTACATGTGCCCACCGCTATCCAAACACAATAAAAAATTATTTATCTGATACAAATAAATTTAATTTTTAAAATATCTTATAAATTATTGTATTATATTGTAATCAAATTCTAGGTCATACTATACTTTTACAGCGTAAAAATATAACATTAATTATATGTTAAAATTTTATTTTTGAAATAAATATTTTTTTGTACATTATGTGTATTATTAACAATATCCAACTATAAATTTACATTGAAAAAATAAATGGTGCCCGCCACCTGGCCGGTATTATAGAATGTGCTCTTAACTGCAAAAAGGTTGGGGACCCCTGCTCTATCAGTATATTATGTGAGTTTTTTTTTAGATCAATAACATCAAACTTTTTAGGTCCTTAGAAAAAAAGAAAACCCTAATGTACTATTCGTAAAGTATTTAGTAATATACCATGACACGAATAAGATTAACCAAGTCTCACAATTGGAAAGTCTCTGGGGAAAGCAAACATCCAGACAGAATTTTACTGTATCATTTTTTTTCCTGACAAAAGAACTGCTAATTTTACATTGAAAACATTTTTTCCTTTCTTAACTTGCAGACAAATAATCAACTCAGCAAAATATATTTAACTGTAGAGCAGCAAAAAAGCCACATTAATCTTATGACTTATTTCATATATCTAAAACTAATAAATTGTAAAAGACAATTAATGTAAGATTCCCAAATCATTATTGATTTTAGACTAGTAGTTTGATAACATAAATGAGATCAAGAATAGAAAATAATATTTATTATTTAATCTAATTTGTTCAATATAATATTTGCACATTTTTATTCTACAAATGAATCTTCTCTTATTAGTTTAGCCTATCAATAATAGTAAAACTTCCATACATAAACTATTACTAAACATTTATTAAAAATTTTTCATGTGGTCTTGGCACAACAATATTTTTAGTGTTGCAATTTGCTCATTGTTGAATAATGTTCAAATGATTCCATTTTTATCACTTCTAATTTTAAAATATGGATTACAATTTCAAAAAAAAAAAAAGAGAGAAAATTATGTTAATAGTTCTTATTAATCTTTCATTAGAGAAGATTATCCATTTGATGAATAATATTTTTATAGTGTAATTTTCACCACACTACTCTTATGCAATGTAAGGACTAGTTTCTATCCACTTTTAACACTTTGTGGAGGGGTATAATCATAAACATATGACCAAAGATGTCTTTTTCACATCTTTGGTCATATGTTTATGATTACATCCCTCCACAAGATGTTAAAAATGGATAGGAACCAATTCTTACCTTGTGAAAGTGGTGTGAAAATTGCGTTAAAGAAATATTATTCATTAAGAAAAAATGATTTTATTGCTAAGAAATACTCTAAACTTTCTTTTGTATTTAGAATAACAGTAACATAAAAAAGAATCTTAATCTTAAAAAAATAGTTTACCCGAAGTGAAGTTTTCTTGTATTTTTTAAAAATGAACTGCCACATTGCCCTCAGAAATGAACAAAAAAAAAACTTTATCTGCCCTAAAGGCTTCTTTTTCTCCACAGTAATATTGAATTATATTAATTTAATATGTTATTCTTTTCCAGTTAAGTTAATTATTGTTATTTGTTGAACCAATGGGAAAGTGTAGAGAAAAACATTGGAAGAAGTGTGTCAATATTGCCATAATCTTTGATTGGTTTCAAAGTACACTAAACTTATATTTTGAATAGAAGCAAATGCCAGCAAGATATTTTAATATATATTTTATATGTAAAGCTAAATAAAAAAGATTGTTACAAATAATAAACATAAAAAAATGTTTTATAAAAAATACTTTTATTTACTTTAGATTTAAAAAAAAATGTTTCTTCTATTTTAATTTGAAATAAAAATGTAGATGAGGTCCAGAAGTTAATTAAGTATGTTATAAAAAGTAAGAATTGACAATTCATTTCTGAACCCATCCACATTTTTATTCAAGTTAAATGTAAAAATTCTTGCATTGGTGGTCGAGAGGTCAGTGCGACAGCCTTGCACTTGCAGGCAGTTGCCTGGGTTGTGGGTTCGCGTCCTGGCCGATGCTATGACACTTAAAAAAAAAATAATAAAAAAAAAATTCTAATTGAGTGGGCAAAACAAATATTTTTTTAGTCCAAAGTAAATAAAAGCATTTCTTCTAAAATACTTTTTTATAGCTATTATTTTTCAGTTTTTAGCATTAAGGTTGAAAGTAAAATTATACATTATAGTTTTACAATCAAGATTTGTTTGTATTTTAATTTTAAAAGGTCATTAACATACTTTTTAAAATAGTTTTTTTTTTAAAAAAAATATATGCATATTGCCCTCTAGTGTGTATTACTGAAAACTTATTAAAATTAATATCAAGATATTTCAAATTTGATATCAAAATATTTGAAATTTTGTCCACCAACCCCCTCTCAGATTTAAGAAATTAGGGAATAGTGCCAAATTCATTACCAGTGATTTATAACAATTGAAAACAATTTGAACAAATTCTATTGAATATAAATATATTAAACTTCAGTTTTAAAAGTTTATTCGAATAAATCTTGAAGTAAACAAATAAACAGAGATTCTAATTTGTTTTATTCAAACAAACAGAAATTCTTAGTTTTATTTATACATTGTACTTTTTCCATCATCTAATATAAGTATTGAATGTCTTTAGAAAAATTTAACTTTAATTAAATATTCCAAATACATTCAGCTGTTAATAATAGTAACACATGTTATTCTATGCACAATGTTTTGAGATGTATTATTCTCCTCTCTTCAGGTATTGCTAACCTGACCAATGACAGCACTAGCATGTAAATCAAACCTGAACTCTTATGATCTTGAATATTGAATTTTAAAGTAATGCTCTAACCAACTGAGCTTTCCTGCCAAAGGCAACAGTCAGTAGAAATTTCATAAACATAGCTATGAGGTTCCTTCTGAATTCTCCACTTTTTCCAAAGAGAAAAGTTGACTAGTGGTTTTCATACATTATGTATAGTCATACTCAATTGATTTATGGGGTTGTCCACCATTGTGATATGTGCAGCTTCTTTACATTTTCTTCTTTGTACCTTTTCTTTTCTCTTCAATATTTTTGTATTTTTTCATTTGAACATATGTTCATTGGTGGATACATGATGCTACCTTAGTTGAATCTGTTTCTCTCTCTTCTATCCATCAGTTTGTGTTCTTCAATCACTTTTCACTGGAGTAACTTGTTTCACCAATATATGTTTTTCCACATTCACATGGTATTTCATAGGTACAGTTTTTACTTTTCAACATTTCAAGTTTAGGCTTTGTAGATGTTAGAATTCCTCATAGTGTGGGATGGCCCTGGAAAGCTGTTCTCATGTTATATTGATTGCAGATTTTTCTTAATTTGACTGCTATTTTTGTTATGTATGATGGCTCTTTTTATTGTCTATTAAAGTTTTCTTAATAACAACTGATGGGTAACCATTTTTTATAAGAGTTTGTTCTATATAGATCTTTTCTTTTTTTCAAATCACTTGGTTTCTGAACAAACATATTTTGCTGTGTTCCATAATGATAGTATAACTCCATGTTTTGTGTTTCTGGTGTGATGGGATGTATATGCTAAATATTTTCATTTAGTTGTGGATTTTCTGTAAACTGTAGTTTTGGTTTTGTCATAAGGGGGGCTTCTCACAAGAACATCTAAGAATGCCAATTATTGTTCTTGTTCTGATTCTATTGTGAATTTAATTGAAAGGGATATGTTGTTGATGTGATTCCAGAAAGTTTGTAGTAGTGCTCTACCATGTGACTATACAACAAATGTATCATCAACATAGTCAAGCCATACTTTAGGTAGATATGGAGTAATTTTTATGGCTGTGGTTTCAAGTTCTTCCATGTAAATATTGCTAATCAGGAATGACACTGATGAATCTATAGCCATTCCTTGATTTTTATGGAAGAATTCTTTATTGTATTGAAAGTAAGTTTATGCAGAATGTTAATAACTCCATTATACTATAAATATGAAGAGTTGTTGTGGTTTGTAAGCTGTTATCACCATTTAATGTTTATTTTACAATAGACAGTGCTTTTTCTCATGCACATTTGTGAATAAATTTTCCACATGAAAGCTTATTAGTATATCAGTTTTTTCAATTTCATGTTTTTGATTAGTGTGTCTGGAATCTCTGATAAAAGGCTGGGTCTTGTATGACAAAGGATTGAAAACTTTGAGAAGAAATCTTGACAAATTTTGGCAAAGTGAATTTCTAGAACTAATAATAGGTCTTAATGGAACATGATCCTTATGGGTTTTAGGTAGATCATAAAAATGAGAAATTTTTTAAGTATTCACTTTTTTTGAACATATCAACTTATCACATTGGTTACCAACACTATGTTCCCTCTTTACTGGCAATTCATTTTTTTGGTTCTAAAATGGTTTTTATTTTTAATCATATCTTGGATATTGAAATTTTTTGTAACAAACAAAGATCAGTATGGAAGAGACTATACTCTTGACTTTGCTGATATTTTTGAGCAACTGTGATCTGTTTCCCAACACCACATTGAAAATAAGACTTTTTTTAATTTATTTTAGCTTATTTTTGTACAATTTTTATTTTTATACTCTTTTTTGATGATGATGATGATGATGATGATGATTATTATTATTATTATTATTATTATTATTATTATTATTATTATTATTATTATTCTTCCTCTTCTTCTTTTTCTTCTTCTTTTTTCTTCTTCTTCTTCTATTGATCCCTAACAAATTAAATTTTTTTAAAGTCAGATTTATGAATTTTGATAAACATATATAGGTATAATATACAAAAGATTAATTTTTAACACGTATTGCTATATAATGTATATTATTAGATCTTTATCTCCACAAATTAATGCCTTTTTAAATTGACTTAGTACTTTAAAACAATTATAATAATTATATGTATTACTTCATTATATTAATCTTATGTCTTCCTATCAATATATTTCTTTTAGAAGGAATATTGTTAAAGTGAAGTAAATAATAATTAATAAAATGTACGATGTACCACATAACATTTTAATATATATAACAATAAACTTATTTTTAAAAAACATGTTTATTATATTAATGATCATTGTGCCACAATTGTTCAATCCGGAACAGGCTTTTTTTCTTCAAAAATTAGAGATAAAGGAGTAAAAATGTCTAAAAGAAAGAAATATGGAACATCCTCAGCGATTTAGTTTAATTTCTGTAAAAAAAAAGCCCCATCCTGGCTGAATTATAAACAATCAACTATACATTCAGATAAGTATTATATATATATATCATCATCATTATTTACAACTCTTATCGATCCACTATAGGATGAAGATATCTCCAAGTTTAATCCAGTTTCTTTAATCTCTAGCGGAGATCTCTTCTCCACATAATTTCTTATTTCATCCATTCATCTCACATGAGGTTCTTTTAAAAATCTTTTACAGTCTTTTGAATCCAGTTTAAGATTTCAACTGTCAATCTATTTTCATCTCTTCTAGTAATATGTCCTACTTCAGTCTGACTTAATTCCTTCAGTGATGTCGGTAACTTTATTCTCTCACACAGGTATTTTGTTTTTAATCCCTTATTATTATTCTTAACATATATCTCTCCATACTTCATTGAGAGGTAATAGTCTCTGTACTGGTATTTCATAAGTAAGAACTAGTATACATATATTTCCTGTATTGCCATGATTTCAAAGTCTGCAATTTGAAAAAAAAATGCTTAATAAAAAAAATTTAAAAATTTGTGTATTGATTAAAAATTTATAAAATCCATGCATATATTACGTGATTGTAACAGCCATTTCCTTGACTCACAGCACACCTTCAAAGTCTGGAAGACTCATTGAATTACATTCTTGCAATTTTAAGACCTTATATATATATTACAATACCTTTTTTTAGGTTTTAAAAATTTAAAATTTGTTCATAATGGTTTCAAATGCAAAGCTATTGATAGCAGCTGTTATGCTAAGCCTAAAATTAGTCACAAAATGTTTTTTTTTGTGTGTGTGAGAAAATGAAAGTGATTGATTTAATCATATAATTCTATAATTAAAACACTTCTTTTCTTTTCAAAAACTTTATTTGATGTATATATATATCCACTTGTTAACATTTCGACTATTTTTACTCTATAGTCATTTTCAAGGATCTAGAAAAAACATATTACATTATAACAAACTTTACATAATAAAACCAAAAAGACCAAAAAAAAAAAACAAAAAAATATTAAAAACACACAAAAAAATATATAAACCCCATAAAAATTAAAAATAAATAAAATACATTAAAATCAATTAAATTAAAACACAAAATATACACCACACTTACTTGACTCCCTTCTCAAAAAACTTTCCCTTTTTACATTTACTTTTATCCAAAAAACCAAATGTTACAATAAAAAACTTAATTCCTTTTTCTTTCTTATATACTTCAAAAATGAATTTATTTCCAAAAAATAAATTATAAAATTATATGGCTATATGTAATGTATATTTTGAAAAGAAAAAAAGGATTGAGTCGTGATTAGAAACAGAAGTAAATGGATTTGATTGATTTAATCTTGAAAAGAAAGAAATTGGCTAGATATTCAATAAGAACATATCTTGCATTCACAAAAATAGTAAGAAAGTATAATACATATTTATATACTCTAAAATATTTTACCTAAAAGTACTACGAAAAAAATTAGGCATAATAATATTTTTCTTAGTTGTACATTATTTTAAATGACCCAAAGCATGTAAGTTACATATTTACCTGCATAATATCCTCAAATACTAGTTGAAATGATTTTGTTTTCATAAGTCATGTATTATCATCATGTAAATTACTTTTTCTTCTCTGTATATATATATATTGTAAATATCGATAAGTCTATCTATATTTTAAAAATTGTCATTTGTTATATAAAAAAAAATCTCTTTGAGTTGATGTTTATATATGAAGTATTATTATTGTTTATGGTTATTAGGTATAGTTATTGTTTGAAGTTATTATTTTATTTATATGTTGATGGTACATCGTTATGAATATTTAATTATTATAAATAAATAAAGACATATAAATTGTTGATTATATAAAAAAATTATTTTATTTGCAGTGATTATTAAAAAAATGCAATATTATTATTTATGTATATTTTTAAAGCTGTCAAATAAATTTTCAATTTAATATTTTTATATATATATGCTTGATATTTTTTTTTTTTTAATGTTAATTGTTTAAAATAAAACATGTGTAACAATGGTTTTCAAAACAGCATTTGCTAGCACGTGGAACAACAGCAACAACAAAAAGGAAGCCATTATTATTATTAAGATAGTAATAAAACCAACTGAAGGATAAAATTTTGTTGTACTTTGTTTCTTTGAAATTACCATTCTTCAGAATATTGGAATAAGATAGATTTCTATGGTAAATACATAAATCATGACAGGCTAATAGAGATATATCGCAGCCAAGAGGCTGCACCATTTTCTTTCATTTATTCCAAGGCAGTTTAAAAAGAAAAAACTAGGCAAATTTCAAAACATGAATTTCATCGCGTTTGAAGCCGAAATTTGACATAGCTATCTGGAATCTATAATGGTCAATCTAATAATAATCTGGAGGTAACTAGAATTAATATATTGGATTTAACATTTCAATTTATTTATTTATTTTTCAAGGAAAGAAATTTTAGAAGGATAAAAATATACATACATCCAAGAATTGACAATTTTCTCTAACGTGATAGTTTCTTCACTTTAACTAGAATGCATTCTAATATTAAACGGATAAAGAAATAAAACAATGGAATAAGTTGACTTTTGAAGGAAAACTGGACATGTGAACTTTGAAAGGTAGTCAATAATTTTATATGTATAAATGATATATAAATATATTTTTGAGATCGATATTTTTGTTTACTTTTATTTTTTCATTATAAAAATATAACGTTTTATAAATATTCAATTCAAGCGTCTTGTTTTCTAACAGCAATAAACGTTTAACAGGTGTCAAAATTAACACTTAAGTAATTTAAAATCTTAAAGTATGGCTTATAAGTTTGGGTTGCATATGAGTTGTTATGTATATTTTAATAAGTAAATTTATATTCGCAAATGTTTATTATAAAAATTGTTTTATTATTAATTTATTTCCATTTTTTTTTTTAACTTTATATAATGATTCTTATGCATACCAAAACAATAATTTATATATATTTGCTGTATATAATATTTTTTTTTTATTATTTTAAATATCTGAAAAATATAAATATGGATTTGTATTTATATTAATACCTACTTGTTAAGCACAGATATGTCTTTATTTATTTAATATATATACTTATTGCAAGTATATATGTATATTTATTATTTGGGTTTGTATTTAAAACATTGATATTACCTAAAATTAAACCATAATATAAAAATAAAGGATGTACTATTTGTTTTATAAGTAATGCCTTTGTAATTTATTTGAAAGAGTATTAATATTTTATTCTTATTTTTCTTTTAGTGCCAAAGTCATTATGAAATTAATTGAATTCACAATTTAATAGAGGATAACTTCATATTTCACTTATTGTTTAGTCTTTAGGTCACTTACACATATTATTATTCATTCATATGTTTAGATATACATAAATTTACATAATTAGATGTGTATATTGGATTTAATAGAATTCCCTTTGTTTCTGATATATATATTTGATTAGTTAGTCATATCAACCTTGAAAATAAATTATAATGATAGATCTCATTGCTCTGTATGATTTTAGATTTATTTCATGTATAGCTAGTTGGAAGGGCATATAAACAATTTATTTAAATATAACTGGGATAATTTTGTCTTTCTTCATTTAAATCATACAATTTATTATATTAGGCTTTCTCAACAATTGGATTCATTTAGATTATATATATTCCATTACGTTTATCATCCAATGTTTGAAGCATTATTTTCTTCTCATATATTGATGTTCCATTACATTTGAGGTATAATATGTTTATATGATATATTGTCCATTACATTTGGCACCACAAACTGTTGGTCCCAGTTAACTGATGATTGGTATAATGGAGTAAAAGTATGTTCCATTACATTTGGACACCACAACGTGGTCAGCATAATATGTTCGTTTAATTATTCATTACATTTGGTGTATCAAAGTTAGGGGCTTGGTTAACTAATGATTATTGTTGCAAAAGTTCATATGTTTATTTTCATTTGAGATCATATAAAGATACATTCCATTATATTTGGCTTTCCTAATGTTTGGGGCCTTCATTCTTTAATTTAAATGGAATGCAGCAAGTACGTTCCATTACATTTGGCGCAACAACTAGGGCTCGAAATAAGCTAATTAGGGCTTGAAATACCCCACATACCTGAGAGATGTGTAGTATATATATTGATATGAGATGTATAGTTTAAAGAAAGAGAAGCATTTTTGTGTGTTTAATTTTTTTTTATATAAATGGAAATATTTTGGCCTTATGTTTAGATGGTGATTGTTACTGTTATTGTATTTTTTTTAATGATGAAAGATAAATATAGTCATGAAGCAGTTTAATTTCAATTTAAAAATTATATTGATGGTGTTAAATTATAGCGTAATAATTTTGTCCATATTTGGAAAGTTTATGTTGTAGAAAATCTATAATTTTGAGGGTTGGATTGGATATTTGATTGTTGGAGTTTGGTTGGTTCTGTTGCAAGTATTGATGTTGGATGGGGAATTTTTGTCATTGTCTTGAGGATGTGATGCATTCATGTCACTTGTGATTGATTGATCTCATTTATTGCTCCAACCCAAATTTTGATGTTTATTATTATTTATCATGAAGCAGTTAACAGTAGTCCTGCCATGATTTTACCTTTAAGACTCCAGAGAGAGTAAGGTATAATTATTTTGATATATGTATAATATTTGCCTCTAAGTCTCCCAAAGATGAGCAAGGAAATATTTTATAAATAATAGCCCCTAAGACTTGGATGTAAGCAGGGCAGTGTAATAGTGTTTTCAGAAAATTATTATGGGTTGTAGTAGCTTGGATAGAATGAAATGTGATAATCATCTAAGTGTTCATGAAACATTGTATGCTTTAGGAGTAATGATTGAATTCTTTTATCTATATCAAAGTTGTGAAGTGCTAATCAATCTTTTGGCTGTCAGTATCTGTCGGATCTTTGGAGGAATAGATAAGTATATAACTTAAATATATAACACCAAACTTAAGGGCTTGGTTAATTGATTATTGTTGGTAACAAATAATCTATTACATTGATTATCAATTAGGGTTTGAAAACAAACATATCAATGTTTTATTTTCCATTATAAGTGACTTTTAAACATGAAGTTCAATTAGTGAATATTTGTTGATGATAAATTGCATTAGTACAATTTTAGTAAAATAGTGTTTTGGGCACAAAAGCTAATAATTAGTGAAGTTGATTTTTTTTTTTTTATGTATATAAAATATTATTAAGTTTTAAGGTCCAGAAAATTTATAGGTATCAATTTAATAATTTTATGTTTAACTACCATTATTTTGAATGAGAAAGTTGTCTCACTATATTATTGAATTAGTTGTTTTCAAGGCATGTGAACATTTTATTGTATTTTAAATATTTCAAGGTTATATTGAATTTGATATGAAATTTCCACATTTCAATATTGTATAAGTGTAGAATATTTATTATCATTAAATATAAATAAATGTTAGTTAGTGATCTCAGTTGTTACTTTTTTTTCTCTCTCTATATATATATATTTTAGAGGAATTTATTATTGTTATAGTGATAGAAGAGACTTTTTATAAGCCAATAAGTTTATGAGTTCAAACAACTGAAATTTAGATTGTCGGATAGCTACTATGAATAATAAAATTAAAAGGCTTGTATTTTGCTTAGTTGAGTAATTGCTTGTTGGGATAATGATTGGAGATGGTGAGCCCTTGATCTGTGGTAATTTTTATTTAAGGAATTTAATGGAGAAACCAATAACTTCTGAAGTAGTTGCTGATAATCTTCACAAGAAGATTGAAATGATAGTTGATAAATACACAGATAGTATGTGTGAATCTATAAATTGTATACTTGAGAAGAGAAACCAAATAATTGATAAATACACAGATAATATGTGTGAATCTATAGATCGTATATTTGATAAGAGATTCCAAATAATTGATAAATATATCCATGAGTTCGTGAGGTTGATTGAAGAAAGGATGTGGAAAGAAACTCAATTTATTAATAAAAATGTTGAAGATAGTAAATCATCTGTTGAGATAGTTAGTCAAGATGTTACAATAGTAGATGCTAATTTGAAAAATAAATTAGAGGAGAATAATAAATCACAAAATATTGAATCTAAAAGTATAGAAACTGAATCTAAGCCATCAGTTGAGATAATTGATAAGGATATAGCAAATCATAAAGTATCTTTCAAAGTAAATGATAAATCTGTTAAAGTAACTAGTACAGATTTGAAAAAGCGTAAAGAACCTATTAGTTTAATTAGTAAAAGTATGGCAGAAAATAGACAACTTGTTAAAATAATAAGAAAAGCAAATCCAGAAGTAATTAAAATAGTTAATGAAAATATTAACTTATGTAGTAGTTTGGCAGAAGAAAACAAAGATTCTCTTAAATTAGTTAACAAGGATGTAAATGATAATGTATCATTTGATAAGATAGCAGAAGATGATTTAAGAAAAGACAAATTTTTTATTAAATTAACTAGTGATGAAACCCAGTTATCTGTTGAAAAAATTAGTACAGATAGTGAGTTAATTCATGAAGAAATAGAGATTCAAAAGGAATCTGTTGAATTGGTTACTAAAAAACTAGAAGCAAATATACCATCTGTTGAGTTGATAGATGATAGAGAAAAAGATAAACCATTGATAGATTTAGTAAATGGAAAAAATTTTAAAAATGAAGAATTAATTAGAAAGATTCTTGAATCGGTTGATGAAAAGATGAAAAAGCGTAAAGAATCTATTGAAATGATTAAGAAAGACATAGATGTGAATGTGGAGATACAAAAGAAAGATCATAGTTGTGTGGAGGTAAAGTTAGATTTTCAGACTATGATAAAAGAAGTAATGGCAAAGGAGATAGAGGCACAACAACGAATAGAAAGGATAGATGAAACGATATTAGAAATTCGGAGATATAGTCAAGTGTTAGAGGAACATAAATTGGAGATAAAGAAGAAGAGGGAATTACGAGAGATATCACTAAAACAGTTAGGGATAAATGCAAAATGTCAAAATTCTATTGAAGAAATAGTATTTACAAAAATTAAAAATGCAATGCCTAAAATAAATTTTATAAGATTAGAAATTGATCCAAATAGAGACATAGGCAAAGCCAAAATAATACTGAAACTTAGAGATAAGGAGAAAATTAAAATAGATTTTCTTAAGGAGATACTTAATCATAACAAAAATATGAGGAAGATTAAAGTGAAATTTAAAGGAATAAATAAAAAGGTATTCAATTTAAATATTGGTAGAAAGATTATTGATGTAGAAAAAGAAATTGGAAAAGCTAAGATCAAACTTAAAATGATAGAAGATGATCTGATTAATATAGATTTTTTTAAAGAAAATGTAAATAAAGAAAGAGATATTGGAAAAGCCAAAGTTAAACTTAAAGTTATAGATGGAAAGATAAATAATATTGATTTTCTTAGAGAGAATATTGACAAGGAAAGAGATGTAGGGAAAGCAAAGGTAAAATTTAAAAGAATAAATGAAAAGATATTTAATTTAATTCTTGACAGAAAGATTATTGATAAAGAAAAAGAAATTGGCAAAGCCAAAATTAAACTTAAAATGAGAAGTGATGATGTGATTAGTAAAGATTTTCTTCGAGAAAATATAGCTAAGGAAAGAGATTTAAGTAAACCTAAAGTTAAACTGAAAAGAATTAATATAGTAATGTTATTGTTGTAAAACAAAATGATTTTCAAGAATTCTTTCATGTTGAAGTTGTATCATATTTCCATCTGATTTGCGATTTTTAAAGGATTATTTAAAAAATTTGAATGAATACCATTCAAAATTGCCCAGAGAATTGTTTTCAATTGAACATAGAACAAGTGAATTAAAACAAAGACTTGCTCAAGCCGATGATATTTATTACGATATTCAAATGAAAGGTAATAGATTATCTGATAAATAGTAACTGTTATTGATAAAGTTAAGAATTATGTTAGCGCTTATGATCAGGTTACTATTTATGTAAAGGATATAGATGCAAAATCTAAGGAGTTCATAGCAAATTTTTTTTAGAAGCTGATCCCAAAATTATTCTAAAGCAATTGAATTATACCAAAACGTTATATAAAAATCTTGTAAATCAAAGCAAATTTCTTCATGGAGTCCAAAAAACTGGAAATTAAAAGGCACTTTTGATTATTATTATTTTATTTTTTTTTAAAGAAAACTTGGACAAATATCTAGATGATCTGAAAGATAGATATAAATAAATGAATATGGTTATTAATAAGAAAAATAATATTCTTTAAACCATGTTAGTCCTTAGAAAGATTACAAATTTGAGAAGTTTTTCGATATCTCATAATTAATTAGTTATTTGCAAAGACATTTTTTTTTCGGTGGATTAGGGGGTATTGTAAATATCGATAAGTCTATCTATATTTTAAAAATTGTCATTTGTTATATAAAAAAAAAAATCTCTTTGAGTTGATGTTTATATATGAAGTATTATTATTGTTTATGGTTATTAGGTATAGTTATTGTTTGAAGTTATTATTTTATTTATATGTTGATGGTACATCGTTATGAATATTTAATTATTATAAATAAATAAAGACATATAAATTGTTGATTATATAAAAAAATTATTTTATTTGCAGTGATTATTAAAAAAAATGCAATATTATTATTTATGTATATTTTTAAAGCTGTCAAATAAATTTTCAATTTAATATTTTTTATATATATATGCTTGATATTTTATTTTTTTTTAATGTTAATTGTTTAAAATAAAACATGTGTAACAATGGTTTTCAAAACAGCATTTGCTAGCACGTGGAACAACAGCAACAACAAAAAGAGGAAGCCATTATTATTAAGATAGTAATAAAACCAACTGAAGGATAAAATTTTGTTGTACTTTGTTTCTTTGAAATTACCATTCTTCAGAATATTGGAATAAGATAGATTTCTATGGTAAATACATAAATCATGACAGGCTAATAGAGATATATCGCAGCCAAGAGGCTGCACCATTTTCTTTCATTTATTCCAAGGCAGTTTAAAAAGAAAAAACTAGGCAAATTTCAATATATGTATTTCATCGCGTCTGAAGCCGAAATTTGACATAGCTATCTGGAATCTATAATGGTCAATCTAATAATAATCTGGAGGTAACTAGAATTAATATATTGGATTTAACATTTCAATTTATTTATTTATTTTTCAAGGAAAGAAATTTTAGAAGGATAAAAATATACATACATCCAAGAATTGACAATTTTCTCTAACGTGATAGTTTCTTCACTTTAACTAGAATGCATTCTAATATTAAACGGATAAAGAAATAAAACAATGGAATAAGTTGACTTTTGAAGGAAAACTGGACATGTGAACTTTGAAAGGTAGTAAATAATTTTATATGTATAAATGATATATATATTTTTGAGATCGATATTTTTGTTTACTTTTATTTTTCATTATAAAAATATAACGTTTTATAAATATTCAATTCAAGCGTCTTGTTTTCTAACAGCAATAAACGTTTAACAGGTGTCAAAATTAACACTTAAGTAATTTAAAATCTTAAAGTATGGCTTATAAGTTTGGGTTGCATATGAGTTGTTATGTATATTTTAATAAGTAAATTTATATTCGCAAATTTTTATTATAAAAAATTGTTTTATTATTAATTTATTTCCATTTTTTTTTTTAACTTTATATAATGATTCTTATGCATACCAAAACAATAATTTATATATATTTGCTGTATATAATATTTTTTTTTTTTATTTATTATTTTAAATATCTGAAAAATATAAATATGGATTTGTATTTATATTAATACCTACTTGTTAAGCACAGATATGTCTTTATTTATTTAATATATATACTTATTGCAAGTATATATGTATATTTATTATTTGGGTTTGTATTTAAAACATTGATATTACCTAAAATTAAACCATAATATAAAAATAAAGGATGTACTATTTGTTTTATAAGTAATGCCTTTGTAATTTATTTGAAAGAGTATTAATATTTTATTCTTATTTTTCTTTTAGTGCCAAAGTCATTATGAAATTAATTGAATTCACAATTTAATAGAGGATAACTTCATATTTCACTTATTGTTTAGTCTTTAGGTCACTTACACATATTATTATTCATTCATATGTTTAGATATACATAAATTTACATAATTAGATGTGTATATTGGATTTAATAGAATTCCCTTTGTTTCTGATATATATATTTGATTAGTTAGTCATATCAACCTTGAAAATAAATTATAATGATAGATCTCATTGCTCTGTATGATTTTAGATTTATTTCATGTATAGCTAGTTGGAAGGGCATATAAACAATTTATTTAAATATAACTGGGATAATTTTGTCTTTCTTCATTTAAATCATACAATTTATTATATTAGGCTTTCTCAACAATTGGATTCATTTAGATTATATATATTCCATTACGTTTATCATCCAATGTTTGAAGCATTATTTTCTTCTCATATATTGATGTTCCATTACATTTGAGGTATAATATGTTTATATGATATATTGTCCATTACATTTGGCACCACAAACTGTTGGTCCCAGTTAACTGATGATTGGTATAATGGAGTAAAAGTATGTTCCATTACATTTGGACACCACAACGTGGTCAGCATAATATGTTCGTTTAATTATTCATTACATTTGGTGTATCAAAGTTAGGGGCTTGGTTAACTAATGATTATTGTTGCAAAAGTTCATATGTTTATTTTCATTTGAGATCATATATAAAGATACATTCCATTATATTTGGCTTTCCCAATGTTTGGGGCCTTCTTTCTTTAATTTAAATGGAATGCAGCAAGTACGTTCCATTACAATATATATATATATATCAAGGTATAGATCCAGGATATTGTCATATTTTAAAGAATATTTATAAAAATGCAACAGCAACAATTAGATTACATAATGATACTGGAAAAATCAACATTGAGAAAGGTGTAAGACAAGGTGACTCCATATCTCCAAAACTTTTTACAGCAGTGCTGCAAGAAGTATTTTGTGGATTAAAATGGGAAACTAAAGGAGTGAAAGTAAATGGAGATTATTTAAGTCATTTAGATTTTGCAGATGATGTAGTTGTTTTTGCAAATAATGCTTCAGAGCTGCAGGAAATGTTGCAGGAGTTAGCAGATGAAAGTAGAAAAGTAGGACTAAAGATAAATGTTAAAAAGACTAAAGTAATGTTTAATCAATTTGCTCATAATATGAAAATAAAGATTGATTATGAAGAATTAGAAGAAGTTAATAATTACAAAATACCTTGGTCAGATTATTAATACAGATGGAAACATAATGGAGGAAATTAATCATAGAATTAAACTTGGTTGGAGTGCTTTTGGTAGAAATAATTTGATACTAAAAAAAAATATGCCTATGTGTTTGAAAAGGATGGTTTTTAACAAATGTGGTTTACCAGTTCTTACTTATGGATCTGAGACTTGGACACTTAATAGAAGAGCAATACAGAGACTTCAGACCACTCAAAGGAGTATGGAGAGATGTATGTTGGGAGTAACAAGAAGAGATCGAAAACGCAATGTATGGGTAAGACAACAAACAGGTGTTACTGACCTTATTGAAAAAATTAAAAGATTGAAATGGAGTTGGGCTGGACTTATTGCTAGAAGAGATGATAATAGATGGATAATTGAAATTTTAAACTGGATTCCAAGAGATTGTAAAAGACCCAGAAAGAGACCACATGTGAGATGGATGGATGAAATAAGAAAATGTGCAGGTGTGTTGTGGAGAAGAGAAGCTAAAGATCGGAGAAGATGGATTAAACTTGGAGAGACCTTCATCCTGCAGTGGATTGATAATCGTGTAGGGAAAGAGTATATATATATATATATATATATATATATATATATATATCATCATGTAAATTATTTTTTCTTCTATATATATATGACTTTGTATTATTATTATTTTCGGGATATTCTATGTAGTAAAATATCCCGAAAATAATAATAATATGAAATCATCTTTTATCCATGAAAATATTAGAATTAACATATATATATAAACTTGAATATAATTTGCTATTAATAAAATTTATTTTATAAAAAAAAAATAGCAAGAGAGAAAACAAATTTATGCTAAGATTGCTTATGCTTTTTAAACTTTTACAATTATATCCACAGGATATAAGTATTTACTAAAGACTGAAAAAACATTAAGTTTGGGTGGGAGATATAAAAGAAAGGTTGATCCAGAAGACCATAACATTAGACTATAAAGTATTAGAAAGTACTGGTTTTGAAATAATTCAGTAATAAAAATGATGTTATGACATTTACTGCAAATAAGGGATCGTTGCATTGATTCAATAATCTATATGAACTTAAAATCTAAGATTTGATATTCTAATTCATAGTGCAAATAATGTCACTGCTACTATGCAACTTCATAAGCAAATAACTTGCTATTAAGAAAATATTATATAACTTATCACTTAAAATATTTTGTATTTTGTCATCATCATTAACATTAATTTTTATCTTAAAAAGATTGAAGGCAAATAGTTTTTTCTTTAGAAAGAGAAACACATTCACAAATATGCTCAATTAGAAAGTGACATCTCTTTGTCAATTTATTATACAAGAAGCTTTTTTCTATCATTTTTGTTGATGTCTCAATGTGTACACATATAATTTTTAAATTAACATGTGTTATTGGTATGTGTCATATCATATGTACATATTAATTTCTCTGTTCAGTAACCATGCAGTACATTTTTGTATTTCTTGTTAGATATTTCTTATGATATCTTATAGTTTTTAAATTAAATTGTATTATTGGAATATAAATATTGCATATACTTATTAAAATGTCTACACTATATATTGTAATAGATGGAAGAGCATAGTGATCCACGTCTTATTGAAATACTGGTGAACAATTGATTTACTTATCCACAATATTATAATATAGATGAAACATTTACTTATCAAATCTTGACAGACAAAGATAATGACCAAGTAAAATCAACAGTATCAAAATATATTAAACATTACAAAATATTGAACTAATAAGAATTACTGATTCCTGTGGGATAAAGATTTATCCTCTCCAAATGATCCATTAACTAATATTTAAATAATAAATCAAAAAAAATACTTCTGTTTATACAACTTATAAAATACAATATAATAATTCATCAATTGCTAAAACAGAGAATCATTAATATAAATAAAATAACTATTGCCAAGTGCTTTCAACTCCTATGAGTCTTTATCAAGGCAGTAAAATACTCCTATTTTCTTCTGAGCGATAAATTCAACATTTCATTGTATTGGCCGGAAACAACTAATCGGAAAACTGGTTAATTTTGAATTCATAGCACAAGATGAATTTTGTATAAGATATGATAAGATATTCTTTAATCGTATACAAAATTTATTTTGTGCTATAAATTCAAAATTAAACAGTTTTTCAATTTGTTGTTCCTGTAGCCAATGTAATGATATGTTGAATTTATCACTTAGGAAAGAATAGGAGTTTTTTACTGCCTTGATAAGGACTCTTAGGAGTTGAAAGACTTGGCAATAGTTGTTTATTTATATTAATGATTCTCTGTTTTAGCAATTGACAAATTATTATATTGTAACTAATAGTTAGTAATTACAAATAATAAAAAAATGTTATCAGTATAATTTTTAACTATGCATAGAATAGTTATAAAAAGTTCTAAATCTCTTCACCCAGTTTTACTTCTAAATTACTTTGCAGTTTAAATACTTTAATCAAGCAATATCTTTATTTTGCCGATAGAGGAACCTCTCAAATCACAACACAATGATAAGAGTGGCCATCTTATCCTTAGCCTAAATTTTCACTTATATAGGTCAATCTGAAGCATCTTGATTTGGGAGTGTGAAGCTGTTTTTCTCTCCACTGTTTAAGTCCACTACAAGTTAACCTTCAGGAAATCTTGTGATTTACAAGTTAATATTACGATCTGTTTACTGGAAATATATAAACTATTGTAAAGTAGTAATTATTTATTAAGCTCACAGGAAGTATATGTAAATACTTTTAAGACAGCCTATCTTAAAATTATTTACTTATACTTCCTGTGCAGGTTAAAGAAAATGATTTTGGATTAATTACAGATCTGGAATATAATGAATTCAGAGATTGATGAAATTTTATTACATAGCATTGAATCAAATTTGTATTTTGTGTAAATGTATGAATTGTTGTTATATATTGTTTCCTAAAACAGTGATACACGTGATATATATGGTTAGTTCTTATTTTTATTTGATCTGGAGGTTAAATATTAAAATGGTATATGACTTATCTGTCATAAGATATTTATTATTTATACGTATTAGATTTTTTTAATATTATTTAACTATTCAATCTAGTAAATAATAATAGACATGTACCTAACTCAAATATCATAAGCTTTTAAATAATAAATGTTCTATAATCTAATGAATACTTTTTTCTGATTCATAATTCAGTGATTCTCAACTGTGAAATGTGCTTTCCTAGTGATGTATCAAATAATAAGAATGCAGGTGCAAAGATATGAAAAATAGACATTTTTTTTAAAAAAACAACAACTAATTATTGAATCCAAAATAAGAAAAGATACATTCTGTTAATATAAAAATAAAACCTCATCCTTAAAATTATGTAAATACATATAAGTAATACAAAAGATATTTTGATATTAGTTATTTAAAATTTTCACTAATGAATGGCTTCCTTGAGGCTGTCTTGCAGAGCAAAACTTTACATAAGAAAGTATTATATTTGAAATTGATACTCTGAATTCTCTTTCTATGTTTAGTTGAGACCTATATTTTATCTTCAATGCAGCTATTGCTGCAAATCCTGTTTTGCAAAGATAAGATAATGGTAAAAGTATATGAAACACTCTTTCATTCAGTGCAGCCTAAAATTCAAACAATTACTTATTTTTGAATTGCCTTACCACCTGTCACAAAATCTATACATAGTTCTTGTTCTGCAATTGAGAATTCTTCAGGAATATTTTGAAATAAATCTCTGACCCATTCGTATCTTGTTGTATATGGGTAAGTGATTTTCAATAATTGGATATAAAACTTTAATGTATTCCTCACAACTGTGTTACACCTATTTAGTAATTAAGACAAATGTGCCTGACATTAGTTGTTCAGAAACTATGATGATAGTTAAACACAATTAATATTAGCAGGTTCATTTCTGGAAGGTTTACAACAGATTGGAATTTCTTGTGAAAATGTAAGAAATATAGTGAGGCAGCAGTATTGCCAAATATGGCATGATTTTTCTATTCATGTGGAATTTTAGACTTGTTGTTGTACATCAGCAACAAAAGAAAAATAAATATAGAAAAAAAAATTAGAGCTCCAACAAATCATTGGAAGGAATGCATGATTAAAGCTGGCGTGGAAAGTTGTGTTCCAAATACTAAATAGTTGAGATCTTCTGCCATAAGTACCAATAGCTTATAATGAAACTCTTTCCTAGTAACTGACAAAAATGGAATCCATGCATTGGCTGTCTAATGTACAATATGTAAGGGTTTGCATGATTATCTCAACAAATTATATGCAAAGATTCGAACATTCGTGGTTTTTATGTTATTCATTTTATCTTAAAATTACTAATATTTATAATGTCTTGACGTTTGACCAGATGGATTTTTTTATTATTTTCATTTCAGTTATAAGGGGAAGGGTAATTATTATCATTACTGATGTAGATATATAAAAAATATAAGAATTTCCATTCACGTGATTACTATTTTATTAAGTCGGTTTTTTTGGCAAGGTTTTAAATTTCTTTGTGAAATATATAAAAATATGAACGAAAATGTTTCATTTCACATGACTCATTAAAGTGATCATTTGTAATGAAGCAACTATTTAAATAAAGTTAGATTTATTATATCAACTATTCGAAATTTTTAACTTTAAAGGTTTTTATTATTTGTCCTTTTAAATGTGTATATAATCTGAATTTATATTAGTAATAAACTTTATTTTAAATGCTATAGTTTTTGTTTAATTTATTTTTTAAGTAATTAGTGGATTTTAAAGTCAGTTAATTTAAAGAAATTTTGCAGTACAATAATCTATATCTAGAAAAAAAAAAATTTAAAGGAGGAAAAAATATATATTTATATTTTCTGCATTTATGTATTGTCCAGGTTTTTAAATATAACAATTAATAATGGCATTAAATCATATCTATTGATAAAATTAAAAATATTAAAGTATTTATAACTTACATTTAAATAATAAATAATTTATTACATGTACAATAAATTATTAAATCTATTTGTTCTTTTTTATAGATTTCTTGCTAAATAAGTGTCTTAATGATATTTGAATTGGAAATATTTTGATTTTGTAAACACACACACACACAAAATACATTCTTGCACTGGATGTTATGTTCTATACTGTGTATGTGCTGTATAACTTGGTAGTACTTATCTAAAACATTTGATTTTGTCTAAATTGAGTATTACTAGAACTTAAATGTAAATAAACCATTTTTTAACCCTTCATCTTCCACCTCTGCATAAGCTCTTCCTTTACATTCAATAAACAATAATAGACTATTACACATTGAACACCAATGCTCTAATTTATTTTAAGCTATGGACTTATTAATGTATATTGCTGCCATTTTGTATATGGTTGGCTATTTAAAATGATGTTCATGTAGGAACAAGTATATCTGACTATTTTCATAAACATGCATATGTAGGATTCACTATGGCCATGATTTTTGATATCTACATGAAAACTACGATATGTAGTCAAGCATTGGTGGTTGAGAGGTAAGCGACAGCTGCTTTAAAAAAAAAAAACCAGTTGTCCCGGGTTAGCGGATTCGCTTCCCGGCTGATGCTATGACACATGAGAAAAAAAAACTACGATCTGTAATGATGCAGATACAGATACAGAATAAAAAACTAAATATAAAGATCTTTGATAGCTTATCTATTTTTGTGGTTTAAAATTTTTTTTTTTAATATATTAATTGTTAATTACTTTATTTTGAATAAGTTTTTTCATATTAAAAGTGTTATTTTACTGTTAACTTTGTTCATTTTTCAATTGGTTTATTTATTTTTTCCTTCTTTTTTAATTAATTTATGGATTCTATTCAATCGTCTGATTGTACCAAAAAGGATATAGTAAATTATAAATAATTTATTTCCCTTATATCATTTTATGTTAGAATTTAATCATCTATAGTATTAAATAGGTGGAAATAATTAGGAATTGCAGAATATAAAGGTAAACCAATTTTTTAAAATCAATTATTAATAAAATTCTAATTATTAAATCATCACACACACAAACTTGGCTTTCATCATTTGAAGACAAATTAATGGACTAACTTATTGAAATCATCTAAATTAATAAGAGGTTGTTTTGTTCATAAATTTTATACTTGACGTATGAATGCAATTAGGATATATATATAATGCTTAAATAAATTTATTAAAAATACTTTTTTTTAATGCAGTCAGATATTTTTTATAAATACTTATTTACAGTGTTTAAAATTTATGACAAATTTTTTATTTGCATGTTTTATGTCTGTAATGGAACTTGTGAGTTGCATATTAATTTGCCATGTTTCTATGACTTAGGATTCAATTGACGATGAATAAAATTTGAACATTTTTGCCAGATTATAAGCAGTCTTGGGATTTTTTAAAATTCAAATACTTCAGTTCTTAGCCAACACAATTAATTATTGTTTATTGAAACAGGCAAAACTCTTTATACATATTGCCACTCAGTGCAAACCAGAGTAATCCATGAATTCCAGAAGGCTTGTGCATAAAATCCCCAATCTAATGCTTACTCATCCAATATTCCAAGACTAGTTTCTGGCTTGTGGCCTTCATGAGTGAGGTGCCTTGGATCCGAGAACACTGCACCTAGATCTTAGGATCTAAGGCAACCATCCAGAAGTCACCTTTTACCTCTACATAACTACAAAACTATGAGTCTTAAATTGAAAACACTATAATATTTTCAATCCAAGTTCATTAGCTTATATAGTCATATAGGTCTGAACTCAGTTTAGTACCTATACATTTTGGCAACTTTGGTTCTTTAATAAGCATAGCCACCACTATCCTATTAGGAAGGATTGATTTTAAGCCAATAAACATCACATGATCACCATTTCTTATGCTTGCTTATAACTGTTATTAAACAGGCAAAACTTTCTATATGTATTGACACTCAGTGCAAGCCAGAATAATCAATGGATGCAAGAAGGCTTGTGCATAAAATCCCCATCTAGTGCCCACTCATCCAATATCCCCAGATTAGTTTTTGGCTTGTGGCCTTCATCAGTGATGGTGATCATGTGATGTTTATTGGCTTAAAACCAATCCTGCCTAATAGGATAGTGGTGACTATGGTTATTAAAGAACCAAAGTTACCAAAATGTATAGGTACTGAACTGAGTTCAGACCTATATGGCTATATAAGCTAATGAGCTTGGACTAAAAATATTATTGTGTTTTCAATTTAAAACTCATAAATTTTGTAGTTAAGTAGAGATAAAAGGTAGTTGCTGGAAGGTTGCATTAGATCCTAAGATCTAGGTGCAGTGCTTTCAGATCTAAGGCTCCTCACTGACAACAGCCACAAGCCAGAAACTAATCTGGGGATATTGGATGAGTAGGCACTAGATGGGGATTTTATGCATTGTCTTCTGGTATCCATTAATTACTCTGGCTTGCACTGAGTGGCAATACATATAGAGAGTTTTGCCTGTTTTAATAACAGTTATAAGCAAGCGTAAGAAATGGTGATCATGTGATGTTTATTGGCTTATTGTTTATTGGTCAGTAAATGGGTGTTTGATTAGTCTAGTTGCAGAATAAAGCAAGGAAGATAAAGCTTAAATCTTCAATATTTAGCTATAGGTTAGTTTGTCAAATAATGCTTAATTCTTCACTGTTTCTCTTTAAAGACTTCTGGAGAGGTCACCTATCTTTCAACCTATATATATAAAACTAAACTAATAAGAGTCACAATAATAAATTTACAACAAAGTTAAAATTATATTTTAGCCTGCATGTGATGTGTCATTTTATGCATGACAAGCATTCATGCAAATTGCTAATAGGAATAAACTTTTGTAGCACATTTGTGTGTTTGCCCTTTTAAATATGATTTTAATATTACAAATGTAGTTAATCACAGTAGTACAGTGACAGACTTTAGAGTTAAAAACTCTAGATAATGATCACATGACCTCTTGAGAAATTATTCTTTTGATTATCATTTTAATTTTTAAGGTTGTTTTCATTTATTTTTTTTGTGGCATTTCATTTTTTTTCTCCATAAGTCAAAGCATTTTTCTGTTTCTTAAAGTTTTATATTTTACAGAATACTTTTTTTCAATTGATTAGATTTTTTATTAAATATCTGTTGCACTATTAATACTCTTACTTATGATCTCAACGATTACAATTTTATGAAATATAAAGAACTGTTCATATCTAATAACGAATTTTACCTTTAAAAAAAAAAAATTCATGTAATTTTTATTATAGTTAGAAATTTGGCACTATGTTCATACATATATTTATAATGTTACCATTGCAAAATTGCATTTGCTCAGTAAATATATATATGTGTGTGTGTTTGTGAAAGGAAATCAGATTAGATACCTGTATTTTTAAAATCTTTATGATATTTATGCATGGATACATATTGTGATACATGTTGTGAAAGTAAAAATAAAATTTGTTTATTCCTGATTATAGTTTATCTTCATTTTATCTGCGTTTTTATAATTCGTTCTTTACAACAATTTCAAGAACCTTTTAACACTCATTTTTTTCATAACTCGGAATAAGACAAAATCCCTATCTCAAATGTTCATTAAAGAAAATGATAACTCAAGATTGTTGAAGAAGTATGCTGGTGATAAGTTTTTAGTTCTAGACTGGGTTCTTAGAATCTCATAGTTGTACTTGGTAATTTCACAAAGTACCTAGAAATTAGATGCTAACATATCACTTTTATGGAATAGATAATGCTACAAATAGTTATATAAAAATTAATTTACTGGGATTTATAGAACATTGTTTATCTAACATTGAGTGTCATATAAATTACTGGAGAAAAATTGTTTACAAAATGTTTAACAGGATTAATAATTTGTCTAAAAAATATTATATAAAAATAAAATTTAAGGTTATAAAAATAAATAGATAGAAAAAGAGAATAATTAATAGTTAGGTAGAATTGTTTTAAGTGTTTCCACATTTGAATAATAAAATGATGGCATAGTGTAAAAAATATTAAAGTTAGAATTTGATTGAATGAACAGAATTTTAATAAGAATAGGAAAATTATTTTGTAGCCTATTGAAAATAGATTTTAAGATGCTTGTTAATTATTTTGTTTGGAGTCTAGCTTTATATAAAAGAAAAATATGGATGATTAAGAAAAGATAAGATAAATAGAAATGGTTTGTAAAGTGGATTTTAAAGAGAACTCAAAAGATAAATCAAAAAGACATGGATAGTTATATAAATTATTTATTGAGGAAAGTATGAAAGCAAAACTAATTGAATTGAAAATAATATTAGAGTTAGAGAAGGATACTTTGGATTATTAAAAAAGAAGATGAAAGGAGAAAAAAGATTATTCATGCTTCTAAAAAAACAACTGGTATGAGTGTTTGGAATATATAGCAAAGGCGCAAAAGTTAAAAGTCAGTTGAGATACCTTAGGTCTTTCTTTTGTAAAGTAGCAAATAAGGGTGATGATTTATAAAATTATTTCAATATTACATTACAAAGATTAAGCAAATTTAAATGTTATTTAAAAGCGCATCTTACAGTATTCGTATATTGACTTGCTTAACTTTTTTTTTTTTTTAAGAATTAATATAAATTACTGCATATTGACTTATTGTTAAATATGATTTTTTGGCAAAAGACTTCAAACTCAGTGCGCCTGGTTTTTAGTAGATCAAAACTTTTCATTTATGTCTATGAGCATTAATAATATTAAAGAAGTTTTACGAAGTTGAGTTTTCACGTTAATAATGTATGGGTGAATTATCATTTTTATGAAATACTGAATTAAATTTAAAATATAAAGGGAGAAAAAACGTATAATTCTGTTCTTAGGTCAATAGAATCACTTTGATCTGGTTTTTTTCTTTTTATAAAAAATATTTTTAGGTCACTATGGAAATAGGATGTGAAGTTGTAAATTATCACTTGAAATAAAATGCAATTATTATGTAAATATAAATCTCAAACATCAAAGTTTAGTTTTAAAGTACATCCCCTTCTCATTAAACATTTATATTTACATATCAATGCTTAAAAATACTTCATTATTTTATGACTTGATTCTGATTGTAAAATGTTAGAAATTTGGTCAACAAGCAGCTTACCTTTGCTAACTGTTGCAACGCATGATTAAGTATATCGTTCTCTCTTTTCCTTTCATTTCTAGATTTGCCTTCTGTTTAATATATATATTAGTTTTTTTATGGCAGTTTTGGGTAACTAAGCAATAAAATGCAAGCAAGTCATAACTCTTGATTATCATCAGTTTGCTATTGTGTGGAGATACATCATAAAATAAAACTTGTGTCATTAAAACACACCATATATATCTATTACAGAAATTGAAGAAGATAATGTGAATACCTGTATTGCATTTAATATAGTACTATTAGCTGCATCAAAATGATTATATTTTATGTGTAGATAGAATATAAAGCCACTACTTATATAGATAAGCCTCATATTGTCAGAGAGATGTCAGCAGAGAACCATGACCTCTTTTTAATTATTTAGAAATTAATTAATATTTAAATCAAGTTATTATAGAGGTTGTGAGGAATATGCATCACCATTTCTGTTTTTCAAATCAATATTTGATCCTGGGTGTATGAATTGGAATGCTATTATAATCATGTCTCTGAAAACAGTGGAGTAATTCTGGTTCTATAAAATGTTTAAATAGCAAAAGAAAAACAATCAAACACCAGAAATGGTCGTGCTGAAGCCATAGCCCATAGACCATGTTCTCCAAACTCTGCCTAGCTAATATTTCAGAACTTTAATAGTTTAAAAATATAATGCATCCATACAAAGTATTAATCAAAATAAGAAAATACCATAGTAAAACAGCCTACTTATAATAGCTTTTCATTACTTCTTATTGTTGGGTAGACTGGTTGCTATTTATCTGTTATTCAGTATTTATGCTTGTGACATCATAATCATGTTTAAGACAACAACAGTATCAATAGTATTGAAATAACTAACTTGTAGTTTATGATGGATTGTTTAAGTCAATATTGAATCTTTAGAAGTCTACTATTTTCTGCAGTGATTTGTTCTCTGTGTGATATTTTTTAATTTGTATGACTGTAATCTTTTATAAAATTTAGCAGTTTTTTTTTATAAAAAAAAAAAGCTACAATTGCTTTTGGAAGATTTTGGTTTCTATCTTCAATGGATGTAATAATCAATCTTGAAACTGTCATATTCAAAATCTTAAACCATTTAGAAGCTTTGCACATTGATTTTCCTGCTAAATGGATACTAATGCTGAACTTTTTACATTCTTAATTAATTTTTCCACAGAGTTATGAAACTAACAGTAGTTTTTTTATTTTTATCAGATACTCTTTGCTAGTTTTATGAATTTCTATCTATAAAATAATATATAATGGTCATTGAATTTTATTTCTAAGCTCCAGTATGGCAAAAATGTACTACTAATGCAATGCTTCAGCTACTGTTTCAAGCTTTGTTAGATATGACACATTACAAATTATTATTTATTAAGTTGCAGTTTAATTAATACTTATTTGATATAACTGATAATTTTTATAGAAAATATGTCCATAGAGTTAACACCACTTGTAAATTTTCTTTTTTTTTCTCATTATTTCATTTTTAAATAATTTTTTTAAATCCATAATTTATCTTTGTATTATGTACCTAATATGTATTTTAAATGTTACCCTCGGATATTGAGCTATTATTGTTCCTGTTAGTATAACCTATGTCTAAATATATATTTTATGTAATGGTATTAATAACTGGCTGGTTCTAGTTCCTATATATATAATTTTTAACCATTATCGATCCACTGCAGGTTTGTCTCTCCAAGTTCAATTAATTTTCAATTTCTAGTCATGCTTTTCCACATCACACCAGCAGACATCCTTATTTCATTTATCAATCTCACTAGTGGTCTTGATTTTTTACAATCTCTTGGAATCCAGTTTAAGATTTCAACTATCCATCTATTGTCATCTCTAAGAACTAGTAATATTTACAACCCAACTCCATTTCAATCTTTTAACTTTTTCAATGATATCAGTAATAACTGTTTATTCTCTCACTCATATATTTCATTTTCAATCTCTAATTGTTACTCTTAACTGTTAAATGTCCAAGTCTCAGATCCATAAGTAAGAACTGGTAACACATTTATTAAACAACTCTTTTTCAAATACAGACATATCTTTTTTAATTATTATCATTTCTACCAAAAACATTCCAACCAAGTTTAATATTATTTAATTTTATCCATTATGTTTCCATCTGTAGTAATAATCTGAGCAATATATTTATAGTTGTTAACCTCTTCTAATTCTTAATTATTCATCTTTATCTTTTTCTTTTGAAGAAATTCATTGAAAATTAGTATTTTTAACATTTACCTTTAATTCTACTACTTTTTTACTTTCATCTCATAACTCTTGCAACATTTCCTGAAGCTCTAAAGTATTATTTGCAAAAACAACTACATCATCTGTAAAATCTAGATGACTTAAATAATCTCCATTTACTTTTACTCCCTTTGCTTTTCATTTTAATCCACAAAATATTTTTTGCAAAACTGCTGCAATTTTTTTTGGAGATATGAAGTCTCCCTGTCATACATCTTTCTCCCTGTTAATCTTTTTAGTATCCCATTATGTAATCTAGTTGTTGCTGTTGCATTTTTATAAATATTCTTCAAAATATCACAATACCCTGGAGCTGTACCTTGATCATCCAATGCTTTAATCACTAAAAAATCCTTATAGAATCAAATGCCTTTTCATAATCTATAAATTGAAAGCATAATGGCAACTTATATTTATAGGTCCTTTCTATAATTTCTCAATACTTGGATATGATTCACTGTACTAAAATAACTTTTAAATCCAGTTTGTTCTTTTGGTTGGTTAAAATTTAAAGTTCACTGTAGATGAGTTGCAATTGAGTTTGTAAAAAGTTTGTATAGAACTGATAAAAGACTGATAGGTCTGTAATTTCTAATATTTTCTTTATTACTTTTTTAAAATATTAATATTAATACTGCTTTCTTCCAATAATCTGGCACATCTTTATGATTTAGACATTTGATATATAACTTTGCTAAGAAATGTCTATATTTTACCTGCTTTTAAAAAAATATCAATTATACTTCCATCATACCTGGAGCTTTTCCCTTCTTCATAAATTTAATTTCATGTCTTACTTCATTATATAAAATCCTGGTTAATTCAAAAAATATAATAGTTATAGTAAGTGCTTTTCCTTGTTCGTTTTTGCTATATACATAATTCTTACAGAACTCTTCTACACATTTTATGATATCATCTCTCTTTTTAGTAATAGTTTCATCTTTTTTATTATTGCAGAACCTACCAATAACAATATGTTGTTTTACACTTGTGAGACTTATTCTCTTCTATAGCTCTTCTTGCAATTTCACTATTATACTTTCTTATATCATTATCAATCTTGTTCTTGATTCTCATTTAAATATGCCTAAAATCTGTTATGAGAATTTTAATTTCCTGTGCATGTAAAAGATGTAGGAAGTTCTGGAAAATATATTGGAAGATTTGTAAATATTACATATATAAAAGTTATCTACCAAATGGAGATCACATTGTCATTTGAACTAGCTTCCATAAAAGTTGTATATTTTGCATGATGATTTAAACAAAAGTTAGCCATATCATATATAGAATGCATTTCACAAGTAAACAGTGTAAAATCAAAAATTGTATAAAGAGATTCATTATTCGACAAATGATGAATCCCCTGAAGTAGAATCATATCCACATTGTAATTATTGATTTGTTTGCGGAGAATCTCCATTTGTGATTTAGATATATATTTAATGTTAAATTGAAGCAATTTTTTATTGTGTTTCCTAGGTGAAGATGGTGTTTGAGTTGTTTCAGTGTTGGTAAAACAATGTAGTTGTTTTTTTTTGTTTTGAAAATCTAAGATCCTCATCTTTGGGATATGCTATCTCCCATAATATCATCAGCATTCATGTTAATAATTTTAGTATGTATTTTAATAATTTGCTGTCTTCAACCAGGTATTCATTAAGTTGATGTCTGGTTTCTATGTGGAGATATTTGTTTTACATTCATGTATGCTAGTTGCAGGCTGGATGTAGGAAGTTTCAGAACATAAAATAGTGTATCAACATCTGGGGCTATATATATATATTGTTTTGTCTTAGATTAATAGTCTTGATTACTGGTTTTATTGTCTCTGTATATATCCATATTATAATTTTTTGTATTTTTATATTGTTGTTTGCCTTTATTTATATTGGCATTTGTGGTGATTTTATACATATATATATATACTGGTATCAATAATAAATTATTCTGCCTTTTTTAAATTATCGCAGCAACAAAAATCTAATTATGTCGGTGGTGTACTTGGGGAACAATTCTTTTTTTTTAATTGTTGTATAATCCTGTCCTTTTTTATGTTAAGTTAATCTTTATTTTTTTTAACGCTAGTGTAATTAAAAATTAATCAAAATCAAAAAAGTCTGAAAAATAAATGCAATTATACTGAAAAAATTATTATATGTTGAGAATTAAAAATTAATTTTTATAAATATGAATATTTATGAAGAATTGTAATTCATATATATGTATATTGGGGTTATGATTAAGTACTAGTTAAGAAAACCAACTCAAAGTCATGACATATTTGTTTTGACATAATTGTTTTTTCATTGTTGAAATGTTATCAGTATATATAAATTAAGAAGCAATTAATCTTCAAAGAATCATTGTCCTGATTAGTGAGTTTTAGGTTTATGATTATTAATGGAATCTTTTTTTTTTTTAATGAATCATTGACATTCAATGTTATTATTTTTGTTAGGGATCAAGTGAAAATCAGTAATCAATTACTTGATAGTGATTATATGTTTTTTTTGTAATTATTATTATTTGATTATAAAGCCCATTTTAGGGTATTATTTTGCATCATTTGAGATCACTTTCAAATTATTAAATTATATGTTCTCAGTATTTATCAGACAATCTTTTTAATCTTTCTCTAAATTCTCTTTCTTCTTAGCTTTTCTTTTGTTTTGTTTTTATTAAGTTTTTTACATTGGTATGCCATTTGTTATAATGAGATTGTGTTTTTGTATAACACATTTCTATTGTTTAATTGTGAACAGTGCAATTTTGACTTAACGTTTATTTAATATAAGTATATAAATTATGCAAATCTTACAGCAGTGAGAAACAGTGAATGAAATTATTGACTGAAATATTTCATGAGGCTATATAATCAATAGTGAGATGCTTTGTAACTGGATTTGGCATAAGGAGCTTCACCTGATAAATGATTGTGTGTTTAGGCAACCTTTTTAAAGACATTTCTGATCATCACAAATCAAGAACCTAGCATAATATTGTTAATTGATCAATTTATTAAAATTAGATTATTTTCAGCATCATAAATTATTGTAATACTTGAACTATTTTAAATGAGAAGTTTCCAAACTTTTATTTAATTCTGTACTAAGTGAAAGACAATTAGAGAATTGTTTTTATAGATCTCCAAAATTTTATCAACTTAGACTTAGAAATGCTATCTACTAGGATAAACAGTAGCAGTAAATGCTTATAAAGAGAATAAATAGTCTTTTAAGTCATTATAAGCCATTTTATAAAAGATCACTGTACTATAAATATATATACTTTTTGGAAAATGTTTATGTGAATGAATATGTTCTTCATGAAAAACAAAATCACATTTTTGGAATGCAACAGAACTGCCATACCCACGGTTTCAAAAGTCATGACTTAATAACCTTTGGTTTGAAAAAAATAAATATGATGTTCTTATCTTATTCAGTCATGTCACTACAGTACCAATAAAACATTCATTATTTTTTTCCGCTGTGAATTAACATTTTGAATTTCATTAAAAATGCTGCAAAGAATAATGTTAATGGTGGTAATAATTATTCCAAGTGTAAGAAAAACCTGGGAAGTAGTTATTTTATGTGATAACATGAAAATGATTTAATTTTGGAAAGAATAAAAGTCTGGAACTGATTGGATATTCAATAACAAGAAATCATTAATTTGTGACATAGTAAAAAAGTCAGAAGAGATTTGCGCTAGTGCGACTTGGGTTTTAAAAATTGTTAAACATTATATTCATGCTGTATAATAAGTACCCAGTGAAGACTGAAAAAGCATTAAATTTGTTAATAGAGGATATGAACAGAAAAAAGTATTTTTATAAACTGTAACATATTGTATTATCAAAAAGCATTGAGTCTATATGAATGAAGCCTTTAGAAATCAATATGAACTTGAAAATATCACATAGGCACAACTCTTTGCATTTCATCATTACTATTAATTTTCTATGGAAAGAGAAGGGATGTAGAGACTGTCTGAATGAGTACATTCTTATACTTATTTATTTAGATTAGAGTACAATACATGTATATCTAAATATCTTCTCTTTTTTTTTTTTCATTGAATGGTGTCAAATGTGTGAATGTGAGAAATTTGGCACTTACAAATCACATTATTTATAATTTATTATTTCACTATTTTCTTCATGATTGTGTTGTTATATATATATTGTTATTTATTTTTGTTGAGTCTTAGTGTAATATATACATATTAAAAATGTTATTACTCTCTGTCTCTCTATATAATAAAATATATTTTATCAGAGTATGTATATATTTATCAACTATTATCTTAATAAATCTTTGGTACAAAACAATATTTGTTACTTTGTAATAATAAATATATGAAGAATGTATAAAGAAAAGCTTTCATAAAATACGTTTTTAAAAAGTATGTGCTTCACTGACTTTCGACTGTTACTAGTCATAGACATAACATAAGTTGGGAGGTGGGACTTATACTAGTTGAAAGCCAGCTAAGAACATATTATTTAAAAACGTATTTTATGAAAGCTTTCTCTATACATTCTTCTTATATCTGTTATTACATTTTAGTCTGACTTAAAGCTTATAATTTTGTAGTCACATCTATTACTTTGATGAGGCAAATTTTTCAATATAGTGTATCTTTGTCAAAGCTTTTGATATTCTGTATAGAAAGCCTAGCTCAGCAAAGTAACAAATATTGTTTTGTAACTAAAGATTTATTACTGTAATAGTTGATAATTGTCTCCATACTCTGGTAGAGTATATTTTATTACATACATATAATATAGTTTATATATACATATACACACATTAAAATTCATTTTATATAGCATGCACCGCAGAACTCGCAACAAAAAAGTGTGAAAACAGATCCTACTGTACCAAATTTTAAATATTTATATATTTTAAACCTATTTTAATACAGTATTAAATTTTCACCAAAAATGTTACACTCTTGGTAATAAAATTTTATTATTTCATTAATATTTTATCAACTTCAATCTATAGATATGCATTCTGAAATATTACCTCTATGCATGCATTTTGAAATAGATATTTAAAACAAAAAAAAAATGTCAGGGAATAGCATGCTTTCATTTTTTATGAGTTATTACCACTTCCAAATTTCAAAATATAGATCGTGAAGATTTGAAATGAAAAATATTTTTGTATTGCATGTTAATTCAAAACATGAGATTTAATTAATAAAAAAACTGGAATATTTACTTAACTGAAAATAGATGCTAAAGTTTTTTAGTTACTATGGATACCAATTCAATACTTAAGTTTACACAAATACTTTAATATAGATGGGTTAAGCTACTAATTCAATTGCCCCCCCTCCATAAATATTAAAAACTTTTTTTTAGCTGAATAATACAAACTACAATCATTAAAAATACTACACATTGACTCTTAGAGAATAAGAACACAGAAAAAAAGTTTAAGGTGTTTATCAGTTTTATGCTAACATTATCAAAAAATTTTTTTATTAAGTACATATTATTTATTTTTTAGAATTTTAACCCACAATGGCTACATCATGGTATAGAAATGTACACACTATAATAACTACTTCTAAGAAGAATATTTATTTTATATAAATATTTTAAATTTGATTGTTTTATTATAAGCATTATTTACCTTATGTATTAAAATATTTGTATAAAAAAATTAAAAAATATAGCCCTAAAATCACAAAATGGGGAAGTAAAATTAATTTTATCTAACTAGATTCAATTCAGTTAATTACGTTCTTACAAGCTATTACTAAAATGAAATAAATTCACTTTTTATTATTGTAGGCATTAATTATAACTGTTTTTATAAATAATTTGTTTTAAAAAAGTGATCATTTTAAAAAGATGAAGAAAATTTATAACCATTTAGACTACAAATGATATGAGATATCACTAAATCAGAAAAAGGGATATAAAATTTACACTATATGAACTAAGTTCCAACTAATTTGATTTTTTCAATGTAGAAACATACTTAGAAATGTACTTAGATGGATAGCTTTCAGTTTAAAAGATAATATGAAAGTAAAATATCTGAAAATCTATCACAGTATGTGATACTTCTTGTAGTTGTTATATTTAAGACATTTTTTCCTTCTCATAAAAATGAAATAATAATTTTTTTAAAGCAGAATAAAGAAACTTATCTATTTATAAACCTGCAGTAATTAAAAGTATTACACAGGAATCCCTAGTTCAAATATAAATTTTAAAATTAAAAAACTATGGATTAATTTACATATGAAAATATATGCTTCTAAGTATATATATATATAAGCAAAAAATCTATATCCATCTGTATGTCTGTCCATTCAACAATTTATCTATTTACATATATTTAGCTTATGACTCTGGAAGATTGTGAATTAATTTGATTGGTTACAGTTGTCTTTCCAGCAGACTCTTTAATTATCTTATATATATATATATATTAAAGTGAGATGCTTCATTTTTCAATTGGACAGAAGTCATCTTCACTCATTGAGAGATGTTTATTATATCACACATATAGTATTAAAAGGTTTAATAATATATATATATGTGTGTGTGTGTGTGTGCGTGTGCATTTCATTGTGAAAATATTCAAACTTTATTGTAACAAGTTCAGAATCGTGAAATTTAAGCAGAAAATCAGAGTATCAGAGTGATCACGTCATGTTATAATGATTTAATATCATTTCCCATGATTCAAATTTTTAAACCTCAGGTGCATTTGATGATCAGAGATTGTTCTGAAAATAGCATATTTGGTGGGAGGGATCAGTCTATCCCCTTTTTCAGTTTTGATAACTCACATCAGGAATGCTTTTGATGTAATTGGTTGCATATACTTACATACATTTTTTTATATCTAAGTTAATTCATAATAAATATCTGTTGAGGAAACAAATAATTCTAATAGATTACATATTTATATGGTATTTAATTAATTAATATATATTGAACCAGAGGCTTTCTCCACTTCAAAAGTCAACTATTTTAAAATAATATATATATATCCACTTATAGGAGTTTGCAAAAGAAAGAGAAAATTTTGTTATTTAAATTTTTGTATTTTGTTATTTTTTTAGAGTGTGTGCCATTATGCAAGCATATAGCACACACACTCTATTATATTATGAAATCATAAAAATTGATTTAAAAAGATGTTGATTAAGATAATTTTCTTTTTGTCTTGGCTTTAAAGTATTGTGATTAAAACCAACAAAAATTTTATTCTAAAAGCAGAGACTGGTTTTCTAATTAATTAAGATTTAAGTGGTATTTTTTAAAAAGAGAGAGAAGAAAGAAAATAGCCTGGTTAAATTTTTAATTAAGATCTGGCAGGAGATAAAGAATATGATATAAAAGCTCTGGTTTTTTTTTTAAGAATGATTAAAAAAAAGAAGAGAGAATAGGCAAGGCTATACAGTTTCTTTTTAAACAAATTCTAATTGCAAAAGAAACCACTATGAAGCAAAAAAGATCACCCTGTTATTATAGACATTTAGATCCTAAAACTGACTTTCAAAAAAGGAAGTGAATATGCGTATTACTGGAGCTAGTGATCATCAATTCCCAAATGCAGAAATTATCAGCTTTGCAGAAAAATATCAAAAATATGCCATGCTAAAACCATTCTAAGACCAGCTCTAAAATTGTTTCATTAACATGTCCTAATTTAAAAGTTTGAGACCGATCCTGAAATTTGCCTTCATATTCCATGACCAGCTTCCTGGAAATCAAAACAACAGCAGTGTACACTTGCTGGGATTGAGCCTTGCACCCATCATTGGAACAAATCATAAGGGAAAATTGAAGCCTCGAACATAACCTAATGTTCGTATTATCTTAACCAGGGCTTAAATCTAAGCTTGCTATTTAATGAAAAAAAAGATGAACATATGATAGGCTTATTTGTATAAGTTTAGTTAATTTTGGTTGATTTATAAAGATTTCTTTTATTGTGTGCATTTACTATTGTGATCTATAAATTGTAGATAATTAATTCAAGATTTTATTTCTATCACTTTGTCAGAGAGTGTATCGGAGGTTGGTATTTTATACTAATTTTTTAAAAATTATTTGTTGTTAAAGGCTTTGGCAGATAACAGTAGTTTTTCTTTTATATCACCTGTCTCATTTCATTTGAAATCAATTTAGTTTAACATGTCTGTGTTTCCTGCAGACCATGGATCTTTTGGCTGGCAATTTATCGATTATGGTTTAATTGTGTTTTTCTTTTATGTTATATGGAGTGTGAGATTTTATTATTATTATTTATTATTATATTTAATATTACATAAATGGACTGAGGTAACCTTAAGCGCCATATAATAAACATGAACCTTTATGAGTTTTTAAGGAGCATAGGACATTTTTGTTTTGGTCCTAATGTCTTTACCAGATTAAAGGGCAACCACCCTGCACTGTTCATTAACTTTTGTTCAAGATAGCCTTTACTAAAAAAATCTCTAACAAAGGGAAAATAGAAATGAAAGGAGAGCAGAAGTTGTATAGGTAAATTGTTGGCAGGCATATCATGATAGTGCTCTATAAGTTTTGGTGAGAAAACAAAATTATCAGCTGAAATGTTTGATATACCATAATCTTCACTTGCACTCTCAGATCAATAAGGTTATGGAATTTGGGTCAAACTTTTTTTTACTAACATTTGTTTTGAATTTAATAAACTTAAGAATTATTATTATAAATTTATTTAAACGCACATTTATTACGTAAATAATATTCATTAAGGCAGTAGCCTCAAGCACATGCGTATAAAATGCGATAGTAGGGACCACGAGTAAGCTTGTGGTTTTAAGACCTGTAGTGGTCCCTACTATCGCATTTTATATGCATGTGCTTGAGGCTACAGCCTTAATGAATATTATTTAAGAATTATTAATAATTACTTTTTTGGAAGATGCTTGTCTGTCTCCTACTTCTCAATTGTCTGAATAATGTTTAAGATCTCTTTCTCTCCTTGAGTCTAGTTAGCAGCATTTATATCTGACCATTCATCATTACTTCTGATTACTGCAAGTCAAATTTTCTAGGTTGAAAGTGGCCCCATGACATCCTCAGTGGTAGAAGAAGTATGCAATTTCTGGTACAATATATATAGTTGTGTTTTTGGTATTTGTATTTTAATGGACTTGTATGAAAGTTTATATATACTACTTATGAAAAAATTAAAATAATAAATTATGAATTTAACAATCAAAATAAATAGAGAAAACTATTATCAGTGATTTAAAACTTATATTTTAATTTTGAAGCATAGTAAGATTGCTGCTAGTCTTGATTTTATCAACTATGATCATATGATCTTAGTATTTTATTGTTTTCCTGAAAGTTTGTGATAATGGTATTTTAGTTGTATTTATATTATTGGACTATTTTCATCATCTAATGTAGAAAGTCATTAGAAAAAATTAACTTTATTTAAATATTCAAAATACATTCAACTATATATTAACCCCTGTGTTATTACTAACAGTTGAATGTATTTGGAATATTTAAATAACTTCAATTTTTTTCTAAAGACATTCAATACTTAGATGATGGAAATAGTCCAATATATAAAAAACAATATAGTAGTTTATTATTTGATAGATGTACTCAACTATAAAACTTGATAATAATAATAATAATAATAATAATAATAATAATAATAATAATAATAATAATAATAATAATAATAATAATAATAATAATAATAATAATAATAATAATAATAATAATAATAATAATAATAATAATAATAATAATAATAATAATAATAATAATAATAATAATAATAATAATAATAATAATAATAATAATAATAATAATAATAATAATAATAATAATAATAATAATAATAATAATAATAATAATAATAATAATAATAATAATAATAATAATAATAATAATAATAATAATAATAATAATAATAATAATAATAATAATAATAATAATAATAATAATAATAATAATAATAATAATAATAATAATAATAATAATAATAATAATAATAATAATAATAATAATAATAATAATAATAATAATAATAATAATAATAATAATAATAATAATAATAATAATAATGGTTTTTAGCATAATGCATAACTCACTGACTAATAATGTATAAGTTTTACACCTTTCATTCTATTGTTATATTTTACTAGTCTAGCTTCCATTTATTTCATATTCGACTACTGCCAGTAATTTAATAATTAAAGTAAAATTATTGTGCGATTTCAAGTTGTAGACAAGTGAAGTAGCTATAAAGTTAAGTCTAGTAGGGCATAATTTTTCTTTTATTAAAAATGTAAAGTATATGTCTTCATGACATGAATTATAAATAGTAAATTGGATATTTTCCCAAATTGGGGTGAGGTGAGTGAGAATGGAAGTGATTGTATGATTTTTGTATTATTTATTTCTTCAAGTTTTTTTTTCTATTTTAATAACAAAATCAAAATATTGATAATAGTTTTTTTCTCTATAATTTTATATTATGCTGCACCATTTTTGTGGAACTATCTGATGGTTGCATAATAAATATGGGACAAAGTGGTTTCTATAAATTTATATTTTTTTTAATGAAAATAAACATCTATAAATTTTATCTAAAAATTTTACTTAATGAAATTTTATTCATTATCATTATTAATATATTTGTGTATGTGTGCACAAAGATTTTATAATATATGGGAAGGAGGATGACTCCAAAATAACCGGAATTGTTTTTTGGTATGTGAGCCTGTAGTAGTATATACTTTTGCTGTTACATACTTCTTGCAGGAACCCTTCTGCATCAATCTGCCATATGACGTAACTGTGTGAAATTGTGGATTCACATAGCATATTTTTTCTAAAGTGTGTTTCACATTTTTGTTAATTTTTTTTAAAATAATGGTTGAAATGTTGAATTAATGCTGATTTTTTTTTTTATGCAAGCAGCATTTTCTTCTCAGATTTAGGTCAGAAATTTTATCTTCAAGTTCTGAAACATTTACATGATGCAGTAAAACATAAACATCTTATTTTGTACAAAGAAAAGAGTTCGAACCCCACCATAACAGTGTCATCTCTCAAAACCTTGAGTGTGAAACAGTTTTAATTAAATTCAGCATCACTCAGTTTATCTATAATTCATATTCACTTGATCTTACTTTGTAAGGCTCTTGAATGAAAAAATGTCTAATTTTTTTTTTGTTTTTTGGACTTAGAAATGGGAGGGAAGGGGGAGGATGAATAAGCATTAAAATGCAAGTGTTTCAGGACTACCTTGAAAAACCAGTTTAGATCATTACATTGCACTAAATAGATTATATTTTTTAAAGCAATTCAATTTGCAACACCTATAAATATACAGGTTTTTTTTCATATGTCATAGCTTTGGCCGGGAGGTGAACCCACAACAATCATCTGCAACCAACTGCTTGCTTGCAAGGCAGTTGCACTGACCTCACGGATAACGATGCTTGATTGCAATTTTTTATTACAAAATTTGGTTGTTTTTGGATTCCCCTGTGAATATATATTTTAAAGTAACATTTACAAGTAAACATTAAACCTAAGGCAACATTAGTTAGCTGACTATGTAAAAAGTTCCTAAATCTATTATGAATTGTTAAAAAATGTAAAGAATAGAACTGGTGTTCTCTCTCTTAATATGGTATTCAAACAATGGATATCTTAAACATAGGGGTTGACAATTAAGTAAATCACTGCTATTTAATTTAATGTAAATAAAAAAAACCCTATACGTCTTAGTGAACACTTAATATTCTAAAATTGAGCTAATAGGATAAATTGTATTTCAATAGTAAGCTACTATGCGTGCTGATCAACTGTTATTATTTATTGTAGTACTGTACTTGCATTACTTACTATATTGCCTAATTACTCTACCAACTTTGAAGCATATGATATAATACACATTTTTTGAATGCCATTTATTAGTTTAGTTGTTAAATATAAAACTTGATAGAGAGTTATAAAAAATAATCATGTTTTATTAAAAACTTTATATAAATATGACATTTGTTTTGGTAACAGTTACCGTCTTAGTTTAATTTATAAATAATAATAGCAGTTTTAATAAACAATAGTGACTGTTATAATGAAAACAATAGAATAAATAATTAAATATATACATGTGTTTAGTATAGAGTCTTTCAATTAAGTTAATTTGTAATAATAACACTTTTTTGGAGATTTGTCAAAAATAAAGGCAAAAAGTTTTTGGCAGACAGTCAACATCTAAAAGTATTTGTTTGGGTTCTAGGAGAGGGAAAAGAGCAAAGGGAAAGGTTGAATCTGTTTTGCAAGTTTGGATTAGTTTTGTTTAACTGAATAGTTATCTCTTCCAGATCTTTGATGATATTAAATATAATACTGTTTAAATTTTAAAGAGAAGAGCTGTTTGTACAAGTAAGATGAAGGTGGTGATAGCAGTAGGATTAACATAAACAGAATTAATGTAACCCACTTCTTTCAGAAGTATATTTAGTTGCATGTAAACCTCATCATTAATAAATAAATTGTAAATTTCACATATAAGGTAGATTTTATTGCAAAGTGGGAGAGAATAGATTTTTTCTTAGAGATTTAATGTTGGAAGTATTATATATATTAAAATGACTTTATTGTTCAATAATTCATAAGAAGTTAGTGCACCAGAAATGCCAGCGCCAGAATTGAACCTACGATTTCACATTTCAGAATATGACTATAACTGCACTAAATTGCAATGGGCATTATTGGAAGCATTGAATAGTCGTGAGAGATTTGATCAGAATTGATATTTAGGTTCATTATCTTTAAAAGTTTATTTTATGTACTATTCTCTATGTAAAGATTAATTAAGCCAATAAACATCATAAGATCACCATTTCTTATACTTGCTTATAACTGTTATTAAAACAGGCAAAACTCGCCATATGGTGCAGGGCTCTCAGATCCAAGGCCACAAGCCAGAAACTAGTCTGGGGATATTGGATGAGTATGCACTAGATGGGAATTTTATGCACAAGCCTTCTGGCATCCATTGATTACTCTGGCTTGCATTGAGTGACAATACTATACAGAGAGTTTTGCCTGTTTTAAAAATTAATTAGTTTGAAAATGGTTAAGAGAATTTATAGTAGACATGTGACTGTAATACTATGTAATTGGCCATTGTTATTGATTAAATTAATGAGGGGTGTTAGTGGTTAAATAGTATATGCTACAGGAAAATTAGGGAAATAAAGAGAGTTCCGTGGTATTCAGTTTAATAATCAAGACATTTAAATTGTATTTTGCATTTTTTTATATTAATTTTTTTATTACTTTTTTTATGATCTTATTTTTAATAATGTTTTTGTAATTTTAATAATATTATTTTAAAGAAAGAAAATATTTCTAAATTTTTAAAATAATTTTTGCTAACAGAAAATTAGTTTTAAATTATATTCACTTATTTGGTTAAATGTTTAAATCTATTCATGGAAACAAGTGATATATTATAATTCCATAATAAAAAATATTTTAATCATAATTTTTAATTTTACTTTTTTTTTAAAAAAGCCTTTCTGATTATTTCACATTTCTATAAATGAAATTGATAGATTCTCTCATCATCGGTATTTAATGTTAGTAGATAAAAACAGTTTTAAATAATCCATACCAATTCAAAAAAAAAATTCCTCTTAGAACAATAAAAGAGAAAACATTACTTCTTAAAAATAATCAAATTAAAGTTGATGGGAGTTGTAGCAAATTATTCTAGATATTCATTTATTGACCTATAATTAGATGCATGGCCACTTGAAAAAAGTCTGCTTTTGCTTGGAAATTCTTAGATACTTAATCCCCCCTTCTCCTAAATTCTGCCTGCACTTGACACAAGTTTTTGGAAATAGCAGACAGATGTGCTGAGTTCTACTCTATGAGATTGTTCATATTTAATGTATATTAATCATGGTAGCTAATGCACATGTATCATATACATTAGTTTTATTTCCTGATGTTTGATTCAATTTATTTTGCTATAAGGAAAAATAGCAAATTTCTTGTTACATTTTTAAAAAAAAAAAATCATTTGAAATCTATCTCATATTAGGAATTGTTTTGCCATCCTCCCCCATAACCAATCAAATTATTTGCTCTGGAGATCATATGACTCTCAGGCTTAAAGTAAAAACTTAGTTTTGATTCAGAAACCTTTAGCTCTCAATTCCTTCATCCAATCTCTATGATAATATCATTCTCCCAGTTATAAAGCTCACATGAAGAATCTTTCTGAAAAATTAATATGCCCGAGAATGTATTTTTATTTATGTTAGCATGCAATTTATATAAATGTCAGGATAACACCAGTTGTAAATTCTTTTCCAATAGTATTATATAAATATTGAATATACACTGATCTCTTGATCAATTATTTATACATATGTCATTTTCCTTTGTCCATTATCTATTTCCTTTGATTCCAAAATCAGCATTATAGAAATACATTTTTTAATGGATTTATTATTATTATTATTATTATTATTATTATTATTATTATTATTATTATTATTATTATTATAATAATAATAATAATAATAATAATAATAATAATAATAATAATAATAATAATAATAATAATAATAATAATAATAATAATAATAATAATTTTTTGCATTTATCACTAACAAATCACGGTCCTGGTGCATTATTTTTCTGTGTGGATAGTTTTTTTTTCTTCAAATTTTTATTATTTAATTTTAAAAAAATCATATTTTCTGTCTCTTTTAATAACTTTTTTTTTACATTTTTATTTTTTTAAATGAGAAATATCTTTAAAATAATTACTTTCACTCTAGCTTTTCTCATTCTGCAATCTTTTGTGTTTCATAAATAAATTCTTCATTTCATAAATAAATTCTTCATTTTCAGAATTCAGTTGAAGCATAAAATTTGTCCAAAGCAAATAATCATCAGTTTAATTTTTTAAACTTATAATTTATAAAATAATAACTTTTAAAATAAATTAATGATTACTTAATAAATTAAACTTGATAAAAAATTGTTTTTTATATGGAGAAAAAAATTACAAACCTTAAATATAACCCTAATGCATTTTTTTTGTTGGACACTCTTTTCGAAGGCAAATGTTTGCTTTTGTAAGGTGTTAGATAGTGAAATGTGTTATGTTCTAATTATTCTCTATAAAAAAGGTAGTAAACAATAAATTATCATGTGATTCTAACTCAGATATTGCTGTTTCAGCAGCATATTGTTTTTCCTTTATCAAAGTCATAAAATAGAAATTAGTCTAAGGATATTGGAATGTTGCAGTGCTTGATAGGGGTTTATTAAGCATTACTGTCTGGCATTTTCTAAGTATTAAAACTTATATTAGGTGATATAGCTGCAGAGATTTTTTTTTAAAAAGTAGTAGTAGTATTATTATTGCATTTAATTTATTACTTGTCAGTGTTGGAATGACATCACTTAATTATTAATTATGATTCCTTATATAAAAAAAATGAAATCACTATAATTAATATTAATGCAAGTTTTTAAAGATAAAAAGAAGGTAAAAATGAGAAATACAGACTTTTTATTAAATAAATAGCTCACTGCAAGAAAAATGTCTCTCCAACAACTTTTCATAGAGGAATAAGGCTGTATTCACTAACCTCGCAAATTTAGTGAGGGAAACATTATTACTGTGTATTAAAATTAAATATTTATAGACAATAATAAGAAGCAATTTTTATGAAATATCTAAAATTACATATTAAAAATCTAAAACGTCATTAATAAAAGCACTTATACCTCACAATGATCTACAAATATTTCTCAGCAGATAATTGATTTGCACTTAAGTTTTATATTTTAATATAACTTTTCCACAAGTTTTTAAGACAATAGATTACTTTAAATTTAAAAGTATCGACACTAAATTATATTTTTTTATGTACTAATCTGTTTTAATTACTATTTTTTTTACATGAAGAACTGATTTATATTTGTAATAAATTATAATGAAGCACGCATGAGCAGGTTGAAATTATGCTATTTTTATCCTACTATGAGATAACCTAATTCATTATAAAAAGTTATAATGCTTGGAAAGGTTGGTGTTAAAAGAAGAAAAAGATGCTCAGCAGTGAGGGGATTGGTTATATCATCAATACTCTAAAGAATCGAGTGGATAAGAGGTCATTCAGAAAAGCTGCTACTTATATGGTTACCAGAAGTCAATCAATCTCATCTTGATGGTACCAAAAAATAATATTTTTTTAAATTTCAGTTGTATTATTTTGAGTCAATACCCAGTGTTAAATATCATGTGTTATATTTTTCTGAGCTTTTTAAATTGTGAGCAGCTATTTATTTCTCTTCATTTTTAGTAGTTGGTTTTTATTTTACTACTAGTTTCTTAATGTTCCACATTTATAATTTTAACCTCACTAATTTTTTTTTCCAGATTTCTTATGTTACATTTAGGGATTTTACATTTTAATTATATATACTGCTAATTTAATCTCTATCTCTTTTATATTTATAATTTGAATCAGCTATTTTTAATATTAAATTCAAATTTTAACTTTAAATCTGATATCTTTATAGTCGGAACATGAAATGACTATTTTTATAGAAACATTTTGATGTTTTTAAACACTAATGTTAATCTAATACACCAATATGATTTTATAGATCAGTTCTTATATTATTTTACTGCAAATTTTTTGAAATTATTTTCTTTTACCAATTAATATGAATAGTATGAAAAGTCTTTGTAGGTACTTCCTGGAAAGAGGCGTATTTATATTCAACACGATGACTTGTTTTGTCATATTTATCATAATTCATGTCCTCTTTTAAATTTGGAACTAATTATCATTATGAGCAATCACTTGCAAATAAGGATGACCATGATAATTCCAGAAAATAAAAAGAAAGGCAAGGAATAAAATATTGACATGTGTTATATAAACCATTTCATGAATCTCAAATATGTTCATATATTTAACATGCTTAATTGAAGTACTTTTGGTAGAAATAACTTGATACTAAAATAAAATATGACTGTGTTTGAAAAGGAAAGTTTTTAATAAATGTGTTTTACCAGTTCTTACTTAAGGATCTGAAACTTGGACACTTAATAGAAGAGCAATACAGAGACTTCAGACCACTCAAAGAAATATGGAGAGATGCATGTTGGGAGTAATGAGAAGAGATCGAAAACACAATATATGGATAAGAGAACAAACAGGTGTTACTGACCTCATTGAAAAAATTAAAAGACAAGTGGAATTGGGCTGGACATATTGCTAGAAGAGATGATAATAGATGGACAACTGATATCTTAAACTGGATTCCAAGAGATTGTAAAAGACCAGAAAGAGACCACACGTGAGATGTATAGATGAAATAAGAAAGTATGCAGGGGTGATGTGGAGAAGAGAAGCTAAAGATCGGAGGAGGTGGATTGAACTTGGAGAGACCTTCATCCGGCAGTGGATTGATAATGGTTGATGATGATTTAACATGCTAATTTTTAGTATATTTACTAGATATCTTGGATTTATGAATTTTAACTTCTACAGCAACTTCTCTTACATGAGAATATAATTAGTATTATATCTCTTTTATTTTTAAGGTAATTTCTATAACATAAATGGAATCTGCCTCTGCAAAAACTATACATAAGTTCATCGTAAAATATATATTTTGGGAGGCTATTACCATTGTCGGTTTCACGTGTCAATACAGTATAGATATACATTTACAACAGTATATTCAATATAACTGTAATCAGTAAAATGAAACACATATTGCTTATGATTTTGACGTCATTATTTTTAGAATTATGGTTTATTCTTAAGTGAAAAGTTTACTTTGTCTTTACAATTTTCTTTGCCTATCATGTTGTAAAATATTTTTAGCAAATATAATTAATGTAGTCGAAGTAATTATATACAATAACAAAATAATTTGTTAAATGAAACCCATTGTAAACTGTCTTTGTTGCACTTTAAAATAAAATCTTCCTACCCAAAAAACTATCAAATTATTTAAACTGATCGAATTCACACTTTGATAATGATTCAGATGAAAAGTTTCTGAAGATTTTTCACTCCCATACTTAATTTTTTCTTTTAATACTACAGTAATTATTAAAATAATTTTTTTCCTGGTTACTTACAAAACATTAAGAAATATTCTGTAGATCAAATAAAGAATTAGCATAATCATCAGCTTACCATTAATCTAAAGTCAAGAAGATATTTTTGTTACTTTATGAAGCCATGTATGAATGATTCCTAGGATCACTAATGTAAAAATGAACAAAAATGGAGCTAGTATGCATTCCTGCTTAACCACAGTTTTATTTTAATTTTTTCAATGTAAAAGCTCATAATATTTACTAATCTTCTCTGGACATTTAACTATAAAAATCTGTTAATCTTTTTAGCTTATGCTTTTTTTTTTTTGTACAACTTCACATTAAATTTTAACAGATATGATGAAGTATTTCTAGCTTAATTAACTTAATATCACAAAAAAAGATAATATTATTTATATTTTATTTCTTTGTTATACTAATTTTAATTCAGAAATTATACATTTATAAAGTAGAATTGTTTACAAAGTAATTTTAATTATAATATCCAACATTTTTTTCATATTTTTTATACGTATTTAATTTAATTAACGATTCAAATATCTCGACCAAAACAACTAAAAGAATATATAATTCACACCTTTGCTTATGAGACATCTCTATAATGGGTTTATTTTTTGTTTATTTGAAATAACACTGTCTGAAAATTATGCATCTATGATTGAAAGCAATCTACTTGGTATTTCATGATAATTAATTAATGAATTTTTTCTAACCTTAATATTTTGTAAATTAGAATAATAGAAACATTGATAAGGATACCTTTATTGGGTTTATATTGGGAAAATAAATCCCAATGGTTTTGAAATTGATATCTCACCACCATGTTCCAAAATTTTTTGAGATATTTAATCAGGACTTATAGCTTTTTTGGTTTTAAAAGAAGATCACATTTGCCTATTCATCAAATCAAAATATCATTATTATATAATACACTATCATCTCTTTTAGATCCATGCGTTATTTTATCTTTTAAAAAATCTTATTAATTTTAATCCACTAATCATCCTTATTACATATCACCGAGTTATTTCTTTAAATCTATTAGTATTATCTCACAATACTTGCAGAAAGAGGACTGAGTATCCACTTTTAGGCAAAATTTACCATAAGTACCCCCCCCCCCCACATACGCAAATGCATGCAGAGGTAATCACATGTTTTTAGGGTTGTGGAAAATGAGACAACGTTTACCATGCTATTTTAGTAATATAATTAATAACTGAAATACAGGTTTATTATATACCTGTATCAATATATGTAATATAGAGTATATGAGCACAGACGGGTAGTGTGAAAGTTTGTGCTTATATACCCTATCTATTACATATTGTACCGGTCAAAATAGTATGCTCACTTAACAAGATTCAAATCCTAAGCAAAAGTACCTCGAAATCTGATCATGCTCGAGATACACAGGTCTGGAGCAATCCTGAATTCTAACCTATTTGCCTATTCTTCGAATCTCTGACCCAATGAACAACAATCCTGATGATACAGTAAAATTATTTAATTCCGTGCCCAGAAGCAGAGCGGTAGAGCATAAGATCAGACTGATGACGATGATCGAGGTCGGAGTAGCCCAGTTATTACATTATTATAGTTATTTATTAATGCTAAGCTATTAGCTAAAGAAAATAGTTCTAAATACTAATTCGAGAATAATAATTCAACAACAAACCAGGATTTACATGAAATTATATATTTAATAAAATATTGAGAAAACGCATATATATGTTACAAAATGTTTCACGCTTGGGATGACATTGTTTATTTACAAAACTTAGGTATTGTTTATAAAACCCCCTTTATTAATTATTGAATGACTAAAATTTTATAAAGTGGATTATAACTTGTGCGGAATTTAATATGCCAATTTAGTAAACTTTTATTAACAGTATGTTGTGGATGCCTAAAATAAATATAAAAGATCGTGTCAGGTTTAGTAGTAAATGATTTATTTGATAAACAGGCAAAATATACGATCTCAATCACTTGGAGCTTATGCATAAGAAACAAACAATGCACTATATTTACGAGAATCAATTATACAATCATTAACACAAATCAAATTTACATCTATGGGAATCGATAACGGTTTTAAACGAAAGCCGTTTTAAAATCGACATACTGACTAATTAGCATATTGGTGAATTTCATGAATGAGTCATTATTTCCAACACCTAACAAAAGGTCAAAGAGGCATAAATCCATTGACTAAAACAGCAACGATGCTAGCATGTAATAAAGAAATACCGATCTTATGGTACTTTGAACTCTTGAGAATGAATGGGGTTGATATGTCCGCCGTTTTGACGGGATGGTATTGGATGGAGAGGTTTGGCTTGATGGCTAGAGCACAATCAAAACCCTATAAACCTCGCGTTCCACAGGAAGTAGTGTCCCTGATTATGAACGATTTTGAGAATTAAAGCACTGAAGAAATATATATGTGGAAGTACCATAAGAGGAAAAAAAGATCCACCAGAAATATATATGTGGAAGTACCATAAGAGGAAAAAAAGATCCACCAGCAGCATTATACATATACAATAAGCTTAATGTACTCTATATTAGAAAGCCTGTAAAGAGTTTGACTTCTGCGCAATGATATATTTGAATAAAGAATCATTCTGAAATTATATTAGAAAATAACTCTTTAACTAAGATATTAATCTAACAAAATTTTTATATTTAATTTCGATTCCCATATACATATTAACTGATAAAATTAGCCTCCAGGCACCAACAAGAAAAGGTGAATTAATTATATTAAGGTTCATGATCTTTTAATATGAAAATTTTAAATACAATTTCAAAGCAGTAAACTTAGCAGAATTTATCCACAATAAAAGTTTTTAATTGACTTCAAGAATAATGATTTTAAAATGAAACCAAACTCACGAGCAATTTCTATTTAATATAAACAAAACTTTATTGATAGGTTTTAGATAATCCCCACTTCTTTCCAAATTAAACAATTATTTTTCCCTCTTTTCCCAAACTCGCAAATTTGGCAATTTTGGCATATTAAAGAAAATAAATTATATCTATACATTAAACAAAATACATAAAATCTTAATGGAATTGCACACAGTTATATATATGTAAGTTAATTAAGCATGAAAGGTAAGTTAAAATACATGATATTAATAAAAGATTATGAAGAGTTTAAAAGCAAGATTAGCAGAAGCTTATAAAAGAATATATAAATTAAGATACGAAGGTTGAACTACAGATTACAAATTACAAAAGTATTGACTTATGAAGGCAGCTTTATGTTAAATGTTTTACCTAAGGAAAACAACATAGCGGCGTCATTAGCTATCAGCAGTCGGAAGTAATCATATTGTATCGTCGGCTGGATGGAACAGGGCAGTTGCAGGCAGACAGTTCTTTGAGAGAAGAAGAGAAAGGTGAAAAATTCCTCTACTCACGCTTCATCGTGCAGGATTTGTGCTGGCTTCTTAAAGCTAAGGTCTTGAAAAGCTTTAAAACTAAACTGACTGACCAAAATCTCAACTAACTGAACTCTTTTGTTTTATGGGCCTTTTTATACATATTAATCCTGCCAAAAATGCAATCTCAGTTGCCCACAGCTATCTCTTAATTAAAAAAAAACATGTTTGATTACTAAAATATCTAATTAACAAAATAAAACAGATAAGGCCTGAAATACCATTTTAGCTATTTTTAGAGATTTGAAAACAACTAAAAAAGAATTTTAATTAAGATTTATAATTTTAATTAATGAAAACAGTCTGACTATAGATAAAGATAATTTCAGTATTTCAAGCCTTCCCCATCTTTCTTTGTTGTTACATTCCAATAGTTTAATTAAATACAAATATATAAAAAAAATATTTACAATTATATAAAGAAAACATCTAATTTTCAGCAATAAATAATAAAATTATTGCATATATTTACGGAGAGGTCTGAATTGCAGGACCCATAGGAGGTTAGTGTAGATGGTGAAGCATGAAGCTCGATGATGATTAGACATCGACTGCTTCAATATAATATAATTAAGTTTTATTATTTTATCAAACAATTAATAGACATTTATAAATAAAATTAAAAATAATTAAAAAAACAGCAGCAGCAATATTATAATAAAAAATTTTAACGTACAACTTTTTGTATGTAAATTTTCATTGTTGCAATACTTTCAAGACTCATATTTGCTGAAATTTCTAAGCTAAACTGTTTTAATAATCCCTTTTTTTTTTTTTTTGGAAAATCGTTTCTTTTATTTCAAACAACATGGATGCCCTATAATCAATTTTTTTTATAATTAATGAAGTTAATATTTTTTTTTTTTTTTTTTTAAAAAAGATACAAAGAAGTTATTTATCTTCTTTATTTCTTTTAAAAGTATATCAAAGAACTAAAATAATTTATAATAAAACAAAGTAAAGTAAGTTTTCAGAGTAAAAGTTTTTTTTATATTTTTAACCCCTTTCAATTTCTTCATATAACATAGTAGTAATAATAACAAGTCAGATGTCACATGACTTATATATAGCTTGCACTTACAAATATGTAAAATTAAGAGCGTGCTAATAACTCTAAACAAGCTTTTTTTTTTTTTTTATTTATGATAAATGCTACTACAAGAGAAGGCATTCTTTGCTTGAGTTGGTTTTTTTGGATCTAATGTCCCAACTCCTCACTGAAGAGACCCATAGGTCGAAACCGGTCTGGGGATGGGGACAATCCAATAAAAATGATTTGAATGCCTTCTCTTGTAGTAGCATTTATCATAAATAAAAAAAAAAAAAGCTTGTTTAGAGTTATTAGCACACTCTTAATTTTACATATTTGTAAGTGCAAGCTATATATAAGTCATGTGACATCTGACTTGTTATTATTACTATTATTATTTTGCTGTTGTGGCTTTGGCTAAATTAAAGAGCTAAGCCTACTAATATATGGAGTATCTGAATTAAGTTCAGGCCCATATGATTTTTTCAGTTGGAGAGCTGACTTTAAAGACATGTAGATGTCTAAAAGTTTCAGATCTTCTTCTAACAATTATCTTTTAGATAAATGCTTTGCTTGAGTTGGTTTTTTGGATCTAATGTCCCAACTCCTCACTGAAGAGACCCATAGGTCGAAACCGGTCTGGGGATGGGGACAATCCAATAAAAATGATTTGAATGCCTTCTCTTGTAGTAGCATTTATCATAAATAAAAAAAAAAAAAGCTTGTTTAGAGTTATTAGCACGCTCTTAATTTCATATAACATAGGTAAATATATCTTTCAATTCTGAAATACATAATATGGTTAAGTGATATAAGTTTTTATAGTTACTGCATTTGCTATATCAAACTGATACAGCATAATGGATAGTCTAATTTTTTAAAAAAAAATCAATCCCATAATTTATTATATACATATATGCCATATATTAGTTAACAGATAAAAAAATTACGTCCATCATACTCAATAGTTAACTTTAAAATTAAGGAAATGTTTCGTAATATATAGGAATGCAGAATGACATTCTGGCAAAAAAGAATGGTACTCTGCATAATTCTCAGACTAGCACTTGCATGCATAATTTAAAAACTGCATAGGTATAAAGTTACTGTTAAGTAGGCTGCCAATGTTCTTTTGCTTATGAAACTCCACATTAAATTTTATTGTTCTGTCAAACTGAGAATGCTATATGTTCCATTTTAATCATATCGTTGTTATAAATCAATCACTGTCTGAGAATCATTTATGATGTTTCCTTTTAATAAACCCAAATTTAAAAGTCAATTTTTTTGCATCTCCAACACACTCTATAAGAAAAATATATAGAAAGCCCAAATTGGCAATTTAAATAGTTAATAAGTGTCAAAATTTATCATTAGTATCAGAATGTATGAAATGCATATTTTTAGAAGTTAATGTCATTTTAATTTTAAACCTTAATCTATTTTTCTGTCAAATAATCTATTTCCAGATATGCATGTGGTTGATTTTTAAACGTAATATATTTCATAAGATGTGATTGTTTTGAGTATGCATGCATCCAAAATTCTTTGTTGTGAAATTTTTATTTAAGCAAAGTTATTTGGGACAGCCAGTCTATATAGTGTGGACAAATTCAATATCAGCAGACTATTGGAGCTTGAAAGGCTGATATTTGAATGTAATACAATTGTAAACATACACTATATAAAATAAATGCTTATTTACATATGATTAAGTTTCAGTTAGAGTGACGTTTAGTAAATTCTAGACAATTTCACCAACGTCATTCATTCAGACATCATATATAGTAATTTAAAGTGAGTTTTCCATCCTCACGCTTTCCTTGCCAGTACTTCAGATTTGCTCATATATAAGCATTTGAATCGTAGGAATAAGTGGATTCATTTTATTCCTGCATAAATACTATATCTTGTATTGGAGAGAAAGTATTCATTTATTATTATTAACACTTGCAAAAGCGTATGCACAATTAGCTTGAAAGGCTGATATTTGAATGTAATAGATATGTCTAATACATTGTACAGGCTGAAACCTGCATTTGTGTGAAAGTCTGACTTCGAACCCCACATAGATATGTCTAGTAATTTCAATAATAGAAAAAAGTAAATTAAGCTATTTCACAGTGATTTCAATCTCGTACTGTCTCTTTACACAGTGAAATGCTCTTTCATAATACTTTATACTTATCGTCCTGTTTAATTAATCCTATATGTAAATGTTGAAGATTTGTAGCTATGAATAGGCATTTATAGAATTATCCTAACAAACATACTAATATGTTTTAGTTCATTGCTGAATGATTTATTTTAAGAGATTTTAGAAAGTTTGCCAGATTAAATTATAAATTTAGTAAGAAGTATTAAATTGATGCAATTGTGAAAGTAAAAAAAAAGCGTATAATAGTTATGTTTCATTGTTCTAAATAAATTTGAATTTTTTTTTTCTAGTAACTGTGATTAGGAATTTATTAATCATATCTTATTTAACTCTTTGTATGTATAATGAATATGTAGAATATCTACATTATTATTTAGCTTGCTATCAAGTTTATAATAATGTAAGCAGTGTTTTTCCAGATTGACTTGCCATCTGACTGGTTTTTTTTTTTTTGGACTGATTGTTACATTAATTAACATGATAGAATTCAGTATGTTCACCATAACTTATGTAGACATTACACAACTTTCTGATGAGTTATTAGAATTAAATGTGCAAGTGAAAGTTTGTGCTGAATATAATCAAATAAGTTTTTTTAACACTTTACTAAAATCACAGTTCCAAAGCATATAATTTTTTTTGTTGTTTTATACATGTATGTACTAACCTTCACTCCACCATACATATGTATACAGACAGCATAGAAAACAAATGACTTTCAGGATGTATTTTATGCTGAAACAGCACTTATTGGTTGACCCAAGTCATGATCTCTCACATATATCTTTATTTTATGTTAAGGGTTTTATCAATAACAACTGGTATTTATTTGTGGAAATACCAATACTATAACTTTGCTTATAGAGAAGATAAATAATTTGAATGTGTTGAAATGGACTATTAAAAATAAACAGGACAAAAGTATTAGGTATTTGGATTTAATTATTACAAGAGATAATACTATGTTAAGTTATAAATTAATAATCAAACCATTGCAAAAAAGGGGATATATAAATTGTAAATCAAAAGTATCAATTATGCATAAGGTGGCAAGTTTTAGATCTTTTTTGTTTCGTAATGAAAAATTATGTCATTACCAGTATGATAAATTAAAAAATATTGAGATATTTGCCAACAAATCACTTGAAGTTGGTTATAAGATTAAACAGATTAACAATAGTTTCTCTCAATTTAAAGTTATAATGATTTAAAAGAGCTGAAGATTGATAATAAAAAATGAATAGGTATTCCATATGTTTCAAATGTTCAATTGAAAAACTTTAAGGATGTGTTTAATGTTTCTTTTTGTGTTACAAATAATGTTAATAAGTTAGTGAAACATAAAATTTAACATGTCATTGATTTACCCATTCATAATAATAACTTCTGCTTTCTCTTTAATGTTTTCCTGATGTTATTAATATTGTTTATGCTATCCATAGTAAGCTATAATTGAACTTTTGAAAGCATGAACAAACTCATGAATAAAAATTATAAAAAGTCAACAGATTGCTGATATAATTAGGTATTCCAAATTTCTTTTTTTTTTCATTTGGAAAATTATTACTTTTTTGGTGGCAATGAACTGATAAGTGAACTAAATTACCTAAGTAAGCCTTATAACATGTCAAAGATATCTGATGATTTACTTAAAAAGGGAAAGATTTTGAAATGATTTGCATATGTCTTTGTTATGTTGACCACTGGTGACAGTTATTTGCATTCATTGACAAATTGTCATTTTTATTTGGAAATTTTTTAAAATGAAATATTAAATATATTTTGTAACTCTGTTTTATAAGCTTATGGTTAAAATTATATATGTAGAAAATACTTTTAAAAATAAGAATAGTATTTACACTGATAAAAGTATAATGAAACAGTAAGTGAATTAAATTGGTAATTCTAACCTTATAAAAAGCATGTATTGTAAAATTTGCATTTGTTATCCAAATCTTAATTGAAGAAAAAAACTATTTGTTATACAAATTGTTTGCTATAGAAACATTATTATATTAGACTCATTGTATGATCTAATGAATTTTTAACCTATTCATTTCAAAAGGAACTCTGGAATCTGTCAAAAATATACAAATCAGAATCTGTCATCTGAACATGTGCTTTTTTAAGATACTAATTGGAGTTGTCACAAGTGAGATATAGTTCACTAGTTTAGAATTATTTAAACATGATATAATTTATTTAACAGGTAGAAATAAGTTTCAAAAACTTTTTAATATAATACTATACTTCAATAATTATAATTAATAATCATAATAAGTTGTGCAAATTAAACAGGTTTAGCTAAATTTGAATAAGATTACGATGTAGAATTCAGAATAGTGGTAACTATAATGATAGACTTTTATACAATCCTATTTATCTGCCAATTATATAATAACAATTTGCTGTTATTTTTAGTAGCTTTATCTGAAAGCAATTACTTATCAATTAATGGCTTTTTTTATTGTTATTATCTATAGTGATTTTTAATTGATCACTTATTGCATTATTGCTCTTAATAAACACAAATTATTGTTACAAATGATAATTATTTTTTTCAATTATTATTTTTGAATTATTATTATTATCATACATTAAAAATTGTGTGACTTACTTTGGTTTAATAATTGTTCTGGAAATATCATTTATATATGGGTAATAGTTGGACTATTTTTTCTAAGTTTAATCATGCACAAACAACCGGAAGTATGTAAATAGATCAAAAATTAAACTTTGTTTCTCTCATCTATTTTTTTTAAATTTCAGGTTAGTTTTAGAAAGAATTGATACAATAGTTATTATAATTATATTTTTTTTGATGGTTTGAAAATATTATTAATGTATCTTAACTATTTAGTTCAGCCATCTGAAAAGTCATTTATTGATATTCATATTTAATTACAAAAATGTAATTGGGTGTTGAGGTATAATAATTAATTTACAAGTTAATTTTTGATCGTGATTAATATTGAGTGATGAGATTTAAACTTAAGTATGAATATACACATTTATGATTATATAAATGCTAATAGGTATAAACATTTCTGTATGAACTTTGCATTATAAATAAATACAAGCACCATTTTTTATTGCAGTAATCTTTCAGTAAATGAGTTTTTCATATGCAGACTCAATTTTTCACGATTCAGAAAACTTGTAAATAAAATATTAAAAAAAAAAAAAGAAATGAATTTTTAAAAAAATTCTACTTTTTTTTTCCCCACAGTATATATACAGAATGTTCACACACTTATATACAGAAACATTAAAATAAACTTAACTTAATGTATGTATAAACAAATTGGAGTAAATCATTCTCACTCAGGCTATAAATTAAAAGCATCCTAATTGCTGAACAAATGATGAACAATAGAGTAAATCTGCCTATTCTTGGAGCTCTGATGTTTCTTTGTCAGCATTGTTAATAATTCAGTAAAATTGATTATTAGTATAAAAAGTGGCATATTCTATCTGATTGGTATATTAATTTCAATCTGAATTACCAACAGTATTCAAAAGTATGTTTATAAACATCAGAGCTCCAAGAATTGTTCAACATTGAAAGTGCATTCAATTCATAGCCTAAGGAAGGTAATTTACTCTTTGTTTACTTAAATATATGTATCACATGCATGGCTGCAGAAAGGAGTTTGCTATTAACTGAAAGGAGACCCTTTGATTCCTCTTGGAGGCCTTAAAGGAACTGAGCAGGGTAAATTCCTAAATGTCCACTACATACGTTCTTGTCATTGCAACTATTATTACTATGCGATTATTCATATAGTATACGAACATGGATGGGCTGCTCACCAACACGCATTAGCCAGCGTGGTGAGTTTATTGGCTTTTTACCTCTGAGTTTAAGAATATTTTTTTCCAATATATACAATCATGACAGACAAAAATAAATCATGGCCCTTATTCCCAGGAGGCTGTAAAGTCACCAACCAAGGCAGCGGTTGGTGGCCGAAGGCAGAGGGTGCTAAGAATCCCCTGATTGCGGACTCAGGCTGCCATTTGATGATGACTTTTTATTTAGGTACTTACAACTGCAGATCACTTTCAAGTGAAGGAAGATTGCAAGAGTTAGAAGAAGAACTGTCTTATATTAAATGGGACATTATTGGACTTTGTGAAGTTAGAAGAAAAGGTGAAGAAACAATTGATTTAAAAAGTGGACATATACTCTACTATAAAGGCACAAATATTGGAAATACAAGTGGAGTAGGATTCATTATAAATAAAAAATGGAAGAATAACATTGTGGAGATTGATGGTGTATTGGACAGAGTGGCAAGATTAGTTTTACAACTTAATAGCAGATACCAAATGCAGATAATTCAGGTTTATGCCCCAACAAGTTCTCATAGTGATGAAGTTATAGAAGATTTTTATATGGATGTACAAAAGGCTTTTGATCAGAGTAAACAACATTTTAAAATTGTTATGGGAGACTTTAATGCTAGAATTGGTAAACAAATGAAAGATGAAAATGCTGTAGGTAATTTTGGTTATGGTAATAGAAATGAGAGAGGACATAGACTTGTGGAGTTTGCAGAAAAAGAAAAACTTTATATTATGAATTCTTTTTTTTTGAGAAAAATGTTAAAAGGAAATGGAAATGGAAGCATCCAAATGAAGGTACAGCAGAATTGGATTATATTTTGACTAACAGAAAATACATATTTCAAGATTGTAATGTTCTTAATAAATTTAACACAGGAAGTGATCATCGATTAGTAAGATGTAAGATACATGTTAATGCAAAACTAGAGAGACAAAAATTATTAAGAAAAACAATATTTACAGTTGATATTCCTAATCTTCAGAAACATTCTAATGAATTTAAATTAGAACTTACAAATCGGTTTCAAGTATTAGTAGATTTTGAACATGATTCAGATTTGAATGACATTAATAGGAAAATAACTGATACACTTTTAAAAACTGCAACAAAGATAGCTGGTAGAAAAAAGCAGCAATTGACCAATAAAATTTCTACTGAGACTAGAGAATTTATGAAGAAAAGAAGGAATATGAGGATATACAACAATGATGCATTAAAAAAGATTGAATATCTCAAATTTTGTAAAATGGTGCAGAAAAGAGTTGAAAATGATATAAGAAAGTATAATTGTGAACTAGCAAGGAAAGCTGTAGAAGAGAATAAAAGTCTAAAGAGTGTAAAACAACATTTTGGTATTGGTAGGAAATTTATATCTGCAATAAGAAAAAAAGATGGCATTATTACTAAAAAGAGAGATGACATCATGAAATGTGTAGAAGACTTCTATCAAGAATTATATAGTAGTAAAGAACAAGTGCCTCCTATACCTATTATATCTTCCAAATTGCCCAGAATTTTGAATGAGGAAGTGAGACATGCAATTAAATTTATGAAGAAAGGGAAGGCTCCAGGTAATGATGGAATTATAATTGATATATTAAAAGAAGCAGGTGAAGAAATAGAAAAAATTTTAGCAAAGTTATATACCAAATGTCTAAATGATAAAGATGTACCAGATGATTGGAAGAATGCAGTATTAATATTAATATTTAAAAAAGGTGATAAAGAAGATATTAGAAATTACAGACCTATCAGTCTTTTATCAGTTTTATACAAAATTTTTACTAAGATAATTACAACTCGTCTACAGAAAACACTGGATTTCCACCAACCAAGAGAACAAGCTGGATTTAAAAGTGGTTTTAGTACAGTAGATCATATCCAGGTATTGAGAGAAGTTATAGAAAGGACAAATGAATATGAGTTGCCATTATGCTTAGGATTTGTAGATTATGAAAAGGCATTTGATTCTATAAACATTTCTTCAGTGATTAAAGCATTGGATCATCAAGGTGTAGATCCAGGATATTGTCATATTTTAAAGAATATTTATAAAAATGCAACAGCAACAATTAGATTACATAATGATAGTAGGAAAATCAACATTGAAAAGGGTGTAAGACAGGGTGACTCCATATCTCCAAAACTTTTTACAGCAGTGCTGCAAGAAGTATTTTGTGGATTAAAATGGGAAGCTAAAGGAGTGAAAGTAAATGGAGATTATTTAAGTCATTTAGATTTTGCAGATGATGTAGTTGTTTTTGCAAATAATGCTTTAGAGCTACAGGAAATGTTGCAGGAGTTATCAGATGAAAGTAGGAAAGTAGGACTAAAGATAAATGTTAAAAAGACTAAAGTAATGTTTAATAGATTTTCTCAAAATATGAAAATAAAGATTGATTATGATGAGTTAGAAGAAGTTAACAGTTACAAATACCTTGGTCAGATTATTAATACAGATGGAAACATAATGGATGAAATTAATCATAGAATTAAACTTGGTTGGAGTGCTTTTGGTAGAAATAACTTGATACTAAAAGGAAATATGCCTATGTGTTTGAAAAGGAAGGTTTTTAATAAATGTGTTTTGCCAGTTCTTACTTATGGATCTGAGACTTGGACACTTAATAGAAGAGCAATATAGAGACTTCAGACCACTCAAAGAAGTATGGAGAGATGCATGTTGGGAGTAACAAGAAGAGATCGAAAATGCAATGTATGGGTAAGAGAACAAACAGATGTTATTGACCTCATTGAAAAAATTAAAAGACTGAAGTGGAGTTGGGCTGGACACATTGCCAGAAGATATGATAATAAATGGACAATTGAAATTTTAAACTGGATTCCAAGAGATTGTAAAAGACCCAGAAAGAGACCACATGTGAGATGGATGGATGAAATAAGAAAGTGTGCAGGGGTGATGTGGAGAAGAGAAGCTAAAGATAGGAAAAGATGGATTAAACTTGGAGAGACCTTCATCCTGCAGTGGATTGATAATGGTTGATGATGATGATCTTGTGCACATTTTAAACTTAGAATAAATTCTCTATTATCTGCAATTTTCAAAATTGTCTTGAAACGTAATATTGTGATTATAGAAAGGAGGACTTGTATATTTGCATATACAATCACATTCATATATATATATATATATATATATATATATATATATATATATATATATATATATATATATATATATATATATATATATAGACAGGACTTGAACTCAGACTTTCAAGCTGCCTATAAGCTATTCACTCTTTGGAGATCATTTATCTTTTGTATAAGATAGAATGGATAGCTGTAGGCCGCTTGAAAGTCTGAGTACATTCCTGTCTAATTAGATTAAATTTAGCATAAACAATATACATGTACTTATGTAAGTATAATGTATTAGATATGTGAATACGGATTGTTCTTTTTTCATAATATACCAATAGGCTAAAATGCTTTCTGGTTACAAACTTATTCTATAAAAGCATTTTTCTGCTAAAAAAAGTAAAGGATATCACAATCAATAAACCAATAAAAGTAATAGGAATCTTTTTTTTTATATATTAGACATCCATTCATGAAAAAGATTTGATCAATCTATCTACAAGGTAATTAGAGTTTCAATTAGTTTTTTTTTTTTACATTACAGCAAAATATCTGGATAAGCATATAGAATGTTTAGATATGTTAGCTTAAAGTTGTTTTGTTTTTTTTTGAAATTGTGGAAATAGGTTTAAAGAAGTTGCTTTCACTGTGATAAAGAGTTGGAGTTTTCCAATGTACTCATTTAGCAATTAAAGTTTAATTCCATGGTCGATTTGATGAAAGATGGATCTATGCAAGATTATCTATCAAGGTACACTTAATGTCATTGGAGCTTATATTATGCAAATGAAGTTGTGGTCAGTATTAAAATATTTGTTAAAAGTCTAATATCCATGCATTACATTGAAACTATTATAAAATACTGTGAATTTATAATTGTTTACAATTTAATTAGATCAATTGGTTTGATGACATTAGTAATTAGTTTGAAGATAGTTTAGCTACATTTTGTTTTTTCTATTGTCTTATATTGAAGGAATCAGATTTTTACTCATAGATATGCACAGTGCCATTTAATATTTAAACCCATATCAATCACTTAGACATTTTTAAAAAGTATTATTTTCTAAAGATTGTTAGGTTCTGCTATGAAGATAATAGTAGAATACAAAAATATAAAATTCAGAATGAATTCAAATCAGCATTAACGAAAAGACATAAAGTCTTGTGGAATGTTAATAATTTTTTTAACTGTTCCTGTGATTCACCAACTCATTTCATATACATTATTATTGGTTTCAAATCAAGTTTTTTTGGGAAATATTTTAAGCATAAAACAGTTATCTCAAACCATTCAACAGCATTCTTGCTTCTTGCCAGGGTGCATTGTTTTACTATTGCTTGCAGGTGTAGTATTGTCATTCACTGATTTATACAATAATTAGATTCTTTGACACTTTAAGCAACTGGTTGCCTCCATGAATGAGAAAAGTACAAAGTTTTATCTGACAAAATTTTCTCACAATTATATTGCCATATCTGTTTGCTTTGATTATAATTTCATTCCAATATCGGCCTTTCAAGCTAATTGAGCACGCGCCTTTTGAGTGTTAAATAAATGAATACTCTCTTCTTCAATCCAAGATATAGTATTTATGCAGGGATAAAAAGAAAGGCTGATATTGGAATGAAATATAATTGCAAGCACGGCGCTAGATAAAATATTTGCTTATTTGATTATAATTGAAAATTCAATGATAGTTGTTTTGTTTAAAAATATGTTTGATTATATTATTAATTATAATCTGGCAGTATATAAGTAAGATTTATTAGAAATTTGGTCTACCAATAGAGGAATTGATTAATATATACATAAATGGGTTATTTATTTGCTAAGATTTTTTAAATGTAGTTTTAAAGCATACTTTATTGCAAATAAAAGGTTAAGAAACAATATTTTATATTTTACTGCTGCAATCATATATATTAAATAGTATCTATGTGTACATAGTTATGTATGTATATACATAATGTTAAATTCTTTGTCCAAAGACAGGCAGAACAATTAGACATTAAAATAATAAAGCAATAACATTTGTTCAGTTATGTTAGGGCAAGCCATTACTTACTATTATTAATGCAATTTTATCTAGCATTTCTGATTTTGCGCTATATCAAAAATTTTAATTTATTGCATTGTATATAAAACAGTCTCTAAAATAGCTTTCTATAGGGCACAAGACTTTCCAAAATGCCTTCATAGAGAAATAGTAAAGACGATAGTTATCAGATTTGGGAATTGCAAAGTAAACATGAATTTGGATAAACTTTCATCATTGTTTTACCTTCTTGCTAAAAATATCTAAATATCCATTTTTTAACCAATATTGGATGGCTACCAGAAATAGCTGTTGACCAACTATCTGGAAAAAAATCTAATTATAGTAAATTTTTTTCAAGTTTACTCAGACTAGATTTGAACTCAAATCATAGATATTGTCAGGTGGAAGCAATACTGATATGCTATAAGGCTGGTTCTTTATATACCGTGTGCAGTGTATAGTTTTTTCAATATGCTAATAAGTGCAATAATAAAATTACTATATTGTATAATTAAATGCCAACTTAATATAAATTCTATAAATTAAATGTCAAATTAATGCAAATTCTATAATTTACTACAAATTCATATTTTCATTTATGACTTCTATATGAAATAATTATTGGACTGGTTTTTGAGTGATGAAAAATGGAATTATAACAAAAGAAAAGATTTTAAATTTTATTTCGTTATGTGTACATAATTAATAAATAACAATTATTATAATGTTTTGTTTCACTGAAAATCATCTCAGTCATAATGATGTAATCATGCTCTTTGAGGCATTTGTTTAGTTCCTACAAGTTGCTTTTATGAAATGTCAATTGTTTCCGCTGGAAATATATGGCAGAGAATAGAATACATTGCAGATATGGTGTTCAAGTATTGAGAAAGGAAAATTTTCTGCAAGGAAACTGAAAGACCACATCATAAAATAACAAGCAAATAGAAAATTGAACCAGCATGTTCTATATGTGGGCGTATTTTGTGGTTCACGGATTGATATGTATTATTCCGACAAAACTCATTTTTTGAATAGTTTTTTTTTACTCTCACCTGACCTTTTTTTTTAATTACTCTTTTTTGATTGGCAATTTATTATTTTTTATTATTATATGGAAGCACATTACCTCAAAAAAAAAAAAATCAATTTATTCAGATTACCATCTTTACACTAATAATAACACTGCTGAATCCAATGATTCTATGTTTGAGCTTATAATTCACAGGTAGCTGTATTAAGATTCTCAAGTCCCCTGCCTATCCATAACACCCAACCATTCTTTCACTGTCATCTTACACTAATTAATAACACACACACACACATATATATATAAAACATTTAAAATCATTATCATTATATCAAAATTTTCTACTGAGTTAGTATTGACGTTATTTATAATAAAATGAAACTCACATAAGCGACTTAATATCTTATTTTGTTAATAATGATTATATCACAGCTTAGATTCATAATGAAAAATTAAATTTCCATATGTTTATATTTCTCCAAGATATTTATTTCTCTATAATAATCTTCCCATCATGTTACGATGACCAATTTAATCATTTCATGAAGCTTCAAAATTTTGAATTTATCACCTGCCTAATAAATACATTTTATTAGCTTTATATCGTCAGTATTTGTTGTCTTGATTAATTCATTTAATTTTGATCACGCTCACGCCCCCCCCCCCTTAAAGGAAATTAATATACATAATTCAATGTTCAAATTCTTAACAGTGTGTAATAGCAAACATTTATTTGACTGACAGAATGAACTTTTCATATCTGAGAATTTATAAATATTCACTTATTATCTTTATTTTTCATCTGCCCACTAGTCAATGCGTCTTTTTTTTATTCTTCTTTTAGTACTAAAAATATATCATCTAAAAGTAAAGTTCTGCATGTATAATTAACTATATATATATATTTAAGGTGAATGAATAAGGAAGGCTTCTGGTCTGCATCCTAAGTGCAGGTAATCCTCAATCAATATGACTAATATGTTCCGAAAAAAAGTCATAGCATTGAATATGGTTTTTTTTTTTCCATGTGTCATAGCATCGGCCGGGAAGTGAACCCTCTAACTCGAGACAACTGCTTGTAAGGCAGCTGTGCTGACCGCTCGACCACCAAGGTTCAATTTAATAAAAAAATAGAATTTTTTTTAACTTAAGTTTGTTTTTATTTGCTAACATATTAAATATAATAGCAAATTATATATAAATGAAGATTTTATTCTGAATATAAAAAAAAAAAGAATAATTAAACAAAAACAAATTAATATGGAGTGGATGACTAAAAGGAGCTTGAAAGTCAAATCCCCTCTGATTAATATTAAAAAGCCTTTTTTTTAAAAAAAAACAAACCATTATTTATAAACATTAGCAATATGAGTTGGCACTTAGATTTTTATGTTTCAATAATGTACTTTATTGTCATCAAAAGTTACATAATGTTTACATGCTTATGTTTTCATTACAGTGGCATGAAGATTTTTATACATTTGTTTTTACTTTGAGATTTTCATTGCTAATTACATAGTTATGGAGGTGTTAATTTATGATATTCTTGTCATTGCTATCATTGTTCAGTTTTTATTGTCTTTAGTTTGTAATCTTGTTATTGGTTAGAGTCCCTCCTTCAATCTCTCATTCATATTCTGTTATTGATTCTGTTCAATGGTCAAGAGTTTTAATTCATTGGTTCAGCTGTGTGAGTATCAACATTTCATATTGTCTCTTTAGTTCTTTATTCATTATTGCTTTTGATTAAATAGGCCATGTTTATATAATTGCTAGTGGTTGCATGTTCTTATAAGTAAGCTTGCAATTTTAATAGCGACCAGGTGGCCGCAAAGATACCTGGATCTGCAATCTTTGTGTCTCTGTTCCTTATTTGTTGTAGTTTGTTGTAAAATGTTTCCAGGTGTCATCTGGAGTTATTGCCCAGGCTGAATATACATAGTGTGTGCCAAAATGCATAGACAGCAAAGACTGCTGCTCATGCTGTAGGGATTGTCTTAGATTTTTATTCAAATAATTAGATATAAAGAACTACATCTTAGCAAATCATAAACCTCTCCTTTTATTTCTTGCTAATATTAAATTTTTTTTTTCTTTTATCCATATTAGGAGATAACACATTTAAAAAAGAAACTTTTAAAAAAAAACAAAGCACACTAATATAAGCACTACAGCAGTATATTACACCACAATATGTAGGTGCAAACTAACATCACGACATACAAGGATTTTGATTGGTAAGACTGGTCTGAAAGCTCACTTCACATTAATTTGGATACATTTAAAGGTGCTTTAATTGCAATCTACCAGTAAACGAATAAGATCAGGGAAAGTTTCAACAAAAATTAGATCATAATTACCGAAATTGTATATATATTCAATGAAGAAATTTCTTCATTAGTAATTATATGAGAGAATTTATAAGAAATAATGTTCTTAAACATCTTATGGTCTATTACCATTAAGCGCTGGGCGTTTAAAAATAAATTAATTAGTTAAAAATATTTCCTCTATGTTTTATATATAAAAGAAAAGCATTTAAATTTTAACTGAAGCTTAATCATATATGTGCGTAAAAATAATACCCACAACATACATTATAAAAAAACTATTTTGTTACAAGCATACACACACGCATAATCACAACCGACTTTCTTTACATGATTCGCCACTGATATATATATATATTTATACAAACATCTAAATTATTTATTTATTTTAAAGATATATAAACAGTTTCGGCTTGTTGAAAATATCTTTTCTAAAGTTTCAGTTACAAGCGGAAACAAATTTCCTATAACATAAGTAAGTGAAGAGAGTGCAAAACTATGAATAAAATGTTTTTAGAATTCAATGTGAAATATGGAAAATCAATTTTTATATAGATAGTCAGTAAACAAAATCATTGTAATAGAATGAATAAAATTATGAACACGTAAATAAATATATAATCCATTCAACTACCTGTATAAGACCATTGAGAATCTTTTTCAAAAATAGATAGCAAATTTTCAAATAGTTACAGATGCTGCCAATAAAATTTTCCACATCATTTCATTATTATTTCCACACTTAAAATATTACTGACATCAACACCTTATCATATGAATGACCATCTTTTATTTATTCATTAAATTTTTAATACAGCAAATAAAACTGGAGTTTGCCAATTCCTTTCTTAGCTAGAGGGAGATTAATTAATTCTAATTTGATTTATTAATATATATTAATATGGATTTTGTAGATGATGTAGTTGTTTTTTGCAAATAATGCTTTAGAGCTGCAGGAAATGTAGGAGTTATCAGATGAAAGTAGGACTAAAGATAAATGTTAAAAAAGACTAAAGTAATGTTTAATGGATTTTCACAAAATATGAAAATAAAGATTGATTATGACGATTTAGAAGAACAGTTACAAATACCTTGGTCAGATTATTAATACAGATAGAAATATAGTGGATGAAATTAATCATAGAATTAAACTTGGTTGGAGTGCTTTTGGTAGGAATTTGGTAGGAATAACTTGATACTAAAAGGAAATATGCCTATGTGTTTGAAAAGGAAGGTTTTTAATAAATGTGTTTCATCACTTCTTACTTATGAATCTGAGACTTGGTCTCTTAATAGAAGAGCAATACAGAGACTTCAGACCACTCAAAGAACTATGGAGAAATGCATGTTGGGAATAACAAGAAGAGATCAAAAATGCAATATATGGGTAAGAGAGCAAACAGGTGTTACTGAACTCATTGAAAAAATTAAAAGACTGAAGTGGAGTTGGGCTGGACATATTGCTAGAAGAGATGATAATATATGGGCAATTGAAATCTTAAACCAGATTCCAAGAGATTTTAAAAGACCCAGAAAGAAACCACATGTCAGATGGGTGGATGTGGAGAAGAGATGCTAGAGATTGGAGAGGGATTGAACTTGGAGATATCTCCATCCTGCAGTGGATTGATAATGGTTGATGATGATAATGATGATGATGATTAATATAGAAATTTTGTTATTTGTTTAATATTTTATGTAAGAAAAGTTTATGAATGTTCTTTCTGAGGCTGTTTGAAACGGTAATTTGGTACTGAAACAAGTGGAATAGACTGTCATTAGCATTGACCTATATTACTATTTCTCAACATTTTCAACTATTAGTGATCTACCACAGGATGAAGTTCTATCCAAGGTTAATCCATCTCCATTCTCTAGCCTCTCCTCTCCACATCATCCCAGCACCCTTTTTTATTTCATCCATCCATCTTATTAGACCTGAATGATAATAGCAATTATAGCAGTTTTGATCTGTAGGTATATATTCTTTTATGTTCTATGTGAGTTGGCACAATGGCAGAGCATCCGTTTTGGGATCGGGAGCTCCCAGATCGATTCTGGCTAGAACTTTGTACCTCTCAAGCAATAAAGCACCATTTATTTATGTTTATCTTTGCCTATATAATGCAACCAATATGGATGAGAAATGAATTCATCTTGAGCCACCAAAAATATAATAGTAAAAAATTAGATCTTAAATGAAGATGTAAAAAATGATGATACGACAGTAAATTAAGTGACTTGAAACATGGCCATAAATATATGATGAACAATAATTACAATCATAATTAACCGCATCTTCAGAGAAAAAAAAATGTATACACACTTCATCTACCTTATGGACACAACAATTAATTATATTGATGCTCATTATGATATTTACAAAAAAAATAGGTGGAAGCAACAACTCCCACAGCTTATGAAACATAATGTCAATAATTATATATATTGTAACATTTTATGTTTTACATTTAGGTCTTTTATTAAGCACTAGAAAGTGCTAGTTAATCAAACTATGAAAAAGAAGAATCTTCCATTCGTGTATGAGTTTAGGTATCTCAAGAACAAAGTTATCTTTCCTGATTAACTGACCTAATATTTTTATTGCGATTTTCATTGCCAGTGGAATTTTTACATTTATTTAAAAGGGTGCCAGTCTGTAGACTCACTGATCTGTCACATTGCATCGTCAAGTCATAACTAATAACTAAAACACAATATTTTAGAAAGTTCGCTTTCTTGTCACTTTAATCTTTTATATAAAATTTTAATGAATTTTTCCCAGGCTTAACTATTAAACAAGTATATTGGCAAAGGTAATTTTACATTTCTTAAAATAATCTTTTGTAATAGAAAATCTAATAGAACTAAAATTAATAATGTACAATAAAAAGTTGATATTAAAGATAAATATTTTATTATAACAAATGAAAATACTCAAACGATAAATTATGAATAAAACTGGAAAGAAACATACACATGCTCATTCAGATAATAATACTAATCAAATAATTAAAAATTCTTGTTATACTTAAGTTTTTCCTAGGCAAATCCCTATATTGATAATAGAAGCTTTATAGTTAAGGTTAGTTTGCAAACATTTAATTAGTCACAAATCAGAATATGAACAATAGTAGCTTATTGCTAAGCGTGTGTAAACCATAGATTCTTGTAGCATACATGTATTTCTTGGGATTCCGAACTCATTAGAAGTTAATTGATTTCTTCTGCAGACATTTTTTTACATTCCTGGTCTACTTTAAGGCTGGGATCAAAGGCTTTTTGGAGTGACTGCATCATGGTGAAAGGTGTAGTGTTTTGTAAAATGGCAGACATATTTGTGCACTCCAGAAAAAACTAGAATTTATTCGTAAGGCTGTTTTTAGATCGCGCTCTGATAGCTGAGGAATTTAATTAGTGCATTGACGTAATGGCGATCGACAATTCCTGGAAATATTTGCTAATTATAAATGTTTCTAGATAAGAGACGTTACCTTATTGGTCAGTGCATTGATTGATGGTTGCAGTTGTCAGAGAGCGATAAGAAGACTGGGTAACATCTAGCAGTGTAATATAGAAAGCAGTCAAGAAGTACTGAGTAAGCAGTATTTAAGTAGAGATATCTCGTGTCAGTGCTGGCGGTTAATGATCAGCGCCCAGTGGAAATGTAGTTCACGGGTGTAGCTGAAAGAGATCGCAGCGGAGATATTGAGAGCATTCGTTGGAGAGCTTTGTTGCAGACCAATTCGTTGGAGAGCTTCATTGCAGACCAATTCGTTTGGAGAGCTTCGTGGCAGACCAATTCATTGAAGAGCATTCATTGCAGACCAATTCAGCGGAGAGATTGCAGACCAATTCATTGGAGAGCTTTGTTGCAGACCAATTCGTTGCACTCGTTGGAAAAGAACAGCAGGAATTGTATAACGTTATTTGCTGACCGCACAGTATGACTTGCAGATATAACATTGGCAGTCGTAAGTGTGGATAGAACATTGGTGCAGTCGCATTTGGAACCTGGGAGTAGCGAATACGTTGAACTACAAGTTTAACCGTAGATGGAGAAACCGGGTGAAAATGTCAATCCCAATTAGTAACGTTAACAACAGAAGTGAAAAGTTTGGAAATAAAACACTTGCGCAGTCACCATTGAAGGTTACTGGTGAAAAAGTTTCGGCAGCAGTGTTAAATCGTACATTTCTTAGTGAAATTACAAGAAAGTAGAAATAGCAACAAGGGTTTTTTTGGAGTGGAGGGAGGTGTGTAGTGTTTTGTAAAATGGCAGACATGTTTGTGCACTCCAGAAAAAACTAGAATTTATTCGTAAGGCTGTTTTTAGATCATGCTCTGATAGCTGAGGAATTTAATTAGTGCATTGACATAATGACGATTGATAATTCCTAGAAATATTTGCTAATTACAAATGTTTCTAGATAAAAGACGTTACCTTATTGGTCAGTGCATTGATTGATGTTGCAGTTGTCAGAGAGTGATAAGAAGACTGGGTAACAACCAGCAGTGTAATATAGAGAGCAGTCAAGCAGTATTGAGTAAGCAATATTTAAGTAGAGATATCTCGCATCAGTGCTGGTGGTTAATGATCAGCACCCAGTGGAAATGTAGTTCATGGGTGTAGCTGAAAGAGACCACAGCGGAGATATTGAGACCATTTGTTGGAGAGCTTTGTTGCAGACCAATTGGTTTGGGGAGCTTCATGGCAGACCAATTCGTTGGAGAGCATTCATTGCAGACCAATTCAGCAGAGAGATTGCAGACCAATTCATTGGAGAGCTTCGTTGTAGACCAATTTGTTGGAGAGCATTCATTGCAGACCAATTCGTTGGAGAGCTTCATTGCAGACTGATTCGTTGGAGAGCACTCGTTGGAAAAGAACAGCGGGAATTGTATAACATTATTTGCTGACCGCACAGTATGACTTGCAGATATAACATTGGCAGTCGTAAGTGCGGATAGAACAAAAGGTATCTGCAAATGCTCCAGTTTCCACTCCTGCATGAAGACTTAGTTCAGAAATATGAGTAGTTCTGGATAGAAACATCTAACTACCATTGTGAGAATAAGACAACTATGATTGGCCCCTTGTCCCTCCATTCATGATGTATGGAAAACTGCCAACCCAAGACCCTTCTTTTATACATTGGTCAGATTTAGATTTCAGCATATGTACATTTTTCTCTTTTGTTTTTGTTATCAGAATATAAATTGATAATCTTGTACATTTACTTTTCTTTTTTACTTACAAAGTCTTTTTTTTTATATAAATTATTTCAGCCATCTTTAATTAGCATTAAAACTTTGATTGCAATCTCTTGCTTTTGTAATTTATTTTTATCTAGATAAACAATCTATTCATTTCTATTTTCTCCACTTTTAACTTTAATTAAATAGATAAATACAAAACAAAAATAACTTTCATTGTACATATCAAAAAAAAAAAAGATTTACATGAAAAATCAAATAGTATTTATTGAACTATTTCTATTTTTTTTTTTAGCTTTTAAATATTACCCTAACCCAGGGGTGGGCAATTGTTTTGCCTTGGGGGCTACAGAGGTTGGCGGAGAGCCGCATCAGGGGCCACATTGTGGAAGCAAAGATTAGCGGAGCACCACACTTTTTTTTCATGACACAATAAACACACTGCCTTATTTCCTGTATTACCAAAGAAATGTTTGTTTGTCCATTCTTCATTAAACACACAACATTCACATCGATTTTACATTTTATCAGAGGGTTCATGGTTTCACTAAAGTTGTAAATGTATATATTTGCTAATGCAAAGACAAAATTGAAATTAAGCAGATCAACTGAAAAAGCACTACACATCGTATTTATACTGCGCATGTGCATTGACATGGCCATCCTAGTGGAAAACACAAAACAAATCTTGGGGCGTGCACAGGAAAGAAATCTCAGTTCAAGGTGTATTTTTCTGATTGTCTTGGCAGGCCACATAAAAAATTTTAGCGGCCGCATGTGGCCTTCAGGCCACTATTTTCCCACCCCTGCTCTAAATCACTATATATATATATATTTTTTTTCATATGTCATAGCATCTGCCGGGACGCGAACCCACACCCTTCTGCAACCAACTACTTGCTTGCTTGGCGGCTGCGATACCTCTCGGCTAACAACGCAAGACTAAATCACTATATTTGTGCCATATATATATAAATTGCACAATATAGAGAAAAAATATACATTCGAGAAGAAAGGAGTACGGCTATATTTCTAATAAAATATTTAATTAATAACATTATGAATGAATTTAACAAATATATTTGTTAGAATACAACAGCTATATACATAAAAGAGTTAACCAAGATGAAATTCAGAGTACATATTTTTTTCAAATGCTAATTTAAATAACTCTAACTTAACAAAAAATATCTAAATTATTAAATCAACTTTAATTCATATCTGTATTATTATATTAATTTTATTTCAGTAGAAAAAAGTCTCTTTAATATATATATATAAGAATATTAAATATATGTAACTTACAAAATTTTTTTTTATTAAAATGCATAAATTAAATATAAAAATAGCAATCTGAATTTATTTTACCATAGATTTTGCTTGCAATTAGTTGGATTATGGAGTTTTACTACTAATATATATATAAATGAATACACCATACTTCTTTGTATGTTGATATGTAGTTATATTTTTATAATAGTCATATAAAAAACAAGATTTAAAAAGAAATTTGGTGTATTCATTTATATATATTGAAAGTTATGAACTATTTTTGAAAAGAAAACGGTGGAGATCAAGTTTTACTACTGTTTGTTTTTATAGGAATTCTCTGGAGTGTATTGCAACTTGTTGTTACATTTCTTTCTGATTTAATTTGACAGTTCCTTTCATGTTTTAAATGAAGATAGTCTTTGCAATTTTGATTGATATTAATATAAATTGAATTTAAGCAGCTTTCTTATGCCGGAAATATAATTCTTAGTTCCCTGGTTAATTTTTTTTTTTTTTTTTTTTTAGATAAACTATACATATATGCTTGAGATGAGATTAATAAATGGTCTGCCTCAGTCATTTACATGAGAGAGCAGCAGATAATCCAATAAAGTTTTTTAATTGACTGAAACAGTAAACCTGTAATAGCAATAATTAGATTTTTAGTGTTGTTGCCTCCATAGGCAGTGATCTTCTTAACTTTTACTTTCACTCTTTCTGAGCACTAATAATTGACAAGAGTTTAAGCTTGCATTGGCCTTTATAACCTAACATTCTATTATCAATAAGTAACTTCCAAAAACAATAAATATAGAAAGGATTTCCATTTTAAAAAAGTCATATTAGCATTTTCTCATTGGATGAAGTTAGAAAAAATTAGTAAACAACATATTCGATCATTGTAATAACAAAAAGATTTCTGCCATATCACAGTATGTAATGAACATTTCTAATTATTAAAAGAAATGTTTAAAAATTAAAAGAAAATCTAAAATATATTAAAAGTTTTAACAAATTTAAAATCAATTGGTCTGTTTAAAATATATATTTTTTATTTATTTCTTTTTACAATTAAAAAAAAATATATATTACAATTTGTACAAACTTATTAAATTATTCTACGTAATATTTACTAAGGCTGTAACCTTTAGGAATAAGCGTCTGAAAAATACGAATGTAGGGACCTCTACAGGGTACGCTTATTCCTAAAAGTTACAGCCTTAGTAAATATTACTTAAATAATAATGTGCGTTTAATAAAATTTATAATTACAACTTTAAATTATTGTAATAGATTTCTTACTATAAGATCTTTCCATTGACTCGTTGTAAATCGTAAGATTTCGCGAGTATTAATGTATAATAAGAATTGTGGACTTAATTAGTGAAGTATTGAATAGCTTCACACTCTTAGATCTAACCACTTCACCTATTCATATATAAAAGTAGGTTGAAGTAAAGAGGATTTCCCTCCTTTTGGGGTTTCCCCTCTTTTCTTCCTAGCGAAAGCTTGTGGCTAAGACCTGTAGAGGTCCCTACCTTCGTATTTTTCAGACGATTATTCCTAAAGGTTACAGCCTTAGTAAATATTACTTAAATTATTCTACAAAAGTTTATGCACATTATCATATATGCCAACCGGACATTTTATAAGATAAAGGATTTAAATTATTTCCTTCTAGTATATAAATAGTTATAACTAGAATCAGAGAATTAGTACAAAGAAAAAAAAATAAGAATAAGAAAAAACTGGAGAAAAATTAGGCATTTATCATTAACATATGGGAATAAATTAGTCCATATTTATAAATTATAGGTAAAATGATATAGAAACAACTTTTTAAAAAAAGTTATGAAAAAATATAACCTACAAAGATTTTATAAATAACATATTAATTAGAGGAATTTGAAAATAGACTTTCAAGCTTCCTTCAGTTACACTCCATCTTATATAACCAAAAAATTTGTTTCAGATCATGTAATTTAACATCTTATCTAGGAAGAATATTTTAACAAAAAAAAAAAAACACTGAAGAATTTAAAAAAACATTTAAATGCAAATAGAAAAAGAGAAAAAATCTTGTGATAAGTCAGTATAGGAAAAAAAGAATTGAAAAAAAAAAAAAAAGAATAAAAGATAATTGCAATTATTGAGATAAAAAATATATAATGATGATACATTTCAAATTATAAAAAAAAAAAGAAAGAAAGAAAAACATGGTAAATTATTTACGATTCAAAAATTAATCTAAAAATATAAAATGTAATATAAATATAAGGTAAAAAAGAAAGGGAAACATTGAAAAATTGAATAAAAATATCGTTATCATTAGCAGCCACTTGTAAATAAGTATGACTATTCTAATACAACAACAAAAGGAAAAACAGAATAGAAGGTTAAAAACAAAATAAAAAAGACACTGAAGTCGGAATTGTTGTGTGTATAATGAAAGAATTAGAAATGTGGTTGTGTAAATATACAATACCATCATAATAATTAGCTCAGATATAACCAATCTCCCAAAAAATTCATAATCATAATGTACTAAGCAAAGTGATTGAAGATTGCAAATTAAAAGAAAATCAAGGAAAAACGATAATAAAAATATTGGTAATATAAATATTATTTATGAAAATATCAGAACAATGTTCTATTTTTTTAAACATAACAACTGCTTACACAGAAAAAACTTTTTTTTTTCCATATGTCATAGCATCGGCCGGGAGGCGAACCCACAACCGTCTGCAACCAACTACTTGCTTACAAGGCGACTGCGATGACTTTTCGGCTAACAATGCTTTTGCATGAAAAATGCAGTTTTACAATAAAAAGATATGGGATTCGAACTCAGACTTTCACACGACCCATAACTCTTAGTGCCATCTTATATTGCTGACCCACCTGATCACATGTTGATCAGGTGGGTCAGCAATATAAGATGGCATTGAGAGTTGTGGGTCATGTGAAAGTCTGAGTTCGAATCCAACATATATTACATATATAAATGCAGGTGTAAGCCTGTACACTATATTAATAAAAAGTTATATTAATCTATTTTGAAATTTCAATTAACTTATGCAATTTCATGCAATAATGATACTAGTGAATTTAAAAGAAATCTCAGTAGGGTCAAACAAATGAAAATTATTCTGCTTAGTCCATTCTTACGATATGTACATATCATATGACCTATCAAAGTAGTAGACCAAATCATTTATTATTAAATTGCTTTTCAATTCACTTGCGTTCAATATTAACTTATAAATTAACTTTCTCAAACAATAACTTTACACGAATATTTCAATTACGTGAAATGAGAAATTACTCGCGGTAAAATTCCTTAGAGTAGGGAAGGAGGTTAGAGTTAAATAATTTCATAAAACGTTTGTCTGAAAGTTTATGATGATGATATTTTACTTTTAATTGTATGTTCGACTATTTCCATCATCCAGCAATGTATTTTTAGAGAAATTCAAACTTTTCAAAAAATCATCTCTTAGTAATGCCACACACATTAGTATATAACACACATAGCATGAGAGTTTGTGAATATTGAATTTAAAGTGATGCCCTAATCATCTAGATCAGTCTTCCCAAAGTGTGAGCTGCAACCCAGCGGTGAGTCGTGAGATGATGTTAAATGGTTCCACTAAATATTAATACATGAAATATTTTCCATATTTATAAAAAAAAAAAAGGGGGGAAATATTATGACAATAATACTTAGTGGCAACATTCGATGATACGTGTTTTCATTAAACTTCTTTTGACCACTTTTCTATTGCTAGAGTAAAGATTAAAAAAAATAACAATGAGAACAGTGGTTATTGTTTATCTAAAAAGTTAATTATTTAATTAAAATATGTATTAAAGCTAGTGGATCAAAAAAAAATATCATTTTTGAGAATGGGTCTTGACCTGCAAAAGCTTGGGAAACTCTGATCTAGGTTATTCAACATTTAACAAAATAATCTAGCTAATACCAATTAGGTTACATATGAAATAGTTAAAATGCACTGATAATTTTTATTAGTCATTCATTAGCCTTAACATTATCCACTTAATGAATATTTCAGTAAGGTGTTAAAAGTGAATTGACCAGTCTCTATCTTGCATGAGAGTTGTGTACTAAAATTTCACTACAGAAATATTTATTCATCAAGTTAAAATTTACTTTTTTTTCCACTATAAATTTGCATAAATGAATAAATCACAATTTAAAAAAAGGGAAAAATAATAGAAAAGAATTCACCAAATTTGTAAAAAGAAAAAAAAAATCATAATAATATTTCATATACCAAACTTTCCAAAATAAAGAAAGAGACCAAGAACTTGCTCTGCCTGACATTTTTTTGGCTACATGGAGTTTGGTCAAGCTACCACTATAATTGTTGGATTTTAAATTAAAATCGTTATACTATATATTAGCTCATTAAAATGTATTATATAATGGAGATTATTATTAATATTACTGTTAATTTCTTTTATAATATTACTGTCATTATATAATATATTTATGTTAAATTTTCTGCCTGAAATCAGATCAACTAAAGTATTATGATCTAATTTGTCATTGTTTGATAATTTTTTAGCATAGCTTGTTTTAATATTTTCATTTTATAGTTACACCATACATTTTAAAAACTCTTAAATATTAAAATGCATAAATGTGGGCATTTAGACATTAAAAAGATAGATGGTAAATTATTATTTGTGAATTTGGAAGAGCAGTAAATAGTTTATATGGCATCCTATCAGATATTTGAATATATAGCCATTCGCTTAAGAAGTCATGCAATATTTGAACATCAAGTAGCCGAAATAGCACAATTTTATTTAGTTGGCCAGACTGATATATATATATTTAATCTTTTTATCTGGGATTTTATATTGAACGCTTTAAGTTTCCAAATTACATGTTCACATTTATTGGTACACATATCCCATTGATGTAAAATTATTGTTTTAATATATGTTACATATCTATGGAAATACTTAACTATATCAAGTTATTACTTAGATAATAGAGAGAAGTAAACAATAAAAAAATAAAGTGTGAATATTGGTCTTTTATCTTAATATTTTATGCATATTTACGTTACAACTATCTATTTTAAGCTTGAGTAATAAATGAATACTAATTTTTACCCTTGATTTATTTTATTGGGAAACTGTCGACTAGACTAGAGATCTGGACATTGTATTGCGCTTTATTATTTATTAATAACTCAAACGTACTTAGCAGATGCCTCTAGGGTAGAGTACATAAATTACTGCCTCCAACGTAGATGACTAAAATAAGGAGAGAAAATCATATGGCATATATTTAACTTAGTAAGAGTTTTGATCATAAAGAAATAACACATATCATAAGAATTGGTACACATTTTGTTTTACATTTATTTGTATTTTAAATTGAAATATTTTAAAATAATGATAATTTTATGAATAATAATTTCAATTTTGTCATTAAATTTGTTTTGCTGATATATTATTATTTTTTTTTTTAAAAAAAAAATTGATTAAATTTTTCCTAGTGATAAAATGTATTATATTCATAAAATAGTTTTTAAAAAAAAAACATATTATTCATTATTTTATAAAGCAATAATTTAATTAAGAAATTACAGCTTGAAATCTTTTCTTATTGATACTCATTTATTAATCGTTTTAAATTCATCTAATGTAAAAGAATGTATAGTTAGATGTAATGATGGGAAGATTATATCGCTTGGTAGGATTTGAATTTCCGTCTTTTGCTTTACTTAGTACCATAATGGTTTAAGTTATTGAGATGGTATTATGATAGTCAATAGAAAACTATTATTGCTGGTTTAATAAGTTTTAATATATCTATTTATTCAATAAGCCTTGAACCTACATACATCAAAACACTTTTATGTTATCTTGCTTAATATAAATCAGTTACTTTTATTTAGTTAGTTATAGTTTATTTTTTATTATCTTTTAATATATTTTTAATTGTCAATTATATTCTTGAAATGATAATAAATTTTTTTATTATTATGATTTATTTTTATATTTAAACGTGAAAGTGGAGGGCGGAGAAAAGGATTATGAAAACTTGTGTATTATCTTTTATCGTATTTTTATTATTTTTTAATTTTATTATCTTAAAATATTCACAATTTATCATTTAATTCTGAAGAATTTTATTTTCTATCCTTTTTTAGAAATCTATTGCATTGTGGGATATTCTTTTTATATATTACATTATTTAATTCGTTTTCATTTTATATATACTTAATTAAATAATTTTCTACATATTTTACGTGTACTTTTTTTTATAAATTAAATTAGAAATTCACAACTATAATCTACATTTAATCATTTTTAGCCTCCTCAGCGTTTACATTTAGCATCCTTTAAGCTTTCAGGTTTTTTAATTTTGTGATTCCAACTATAATTAGTCGGTAAGGAAGATGACTTTTTTGTTCTGAAGAAAACTAATAAATATTTGTCACAAAAAAATTAGAAAAAAATGAAAGTATACATGTCAAGCGTTGATGGCCTTGTGGTTAGCATAACTGCCTTCTAAGCAGCTGGCCCGGGTTCGCTTCCCGATCAATGCTTTGACATATGGAAAAAAAATACATATATTATACTTATTATATAGCTTTATAAGAGTGGGAGGGGGGGGGGATCAATATTAACCAATAGTAATTATTCCATTTACGAAATTTAAAGAATTTCTTTAAATATATATATTTTTTCATGTGTCATAGCATCGGCCAGGAAGCGAACCCGCTAACCCGGGACAACTGCTTGTAAGGCAGCTGTTCTGACCTCTCGGCCACCGTTAATTTCTTTAAATATATTTAGGGAAGAAAAAGCCTTAAAGTAGTCCTCTTCAATAGGTCCTCCATGAAAAACAGTAAAAGAAAAAGCATGTATTAACAGATTTGCAATGTTGCTTTTTTGTTATACATATTAGAGCAATGCCATTATTCTAATATTTTTATTTTCTAATTTTTGCTAAATTAATGGTTTTTTGCAATGTGAATAATTCGTACAGTACATACACTTCTTATTTTTTTCTTATAAACTGCCCATGTTTTTAAAGTACCTAAACTTAAAAATAATAAATATTACATGTGTTAATACTGTATATATTTATATTCTAAATATTTTTTGTCTAATCAAAATAAATGAATAGCTTCTGGAAACTTAAATACTCTATGTAATATATATATATTAATATCTTAGGTATTTGAATACAAGTATAATGTATGTACTGAACTTTAGATGTAATTAGAGGGGATTTGAACACAGGCTTTCAAGCTCTCTTCAGCTATCCATTTCATCTTTTTTAACCAATACATATGACCATTTACATGTGAAAAAAGATATTTCATACTGAACCAGTACTCATCCGTTAGTCCATATCATCTCCTGCACACATATATAACCATTGTTCAGTTTATATTAAGATAACAAATCTTCAAACTTTAATAAACAGGCTTCACTCTTCTCCACACCTCAACTCTTCACCTATCCATATTATTGAAAATCTGATGACGGAATGTTCAAAATCCTTGTTAATGCCAATATTGTTAATCATACCCATGTTGATTTTAAGCATATATGCATATATTCTTTTCTTATTGCTGGTTAACAATTTTAGAACTTGGAATAGTTAAAGAAGGCAATTCCTTAAAACTGATTCTATGAAACTATTATAACACAATTCAGAATTTGGCTATTGTTATAACATTTTAATATTTTAAATAAGGATCTAGTTAGAAGGTGCTTAAATGCTTTCATTTGTTTTTGTATATTTAAAATTATTACATAGCCAAATGTTTTAAATGTATATACAAGTAGTTTTTTTTTTTTTATCTAAAATATATGTTTAAAAATATAACATAGTAGTTCTTTATGTTATCTGATTGATAGATAAATCTTCATTCTCCTCTCCTCAAATTTGTCTAAAAATTTTCACTATTAAAATATGACCAAACTTTTTTTTTCTTATAAAAAATAATATTTTTTTTAAAAAATGAAATAAAAACATGACACTCATCTATGAAATGTATCAATTTACATGTATTGCTCTGATTGCTTTAGTGTAATGGTAGATTGGCAGATTCTGGCTTATGATCTATCTGTATCAGCTTCAGTACTTGTACTAACTCCTGACCAATAAATTATTCTATTATTTTATTATTTATAAGTATTTATTTAAATGTCTTTTCTCTTTAATTTTATTTTAAAACATGTGCACATACACATATCGATGTATTTATTGTCCATGTTTATCATTATTATTTTTAGTGTGTGCATCCAAGATTGATTAACCTGTTAACTAGAGTCTTAGTCTTTCGATGAATATGGCTTTAACTTGTTCTAAAACCCGGCAGTTTTTACTTATCGTAGCAGTAGCAAATTTACGTTCATTTTAAAGCTTAAAAGGTACCATAAGAAGCTGCCATCCCTAGAATTATTTTACAAGTAAAAAATAAATAATATTTAAATTTAAAGTTTTAATAATGGGAGAATGCAGACTTTTCTAGGCACTGATTGGTTGTTGCTCATATTGAACAAAAGGGAGCGCTTGTCAACAATTTTCACTGCTCCAACTTCTTTGTTTTGATTTTGAAAATGAAAATGAATGTTGCCAATTAGTAAAACATCATTCACACATCTAGAATAATGGATTTTTATTTATATATTAAATTATATATTTTAATTCGTTTATAAATGTTGAGGGTAGTAAGACACTAATTACACATTCCATTAATCATTCTTTATTACATTCCAATATTTATTGTTATATCTAAAAGTTTTGAACATAACTCCTTTTTATTTGCAATGGTACATATAACAATGACTTATTTTTATGAATTACAATGCCTCATGATATCTGTTGTATTTTGTTTCAAGCCCCCTATCTTACATAACAAATCATATTTTACTGATAAATTTTCATGACAATTGAGTATTTATTATTTACTGAACTGCACATATATGGTATTTTTCTAATAAGCATGAATGTAGGTATGAAAAAACCTGTACTGTAGAAAAAATTCATATATTAAAATAAGCATATAGATAATACAGATATTTTAAATATACAACGTGATTTACAAAACTTAACCAAACTTTCATTCACCATCACTTATGAAAATAATAAAGAACTCAAATATTCTCTTTATCGAGAAATCGCTACTTAATAGATTACAAAATGATTGTTAAACCGTTTGAAATTCGCAGCTGTATCCACCCTAACTCTAACTCACCTGCATCGCATAAATTTGCTGGCCTTAATGCATTTTTGTTTAGAAACTTTTATTTGTGTAAATATGAAGCAGACAGGAAAGAAAACATAAACAACTATATTAAAGATCTATTAGCAGCAGGGTTCAAATTCAAAGCTATTAAAAATAAAATTATAAAATTTAATAATACAATAAACAATAATGTACCTCGAACCAATCTACCTAGAATAACAATCCCCTACATTCCTAAAATATCTAACAAACTAATGAAAGCATTAAATGATAAATTTAACATAGCAGTTAGAACTCCACCTAATTCTAATAGATTGATTAACAACTCTAAAGACCACATTGATCGATCGTTCACCCCACACGTGGTGTACTCTATTGCCTGCCCTCAGGCCGGATGCCACGCTATATATTATGGTGAAACGAAAGCTACAATCAATACTAGACTGGCTCAACATATTTACACATTTAACAGAGCTCAGAAAAACAGCAACACATCCTCTGTATTTTTGGAGCATGCTAAACAATCTAGACACAACTTCATACCCGCCAATCCCATAATATTGTGCTCAGAATCAAATGATCACAAAAGAAAAATAAAGGAGGCATTCTACATCAATGGAAACATCCATGCCATTAATAGAAAAGACACTTGCTTTGAGATCTCGAAGAAATGGGCTAAGTAATACTAGCTTATTTGAATATTTGTATTTGCATATATTTTATTATACATCTTATGAAGGCTATGAATATGAGGCATGGATCCTCGAATAAGCCGATAAACTTTAATACTAATTTTTATCTTCTCTAATTAACAATTATATGTTTTACATAATACAGATGCATTTTTAAATGTATAATGTATAAAAATTAAGATTGTAGTATAAACAAAATTTGAAAAAAAAAATGCTGTAATTATTAATAATGAATTCAGAAACCACACATTTTCAAATGTATTTTCTGTTTGTGTGTGCTTACTCATTTGAATTCTCTCAAAAAGTAAAAAATAATCTCACTATATTGTATCTTTATTTTCTTAAATGAAATGAATAGTAAAATCTCAGCTTTTTTTTCTTTTTTATGTGTCAAAGCATCGGACGGGAAGCTAACCCAGGAACAACTGCTTGTAAGGCTGCTGTGCTGATCACTCGGCCATCAACGCTTGATTAAAATGTCAGCTTTTGTCACAATTAAGTGCATTCTGGATGATGTTCTTTTTTTTTTTTTTTTAACTAAGTTTGTTTTGTTGTTTTTCACCCTTTAAACAATTTTTTATTTAATAGTCTTCCTATTAGGTATTGGAATAATTGTCAAACTTAAACAAGATCAATTTTATCTTTATTCTTTATTAGATTTTCAAAAATTTTGAACTATTTATTGTATATATACATTACAAATGAAAATAAATTTTAAAAGTTTTATTTTAATTTTTTTTAATACATGTAAGAACAATTGTGTTTCTTCTTTCATTGGGTAGTCAGTCAGGTCGTAACAAAATTGAATTTGAGAAATCGGCATTATTTGAAATTCGTTTGTAATACGTGAACGGATCTTTGTTTAGATACTCAAATGCTAACAAAATATCATTTAAAAGTTTAAATTTTATGTATAATTTTTAAAATATGACAAAAAGAATTCTATCGTTATAGAACAAAAACAATCTTTCTAACCAATTACAAATTGCAATTTTATGGATTTCTCTTCTCTTGATTTACGATCTTCAAAATCTAAATATTTTCAAAGAAAACTCTTTCTAATCACATTATTTCTCTAAATTAATACACTATACAGGCTTAAACCTGCATATATATATATATATATGTAATGTATGTGGGATTCGAACTCAGACTTTCACATGACCCTCAACTCTCCTTGCCATCTCATATTGCTGATCTACCTGATCATACACATACTGAAAAGATAATCACCGATATACATATTTCGTGCTAAACCAGCACTCATCAGTTGGTCCAGATTAACACATCTCCACACATGTATACAATCAGTGCTCAGCTTTATATTAAGATAGCCAATCTTCATACTTTGATGGACAGGTTTCAAACTACTCCAACTCACAACTCTTCAACCTTCCATTTCATTAAAAATCTGATAATGGAACGTTCAAAATCCATGTTAGTGCCAAGGTTGTTTCTCTAAGTAAATAAATATTGTAGCATTGTTTTGTGGGGAGGGGGGATATAAATGTATAAAGAAAGTATGGAAAATATATGCTTTATTTTTAAAATTGTACCAAGGGGAGAAAATGTTCAAATCAATCAGAAACATTCATATGATGAAAATAAGAAAATAATCAATTATTGTCATGAAAGGCAAAGATTTGGGCCTTTAAAATAGCTTTAAATTAAAATTCTGCTATATTTTGATTTTGTTTTGTCTTTCAGTTCACAATTTTGCCATTTCATTGAGGCTAAAATTGATCTACCAATATTAAAAATAGTGGCAGGAGAACATTTTAAAGCTGAAACAATTAACTGCAAACATAACAAACAGCTATTATCGCATCTGTTTGAGAAAGTCATTTAAAGATTAACCTATTCACTAACTAACTCCTTCCACTCTCCCTTGAAAGTTCCTAATGATAATTTCAGTTTCTTTGTAATACTTTATTTTTAAAATAAATGTTTATTCTGTATCATGTTTTCTAATCTTTACCTTATATGTTATGAATATAAGTTTATAAATGAAAAATATTTTAAAAGATAATATTTTAGCTTTGTAAATATAGATAATAACTGAAATGTATATATAAGAATAATAACTTTTTTTTAATTTCGTGATTGCCATATTGTCAGTTAAAAAAAATATTGAACAAATTATGTATTTGAACTCTGTTTCTAAAATCCAAATGAATTATGGTTGAGTCATAATGGAGCAATGAAATTTTGTTTTAAAATTGAAAATTAAGCTTATAATTAAAATATAAAAAACTTTTACCCTGATATTTATAAAAGCATTTCTTTTTCAGAAAACTATTACAACTTCCACATTGCTGTAATTACAGTTTCATTTGACATATCTTTCTAAAAAACAAACTTTCCCAATAAAATCTAATTATAATCATTAAGATTCTTTGTTTAAAATAAATATTTTACAAATATGTTTTTAAAATAATCATAAATATGTAAATATACTGTGGAAAAATATTTTTTTCCCCTGAAATAACAAGAGAAAAATGTTTGACAGTACTTTTACAGATGCACCTGCAGCTTGAGAACAAAGAATCTACCCATCAGTAATACTTTTAGCTTCTTTGTGTTGTGTTATTTATATGATACTGACATCTTCAGGTTATTTTTTTAAAAAAAAAAAAGTTCCAATTTCTGCCACTTAATGAATATCAAACCAGCAAAACATCATATATATAGTCACAAGAGAATGAAGAAAAACTGTAAATGATGACAGCAGCATCAAAATGTATTGCAGAAACATTGCAGTAAGGAAGCCTTTAAATTCATATCAATTTTGGAATTTATATACCTTACCTTTATTTGCAGCTACTCATTTCAGATTCTCTGACATAATATAAGAAAGATGTACAATTCCTTTTTCTTCCTCTGCTAAATTGCAAAGCTTTTAGTTTTATGCTTAGAAGACATTTTATTATATGAAATATTGAACACATCAATTTCACAAAGGATAATAAATAAAATATACACATTTTAAATATAAGCCAAATAAATGTTATTAATGAATGTGATCACCTATAGCAATCTGAGACTGAAAAATGACTGTTATCATAAAATGTATCAAATTTATGAATTTTAATGTTTTTTTCATTTTGCCTATTTACATTTTTTTTTTTTGGATAGTATCACCTCTTCACAATATTACTATTTTAAGTCACATTGTAGCCATTAATTGTGGAAATGTTATGAAGTAATGTAAAATGGCTTCTTAGATAAGTTCAAAAGTAAATTTAAAAAATCAGATATATTAATCTCTAACTGAGGTTTAAAGTTTATATCTGTGCTAGAGATAATCTCTAGTTTCGAAAATGACTAGTAATAATCATTAATGTATTTATCTGAAATGGATGGCGTCAAAGTTGTGAGTGGAGGGAGTTTGGCAATGGTAAATGAAAATGTAACAATTTACTCTAAATAAATACTTTGCATATAATAAAGATATATATGAGAGATAGTGACCTGGGTCAACTGATGAGTGCTGGTTCAGCACGAAATGCATCTTGAGGGTCATTTGTCTTATATCTTTATTTATATGAATTTGAAAAGAATGGGGAATTGTGGAGATGTTTATTATATCTATAAAGATATTTATTACATACAGAGAAAGGTGAATAACTCCGTGTGTGTAAATTTAAAAAATCAGATATATTAATCTTTAACTGAGGTTTAAAGTTTATATCTGTGCTAGAGATAATCTCTAGTTTCGAAAATGACTAGTAATAATCATTAGTGTATTTATCTGAAATGGATGGCGTCAAAGTTGTGAGTGGAGGGAGTTTGACAATGGTAAATGAAAATGTAACAAGTTCAAAAGTCAATATAATGATCATAGTGGCATCTAGTATCTTTGAACGACATTATTTAGCATTAAAATGGTTGTCATTAATATATACATTACAATTTTTTTGACATTTAATTATTATATCATTACTAATAATGAGTTTTATTATTAGCAAACACACAATGAAACAAAATTTTAAACTGTAATCATTTGCTATGGGTTAAAAGAAACGGTATCAGTTTACTATTGACAGAACTCCAATATTGATTTTTTTTCTTAATCTTAATATGTCTCTTTCCCTGTAGAAATTCTTTTATTTATTAAGAACGCACGTATGTAAAATTTTAAAGTGATAATTAAAAATTATATCAGAAAAGCTTTTAGATTGAAATGTTTTAACACTTTACATAATGGACACCCAAGATAGTTTTTTTTTCAGTTTACTTAATGATAATAACCTTATAATGAAATCTTTATCTAGAAACCTTTTACTATTAAATAGACATTTGTATAAAGGGAGAATTTCATTAATGTGACAGGTTAAATTAATGAAATTCCAACTATTAAAAGTTATAATTTGATATTTTAATTAAAAAAAGAAAAACCTAATTATTATCTTTCTACTTATAATGTATCTACTATTTTGACACAAATTTTAAAAGTTATAGAGGACGGGGAAAAAGTTTTGTATATTATAGGTACAAATATGGTATTATGCTTAGTATTACGGTTAAAGGTTATTAACATCGATCATTAAATTTTTTACTTGATGAATATTTTTAAAATCAAAATAATATGTAGAAGAAAGTTTGAGAATAAATGTTTAATAAAATAATGTCATTATTACTCTAGTGCTTTATATTATACATCATCATTATTAACAGTCATTTGTAAATGAGTGTGACTATTTTAACTCTAGAATAGTTTCCACACGCTCCGGCTTTCCTGGATTTGTCGCACTTTTATCTCTCTTGTCCCAGTATTCCGACATATTATTTTGGGATAGTTAATTGTTCCGGTTTTCTTAAGTATTCATTTTTATCTTTTAACTTTTATTTTTAACTTTATATTTAATTTTTATTTATTTAATATTTTATAATTAATTTTTTGATTGGTTAATCAGCCGTTTTCCCTAAATGGAAGCAGCTCCCCATTATTTTGGTACTGTTAGTAATAGTGATTTCAGTTTGTGATTTTGTTTTAATAAATAATATATGTATATAAACAATTGTCTTTTGCTTTTGTTTATATTACAAAATGAGTATATTATTAGTAATGTAAATATGATTATATATTTTGTGATTTTTTTAAACTTTGTACTGAAATATACAGTAATCTGCAATTAAGATTTTTTTGGTCGTGTTTCCTGATTAGGCCCTGTGAAAATATGGACACTCTACTCTAGAAAATATTATGCATTGTGAAAGATACAATTGTGTTATTATACAAACAATGAATCACAAATATATCCACATATTGCACTTTTAGTGAATTTATTTGCCATCTTGTGATGCTTCTGTTTAATCTTGTCTGCAACATCTTTTTTTTTTTGTAAGATTTTAACATCTTATCTGATAATAACATTTTTTTGAATTCTATCTTTATCAATATACCATCCCATTAAATGTAAGCAAGGCTATATTATCTTAAAGTATCTTCTATGAATCTATGACATAAATGGGATTTGTCTTTTGTGGAATTTAATTTGTATCATATTTTTGAAATGTCTATGACTCTTCATCTGTTTTTTGTATACTATTGAAATTTCATTATTTTATCTCACCCAGAAAGTTGAAATATTACCAACTAGGTTTCTGATCTTCCCAAGATATTTTTAGAATGTTATGGAGCATTCATAAATGAAATTTTTTAATGCATTTGCAATGCAATAAAATGTAATATTTATCACTTTTATAAAGTAAATTAGATAGAATAAGAACTTTATATACAACTAATTTGCAATGAATCAATATTTAAGTATCCTATGAGCTCATTGTTAGAGCAAAATGTGGTATATAACATATCCAAATTGTGAACTGTAAATTAATTTATTTAAAGAATTATATTGCTGTGATGAAATAATTTATTTAAAAAAAAACATACCATTACAATGTCTAATCTCCTTAGATGTTAAAATAATTTGCATTTCCAAGCTAATAATCTTTTTGCAGAAAGTTTTGCTTTCATCTGAGTTTTTTGAACATTTTAAATTAAATTAGATTTTTGTAGATTGGCTTCAAAATAATAAGAGCCTTCTGAACATCAGTTTTTTTAATTTATGAGAACAGGACAATCTTCATCATGTTCATAATCTAGAAGATGAAAATTTTTGTTTTTCTTTTAATTAAATTAAATTTACATTTAATTAAATTAAAATATCATTATCAAGTTTATATAACTAATTATTTATTCATTTAGTAGTGTATTTTATTTGTAATAGCCATAAAGGAATCACCCCTCCCCATACATGTGCTGTATGAATTTATAAAGCTGAGGAATACTCTCACTTTCTAAATACAAGATGGAGTCTTTGAAAAGATAACAATGATTTCACCATATATTTTTTAGCTGTATATATGAATTTAGGTAAAAAAGATATAAATGGATTGATTCATTATTATTTGTTTAGAAAGTGAAAGTATCCTTAGCTTTATAAATTCGTACTGCTCATTTGTCGGGATAATTTCTTTATGACTATTACAAATAAAACACTATGCTAGATAAATAAATAATTAGTTATATATATATATTCCATATGTCAAAGCATCGGCTGGGAAGCGAACCCGCGACAACCGTCTGCAAGCAACTGCTTGCTTGCAAGGTAGCTGTGCTGACCTCTCAGCTACCAACACTTGACTAGTTATATATATATATATTACATCTATTACTGGCATGCAATCAATTGTAATAATTTTGCAACTGCCATTTATTAATATATATATTGAATGGAATTAAAAGTGATTGATTAAGACCTTCGTGCACTCGTTTCTAAATGTCTTAGATTGGCCTGTATATATATGCATTTAGATAAAAAAGATAAAGTGGATTCATTTTTATCTTTTCAAAGACTCTGTCTTGTGTTTAGAAAAATGAGAGTATTCCTCAACTTTATAAATTCATATAGTGCATGTATTGGGTGAGTCTTATGACCGTTATTAAGTTTATGATACAGCTGGATTGTTCCAAAGATTGCAGCCACAGAAATGGAAAATATACATCTTTGTTTAATAATCCATAGTTCAATCTGTTTCAGATTTTTCATTCCCAGTTATAGCATTTTTTTAGCATCATATGGTATTTATACAAATTTTTACAGATGACTTATTCCAAATGTATTACATGCCTTCTTCATTTAAATGAGTCACATCTCTGCTTATAACAGTTTTTGCATTAGTGTGGTAATAAAAACTATGTATAGTGAGTCTTTTTTTTTAAAAAATTATACTGAATGATGGATAGTCATTCAGCCTGTGATTGAATGCAACTTCAATAAAATCTGTCAAAATCTTTTTTTTTTTGCACTTGATATCATTGACATTTTCATAAGTTAATTACTGGTTTTTTTCTATCCTTTTTATTTTTTATTAATTGGAACAAGAAAAACATACTTAAGAATTGATAGTATAATTTTTGAAGTCCATATATTTTTAAACAATTACAATAATGTTAAATCTAACATTACCACTATTTTTTTAAAATGTCTCCAAGTATTCTATCACTACTCACATTTTTTCCATTTTTAAGATGGCTTTCTCAAAATGTATGAACTCAATAACATGAAATTTGAAAAACATATTGAATAATTAATAAATTTGACAAGCATAGTGTTTAGATTGTCATTATATAGAAAGGTAATCAGCCCCCCTCATTATCACTGTTAAACAGTATTGTTAAAACTGCAATGATATTCTCGCCCCAACCACAAGATAGGAGACTTTTGGATGATTACTTTCTACATAATTACAATCTAAACACTTCACTTGTATACAAAATAAATTATATTTCAGAAGTGCTAATAAAATTATTAAAAAAAGAAATGGATTTAACTTGAACGATTTATATATTCACAATCTCACTTCTAGACACAAGATTTGCTCATATAATTGCATTTGAGTTTGAAAGTAAGGCATTCTTATTTTCTCAGTCTTTATCTTGTGACTGGGTGATAGTATCCTTGCAGTTTTAACATCACTTTAATGGTGCTAATGAGGAGAGATGATTTCTTTCTCTATAATTAAAACATATTAAAGTAAAACAAATCAAAAATACATCCAGTCATGTCTCCACTGCATCAGCAAAAAGTTGTAGCACTGATTATTTCCTGTGGCTTAAGAGGTTAAAACTTAATTTAAAATTGTCCCCAAACACAATGTAAAAGAAATTGTGAAGTGTTCATTTTGATGAACAAATGAAAACAATTGATTTAATTCTGAACGAAAAAAATTATATGTCGAGTATGACCTGCTATTCAGTAATAATAAACAAGAAAAAGAAATTCATATTAGTCTTACTTGTGTTAAAGGTATATCCATAAAACATATAAATGTTTACTGAAGATCAAAAAAAAAAAAAAACCATTAAATTTGTTCATGGAAGAAATAAATAGAAAAAATATTCAAGTAATAATGTACTGCATCATCAAAAAGCATTATATATTTGGATAGTCGTTAATAGAAAGAATGTTCCATGAACAGTATTATTAATAAACATGTTGGATCAAAATGCTTCTAATATATGTGAAGAATTTATGAAAAAGAATGTTTTTGTAATTCGTACTGCATCATTAAACAATGATATCTCTATATGAAAACTTTACCAGAAAGAATTCTGATAGAAAGCAATATGAACTAAAACATTACTTAGGCTATCACCATCAACTTTTCTTAGAAGAATGAAAAAGAATATTCTTTTACTTTTTTTTTTAGTAGAGAGATTGAAGAAATATATTCACATATATATTGATCTAGATTGTACACTTTATATATGCGTATAAAAATGTGCTTTCATAAGAAATGAAATAGAAAATGGCTATATTTTTAAAGAACAAAATATTTTACTTTTATGATATATATTTTTTCTTTCTTTATATACAGTCTATCTATGAGATCACACTTAGCCTGGTATCTTTATGTGAGAATTCACTATAGTGATCATCTTCACTTTGTACCCCCTATTTGGATATTTTTTAAAATCTTGTGTGTGATTAGCAAGCATGCCTATTGATTTTAATACATACTAATGAGGAAATTTCTATGCTCGATAATAAAATTTAATGATTTAATATATATATTATTTTCTTTTCATTAGTTTGTAAGAAAATTAAATATGACAATTTTAAAAATCTAAATTGTAAATGTAATTTTTATTGATTTTTCTTTATAAAAATGCTTTGGCTCTAAAAATGTTTATATACATAACAAGTAGGAAATAAGAAATTCATCAAAGTCTATTCTATTAGCTTAAACATTTCTTAGATATCGTCAAGCATTGGTAGTCGAGAGGTTAGCGGGTTCGCTTCCCGGCTGATGCTATGACACATGAGAAAAGAAAAAAAAAACATTTCTTAGATATGTTGTACTAAATTAAAATCATTAATAAATTGCTCTATTTAATTAGACAATTGAAAACTGTATTATTTCCTTATTATATTTACTAGAAAAAAATGGCTATACTGTATATACATTAAAATTTTATAACATGTGTTTTTACTTATGTAAAAAAAGGTTTAATAATTGGAGAATTTATTTAAACTTTGAGTCGATTCTAATTTAAATGATGCAAAATAGTAATAATAACAATTATGAGAGATGTTCAAACTGACAACTAATTCTAGAAATAAAATTGAAAAATGATTGTAGAATATAATATTAATTTTTAATTTACATAAATATTGTTTGCATTATACAATTGCATTATACAATTGCATACTCATTTTATCTTATTTGCCCTCAGACATGTTCCATATATGTTTTAATCTTTCAGGTCTCTACTTCTAAGTCTTTGCTGTAAGTAACCATGAATTGGAAAAGAATAAATATCTTTATGCTATTCTTCCATAAAATAATAATCACAAAATAATAAATTCTTTACAACAGCTATATAAATATCAAATTTTTTATACATTAAAAGCCTTTTTCAGCACCTGATTTGATGCCCTTATTACGTAGTAGATTATTAACATTTGAAAGGGGCACTAAATCAGGTGCTGAAAAAGGTTTTTAATGCATAAAAATTTTGATATTTATATAGCTGTTGTAAAGAATTTATTATTTTCTGATTATTATAACCATGAATATATTTTTGTCTGATATTTTTCTCCTCCTTACCCTCATTCTTTCTCAGTAGAACTTTTTGTGCTAACATCTTTCAGAAATATCCATATTTCAAATAATTTATTTGTTTATTTATTTTTTCCCCACCAATTTTTTTTTCAAATATTTTTATAATCTTATTTTTATCTTTATAGTTTATTATATTCATCTTTATTCACATCCTTATGTCAGAAAAGTTTTTCTACTTCATCATAATGGGAACACTTGGAGTTTAAATTAAATTATCTGTGCATGATCTTACAGTTACTAATATTTCCATTAATAATTTTTATTAATCATCCATTACACTAGAAATTATTCAATAATCTATCTGATTTAGCGTTACTCTTCTCAGTGATATGCATTATGCTTTCAATATTTATAACTATTAGTAAAAAAAACTTGTTTCAAGTCTTTTTTTTTCTATTTCATCTAATTTTTCAAAGTCTGACAATGTCCTGTTTAAGTTTCTTCCTTTTCAGAGCAATCATTTTTCATTTAAAAGAAATCTCCAGTTGCAGATCGCTAAATCAAAGACCATTATCAAATGGCAGATTTGATAAATAAATGCATGCTAGTTACTGTTTATAACAGCAACTATAATATTAAGTTGTTGTTTTTTTCTAATCATTAGGTAATTTTTATATTTACTGTTTTAAGATGCTAATCACTTTTTCGATTCTTTAGTTTTCACTTTGATTTTATCCCTTTTTTTTTTTTTTGCTTCCTTCTCAATTTTTTTATTATTGATTTTAACTTACCATTGTTCTCAAAACTTAAAAAATAACTAACTTCATACTCAAATAATACTTGGCAATATTAAAATTAAGTGTAGGAACTAAATAAAGTTTCAATTGTACATTTATATCTTCATTTCTAATGATTTCGACACATCTGCACATAATTGCATATACTTTTTTATTTATTTAACTAATATGATGCCTAGTTAATCTTTCTTTGATTTTTTATTACTCATATAATTTATTTATTTAAGCATACTTTAATTCTACAATGTTAATATCCTTATTCTATAGTTTAATTTTTAATGTTTTGATTTTAATTATAAAAGTAATATGTTTTATAAGAATGTTGCTTTAATATTTTTACAGTTTGCTGAATATCTATAACCGTTTTTAATTCTGATAATTTTTTAAATCTCTTAACAACACTCAAATAATATACTTTTTCTTAGTATATATTAAATAAAAATGGAAAAAGATATAAAACCCTTATTTATATCAACATTTTATATATATAGGACTCATAATTGCTTATATTTCTTTAACTTATTGTGATTGTTTTTTATGGAAATAAATCAATAAAATTTTATTTAGTTTTGTTCAAGTGCTTTTTCAAAAATCTATGAAACAGATATTAATATTCCTTTAGTTTTTAAACATATTACTATAGTAATAAAATTACTAATTTCTGCCATTATTGTTGTTATTATTATTACATAATTTTGATACATTTTAGAATATTTATATGATAAATAGAATAATATAATAGATATTTATTACAAAAAATCAATAGGCTATATGTTATAATAAATTATGGATTTATTACTTTAGTTATTCCATTATATGTCTTATAAAACTTAATATTTTAATATTTCTGTTTTATTTATAGTTTTTTATGGCATTTATCTTAACTTTTCTAAAGGTTTTTCTTTATTCAGCAACATATTTATATGTGTATATTCAAATCATCATTTATGATGTTAAAATATTTCAGCAACACTTAAAATGATATCCTTTTATGTTTAGCCGTTTGAAGTTCAGAATTTATATTTATTCACAGAGGGCGTTGTTGAAATATCTTAACATCATGAGTGGTGATTTTGAATGTTTTCTATCTATTTCATCTTGCTGTATGTATTATAATATTTTCTTATATATATACTAGATGTACTTAAATGAATTTTATTTGAATAATTGAGTACATGATAACATATATTACTAAATTAGGGAAATAATTGAATGGTTAATTCTTTAGGGCATTACGCAACTGTCAGAAATGATGGAATGAGCTTTGACTTAGTGACCTTTTACTTTTAACTTTATTACTCTACTGCTGCAATAACCTGCCAAAGTTCAATTATAATCTGCAGTGTTCATAGGTAAATAAATTCTGCAGTTTTTAAATACTACATCCTACTATATTACAGCAAACATGTTAGATCAGTAAAGGATTATTAACACATTATAAAAGAAATTAATTGAAAGGTTAAGATCCATCTTTAATTTCAAATTCAAATATGTATACTGCTAAGTTTGAATTTAAATAAATAAACTACTCCAGGTACTGTTAAACAATCCAGTCAATAAAGAGACTTGTTGAATTAAACTTTTAAATTATTACAGCCTACAATTTCCAAGTTCGATTGCTTCTTAAGCCTACAACATTTATGTTCAGTTAGTTACGAATAATTGCCAAACTCCCCTGTCATAATAGTTAATAACAAATCAAAGACTGATTACATTCCAAAATATGAATAAATCACATCACAGTCTTTACATATTGAATTTTACTATATATAGTAAGTAATTAGAAGAGAGGGATTTGAACCCAGGATGTTTTAGTTTATTCATCCTCCACTCCAACTTATGACAACACATATGCAATAAAGATACATGATCCCTAATATATATTTCATGCAGAACCAGCACTCATCAGTTGGCCAGATCATAATTTCCCACACATATATAAAATGCTTGGTTTATATTAAGATAGCAATTCCAATTATATATAGTAAAATTTAATAGTTAAAAATATTGCTTCATGATTTATTCATGTTTTAAAATCTAATCGGTTTTTATTTTGACATTTATAAATTGAAGGGTTACTGTATGTAGAAATTTGGTAAATTCTCATAGCCATATGAGCATTACAGGGTCAGAAACATTTGTCCTGGGTAGGCTATTATTGGCTGAATTTCTACATTGGACAGCAATTTGAAATTTTGATTTAGCAGGCAAATTCATTGAATGGATTATTTAAAGTTATTTGAAGTAATTAATTTTATTAAATTTCAGTTTAGCAATATGCATGTTTGGTTTTTGATACAAATATTATATATATAGGCAAATAGTTTGTTGTATTGCAGTCTTTGTTAAATCTTATACATACTATTCCAAGAAATGAATATCAACATTTAAGTATTTTCTATTAGTTCACTGTGAAAGTAAAATATTCCTATATCTAACTTGTTAGTAATAACTAATGACATTACAACATATACAGGATTTGTTTCAAGACATTCATTAGTTGTGCCCAACCACTAAACATCCCCAAGTCAGAGTAGACTTGAATCTTATAAATCGAAAGCTGATTTTATTTGTTTTATTTGACAGAATAAAAGATGATTTACATACAAGTATTAAATGTCATGATTCTTTGTAGTCAATAAACACACATATAATAGCCAACTTCTGAATTGTAAATTATAAGTGTTATTCAATAAGTTAATATCAGAAATAATAATAATTAATCAGTTGTCAGTGTTGTTTCCCATAATTAACAATATAGGACTTTATTATTTTATGCAGCTACAAATTTTAAAATAACGATAATATATCTCTAAATAAGGTATGCTACAGTGAATTATTCTAAGAGATGAGTAGCAATGACAAACCAATCTTACTACTAATAAAATTTATTGCAGAATTATGGTATTTTATCATCTTGAATACTTTACTTGCATTAATAATAATAATATTATTAATAAAAATAAATGTAACAGTTTAGAAAAAAAAAAGGGGGGGGGGGCAACGAATATGAAAATACTATGATAATTAGAATCTGAAAATAGACAAGCATAAACATATATTTTTAATTACTTGTCTCCTAGTCATTTTAACTACTCAACTTCTTATTATTTCACTTTACTCTCTAGTTCTATTTCTCTTGCTCTTCACTATTCTTCCTGGTTAATGACTTTTCTATCAATAGGTATATGACCAATCCAATTTTTCTTTTTATATTTTCTACTATTCTCTCCCGCCTGTTCACTCTTTTCAGCATCTACTATTCATATTAAAATACTGTTTACACATTGCAATTTCTATCCTTTCCCTACTTTTTATCATCAGTTTTCTACTTCCTAAATATTTAAAAATAATATCATTTTCTCTATTTAACTTCTAATTGACATTTTCCCCCTCCTATTTTAGGTGCTTTAAATTTTAGCTACACTTATTTTAGCCCTACAGTACAAAAAAAAACCAATCCATTTATTCTATTTAGAATTTTAGCTAATCTTATTATCCTTAAATGTAAATAGTACTAACATCTCCCGCATAGCATACTCATACACAAAACAAAAAAAAACCCCAACAACTTAAATTTCAATAAAAAATAAGTAGTAACATCAACTGTTTTATTATTATATACCTATTATAATTTTTTGCAATTATTAGAATCCAAGATTAATTAAAAATATATTTATGTTTGCATTTACATTCTCTTATCTTAATAAAACCCATCTTTTTTAATCATATGAAATGACATTTAAATTTTTTTACTTTTCAATTTTCTTCTTTCTTTTTTTTTTTTTTAGACATTAAAGCTAATTGTAATTTGAAATAATGGAAATTTAACAGTCAAAAAAGTTACAAGTTGATTTCAAATGAATTAAAAGCAAACAATAAGCTTTTTGTAAGTGGAAAGGGTTAATTTATATAAATCATTCAGTTGATTTATATTAAAATTAATAGGATACCATTATTTTTTTTAGAAATTAAATAAGAAAAGGACAAAGAAAATTAATATTGGTCAATATATTTAAAGTAGAATTTAAACAATTGTCAAAAAAAATACAAATACACATGAATATTCTATTTGAAATTCAGATTTATAAAAACAATTTCTGTCATATATAAATTTAAAAATTTATGTATGATCATCATTATCTTGCAAAATATTGCAGAGCTTATTATTCTTAAGTTAGTATTTGTCTGACTTTATATACAAGCAGATCATGACTGACTTAAAGTTAGACATTTAAACAGATTCTAGCATATGCAAATACTGTACATGAAAGCAGTCCACACCTAAACGATACCAAATCAAGGCAACAATTTTATTGTGATAAAGATGGATACCCACCTTTATCTATGGACTAATATGTTTATATAGACACTAAAGGTTGACACTTGACTAAAAGAGATTGAAATCTATAATTTATGAACCCCATTAAACAGGCAAATTCAACCTGTTTTGGAAAGCAGATCAACAAATAGTCAATTTTCAAACTGCACTGAAACCGCATATTACTTAGTTAATAATGCCAATAATGTTCAATGCCAGATTGATTTATAAACGTAAATACACTACATACTTATATTGATCAATTGAATATATATATCCTTTAAAATAAAAATGAAGAATTTATTAAGCAAAAAATGCCTTACAAAAAATATCAATTCTTTGAATAATTTAAATTGCAAAAGTAAAGGTTGCACAAAATTATTTTTTCTTTTCAAAATAAATTTGAATTATGATGATCATATTTCTGCTCCAGATAAAATAACATTTTATATGAATTTGAATGATTACAGTATTTGAATTAATGTACACATTTTAAATTTTATTATTAATGTACTTTTGATTTTGTATTGTATTGAATAAAACTTTTTTTTTTTTGCTTTGGTAATTGTTAATAATGATAATCATTTTTAGTTTGGATATGTCATAAATGAAAGTACTGATACTAGATAAGAATTATATAATTTCATTAATCATATTTTAATTCTATAATCAAAATATATTGTATACTGTGTAACGAATACATTCTGTATTATACATTTTAGTGAGAATGTCAACATTTTATCCTCAGTTGATATAGGTCTAATGAAATATGGGTACTGACTTAGAGTGTGCTCTCCACCATTTTGAATTCTATGGACTGCCCAAAACCACCACTGACACATCCAAGTGATAAATGACATTGAATAATCCACATGTTGAATAAATGTAAAATTGATCAAATATGTGGTTTATTTACTTTTTAATGTCTTTTCCTTTTTTAATTACTATATGTGTCCATTATGTTTTTTGTTCATTTTTTCTCATTAAGTATTTTAAATTTATTATAAAAAAATATGGTACTTGGATCCAGACTAACATTTAAGTTAAGTACCAAATTTTATTTCAATACATACCCATAACCACATGTTGAATAAATGTAAATTGATTAAACCAAGCTTATAATCTTGAAATACTAAAAGCTTTTAACTTCTAAAATATGACAGCTGAAAGAGAAATTGGCTGAAATAAAGTATATTAATTTTACAATTAATTGGATTATTTTTACCAGAAAGAAATGCTAATGTTGCATGCTTTCTTTGTTACATGTAGTTAAGAGAAAAAAATGGAGATAAGATAAAAATAGAATTGTTCACATTTGATTTCTTGATATGGATATCAGATCTACATTTGATCCTGTGAGGTCCTTACAGTCTCTTGAAATTGATGCAAGTCTATATATCTATTTACATAATTATTTATCTATTAACATCGAAGCAACTTTTACCACCAACAAATGAACACTGAAACATGTTTAAAAAAAATATTTACAGATTTTAATAAAAATTTGTTGATTATTACAAATGTAAAAGTGGTATTGTTTTTTAAATAAGATAAACACTAATCTTTTCATTATCAGTAGTAGCATTAACATCTTTGAGAAATTTAATGAATAAATCTCTCTCCTTTAGTTTATTTTTATCCATCCACCAGCAAATGATGACATGTGAGAAATGAAGCACACAACATTACTCACTTTGATAAGGAAAAAATCTGATTTATTAATTAATTATTAATTGTAAAATCAATATTCTTTATTTTAGACAATTATTCTTTTGACTAATGTTAAGATAGAATTTGATTCATTATTAATTGCAAAATTAATATGCTTCGGTGGTTGTATCTATCTTTATTCAACATATAGTTATAGGCATGTATTGTAATAAAATTCTTATTTGGAAGTGATAAACTTTTAATATTTTGATATTATAAGCTTGGTTTGATCATTTTTACATTTATTCAACATGTGGTTATGGGTATATATTGTAATAAAATTCATATTTAGAACTTATAAGCTTTTGGTATTTCAAAATTATAAGCTTGTTTGATCACTACACTGCATTTTTTGAATGATACTTCATATCTTTCAAAAACAGCCTTTCCCCTCCTCACATACTTTGGCATGAAGTGCTGTCATTAATCGTGTCCAGACTAACCCTTAAGAAGAGTGAGAATTGGCTCTCTGCCTTTTTGTATACTAAGGACTGCCCCAAATCACTGCTGACATATCCAAGTGATCCTCTGTGGATTATTCAATATCTATTATCACTTGAATGTATCAGCAATGTTTTTGGACAATCCTTGGAATTCAAAATGGTGGAGAGCACACTCTAAATTAGTACTGAAATATGCATTATATTATGTGTGATGATTGCTATGGAAAATTCTCATAAAACTTCATTTTATTCCAGGATAGAAATGTATTTATTTTTTTTTGTGACAGTTTTGATTCTTTAGCAGTCTTTTTTTAATCTCATCTTTATTTAATTTAAAAAGAGGTTTGTTATGATATATGAAAAAGACTGTTAGGCACTTAAAACTGTCATAGATAATTAAATAAAGCATTATAGAAAGAGCATTAGGAGTATGAGTTTTTAAAAAATTTAATAAAAGCAATGCAAAAAGAATCGAAAAGATTTTGAATATCTTGAATGGAATTATTGGGTATCTTAATGACACAAAAGGCTCATTAAAAATTCGGCATAACTGAAACATTGAGATACTCAAGTAAATTGTGTTAGTTAAAGGAATGACACCAATGATAATGAATTCTTATATACTTTTACCTAGAAATTCTAAATTTGTTTTCATATAAAAAATAATTTATACACACTCTTACATTACAAAAAAAGTACTTAATCATTAAAAAAAGTTTACCCGAATATAATTAAGATTAAAAAAAAAAAAAATCTGTTTCAAAATAAATTACTGGGAAACTTATAATTTTGTCCAAACAGAACAGTTATTAATATTCAAGCCTCTTCTTCATTCCACAAATAAATTATATAAAAATTTATTATCTGGTATCTGGAGCCCTGATATCTTGACTTTCCAACCAGTAACTTTTTATAACAATAATGTTTTTTGCCAAAATAGACTTGTTCACTCTACCATTGAGAATAAACTATTCAACACTTTTATTTTTAAATTCCCATCATTGCAAATATGTAAGTCATAATCAGTCATATTCACCACAGACTATAATAGCATAAAGAGAGGACTTTTCTCCTACAGCAGAACAACCATTTTCATCCTATTTACTCATTGGTTTTTTAATGTCATTCTGTTTTTGTCCAATTTCTAAAAAACAGCTATCATTTTTCTACAACAAAATTAAATTATAATTAGAACGCGAACTCCCTTGTACCTTCAGATATATATGTAAGCCACACTGAATTTAATAACCTAACCTAGACCACTATAACTACTGGTCATTAAAATTAGGATATGATCTTTGCTTTAATATTAAATGTTTGGCAGTAACCATCTAGTTTACTCATTTAAAATTAATGTATACCATATCAGTTAGCGAATTGAATATAAATCCATAAAATCCAATTTAAATCTAAATTGAAACACATTTCATATCACTATTAAATTTCCCCCACTTGTATATAATTTATTTTGAAACTGAGTTTTTAAAATAATAAATATTTACGTATACTGTATATAGATATGCATTATTAACCCCTTATAATATTTAAAATATAACTTTTGTAAATGTAAGTTCTATACATTTAAACTAATATAAATCATGTAATCATATACTTCATCAATAAAGATTATGCTAAAAGTAAAAAAAAAAAAAAGCTTCCTTAATATTTAAAGATTAAAACATTTATAATCATGTTCAAAGAATCATCTAGCACTAGCTAAAAATATGTTACATCCTGTCAAGCATTGGTGGTCGAGAGGTCAGCACAGCAGCCTTACAAGCAGTGTCCCGGGTTAGCGGATTCGCTTCCCGGCCGATGTTATGACACATAAAAAAGAAATATGTCTCATCCTCTTTATTATTATTATTTTTAGTGAAAGAAGAAAAAAAAATAGAATGCTTAGCTTTGTAGCAACTTTTTGTATGATTTCCTTTATGATTTCATGACGTATCAAAACAAAATTTATATATAAGCATATAAATTATTTTCCAAAATGTTAAATGAATAATTTTAATATTAAAAGTTATTGGAAGAAAAAAATTTAGAAAATTTTTGTTAAAAAAAAAAATTGTATCGCATGTATTTTCTTTTCTAGACAGATTTATTTTTCCAACTCCTTTTTACTATTTGTAGTTGGCATGAGAAAATTATTTTTAATGACCTTCTTTAATAAAAATAAAGAGTAGTAACTTTTTGATATGTAATGATTTATAATTTTTTTAATTTGATATTAAAAGAATATTGTTAAAATATAATGATCCCCCCCCTCCCCTGTTTAAAATATGTTTGAATAAAATACAGTTATTTATTAAAATGCTGAACCCTAAAATTAATTTTTAAAAACATTTGTAGCTTTTATTGTTGCTCTCACATTATCAAAAAAATTGCTGCATATTTCAAAATCATTCACAATTTTTATTTTGTTCATGTGCTTGTGACATAATTATATTTAGTGAATTTCTATTAAGAAGTGAATAATTTACATGGGCCATTCTATCTTTTCCAAAGACTTTATCATGTGCTTGAAGTGTTAGTATTCATTTATTTTATATTTAAAATCCAAAGCGCATGTGCAACAGTTTAATGCTGTTTAAATAAAAAAACATCGCGCTACATAAAATAATTGACTTATTTACGTGAGGTTTTATAAATTCTCAACCATCATGACGTCAATGCTTATCTTTAGTTTATAATTAATATTTAAGTTTTTTTCTTTTGTCGATTGACAGAATTATATTATTGAAATCATTGTCAAACATTTTGTGGTAAATTCAACATATATCACATCTATCACTATTTATTTTTTAAACTGATTATTACATTAATTTCAATTTGTATAAGTATTAATGACTTGTTTCAAAGTTTCTGACAATTAGTTATATTTCTTTGTAGTGGTTTATTTTTATTTAATTTGTTATTTTGAAACTTATTTTATTAACATTTTTACTTCATATCTGTAGTCAATTAATATAATCAATTTATTTAGTTACTTATTATAATTTTTTTTTTTTATATGAGTGTGGTATTTTACTGAATTTCATTTTGTTTTGTTTTTTGTTGGTTTTTTTTAAAGTAAATTTATGTATACATTCAATATTGTAGATGATTAAAGTGTGTGTTTATGTTTAATTAAATGCATATAATTTTTTTCTTCAGTGTGTGTGACCCTGTAATTTTATAATAGTTTTGGATTGAATCCAAAGTCCTTTGTTTTCTTTTTTCATATGTAAAATGATATGAGTCTTTTTTTCTCTTTCAGACTTCTTTTGTTTGTATATTATCTGAAATGTCTACCATTCATGTACAAAATGTCTTGGAAAGTTTATGAACTTTAATTTATTGTTAGGTCTTAACATGAATATGATTCCAAAAGTAATTGCCAAAGTCCTACTGTGTGGGTGTAGATGTGTGAATTAATTCAATATATATAAAGATCACATTGCTCTCTCTCTCTCTATCTATCTCTCTCTCTATCTCTCTATCTATCTCTCTATCTATCTATCTATCTATCTATATATGTACATTTGAGAATATATAGTATTATCACAGATTCAACAATAAATTTAAACTTATTAAAAAAACTTCATACATATTAATTTAATTAATTATATTATTTCTGAAGCCATCATGTAGACATTTTTGTGCAATAAATGTAATTTAAGTTTTAAATCAGGCATAATTATTGATCAAATATTAAATTAATAACTGCTAGAAATATAATGTTAAATAATATGGGTTTAGCGCTAATATTATTATTATGTTATTGTTGTTGTTGAAGGTGATAGTGGTGATAATATTGTTGTAATTGCTGCTGCTGTTGTTGTCGAATAGTTAATTGTACAGGAAGTCACATTCTATTTGAGCTTCAAATTTAATTGTAATGTGAATTTTTTTTATTCAGTTAGACAGAATGAGATGTTTTTACTTTTCTCAGGTGGAAATTGATCTAGAATCTTTTAGTCTGCAATCACTATCTTTATATCAGGATAACTTTTTAGACAAAAAGTAGACAGTCATTTTCTTAAATCAAGTGGTGTTTGAGCACCAAAATGATAGTCTAAATATTTTTGCCCATTGTCTTGGCCAAGTTGAAATTTTTAAAAAAAATGTGGGATGGAGGATTGGTCCAGAGATTTTTGTATGATGTCAATGAAATCAGATCTAATACTATAATATCCATTCTGGACAAAATGGTTATTTATTTGTTGTATATTGATTTGTTAGTTTCAGAATTGTCAGAAAAATCCATTCATTCTATTGGCTAAACTGAAATCTTTCTATTTGTTCATTCTTTTTTTTTATTTATAAATTTTATTAATTTAGAATCTTACAACATTAATATTTATTAGACAATATTAATATATGATGCATTTCAAGCACAGTTGCTGTTAATTTAAATATATAAATGAACTACCCTATGTAATATATAAAAAATATAGTCTAATAGTCTAGACATCAAATTTAGATAAGAAATTGATTCCGCAACTTGTAACATCTACATACACGCATATATATATATATGGATACTAAGTATGATAGACATTTTTAATAAACAGTTTTATTAGCTTTAGCATAGGGATTCATTATTTTTTACTTTGGTTATTGATGAATTGTGGATTTTATTTTACATTACTAATAATGAGTATATTTATAACATTTTGATACAAATAGGTTCTAAATATGTATATGAGTATATTGAATATTTATTTATAAAAATGAAAAAAAGAATGGCTTTATATCAGAAATTTCTAATAATGACTTTTTGACATTGCCAATTTCTAATTGTCTCATCATTATAGAAATGAAAACAAAATAGGTCATGCATTGGTGAATTGAATATTTATAAACATTACAATACCATTATTAACATCTTAACTCCAGAAAAAAAAGAAAGAAATAAGAAACAAAATGTTAAAAATAAGTTTCACAATGAATATACAAATTTATTTGATAATAAAATATTCACATATATCATATACTATCCTATGGTTTGTTTATCTGATATATGCTTTTATAAATGTTCTTGCAGTATTTTTTTTTAAAGATTTACTTTCCATGATTTTAGCTGTCCATTGTAATCTAACCTCAGTTATAATCTTTTAATGAGAATGTTCAATATTATTTGTTCTTAGAATAACTGTAAGATAATCTTTATAATGTAAATAGAGTCAGTGTTTTCCATATCCAAGTTTTGGTAAACCTGCTTCTTTTGCTCGATCCAGTTAACATCAGGCCTTCCACTGTAAACTATTGTTATAATTCCCAGCACAATAAAGAACAGTCTGATCACTTTTATGATCTAGTTATCCTATTTTTAGAATACTATCTTAACTGAAACTTTTTGTTAGTCTAATTTAAAATGAATATAGTCTCATTCTCACTTCCATATGATGAATTTGGGAGAATAACAACCTTATTTAATTAAAGTAGTTTTATTGTCATGATGATATGTCTTTTTCATTAACTTGATAAATATAGAAGTGGTAACATTGGAGTTTCTGCTGCATTTCAGTATCCAAGTCCATCTTCCTATTTAAAAGATGATCAAAATAGTTAAATTAATTTATATTCTTGAACTGATAATAATCTAAGTCAAAAGTTGAAATTATTTCTTCCACTATTGACTGATAAAGCAATTCATTTTTGTTCATTAATTGTTGTCAATTTTATTAATAGGTTATAATCAAAACTGTAAGACCATTTTGTAGATTATGTTTTGAATATACAAGAATAGGTTAATTATTAGCATATTGTAAGTCTATGAATTGGTAAGGGGACCTTTTTTTTGTTGCATTTAATTAATTCAAATTCAAAGCAATATTGCTTCAGAAGCCACCTATAAATTGTTCCTATTACCACTGTAATAAAAAAAGAAAACAAAGGTGGGACTATTTAATTACCTCTTCTAATATTATTTTCATTTTAAGTATTGCACATTATCTACCATCTGTAACTTAATTCTTTTTCTCATATTGTTATGTAGCAGCTTCATAATATTAATCAATTTTCATGGGTAGCTAGCTATTTTCCAATGTTACAAGAATATTTTTGAATTGAGTCAAATGATAAAAGCAAAAATATAATTTATAATTTTTTTATGTTTTCTTTTGCATATGTAACTAATTCTGCATAGAATGATTTAGATTTTATAAAACCATATCAAGTCTTTATTAGCTTATAATAAATGTCTGAAAGCAATTTATTCACTAAAGATCATTAAAAGTTGTTTATTTATTGCTATTACAAATAACAATGGCATGCTATAATAATTAGTGGAGTATTCCCTTTATTTTTAAATATTGGACCAATAGAAATTTCTTAAGTGATACAATTTTATAAGTAAATATATGTTTAACAATTCTAATACTTTTCATGTTAGCATATCACTACTATATTTTATGACTTTTCTTAGTGTCCCATCATGATTACTAAATAGTCTTTCCATTTTTAAAATGATAAAAAAAATTCATCAAAATATGTCTTCCTAAATCTAAATGAATTGATAGTATGGTTCAGTAAAGCTATTTTCAAATTCTCTGATTTATCTACTTAGTTATTTGAAAAACAAAAAGTGGGCAAAAAAAAAAAAAAAGTCTTAGAAAAACATATTTTAATTTTTTTAGTTCACCTTACAACTGCTATGCACTTTTGTGATTAATTATAAAATATCATTTTTATTTGCATATGGATACTTTTATCTGGAAAGAAATGTGGGTAAAATTATAGTAATTAAATATGGTTCTTTAGATATTGTATTTTTTTTGCATTTTACTTAGTAATTTTGTTTTGTTATTAATATATTACATATTATTTTTAAAAGATATTAAAAATACTAATAATAACTTGAATTAAAATTTTTTTAATTAGTTATATAATTTCAAAATTTAATTAAGATTTCATTGCTTATAAATTATAAACTTTTTGTCTATTGTGCAATACCTTGTTTTTTTGTTAATTATTTTTGTTTATATCTTACTGTAAGATCTTTCCATTGACTCGTTGTAAATCAAAAGATTTCGCGAGTATTAATGTGTGCTTAATCAGTGAAGTATTGAATAGCTTCATGCTCTCAGATCTAACTGCTTCAACTTCACCTATTTATAAAATAGGTTGAAGTAAAGAGGGGTTCCCCTCTTTTCTTCCAAAATGTAAGCTTGTGGTTAAGACCTGTAGAGATCCCTACTATCGAATTTTTATGTGCACATTCTTGAGGTTACAGCCTTAGTAAATATTATTTATATCTTAATGTGTAGATGTAATTTTTTAAAATATTTGTATCATTAATAAATAAACACATTAAATTATTTTCATAGCTGTTAAAACTATGTAATACTGTATTGAAGTGTACTCATTAATTATTTTTTGTTGTCTTAATATGTATTGCCATTTTAATATTTAAAGTAAGTGAATGCATATAGTATTTTTACTATATATACATAAAGCACTTCATACTATTAATCAATCTCAAGTTATCTTCTAAGTCACGGATATAGCAATCCACTGCATTATTAAATGCAATCATCTATCTTTATAAGATATTCAAAATATTCTCTTCATCTTTTCAAAATATTTTATTGAAAAGGGTCATCTATTTATCAAAAACAATTTTTAATATACTGTGTTCAGTAAATGATTGTATTTTTTTTGCAGTTTTAATTTACCAATTATTTTCTAGGTATTTGTGTAATTGACCTTCTGCCTTTAAATCTGTGAAGTTTGTGATCCTTCACTTTTATTATATTATTCAATCAAACAGAGAATGCTATGTTTTCTTTTAATCAATTCATTAATAATATAATCACAGAGGCAAATGTCTCAATAGCATCACTCAGTGCAAGCTAGAGTAATCATTGGATGCAGGAAGGTTTGTGTATAAAATCCCTATTTAGTGCCTAGTCATTCAATATTCCCAGACTAGTTTCTAGCTTTTGGATTTCATCAGTGAGGAACCTTGGATTTGATAGCACTGCACCTAGATCTTAGGATATAATGCAACCCTCCAGCAGCCACCTTTTGTAAACAGCTTGTGTAAGCATAAATAATAGTGATTATGTTATATTTAGTGATAGACAGGGTATGAGCACAGACTTTCACATGACCCACCACTCTCCACACTATCTCATAACACTGATACACTTGAACACACATATGTTGAAAAGATAAACAATCACCAATATACGTATTTCATGCTAAACCAGCAATCATCAGTTGGTCCAGATTACCATCTCCACACATATATGCTACAAGTGCTCAGATATATATTAAGATAGCAAATCCTCCTACTTTAATGGACAGGCTTCAATCTAATCCACACTCCAACTCTTCAACCGTCCATCCAATTGAAAATCTGATGATGGAACACTCAAAGGCCACCCTGAGGCCGAGATTATTATCATGCCCATGTTGACCTAAAGTCAATCTGACCCCTCATGTACAGGACATAATCCATTAAATACATATACAAGGGATAGGCAGACATCTCTAATATGTAATAGCTGAAATACACAGGCTTATATATACCTGCGTCTATATATGTAATAGACAGGGTATGAGCACAGACTTTCACATGACCCACCACTCTCCACACTATCTCATAACACTGATACACTTGAACACACATATGTTGAAAAGATAAACAATCACCAATATACGTATTTCATGCTAAACCAGCAATCATCAGTTGGTCCAGATTACCATCTCCACACATATATGCTACAAGTGCTCAGATATATATTAAGATAGCAAATCCTCCTACTTTAATGGACAGGCTTCAATCTAATCCACACTCCAACTCTTCAACCGTCCATCCAATTGAAAATCTGATGATGGAACACTCAAAGGCCACCCTGAGGCCGAGATTATTATCACGCCCATGTTGACCTAAAGTCAATCTGACCCCTCATGTACAGGACATAATCCATTAAATACATATACAAGGGATAGGCAGACATCTCTAATATGTAATAGCTGAAATACACAGGCTTATATATACCTGCGTCTATATATGTAATAGACAGGGTATGAGCACAGACTTTCACATGACCCACCACTCTCCACACTATCTCATAACACTGATACACTTGAACACACATATGTTGAAAAGATAAACAATCACCAATACCTGCGTCTATATATGTAACAGACAGGGTATGAGCACAGACTTTCACATGACCCACCACTCTCCACACTATCTCATAACACTGATACACTTGAACACACATATGTTGAAAAGATAAACAATCACCAATATACGTATTTCATGCTAAACCAGCAATCATCAGTTGGTCCAGATTACCATCTCCACACATATATGCTACAAGTGCTCAGATATATATTAAGATAGCAAATCCTCCTACTTTAATGGACAGGCTTCAATCTAATCCACACTCCAACTCTTCAACCGTCCATCCAATTGAAAATCTGATGATGGAACACTCAAAGGCCACCCTGAGGCCGAGATTATTGTCACGCCCATGTTGACCTAAAGTCAATCTGACCCCTCATGTACAGGACATAATCCATTAAATACATATACAAGGGATAGGCAGACATCTCTAATATGTAATAGCTGAAATACACAGGCTTATATATACCTGTGTCTATATATGTAATAGACAGGGTATGAGCACAGACTTTCACATGACCCACCACTCTCCACACTATCTCATAACACTGATACACTTGAACACACATATGTTGAAAAGATAAATAATCACCAATATACGTATTTCATGCTAAACCAGCAATCATCAGTTGGTCCAGATTACCATCTCCACACATATATGCTACAAGTGCTCAGATATATATTAAGATAGCAAATCCTCCTACTTTAATGGACAGGCTTCAATCTACTCCACACTCCAACTCTTCAACCGTCCATCCAATTGAAAATCTGATGATGGAACACTCAAAGGCCACCCTGAGGCCGAGATTATTATCATGCCCATGTGGAGATTGTAATCTGGACCAACTGATGATTGCTGGTTTAGCATGAAATACGTATATTGGTGATTGTTTATCTTTTCAACATATGTGTGTTCAAGTGTATCAGTGTTATGAGATAGTGTGGAGAGTGGTGGGTCATGTGAAAGTCTGTGCTCATACCCTGTCTATTACATATATAGACGCAGGTATATATAAGCCTGTGTATTTCAGCTATTACATATTAGAGATGTCTGCCTATCCCTTGTATATGTATTTAATGGATTATGTCCTGTACATGAGGGGTCAGATTGACTTTAGGTCAACATGGGTGTGACAATAATCTCGGCCTCAGGGTGGCCTTTGAGTGTTCCATCATCAGATTTTCAATTGGATGGACGGTTGAAGAGTTGGAGTGTGGAGTAGATTGAAGCCTGTCCATTAAAGTAGGAGGATTTGCTATCTTAATATATATCTGAGCACTTGTAGCATATATGTGTGGAGATGGTAATCTGGACCAACTGATGATTGCTGGTTTAGCATGAAATACGTATATTGGTGATTATTTATCTTTTCAACATATGTGTGTTCAAGTGTATCAGTGTTATGAGATAGTGTGGAGAGTGGTGGGTCATGTGAAAGTCTGTGCTCATACCCTGTCTATTACATATATAGACATATATCAAGCCTGGGTATTTCAGCTATTACATATTAGAGATGTCTGCCTATCCCTTGTATATGTATTTAATGGATTATGTCCTGTACATGAGGGGTCAGATTGACCTTAGGTCAACATGGGTGTGACAATAATCTCGGCCTCAGGGTGGCCTTTGAGTGTTCCATCATCAGATTTTCAATTGGATGGACGGTTGAAGAGTTGGAGTGTGGATTAGATTGAAGCCTGTCCATTAAAGTAGGAGGATTTGCTATCTTAATATATATCTGAGCACTTGTAGCATATATGTGTGGAGATGGTAATCTGGACCAACTGATGATTGCTGGTTTAGCATGAAATACATATATTGGTGATTGTTTATCTTTTCAACATATGTGTGTTCAAGTGTATCAGTGTTATGAGATAGTGTGGAGAGTGGTGGGTCATGTGAAAGTCTGTGCTCATACCCTGTCTATTACATATATAGACGCAGGTATATATAAGCCTGTGTATTTCAGCTATGTTATATTTAGTGGTTTAATACCAATCCTGACCAATAAGATTATGGTGACTGTGGTTATTAAAAAACCAAAGATGCCAAAAGTATGGATTTGAACTGAATTCAGATGTATATGACTATACAAGCTAATGAGCTTGAATTGCAAACATTGTGTGTTCATTTTGGACTCAATGCTTTATAGATAGCTAATAAGGTAAAAGGTGACTGCTGGAGGGTTGCATTAGATCCTAAGATTTAGATGCAGTGCTCTCAGATCCAAGATTCCTCACTGATGAAAGCCAATAGCTAGAAACTATTCTAGAGATATTGGATAAATAGGCACTAGATGGGATTTTGTGCACACACCTTCCTGCATCCATTAATTGTGTTGGCTTGCACTGAGTGGCATTACTATATAGAGAGATTTGAATCTGTGTAAACAGCTTTTGTGAGCATAAAGAATAGTGATTATGTGACATTTAGTGGAATAATATAATCATTATCAGAAAATCAGTCACTTTTTTTAGTGAATATCCATAACAACATTCCTAAGAGACTTTTATAACTTTGTAACAGGATCAACTTGTGCTTCTAAAAAAAAAAACAAATCTAAATGTTTCAGCAATATATTTGATGATAACTCTTATTTTTTTTAATGTTACTGTTTTTTTAACATTGGGATACAGTAATCTGTATTCTAGCTAACAATCTATTATCATTCTTACTCATGTAATATTGATTTGTTTTAGATTTTGACTTCTAACTGTATTATAATCTATAAGTTACATTTGTTTTTAGCATGGATTTATCTAAGTTCTTTCAAAGCAATTTTTCTGTCTGAGTACGATTCATGATAACACCCGAATTCTCAAACCCACAGGCCAATATTATTATTTTCCCTAAACTTGGTCATTATTTTTATGAACATTTCATTAAAATTTCCAAGATAAATAATGCAGTATTTTTATAGTATTGATACATCAAGATATAAAAAGTTTATTTTTTTTATCTGAATGGATAATATGGATAGAAATATTGTATAAAACAATTTTTTATTTCATTAACATTGATAGGAGATACATAGTTGCTTCTCATATTAATTTTGATATGGTAGAATTTTCTTTAATTTAATTAATTTTTATGTATCTACTAAAGAAGTTAAGCTCTTCTTTTTTGCAAAAAGAGTACTTATATAACTTTAACCATACATTTTCTTAGTTTAAAAACACTGTCCTATATGCAAATTTTAAAGAATCCACATAACACAGAGATAAAATATTTGTACTTAGAGTAAAAAAAAAAAATGGAAATAAAAATTAGTTCATTAGCTTATGCTTGTTACTATTAGCATTTCTGGTGTGACAATTCTTCTTACTGACTAAATATTATATCTACCAATTTGATAAAACAATTTCAAATCTAAATTTAGAATGATAAACTACTTTGCAGGTCTTTCAAATGTGTGTTAGGCAGGAAATCTTTAAATAAGGTCCAAATATATATTTCATTACATGAAACATTTGTTTCAAAGGCAGCTACAAATGTCTTCATTGATTTTACTGCCACATTAAAAATTACACTAAGAAATTGTGCTCTACTGAACCGGTTGCTACTAATATTTTGTTTTGATAGTTACATGTATTAGACCTTGTGCCCATGTTTGCAATGTCAGACTGATGCACCTTTCTCTAGTGAGGGTAAAGAGGGTATTTGCAATGGCAGAATGCCATATTAAAAAGGCAACTCCCTGTTTTTATTTACTATTGTAATGTGTTTATCATTTTTGTGTATATATTTATATTCGTCATAATGTTAAAAATTTAACTTTTTAATATGGCATTCTAACCATCACAAACAACTCTTTCTTACACACACTGGGAATGGCAGCAAATCTAATATATGTTTTTTTTAAAACAATGTTGATGGCTTTGTATACTTTGCTCCCATATAAACAAATATTAGAGTTATGATTGCTATGCATGTAATTAAAGAATGGAAATGTACAAACAATCATATTATTATAATTAGTAGAGATGGTAATCTGGACCAACTGATGATTGCTGGTTTAGCATGAAATACGTATATTGGTGATTATTTATCTTTTCAACATATATGTGTTCAAGTGTATCAGTTTTATGAGATAGTGTGGAGAGTGGTGGGTCATGTGAAAGTCTGTGCTCATATACCTTATATATTATAATTAGTAGAGTGAATTTCAATCCATATATAATAATTAGTGGCATTTTATTTGTATTAGAAATGATAGCCCTTGATGAAACTTTAGTTAGCAGGAAATATTTTTGTTTTATCATTTATTAATTATTCATAGATAAACCTGGTGTTAAAATTAATACCAACTGTGCATCCTATTGGGAAATAAGTTCAGTACCCAGCAATACCATATAAAATAATAGAATATCCTAGCAGTACCAAATAAAATAATAGAATATCCTTAAAAATTAATGAGTATAATATTTAAATTAAATTCTCTTATTGATATGTACATATATAATAAGAATCTCTCTACTATATATATTAAAAGACATTTTATATTATATGCACCATTACCTACAATTTTCAGTGCCTGCACAAAGGTTTAGACTCAAAACAGGACCTATTCTATCTATGTAAGAAATAAAAAAGGTCAGGGCTATTAAAGAGTAGAGATGGCAAGGATTGGCAAGGATTGCTTCAGCTCCTTTTAGCATTTAATTATCATCTGTTTCATCAATCATTATAAATATTAATGAAATATTTCAGTAGTGATCCTTCACCCATTCTGAAACTAACAGCCTATCAAATATGACATCGTTTGCTTTCATTGAGAAATATACTCAAACTAAAGTTTACTGGTATCTAAAAAAAATAAAATTCTGTTATCATCAGTTAAGATAATCGTTGATTCAATTTGTTGATTCTCAGATGTCTTATAAACTAATGATTTAACGATAAATAATGAAATTATTTTTTCTGAAATCGGTACAGTATTTTTTTTGACTTTCACTTTGTATATATTTTTATAAAATCATTTTTGGATTGCATATTCAGTCGCTATTTTTATTATCTTGTTAAATATTTACACTCTTTCTGTGGGTATGCTCTCACGATATATCCAAGACTGCGATATAGACGTTGTTATAGTGTCTGCGCGCGCGTACATATATGTAATTATTTTTTAAAAATATTTTCTTTCTATAAATAATATTTTTATAAAAAAAATATGACTGCTAAAGAAGAAAACTATTTTAGTTCTTTCTATCATAAAAATTGTAACCTTTTCCTTAGTTTTGTTATCCTTGTTATCTTTTTTAGCATTTTCATCATTAGTAATATGAATATTTCTTCACTTGACTGCAGATTATCTTTTCAAAAAAGATTTTGAATAGTCTTGTGACAATGGTATCTGCAAATAAATCAACTAAGAGTGCTTAAATCTTTCCATTCTTTATATTTCAGTGAATTTTAAGTGTTTTTCGTAATTAATAAAAATATTTTTCGTAGTTTATGTTTTAATATAAAAAAAAATATCAGATTATATAAGGAAATTATTAGAATGAAAATTCTAAAAGATGAAAATAATAATTTTTTTCTTTTAACGTATAAATAAAGTTTTATTATCAATTATTGTTATTATTATCACTTATATTTTTTTGCTTGCTTTTTTGTATGTGAGACTTTAGAATAAATTTCAAAATACATTTGTGACATGTTAGGTTAAAAAATAGATTGTAAATAGTAATTGTTATAGTTAATTTCCCTGGAAATACTGAGCAAGTGGGGCATATTAATTCCATTCAGTAAATTCTAAATTGAAAAATTTTGTCACCTTTCTCAGATGGAAATCATTTCAGGAATTTTTAGTGTTTGAATCTACTAATATTATTGCACGAAATCACACAAGGTTGTGAATTGTTAACCAGATGCCACAGATTAATATGCTGTATAGATAATATTTAATGAGCAACTATGCATTTTTTAAAAGTATAGTATTATTTTCTTTATGTATATAGTAAAACAAAATTATATTTGAAACATTAACTTCAATAGTTTTTCATGTGTTGGGCCTAATAATACAATCTTTTCCAGACAGTAGTCTTTTATCCAAATCAAACTAAATAGATTTAATATGAAAACTATGCCTAAAGATAGCGATTAGCTGGTTGGTTTCTTAATCAAAACTTTGATATATAATATAGATTTAAAATCAATAAAATAGATTTTGCATAATTATTTGTATGTACATATTTGCAAACAGTGACTGCAGAAAGGAGGTTTTTGCTAACTGAAGTGAGATCCTTTGATTTCTTTTGGGGGCTTAAAGGAATCAAACAGGGCAAAATCTTAATGTTGATTTCATATATTCTTGAGCATTGCAGCTGTAATTACTATGTGATAAATCGATCATATAGTAAATAAATGTAGAAGGTCTGTTTACCAACTTACCTCAGCTATCATAATGAGATTATTGGCTTTTTACTTTAGAGTTTAAGACTAAGAAACCCCCACAGTCTTTGTTTTTAGTTGCTTAATAATTTTTAACTGAAAACATCAATTAATTTTTTTTATGGCAAGATTAAAATGCTCATGAGTAATTTTTTAAAAAAGATATTTATAAAATCACAGACAAAATTAAATTATGACCCTTATTCTCAACCATCAGTCAAAATAGTGTTAGGTGGCCGAAGTACAGAATGATAACAATTATTTGACTATGGACTCATGTTATTCAATAATGATCTTTTATTTATCTACCAGATCATTTTCAAGAGAATGATTTATATGAATTGGAAAAAACTTTTTAATTTAAATGGAACACATTGGACTTTGAAGAAATTGATAGTATGTATAATAAAGTAGCAACACTAGTTTTTAAATTTAATTGAAAATACAAAATGCAGATAATTTATATTTATGCTCCAACAAGTTCTTATTGTAATGAAGGTATAGAAGATGTTTAGCAGTTTTGAAAGAAAGATTGCTGTAAAAAAGAAGTCATAAAAATTACTATAAATAGTCAAAATAAGAGTCATAGATCACATGACCCTATTCTCTTAAGCTTATAAGTTATAAACAATGAGGATTTCCAATTCCTCAACAAGCTTTGTGATAAATGCTTAGCTAGAGAAAGCATTTAAAATATCTGTCAGCCCCCCCCCTCCAAACCTCTGACCATGGTTTCATGCTCTGGCACTCCTCAGAGAGGTGCTAGGATAGGTTCAGACACTAGATCTAAAAACACCAACCCAAAGCCAGCATTTAACTAAAAGTTATCTATTGAGTGGAAAATCTGAAATTTTCAGACACCTACATGTCTTCAAACCCAGCTATCCAACTCAAATAGCTATATGGGGCTGAGAGATCTTCAGCCATACCATATATTAGTAGTCTTAGCAATATAACATTGCATAAGACTTAAGGCAGAGACTATAAATAGTCAAAATAAGAGTCATAGATCACATGACCCTATTCTCTTAAGCTTGTAAGTTATAAACAATGAGGATTGCCAATTCCTCAACAAGCTTTGTGATAAATGCTTAGCTAGAGAAAGCATTTAAAATATCTCTGTCAGGACCCCCCCCCCAAACCTCTGACCATGGTTTCATGCTCTGGAACTCCTCAGAGAGGTGCTAGGTAGGTTCAGACACTAGATCTAAAAACACCAACCCAAAGTCAGTATTTAACTAAAAGTTATCTATTGAGTGGAAAATCTGAAATTTTCAGACACCTACATGTCTTCAAACCAGCTATCCAACTCATATGGCTGAGAGATCTTCAGCCATACCATATATTAGTAGTCTTAGCAATATAACATTGCATAAGACTTAAGGCAGAGACTATAAATAGTCAAAATAAGAGTCATAGATATCTCAAAGCTTGTTGAGTAATTGGCAGTCCTCATTGTTTATAACTTAAAATCTTAAGAGAATAGTGTCATGTGATCTATGACTCTTATTTTGACTATTTATAGTCTCTGCCTTAAGTTATATTGCTAAGACTACTAATATATGGTATGGCTGAAGATCTCTCAGCCCCATATAGCTATTTGAGTTGGATAGCTGGGTTTGAAGACATGTAGGTGTCTGAAAATTTCAGATTTTCCACTCAATAGATAACTTTTAGTTAAATGTTGGCTTTGGATTGTTTTTTTTAGATCTAGTGTCTGAACCTACCCTAGCACCTCTCTGAGGAGTGCCAGAGCATGAAACCATGGTCAGAGGTTTGGGGGAGGGGTCCTGACAGAGATATTTTAAATGCTTTCTCTAGCTAAGCATTTATCACAAAGCTTGTTGAGGAATTGGCAATCCTCATTGTTTATAACTTACAAGCTTAAGAGAATAGGGTCATGTGATCTATGACTCTTATTTTGACTATTTATAGTCTCTGCCTTAAGTCTTATGCAATGTTATATTGCTAAGACTACTAATATATGGTATGGCTGAAGATCTCTCAGCCCCATATAGCTATTTGAGTTGGATAGCTGGGTTTGAAGACATGTAGGTGTCTGAAAATTTCAGATTTTCCACTCAACAGATAACTTTTAGTTAAATGCTGGCTTTGGGTTGGTGTTTTTTTTTTTAGATCTAGTGTCTGAACCTACCCTAGCCCTCTCTGAAAAGTGCCAGAGCATGAAACCATAATCAGACGTTTGGGGGAGGGGTCCTGACAGAGATATTTTAAATGCTTTCTCTAGCTAAGCATTTATCACAAAGCTTGTTGAGGAATTGGCAATTCTCATTGTTTATAACTTACAAGCTTAAGAGAATAGGGCCATGTGATCTACGACTCTTATTTTGATTATTAATAGGGTCATGTGATCTATGTCTCTTATTTTGACTATTTATAGTCTCTGCCTTAAGTCTTATGCAATGTTATATTGCTAAGACTACTAATATATGGTATGGTTGAAGATTTCTCTGCCCCATTTGAGTTGGATAGCTGGGTTTGAAGACATATAGGTATCTGAAAATTTTAGTTTTTCCATTCACTAGATAACTTTTGGTTAAATGCTGGCTTTGGGTTGATGTTTTTAGATCTAGTGTCTGAACCTATCTTAGCACCTCTCTGAGGAGTGCCAGAGCACTAAATCGTGATCAGAGGTTTGGGAGGGGTCCTGACAGAGATATTTTAAATGCTTTCTCTAGCTAAGCATTTATCACAAAGGTTGTTGAGGAATTGGCAATCTATATTGTTCATAAAATATACCTTTTTAAAAAAAGAAAAAAACATTTTTAGAGGAAAAAAAGAGATCCATTTTTTAAAAAGAAATAATTTTAAAATATGTCAATTTATCTGAGCGTGAAATACAATATATCTGTATTACTTGTAAAGCAGATTTAAATAGTTGTGGCTTCTAGATTAATCACACCTTCACATCATAGGCTATAGATCTTTTAAGAATGTGCATAGAAAACAATACTATGAAGTGAGTATCTATATCGCTAATAAACAGCACAGTTTTACCATAATGATGTGATGTGATGTACTGTGGCTTCTCCTTAAACAAAGTCAAGAATATCTCAGCAATTATGCCCATATAACCCTGTTAGCCACTTTATTTTCCATTTCCCACTCGAAATTTTTCCATATTCTGTTCCATCCCATTTCCACAACATAATCTTTGTCAACTCTATAGCCTTTATATCTAAATCCCCCTTACTGTTTCCCAAACCCAGCATAAAAACCAATAATTCACTTTCTGTATAATTACTTTTTTCATATTTATTCTTCCATAACTTCATTCTATGTACCCTTTCTGTTTTCAAGCATTTACATTCAATTAACAAATGCCTAATATTTTCTATTCCTTCCTTACATAATTTACAAAATAAATCACCCATATTTTTCCATTTGCATGTATATTCTCTTGTAACTAAAGATCCCATTCGAGCCTTAAACAGTAAACTACTTTCCTTACTATTATCATATATTAACTCACACCTAATATTCTGTTTATTTCTATATATATTTAAACTCTTTTTACTCTCCATACTATTTCTCCATCTCTCTAACTCCCTATTCTTTATTAATAAATCTATTCTTTTATTCCATTCCTTACTACTATAACACTCAACAATCCTCTTAACACAATCATCCCATCTTTTGTACAAATATACTGATATAAATTCTTTATCCAAATCTTTTGCATACCGCATACTTGCCCTTTATTCATAACCCAATTTAATACTATTTTGGCTATTCTTTTATTATCCATAAACCAAACATTTTCATTTTACTTTTTGCATCTCTCATATGAAAAACTTGACCATCCTATTTCTTCTTGAATTGCCTCCCTTGCTGTCCATACATCTGCATCCAGTGCATGTCTTCCTACTTCCCTTTGAACTTTTTCTAAATAATCTAATACCCTTTTACTAACACATAATGCATCATTACTATATGTTAACCCTGCTACTGCAAGTCCCATATAATTCTAGCTACATCATATTTATTATATGAAAACACTGTTAATTTCTTTATCAATCCTTTTCTGTTCTTTGCTTCATTTAGCAATTTTTTCTTCCATTCATCCAAATAATTTTTCTGATTACTTTAAATAATTCCCAAATAACTATATCTATTCACCACATTTAACTTAATATCTCCCAATAAAAATTTTACATCTTCTCTTCCTCCAGTATTAACCATCATTATATTTGATTTTTTTTCACTAAATTTAATCCTCACCTCTTTACCCACCCTTGAACATGTCATCAGCATAACTTCCATATCTTCTCTTTTTTCTGCACATATAAAAATATCCAAAAAAGACCCAACAAAATATACACTCTCTTACCACTATTAATGATACTTTTATCCCTCTTCCTAATCTTTCTATTGCTCTTTCCATTTCACTTAAATATGACACAAACAAAATAGGTGACATAGGGCATCCTTGCCTTTGTCCCACCACATTTTTAACTTTAACTAATTCAGTGTTCCCTAATTGATATATATATATATATATATATATATATATATATATATATATATATATATATATATATATATATATATATATATATATAATAATTACTTTCATATAATTTCTTAATAATATCCACTAAAGCTTCATCCATTCCCAAATTTATTAAACTTATTCATAATCTATTTCTATTTACTCTATCATATGCCTTCTCTATATCTATAAAACTCATATATAACTGTTTACCTGAATTTCTACTCATATCCATAAGTTGAGTAACTACAAATAAACTATCTCCTATATGCCTATCTAATCTAAAATCTCCTTACATTTCTCCCATTACATTATTCCCTTCCATTTGTTTTACAACTCTTCTAGCCACCATATATGAGAAAACTTTATATAAAACCCGATGTTATCACTATCGGTCTATAATTATAATTATTTAACAGCGCCACATATTGGACTAGATTGCTGGTAGTTGCTAGTAGCAGACGATGTAAGCTAAATTAGTTTAGATATGGCTATCAGTGCATCAAGCAGGCAGTAGGGCTGGCAGTTAGTTGACATAAAGTTCCCGTGTGTACACATGATGAACAGTGCCGACTATTGTCTGGAACTTGCATCACTGCTTTTGGCCCCCTACTCTGAGAATTTCTGTGGTTGGCACAGAAACAGCGCCTCTTGCAGCCACATGGGGTGTAAGTTACAACTACTGAAAAATTTAACTTTATTTACATTTTCCAGTGACATTCAACTGTTAATATTTATATAAGGCTAGTACATGTGCCTTGTTAATTTTATTACAAGAGAGACCTCTACAAATCTTAATGCAAGACTCAACTTTATAAAGATAATAGCATAACCAAGGTGCATGTACTAAGGTTTATAGCCTTAAATAAATATTGTGTGCTGACATTGCACTTAACAAGAATTAATAGGTTAATATATGAACAATGTTTTGAGTGTTTTTATTGTTCTCTCTTCTTCAGGTGTTGCTGATCTGACCAGTGACAGTATTAGCATAGGAATTGAACCTGAATTCATAGATTCTTGAATATAGTATTTTAAGGTAATACTGAAACCAACTAAGCATTACATTAAAATTCAATATTTAAGAATCTAAGGATACAAGTTCGATTCCCACTTTAGTACTGTCATTGGGAAACCTTGCAACACCTGAAGAAGATAGGAGAATAATACAAATGTTGTGCATATACTAACCTGCATGCTATTGCTAATAGCTGAATAAAATTGGAAATTTTAAGTAAAATTATTTTTTTCTAATGACATTTCGTACTTAATATTACATGATGGAAATATCTCAATGTATAATTACAATTTTGCATAAGTAGTGTAAGAAATGCCTATGTTTATAATTTAAAGATCAATTGCTTTTTTTTAATATTAGAGACGATTGGCAATCACTTATTATTTATTTTCAATTAATTGCATTTTTGTTGTTCCTTATTCTAAAAATAAAACACATTGTAAAAAAAAAAAAGCACTCTTGTAATATGTATTTTTAGAGAGAGAAAAAAATAGCTACTACCTTAACTACATATTTGCTTCACTAAATGTAATTGATTTTAACTATGTATTGATTTTTTTTAATGTCAGATTTCTACATGAAAACTAATTAATGCAAATCATATTTGTTAATAGTTAGATTACTCTGTTATATTTTTTAAAAATTAAATAAAATTTTGTATTATTGATTTGAAAATCAAGTAATTATATTAGAAAAAGAAAGAAGGAATTAACAGCTAAATTGTCTTAATATTTCATCATATCCAAGTCAGTTTTATTAATATAAGTAATTCTTTTTATGAAATTTCTCATAGAAAATTATAAAAAGAAATATTTTCTCGTAAATGGTGGTGAATCTAATAATGGCAAAGAAAAGTTTACCATAGTATGTAAAAGAACTAAAAAAAAGGGTGAAACTTAGTCTTTATTACTGTTTCAAAAATAAGTGGGGGAGTGGAGGTTATTCATCACCATCATTTTCAACCATTATTCGTCCACTGTAGGGTGAAGGTTCATCTTCTATGATTTCTAGTTTCTCTTTTCCATTTCATCCCAGCACTCTTCTATATTTCCTTCATCCATCTCACATGTGGGCTCTTTCTAGGTCTTATAATGGGCAAGATGGAAGGGTTTGCCATTAAACAAAAGAATTTATTGTGATTATTTATGAAACACATAGGAAATATATGAATATTTTTAGAGAAAGGCTTTAGCTTTTATTACTTGCATCTTGACTATTTATAATAGTCAAATGAAGTTTTTTTTGACTGTAGAAGAACATCTCAAACTTATATAAGTGGGAATTTAAGTTAAACATAAAATCATTCTTATCTTTATAAAGCTGCTATCTTGTGTCAAGGGTTGAGAGGTCCCTCTATAGTCAAAAAAATATATTGCTTGATTATTATAAGCATTCAAGGCACATACAATAAAGGTTAAAGCCTTTCTCTAAAAGAATTTGTATCTGAGAAAATAAAATAAATAAATAAATTGGATTGGGTTTTAAAAGATTATGCAGAAGAGATTGTAAGATGCTATTAAAAATAGAGAAAACTAGGTAAAATTGTCCAAATGGAGGATTATTATATTGATTTGAAAACTAAAACAAAAAATAATGTTCAGTGAAAAAAATTAATTGAAGTGCCTGGGACTTATCTTTAAATTGAGAACATGTAATTATGGCCAAATAGCTTTCTGAAAGTAAAGATATTTCTAAATGATATCTGAGAATGATTGATTGTTCAATTTGTAGTTAATCTGTATACATTAAATGTATTCTGTACATTAGTTTGAAATTGTATGAAGTAATAGTGAGTTTGGTTAAGATCGACCTTTGGAAGTCATATAAATGGCTTTTCTAGTGAATGAATATTATGGTTAGATATTAGGGTTTCTAATCTAAAGCCTACCATACTTTAAGCATATAAGGAGTCATGAACTATGTTATATTTTGGTCTAAGTTCCTTTTATGTTCCACAAATAGATAAATATTGATTAGAATGGACTACATATTGTTTATTGAACTGCAAATGGACAGGTTTTTTAACACATACATATATAACAGATGCTTTTTTATATGTATATTATGCATTTTCATCAAAATTAAACAAAATTTTATAAATAATATATTTATTAATAATAAATTGAGGGGACACATTTAAAAATAAAGTAAATAGCAAAATGTCTGACTTTTATAGCTATAAATACACTCTCAGCAATATTTTTTTCAATAATTTTATAGAAATATAATAATATTCTTTTATCAAGAAATTTTAAACCAATATCAACTTTTAGTTTGTTCTAAAATTTTGTAAAACTTTTAGCATAACACTCAGAAAATATTTTATTAAACAAAATACGGCACATCAATAAACTAAAGAAATGTTGTATATGGTGCTCAGGGAAGAAAAAATGGCTGCTGAATATCCTAAAATTTGCAAATTTTAATGGCTTTTTATTATTGTTTATTTGTTTACATTTTTTTTTTGAATAGCATGTAATTGAAATCATGTAATTAGATATGATTATTAACATTATCATTGCAGTTGAATAACTTGTTTACAAAGAAATTGATTTAATCTATATTATTACAAATTTGCAATTATAAAAGATCCAGAAGTTTTAATTGAAAAAGGCAAATTATTATTTTTTCTTATTTTTTATACATGTATTTCCTGTAATCTGCCAAAATGATGAGAGAAAGAAAACTATCTTAAAAATAATAATTGTTTCATTGTTATATACATTTAAAAAAGAATATAAATTATTTATATTACTTTTTCAAACTTACTTTAAAATATACTAAATTGTTTATCTATGAAATATTATTTTGACTATATTATTTCCTAATATTTTTTTAAATTAATTAATTGAATAGGGCTATAAAAAAGTTAAAAATGTAATTTAAACTGAACATTAAAACAGCAAAATAAGCACTGTGATGTGATGTACCGTGACTTCTCCTTAAACTGAGTCAGGAATCTCTCAGCAACTATGTCCAAAGAAATCTGTTAGCCACTTTACCTTCCCCTTCCTTTCCCCACCCTAAGCTTTCCCATAATCTGCTCCATCCCATTTGCACAACTTAATATTTATCAACTCTATAGCCTTTATATCTAAATCACCCTTATCTTTTTCCAAACCCAGCATAAAAAACAATAACCCACTTTCTGTATAATCACTTTGTTCATATTAATTCTCCCATAACTTCATTATTTGTGCCATTTCTGCTTTCAAGCATTTACATTCAATCAACAGATGCCTAATATTTTCTATACCTTCCTTACACAATTTTCATGCTAAATCATCCATATTTTTCCATTTACATATACTTTCCTTACTATTATCATAAATTATCTCACACCCAGTGTTCCATTTACTTCTATATATATTTAAATTCCTTTTACTCTCCATACTAGTTCTCCATCTCTCCAACTCCCTATTCTTTATTAATGCATCTATTCTTTTATCCCATTCCTTACCACTATAACACTCAACAATCCTCCTAACACAATCATCCCACCTTTTATACAAGTATACTGATATAAATTCTTTATCCAAATTCTTTGCATACTGCATTACCTTTTTCACCCATCTCATTGACTGCCCTTTACTCATAACCCAATTAAATACTATTTTGGCTATTCTTTTATTATCCATAAACTGCAATACCAAACATTTTCATTTTACTTTTTGCATCTCTCATATAAAAACTTGACCATCCCATTTGTCCTTGAATTGCTTTCTTTGCTGTCCATACCTCTGCATCTAATGGATGTCTTTCTACTTCCCTTTGTACTTTCTCTAAGTAATCTAATACCATACTAACACAACACATCATTACCATATGTTAACCCTGCTACTACAACTTCCTTCCATACAATTCTAGCTACATCATATTTATTATATGAAAACACTGTTAATTTCTTTACTAAACCCTTTCTTTTCTTTGCTTCATTTACCAATTTTTTCTCCCATTCAACCAAGCAATTTTCCTGATTACTTAAGACGATTCCCAAATAACTATATCTATCCACCACACTTAACTTTATATCCTCCAATAAAAATTCTACATCTTTTCTTTCTCCATTATTAATCATCATTATATTGTGATTTTTTTCCACTAAATTTAATCCCCTTCTCTTTACCCATCCGTGCACATGTCCTCAGCATAACTTTTATATCTTCTTTTTTTTCTGCACTCAAAAAAATATCCGCAAAAAAAACGTCTCTGCAAAATATATACTCCTTGTCCACCCATTAATGGTATCTCCTCCTCCTAGTCTTTCTACTGCTTTCTCCATTTCACTCAAATACAACAAAAACAAAATAGGTGATATAGGGCATCCTTGCCTTAATCCCACCCCATTTTTAACTTTAATTGATTCTATATCCCCTAATTGGTAAGTATAGTAATTATTTTCATATAATTTCTTAGTAATATTTATAATACATTAAAGATCAGCCTTTTCAACCTATTGTGCATGCGCTTTTTACGAGTGTTAATAATAAATGAATACTTTCATTCCAACACAAGATATAGTATTTATCAAAGAATAAAATGAATCCACTTATTCTTTCCAACCCAAATGTTTATATATGGGCAAATCTTAAGTACTGGAAATGAAAGCGTGAGGATAGACCACTCACTTTAAATTACTGTTTATGATATCTGAATGAATGACGTCGATGAAATTATCTAGAATTTACTAAACGTCACTCTCAAATGAAACTTAAATATATGTAAATAAGCATTTATTTTTATAGTGCTTAGTAAATTTTAGATAATTTCATGACATCATTCATTCAGACATTGTATACAGTACTTTAAAGTGAGTGGTCTACCCTCATGCTTTCATTTCCAGTACTTAAGATTTGCCCATATATAAGCATTTGGGTTGGAAAGAATAAGTGAATTCATTTTATTCTTTCATAAATACTATATCTTGTGTTGGGAATGAAAGTATTCATTTATTATTAACACTCATAAAAAGTGCATGCACAATAGCTTGAAAAGGCTGATCTTTAATGTATTACAATTTATAAAATATAGCGCTATAAAAATAAATGCTTATTTACTTAGTAATATTTACTAAAGCTTCATCCATTCCCAAATTTGCTAACCTTATCCATAATCTATTTCTATTTACTCAATTATATGTCTTTTCTATATGTATAAAACTCATATATAACAATCTACCTGAATTCCTACTCATACCCATAAGTTGTGTAACAACTATCTCCTATATGCCTATCTGACCTAAAACCTCCTTGCATTCCCCACTACATTATTCTCTTCCATCCCTTTTCAAATCTTCCAGCCACCATATATGAGAAAACTTTATATAAAACTGATGTTACTGCTATCGATCTATAATTATTTAACTTTCTATGATCCTTACCCTTTCCTTTAAATAATAATCTTATTCTTGTCTTACTCCAACGACCCAGAAGAACTCTCTTCTGTGCCATCTTATTAAAACATGATAATAACTTTGCTTTTGCTCTATGCCCTAAATTCATTACCATCTCTGCTGCCCATCCATCTAAACCTCTCACATTTTCACTTTTCAATCTCTTTCCTGCCTCATTCAGTTCATTTTTTGTGAACCTAATATTCCCATTCCTAAATGCTTTCATGTTTTCTATCACTAAGTTCTTCACATCTAACATCTTTTTCTATATCCATTACATTATTTAAGATTCTCTCTAACTCTTCTCTAGAGCTACACTCTATTCCCTCATCATCTATTAATACTATCTCTCCCCTACATTTCTCCTTTTAATGTAATTCCAAAATTTTTTACTCCCATCTCTTCCACTTTTATTAATATCCTCCAACAATTTACTATTCGACTTTGTACTCTCTCTATAATTATCCATTTTAGCCAACTTCTTCTTTTCTAAGTACTTCCCCCATTTAGCATTAATATCATTTTTACTCTCTTTGTTCTTAATAGCACACTTATGTTTCCTGCGTGCTTCTTTCCTCTCTTTTACACTTTTACTCTCATTTTTTTATTTTTTTTATTCTTCTGCATATTCTCAATGAAAACCCTATTTTCCACTTCCTTTATTTCACCACACCAGTCCTTATACTCATCCCCAACCAACTGTTCCATGGTTTCTTCAACTTCTATTTTATACTTTTCCAACTTATTCTTATCATTCACTCTCCATCCACATCTTTCATTATTGTATCTATCTTTATTTCTATCTCCATCACATTACTTTCTATTACAATAAAGTTATGATCACTATTATGTACTCTCTCTTCATTATCAAACACCTTCCATATTTTATTTATTCCCTCTTTCTCTACCACTACATAATTTATTGTGTGAAATCTATTATTCCTAGACCATGATTGTCCTTCATAAATATTTGATAAATTCCTAATGCTCAAATTTACTCTGTGACAAAATTCCTTCAAAAACTGAGCATTCTTATTATCTACATCATCCATTTCCTCAATATGTCCATTCATATCTTCTATAACCATTATTCTCTTCCCCTTTTCTTTAAAACTCTGTATATCCTTAACTAGGCATTCATATATACTACTGTTCCACTCCATTACACTTTGACTATCTCCAGTGGCTATATACACTACAGCCAACATCCATTCTTGTCTACCCAACCTTATTTCAAACCACAAATGCTCTTGACATTTAACAATATTTAAATATTTTTTCGATATAACACCTATATCACCACCTTTTTTTTTCCTATTTATATCCTGCCATACCACATCTTCCAAAATAGGTTCTTCTTCTCTTAGATGAGTTTCCACTATCTCAAGTTCTTCATTTTCAATTTCTTTGTTTAATTCCAGCCACTTTTCTAGTCTCCTACCACCTTGCATATTAAAAAAAAACTCATTTTAACAATTTCTTCTTTCCTAACTACTTTTTTTATAAATACTTTTGATTCTTTCTTTTCCATTACATTTATAAAAAACTTTCAAAAACCCAATTTTAACAATTTCTTCTTTCCTAACTACTTTTTTATAAATTCATTTGATTCTTTCTTTTCCATTTCATTTATAAAAAACTTTCTTACCATTAATCTTACAGATCCATTCCCTCTCCACATCTACACTTATATCTAAATCAACCATCTTTTACTTATTTCTTATATCCCATTCATTCTTCTTCTTTTTGATAATATTACAGTTTAAAAGCCCACCCCCCTTTAAAAGTTTCCCAAATTATATTCTTTAAATATCAGACTCCCTAAAACTTCACTTCCTTGTTTTCCTAAGTGCAATCCATCTTTACTATATAACCCCCTCTTTCCAATAAACCAATCCCATACATCCACAAACATAACATTATTTCTCTTCACACAATTTTTTCAATTTCTCATTCATAGAACATGCCCTATCTAACAAATGCTTCTTGTCAAATCTTGGTAATACTCCAACTACCCCTACTCGTCCTTTAATCTCACTCAAATTCCTAATCAATTCTATGTACTCATCCATTACTCTCTCTGATAGCTCTAACAAATTATTGTCCCTACCATAACATATACATGTCTACTACCTTGCTTTCTTACTTTATCTGTAGGATTTCTCTACTACCTTGCTTTCTTACTTTATCTGTAGGATTTCTCACATAATAGTGCCAACTAGTGTAAGCTCTAGTAAGCAATAGATTCTAAGAAGGTTGATTGCATAATAATCCCTATCCACTGCTTTTCAATCAATATTTTCAGACTAATTGCTAGCTTATGATATTCATCATTGAGAAAGAAAAAAGTGATTTTGTAAACATAAGTTTATTTTGAATTAAAATTATAATCCCAAGTAATTCATATCTTGCTTTGTCTGTGGATCTCAAATCTATTTCATAATTATTTTCATAATAATGATGATAAATTTAGATGAAGTATTGTATAATGCATTCTTTTTCATTTCTGATTGTCAGTTCCTATAGATGCCTTTTGGTACTTACGTATTAGTTCTGCAACATGTATTATACCCGCTATGCCTTTTCATTTTCATATCAATCTGCTGATAATGTTCTAATTTTGTGATCTGACCAAATAACGTGTACACTTGGATTTTGTACAAAGTTAAAATGATAAATTTATCAAAACAGTTTTACAAAGTTATTGGCAATCTGAATATTTATGTGAAAAGATGTACAATACATGACAGAAATTGCACCAGACTAAGTTTAACACAAAAAATATAATATATGACACTGAATATTAATTTCTAACAATACTAAAAATATGAATTTCAACTAAAAATCAATCTTAAAATATACATCTTTAACAATAGTAAAAATATTGATTTGACATAAAAAATATAAAATATGCCATGCCATTATGCAATTCCCAAATGTTACTTTAAATATGGACAAAACAGTCATTAAATTATAAAATACTCTAAAATATTACAAAAAACTATAAAATATACATATGCAGTACTTAATATATAATAGGAATTGTCACAATGAAACAATCAATTTATCTGTTTTACTTTATTTTAAGTGGATAATTTTTTCCCCAAAATGGAGACTAAAAGTAAAATGTTTATTTCCCTCAAATTGCACACTTACTTACCGTGTGATTATATTTGTGGTTCATATGAAAATGGTCGTAACTGGCATTTTGTAATTCAGCACTCCAACAGTCACAATAAATCATCAATCTCTCTTTCATATTTTGTTTGATGGCTTCCATGAGAGTTGCCACTGTTACGGAAGAATTCATTCAGCTTGGTTTCTCCTTTTTGTGAAAAGACTCTCGTCAATTTCGATGATTTTATTAAGGCCTCCAATTTTTTTTTTATTAAAAATATAAAACAGAATTTGATTTCAGTCATCATTTTGTACTCTTTTTTTTTAAAAAAAAGGACTATTGATCAGGAAATTATGAAAATGAAATCAAAATGAAAAGTACATGTATTCACTTAAAACTACAAATGCAAATGAAGTAAAAATCATCGAATCAAAACTGTGAATACAAATGGAAGTAAAAATCATTGAATCAGAACTATGATGCAATTGGAGTAAAAAATAGTTTAAGAAATGCAATTGACAGCACTAAAGATCTTGTCAGAATGAAATCTGGACAGTAATTGACAGTGTAAAATTTTTACAAAAATTCATGTTATTGAATGAGATCGCAAGGTTTATTTGACGAGATCACAATGTTACTCATTTATCATGGATGTGAAAAGTGTACCATCTCCTCTATGTTGTAAGACTAATACATAAGTACCAAAAATATTTTATGGACCTTTGAAGAGAGAATTAAGAAAAAAATTAATTACATGTTATGTGTGAAAATGTGGACAAGAAATAATAAAATTAGGACTAGACTGGAAACCTTTGAGATGTGGACATGGAGAAGAATGGAAAAAATTAGTTGGATGAAATAGTGATAATAAAAAATATTCCCCATCCCCTTTATTTTACATTTTAAAAAAGATCTTTATCTTACAATGTAAATGATACAGTTTATTTCATTAAAGATTTGTTTCCTTTTTTATTTTATAAATGCTTTAGGCTTGTTTCATTTAATATTGTATTCAATGATATTCTGATATTTATTAAAAATAAAATTGAAATAAATTGACAAATTTTTTTTCAGTAATAATAATATGACAAACAAAAATATGATTTAGGTTGAAATATAAATTTATGTATTCATAAAAATAAATAAATAAGTGTTCTGTTTTTAATTTTAAAAAATGGTTATAAAATAGCCTTAATTGGTAAAGAATCCATTGGAACAATTGGAAATGCTTTAGAAATATTATATATATATATATATATACACACACACAGAGAGAGAGAGAAAGACTTTAAATTAGGAAGCTGATTCAAAAAGCAAATTGTAATAAATAAATACATAAATTTTAACAATAATGCTAATTTATTATATAAAAACCCGATGATCTTCATCCACCAGCCACAACCATAAACTGGGCCTTAAATGTACTGGGTAAAATTGAATTTTAAAAATCTCTAAACAGGCTTAAGATTTTTTTTAAGTAACCAATCAATAATCAAATGAACTAAATTGAATGAAAAATGACAAAATCATAAATTTCATGCATGTATTCTTTGTCTGCATAGCAACATCTATTTATATTTTTTGTGTACTCAATGATAGTATTAAGATTATTTGTACTTGTGATAATATATTTCTACTCTGAATTTGAAAATTAGAATTTGTTTAGGATGGTCTTGAAGTGCAAAGCTAAAGATAATAACAATTCTGCTAAATCTTAAAGAAGCTGTGAAATGTGTTTTTGTATATGGGGTGAAGGTAATTAATTGTTTTCTATTGTAAAATAAAATAAAAAGTTATCAAATTATTAAAAAAAATATCTTTATAAAAAATTTAAAAAGGAAAAAGAAATTCATGCTAGGATTCTTGGTCTTGTTGCAAGAGGGAGCAGTTCACTGTTCACTGGCTCTACAAGAATGGGAGGATTCACATATTCAAGACAGGAGTTGGTAAGAAGGTGCATGATAAAACATAAGTGGTTACTTGTTTAAACCTTTTACACCTTTTCAAGAAAGTTTAAGTCAGGTTTAGGTCAAGATAACTCAACTTATCAATTGTTTTATTCTATGCAAATGGCCACCATTAATCAAGTGAAAGCTAATATAAATAATTACTAGAATCATTAAGACAAGATTAAAACGAGAAAACGAATTTAAAATGTAATCTAATAACTCAAAATAGGAATTAATAACAAAAATCCTAATTTTGATGGTGAAACTAATTTAAAAAGATTAGAAAGTTAATACCTGTAAAAATAAAAGTGAAGAAAAAATGTTCAACAATGATATTCCTGAGAATTCAAATGTAACTCCTGATACCAAGAAATAAAACTGCTTTCAACAACTACAAACCAGTCAGGGAGAACAGGAAACAGTTGAAGAAACATGTCAGATGTAAAGTTGGGGCGCCACAAAAAATAAAAAATTTTCAAAAAAGTTTCGAATTGACTTAGAATTATGACGAAGTGAATTAGAAGATAAAAACAATGATTTAGAGATAAAAATGGATTTATAGGATGTTATAGGCCTAGACAGAAACATAAACGGTTAATTATTCAATCCCTTTAGATTTAAATTATTAAGAAAAACCCAAAGACTAAATACAAACAATTACATTTTATAATTGGAACTTTAAGAATCAAGAATTATAACTCAACTTGGATTAGAAGAACTCAATAGGATCAGTAAAGCAGAATCACAATTGAAATTTTGTCACAATCTAGTTCAGAACAAGGTTATATAATATGAACTGGATCATGAACCCTGAGGACTTAATGGAATCATGAGGCTAATTGTTTTTTTTGGGGGTTTTTGTTTGAATTCTCAGTCTCAAGGGTAGAGGCGATGGCCATAAAGGGTTTGTTTCTTGGTGGGATCAGTTGGTGATCATTGCTGCACCCAGGTTTAAGGATGATCTGGCAAGGTTCTCGTGGCATTCCCTGGTTCATTTGGTGTTCCGGACATGCTGAACTAACATTACACCCAGATAAATTGCAACCCACTTACGGTGGAGGCCAAAGTGGTTTAACCTTGTCCAATCTGGGTTCTTGCTAAACTGAGTTCTGACTGATGGGTCATAGATGGAGTCTGGGGGGGCTGCCTGAGGACATGCCAGATGGGTTGAGAGTCGATTGTCCCACATAGACATTGCCTTGAATGAATGTAGCACCCCCTTGATTGACTGACATTTGATCTGTGATAATTCATGTCCCTGTTTTTTTTTTGGTGTTTTTTCTAGATGTTTGTACTCCGAATGTATTTTTCTTTTTCAGATACATGTAATACCTAATCTATTGGACAAGGTGGTTGTATTGCTTTGAGCCACCGCCCAGTTGTAGAATATAAATGTATCATTGTAACCTCTATTGCCCATTGCTGCAGGTGACAGAATATGGCCCCTGCACAGGTGGATCATACTTTAGTGACTTAATAAAGTTGCTTTGAAACATAGTCATAAATTTAAAAATATTAATGTATTGTAATTGACGTAAATATGAATAAATTTGATTTTGAAAGTAAAGTTTCATCTACCGTATATTTAGTAAAAGTAAAAAAAAACATTCTGTGGAAGAAAGATATATAAATAAAAATATTTTTCTAGGTAGTATTATATTGCTTTTAATAAACAGATTCTTTACAAAGATCCACATTAACTATTTTTTGCAAGTAAGGAAAGCTTATATAGATCTAGAAATTGTTATGAACTTACAAGCAATAGACTTCATGGCTTCTTGTAGATTTGGCAAAATTGCTATCATCATTGACTTTATATTTTTAAGGTTATTTTAAAAAGAAATTTAATTTTTTAATTCATAGTGAAATTGCTGTTGTTATGATCACAAAAATTTAAAAGAAAATGGCAGTTGCTATCTATAGACCCAAGTAAGTATAAAATTTACAAATTTATCATTGCATAGGTGTATTTTTTGTATGTTGTTTTCATCAATTTTCATTACAACAAAAATGAAAAATGATTAGTAAGTTGTTTTTTATTTATCACAGAGACTGAGTGAATATATTCATATAGTCAGGCCTAGATGTGAATATAGTTCATATATGTGTAAATGTACTTACTTATTTTAATACTCCATCTTTTTTATAAAAATATTCTTTTTTTTTTGGCATTATTGATGACTTAATATGCATAATTCTTAAATTAAACTATATCTTCACTGTGATTATACAAGATAAAGATGTCTATATTATTTATCTGAGAGTTAAACGTATATTATTTTCAGTATACATACAGAAGTATGAAATCAAATGGCTCAAATACTTCAGCAAACTGTATATTTTAGTTGAACCCCCCCCCACACCCACACACTATATCTTGACTATCTTTATCTATTTTAGTAACTAATCTCTTTTTTTTTTCTTCAATTAGAAATAGAATAAGTTATTTATTCATTTACTTGCATTGAAAATCTTAAACTAGTTTTTATTAATGTTATTATTATTTTTATTGAAATTGTGTTAATCATTTTTATGTCAATTTTATGATTACATTTAACTTTATGTTCAACAATTATAGAATATCAGAAAATAAAATTTACTAAAAACTAATTTCATGTTGGCTCATTAACTTCTAATTAAGGCAAAGTTTTATCATATATATGTTTTATTCTCAGTAGTTTTCACTCACAATCATTTAGGTATATATATCCATTTAGAATTTGCAAATAATTATAATAAATCAATGAGTTTCATCATTGAATTTTCAATGATATGGATGGCCGAAGAATTGTAGAATGGACAAGATTGAAGCTTGTCCATTAAAGTTTGAAGATCTGCTATCTTAATATAAACTGAGCACTGATTGTATATATATGTGGTGACGATAATCTAGACCAACTGATGAGTGCTGGTTCAGCCTGAAATACGTATATTAAAGATCATTTATCTTTTTCACATTTATGTGGACATGTGTATCAGTTGTATAAGATGGAGTGCATAACTGTAGAGAGCTTGAAAGTCTGAGTTCATGTCTCTTCTAATGAAACACCTTTAATTATATGCTTTTCTTTATTGTATTAATATTTTGAGACATTTCAGTTATATTTGTTTATTATTCTGGCTTAATAAAAAGAACAAAAAGAAAATCTTAATTAAAAGCTATTTGTTTTTTGTATATCTTTTTGTGTATTATAATATGTATTGCAAATGGGAATGAAATTAATTGTAATGGATATGTTGTTGCTTTAAATAAGTATATATTATTTTAATTCTAGAAGTAAAAAAAAAATCTTAATTTTTTTTTTTACTTATATATATATAAATCAATCGTATATATATATAAGAATATTATAACCATTAAAAATGTTCATATCTACAAACATATCATCATTATTAACAAGAGTGACATTGAAGAACAAAAAGTTAAGATGTTTTGAAAAGACTATACATATTAATCAGTAAATGTATGTACGTATTAGTTTGGCGGCTGGCAGCGGTAAGATTTCACACACGTATTAGTCCGGCAATATTTATTTTGAAAAATGAGGACCTCTAACTTTATTTACTGGAAATGATATAAATATCTACTTCTAACTCCCATTTACTTTTTTTGTAAGAAATTATCTTCCACCATTTAAACTTATGAAGATTTTTTTTATTTTGAAAAATGAAACACACGCATTTACGTTTTTTTGCAAGAAATGATTTTCCAATTAAACTTTTAATAAGTGGTAACCTCCCCCCCCCCCCAATATATATATATTTAACCATGTAATTCTGTCCATTTACAAATGTTGCTTCTTAGCATCACTGCTGTGGACTGAACTTTCTTACTCAACCAATCAACCATCTTTAATGTTAAACTGAAAAAATACCTCTATTATTAACAATTTGATTTTCATATTTAATGTATATTTTTCTTCAATCTCCATCTCACCTACTGTAAGTTTTAGTAACTAATAGATACAGATGAAAGTGCTTATCATCTGATATCTATTAATTGCAAAGCTTACAGTAAGTAGCAAAGAAGTGAAAAGAAAAATATGCTGCCGAATTAGCAATAAGTAAGATGAAGTCATGTGGTAAAGTCATGTGATATTATGTAATATATATTGTATTATAATTTCAGTATTAAAAAAATGTTTAAAACAAATAATTTATCCCCCAAATATTTTCTGATTTCATTGTTTTTGTATTGACAGAAAATGTTGGTCTAAATATAATCAAAACATCTCAACAACAGCAATATTAATAACGAAGAAAATGTTATATTTTTATGATATGAGATCACAGACTTTCACACCACCCACCTCTCTCCACTCTATCTAATAACACTGATACACCTAAACACATATATGCTGAAAAGATAAATACTCACCAATATACCCTATATTACATATATATAGCCACAGGTATATAACAAGCCTGTGTTTCAGTTATTACATTATAAAGATGTCTGCCTATCCTTGCATATGTATTAAATGGATTATGTCATGTACATGTGGGGTTCAGATTGACCTTAGGTCAACATGGGTGTGTCAATAATCTCGGCCTCAGGGTGGCCTTTGAGCATTCCATCATCAGATTTTCAATTGGATGGACGGTTGAAGAGTTGGAGTGTGGAGTGGATTGAAGCCTGTCCATTAAACTATGAGGATAGTCTATCTTAATATATATCTGAGCACTTATACTATATATGTGTGTAAAGATGATAGTCTGGACCAACTGATGATTGCTGGTTTAGCATGAAATACGTGTATTGGTGATTATTTATCTTTTCAGCATATATGTGTTTAGGTGTATCAGTGTTATTAGATAGAGTGGAGAGAGGTGGGTGGTGTGAAAGTCTGTGCTCATATACCCTATATTACATATATATAGCCACAGGTATATAACAAGCCGGTGTTTCAGATATGAGATCATAAAATTTTATAGCATATTAAGAGGGCCGGCAAACTACTACCAATAATGTTTAAGTATTTTAGTTTGATGTAATTATTTAACCGTATTCCAGTTTCTCTTGAAATCATAGTTTCATTCTAAATGAGCAACATAGCTGTTAGATGAAATTTAAACAGAGGATATGTAGAGTTAATATTCCAACACTAATAACCTATGTTATAAAATATTAATAGATGCCCATATTGTATTACAAAAAATATATATGCACACACACTTCCATAGATTGTCTCTACTTAAATCTTTTTATTTTACCTCACGTAAATATATAGAAATTGTGAGACAAAGAAAATTCAATATAGTAAAACTAATAAGTTAATCAGACTTAAAAAAAAAACAACAACTATAAATAGTGTAAGGACAAAAAGGAGCAGACCTATATTAATGTTTGAGAAGAACTGAAATAATTAATTCAATTTGTAATTTTCTAGTCTCATTTTAATTTTATGTAATCATTATATTTAAATTTTTCCATATCTCCTCCATTTCAAAACTAATACGATTTCATTGTTTTTACAGAATTTTCATCATTTTTCGTTTGGTTTTTTGTATTTCCAAAAAATTATGTAATTTTCCTAATTGTCATGGTAACAATGTTTTTTTTTTTTTTAATTGAAATATTATTATTATTATTATTTTAATTAGACGCTAGATTTTCAAGCTATTTAATTTAAAATTATTATTTATTTTTTCTTAATTATCTTAACAAATGAATGTTATCTCTGATCTTCATTCTCTTAGTGATATTTATAAATTACAAAGAAAAAAAACTTATTGAAATCTTATTTTGTTTTCGTAATTTTCATTAAAATAGAAAATTGTGCAAATGCTGGGAATATATGTATCATGTGAATTGTTATTCACATCTGTAATGTATTGTATAATATTATTCAGTTTATATGCAGATTATTTTCTACTTTGACGAAGGACACTCAACTGTGATTTGTTATTAATGTGTCATTTGCTGGTTTTTGGATATACTTACTGCTATACCTAATTAGCATATGTGGGTACTTGTTAACAAACATTTCTAGATGTAGAAACTATATTGTTGAAACTTTGTACTATTTAATTTACTTTTTATACCTTTATCATCAAAAAAGCTACTTATTATCTATGATTATTGTCATAAAAATAGTATATAATTTTGAAATGTGTTTTTAATTTACTTTGTTTAGTTATGCACATTTCATTAATTCATTTATATTTGATTTGGGTATGAGCCACAATATATCTGAATATACATACAAAGAAAAAAGTTGAATAATGGTGAAAAAATCATATATATCAATTAATTAAAAAATGTAATGTAGTTGTTTTTTTTATATAATCTATGATGTATTATTTGAATTTATTGTATCTCTCTATTCAACTTATTATTTCTGTTTTACAATTTTATTATTGGTTTTCTTATTTATTGTTACAACATATACATTTAAAATATTTGCTTTTATGAAGAATTCTAATTTATAAAAATAGGCTACCAAGGATTATGCCAGTGAAGAAAACGTAAACAGCACTGATTTAAAAGAATCTGTTGGAAAGATGTTTTATGGCAGTCTATTTAAAAAGGCTTTATAATCTTTTTTTTTTTTTTTAAAAAATTACCAATATCAGAGATGAATTATTTTAATAAAGCTTATAATAGTAACTTTAAAAAAACAACAACAAACAAACAGAATAAATAAGAATATTTATTTAAAATTTGACTCTTAATATTTTGAAGTAGTCAAGCTTGTTAGCCGAGAGGTCAGCGCAGCCACCTTGCAAGCAAGTAGTTGGTTGCAGATGGTTGTGGGTTAGCTTCCCGGCCGATGCTATGACATATGAATATATATATATATTGAAGTATATAAATCTTCAGTTAGATTGAAAAATATAAATTTCACATGTCTTGTGTGTTTTTTTTTTTGTTGGATTGGAATTTAAAATTAAGCTACCTTTATTTTTGTTATTATTATAAACCCTTGAGAAGTTGATTTCTATCTTCAATAGGATGAAATCCATTGTCATAGGTTATGTAATAAAATAAATATTGATTTTCTATAATGAGGAGTTAACGTGATAGTTATTATAAATGGTTATAATTTATAAAAGAGAAATATAATAAAAAAGATAGGTTTGGTTCTAATTGAAAGATGCTATTTTTAAAATTTTTTCACAGGTAACATGTTTAAATAAATATATTTAATTCTACAAGTTGTATTAATTTATTAATTCATTTTTCAAAAAAAGTTTAAATGTTATTTCACAATTTAAATTATAACTCATTGAGCCATGCTTTTGGCCTGGGGTGTCATAATCATGGCAGCAAATTTATTGGCTAAACTGGTATTATTAGAAGAAAACACTAATATTCTGTGGTTAATATGTAAATTTGTAATTTACATATTCCACTTCCATGACAACGCTATTCAAGAGTCTCTTTTGTTTAACGCGTTAAAAGGGTAATAGTTATTTCTATTGATATAGTTAGTTGCCCTTGAAGCAAAGTGGTATTCAAACACCAAAATGGTAGAGCAAAATTAATTCAGAAACCTGTTGCTTATTAACTAGCAACTCTTACTTTTGAGTGAGATGTTCAGAATGAAGCTATTATATTTTTTAAACATTATGTAAATGATTCTTATCTAATATATAAACACATATATTTTAAATATTTCTTACTGATAATGAATCCTTTTAGTGTAAACTCTTCTATAATCATTTTGTCTAATTATTCTATTAATTTTTTTCAGGCACAGAACTTAATTACATATGCATTAATATAATAATATTTTTCTAAAGTTAGCTTACAGCAGCATATTTTCAGCAACTGTCAACTATAACATGACATTACAAGTTATTCCAGGATTGTTATTGCCCCAATATGCAACCAGCCATGTAATAATTTCCCTTGCACTGCGTATTTATACTTGAGCATTTTGTTAATTAAGCAATTTTTGTTGTCTGATAATAAAAATTGCCTGTATGTAATTTTTTTTTTTTTTGTGACAGACATTAATTGAAACTATAGTGTTCTATAAGAATTAAGGCAGATTACCTGGAGCTGTGATTTATGATTGCAATTTAAAGATGTAGCACTTGTCACAAATGTCATCTTTGATGACGAACTTATACATTCACCACATAATGTAAATAAATAATAAAATCCAATGACCTAATTTAATATAAGCCGTTTTTGGACTTTTAGTTTTAATCATTAATTTGTAAAACAAGATGTGTTTAATTTTTTTATATTTTAAAAAACAACACACTATAATATATATATTTGCAATAAATAAAATAGAAAAATGTTTTATTTTGAATATTTGTTTTAATAAATCTCTTAACTGCATAATTTTTTTTTTTTTTAATTACTGATTTTCTGATGATCCTTTGACTAACTTTGCTTTAATTTTCATTAGATGTTTAGGAGACTGTTTTCAAAAATTGTTATTTTAAGAAGAACGAAAAGAGATCTGTAAAATTATAGGTGTTGAAAGACATTCGTTTTTAATCTGACAAATTCATCTTACGCTTTCTAAGTTAACATTTAAAAAAGAAATTAATTTAAATTGTAGATAGAAGGTGGTTGTTGTTGTAAATAATGTATATTTATCTCAATTTATTTATAAGCTAAAAGTTACTAATCTTAGTAATTTATTATTATTTACAATAGACATTTTGTACTTTTATAATAAATTATTTTAAAATAAGAGGAAATGGAAGATATTTTAAAATTCTATGAATTTTTATGATTTTTTTTCCCTCGATAATTTACTATTTATTTTATTGAGGAAATTTTTTTTAAAAGTATTTATGACTGAATGCTTTTAAATAAGTATTAAGAAATGATTCTTTCTGAACTACAGTATATATATATTGCCTGTCATAATTTAGTACAATAATAAAGTGTCCAACTTCGGATCCTGGGATCTATTTTATTCTGGTGCTTCTAGCATTTCGACTTATGAACTCCCAATCAATAAAACCATTTAATAATTTTTAATTAAAAAAAAATATAATTTATGTTTTGTTCAGTGGTTAGTGCCTTTTAAAAGTATATAATTAAGCCTGTATTTGCTTATTAATAAAGGTAGCATGTATTATTTGCTTTTTAATATAGGGCATATGAGCACAGACTTTCACACCACCCACCTCTCTCCACTCTATCTAATAACACTGATACACCTAAACACATATATGCTGAAAAGATAAATAATCACCAATATACGTATTTCATGCTAAACCAGCAATCATCAGTTGGTCCAGACTATCATCTTTACACACATATATAGTATAAGTGCTCAGATATATATTAAGATAGACTATCCTCATAGTTTAATGGACAGGCTTCAATCCACTCCACTCTCCAACTCTTCAACCGTCCATCCAATTGAAAATTCTGATGATGGAATGCTCAAAGGCCACCCTGAGGCCGATATTATTGTCACACCCATTTTGACCCAAGGTCAATCTGAACCCCACATGTACAGGACTTAATCCATTTAATACATATGCAAGGATGGGCAGACATCTCTATAATGTAATAACTGAAACACAGGCTTGTTATATACCTGTGGCTATATATATGTAATATAGGGCATATGAGCACAGACTTTCACACCACCCACCTCTCTCCACTCTAGCTAATAACACTGATACACCTAAACACATATATGCTGAAAAGATAAATAATCACCAATATACGTATTTCATGCTAAACCAGCAATCATCAGTTGGTCCAGACTATCATCTTTACACACATATATAGTATAAGTGCTCATATATATATTAAGATAGACTATCCTCATAATTTAATGGACATGAAATACGTATATTGGTGATTATTTATCTTTTCAGCATATATGTGTTTAGGTGTGTCAGTGTTATTAGATAGAGTGGAGAGAGGTGGGTGGTGTGAAAGTCTGTGCTCATATGCCCTATATTACATATATATAGCCACAGGTATATAACAAGCCTGTGTTTCAGTTATCTGCTTTTTATAAAAAATGGAAGTCTTCTGATTTCATCACTGGGTATACTGTATATCTATTTACACCAATTCTCTTGCATTAGGTAGGAAATTTCTGTTTTTTTAATCTAATTCCTGGTTTTCGATTTTTTTTTGATGAATTCCTGATTTTCGATTTATAATGTAATTTTTCTATTTTCATTTTATACTTTTTGTCCTAAAATTATTACGCAATTTTTATTTTGTACCATATTTAACTATGTATAGGACGCAGTGGGAGACGTGTACTGACGCACCCTTATATATATATATATTTTTTTAAGCAAAAATAAATAAATTTCTATATTTTTTCATGCATTTCCATAATGATTTATTGTAGTAATTTATAATTATTTATGTTTACAAAAAATATAACTAGGGAACACTGTAGTTAAGTACCTTTTAATCTTCATCCTCAAAACCCAAAAATTTATCTGTAGAGCTAAATGAAGAATCACTTGAAGCCTTGTCTTCAGAAACTGAGTTTTTGTATAACAAATCATCTTCTGCACAATTAAGTGAGTTACTAATTCCACATTTCTTAAATGACTTTACAACTATCTCATGTTTTACAGCATTCCATGAAATTTTGATCCGTTCACAAATCTGAGAAATGCTAGACTTTTTCCTTCCTGATGGTGTCACTTCAAAAATCTGTAGACAGCTTCCAACTGTTTTATTTTTTCTTCATGAATCCTTTAAATGGTTTATTAATGCAGACATCTAAAGATTGAGGCTGGCTCATTGGGCTTCCTGAAAGCTTACCTAATGAAAGTTTTTAATTGGGTGATTTTATTTTTCTCAGCTTCTGTTCTATGACTCTGAAACTGATTCCATACTAACAAGGCAGGCTTCTTTAACAGTCTACCAGGATACTTATACCATCCAGTCCTTAGGATGAACATGCACAAATACCTCTAGGCAGTCTTTTCTTGGGAAGCTTATCTTTACAGAACAGAAAAACTTATGGAAATGATTTATTCAAAACCACTGTTAAAAGAACAAAATGCAATAGAATATTTATATATGTATATTAATATAAACCAGAAGTTTTATGTCAAGCACTGGTGGTCAAGAGGTCAGCAACAGCTGCTTTACAAGCAGTTGTTCCGGGTTAGCAGGTTCGCTTCCCAGCTGATGCTATGACACATGAGGAAAAAAAAAACAGAAGTTTTATACTGACTGAAATTTCAACTTATAATTTTGATTACCAGCCATAGGATGCATTCCATATTTTAGACATATTTTGAGGGGGAAAAGTGCATCCTATAAATATCTTAATTGAAAGCTTTTGTTTATAAAACTTTTTATGGATAAAATAATTGTTGTATAGAATATAATAATACATGTAATATTGTAAACAGCACTTTAAAACTTTGGTCTAAAAATCGTCTAAAAACAAAAAGTTTATATTTTTTTGTCTAATGTTGAATTAACTTTATATTAATAATTTTTAAAAAATACTGAACATTTGCTTTGCTATCCCTTATAAATTTTATGAGAGAAGTTAGGACTACTCCATTTGAAAATTTGTCATTTGAATTTTATTTAAGTAGTTTAAATTTAAATTGTATATTGCATTTTATACCAAGTTTATTATTTTGATTAAACGTATATTAACTATTGCATAAAGATATTGAAATGCCTTGATTTGTATTTAAAAATAAAAATGAAGACAGTTTGAAATTGAAACCAGCTTTAACTGATTTCATCTTAAGATAAAGAGATCATGAAAACCCAACTGTTGATTGCGATTTGAAAGTTAAGATTTCAATGCTAAAGATCTGTTAGATGACTAATAGTAAAAGTTTTCACTGAAATTTTTTTTTTTAACAAGTATCATGATTGAAATCCATTTCATAGTTAAGATTTTAGTTATAATTATATGTCTAAATATCAATAACAATTAATGTATCAAGAAAGAAAAGATCAATTCTTGATAGGAGAAAGTATATTTTTATACTTTTGCAACTTTTTACACTGATGTTTAAGTAGAGGTTTCATCAAAGTGAAGGGCTTGAAAAAGCTGGAGCCATCTATTTTTCTTTTTTAAATTATCGTGAATGAAGTTTATGTATATTTTATTCTGATATTTTAATTCCAAAAAAAAAAAAAAATCTAAAGATATCAGAATAATCAAAAATGTGGTAACTTTAAATTAAATTCAACAAGCCTTGTGTGTTTGGTCATTGTTAAAGCATTTCATGTGCTTTGGAAGATTATTTCAAGAACATTTTTAGAATGACTAAAACCTTGATTATTTGTAAAGTTTATTAAGATTCCCAGTTATTTTTGTTACAATAATTATGTGATAATTATTAAAAATCATAATTTTACATAATTCACATTTATTATATATATATGTTTTGTTTGTAAAAATAGAAGGTAATAAGTGATAGCATGGCATTAGCAAAACAAATTAGGGAGTCTCAATAAATATGCCTTATCAAACTGATCATTAATATGCCATCAATAACTGTCTAGAATATATTGCAATTTTGTAAAAATTATTTTTAAAATTTGATAATTTAGAGCATAATTTGATAGATTTATCAGATAATGGTATTTATTTATTCACATTTTAAACACAAATGTCAATTAAAAAGAGTTATTATTTTATGAAGTCAATCTGCCCCTCCTGACTGCTGAATGATGAAACTGTTCTTTGTTTTAATTATGATTTTATTTTTTTCAATATTTTTGAAATTCAAATATGATTTTTGAAAATTTATATTGTTAAATTTCTGTCAAATAAAGTCCAATTTATATTTTGATATAAAATTATAACTTAATACTAAAATCAATTGTTGAAAACTTACAAAACTCTCACCAGAGGGAGGAGTTAAATCTGTCACAGTGCCAGAGGGTTAAAGAAAAATAATTATATTTTTATTTGTTTACAAATTTCCATTTTTACAAAATTATTAAATATGTATTTTTTAATATGAATATAATATTTATAATTTCATTATTAGCAGAAAAATAATGTCAAAAATGTATGTTACTTCAGACTTATTTGTAATTTTGTTATTCATTTTTATTGTTTTTTTAATTAGAATATTTCTAAGATAATTTTTATTAACAGGACTTGTAGCTTTAATGAAGCTTATCTAAAAGAAAAAGATTTGAAGAGTAAGATTTTTTAATTGAATATATTTTATTGCTGGAGGTTTTTTTTTTAACTTCAATGTTATAATGCACTTTTAATATCATTTAATTTCAAATTTTATTTTTATCAGAGTTTCATTTTAAAAAAAAAGATACACTACCTACATAATTTTATTAATAAATGAATGAAAGGTCTAATTTGAAATATAAATGTTTTTTTTTCTTTTTGAAAACTAAAATTATTTTTGATTTTAATGTTTTATTTAAATAATGATTGTCGATTTTTTTAATGTTTATATTTCTTTATAAAATGAACTTTATTTTGGGCATAATTTTGCAAGAAAAAAAATATGGAAATAGTCACAAGTTCAAAAAAAGTATTTTGAACTATGCAAAAAGAAATTATATTCATATTTATTTTATATTTATGTTTAACTTATCACAAGGTGATTCTTTGCTAGGTTTTACCACTAATTTATTCATAAGAGTGCTATATCATGAGCAGTTATTTTAGAATGAATATGATTATTTTAGCTACAGAAGAAAGAAAAAAAATAAAGATAAAAAATAAAAAGTTAACAATAAATTTTGCAGCAAGTATAAAAACCAATTTGTGAATCATAAATATATCTAAAATATATGCCACTCCATTTGGTCTGGTTGCACAACATGTTATAATTGCTATTTTTTTAAATTTTTTTTTTTTCATGAAAGAATTCAATATTTGGGGTAATTATATCTCTTTATTATATTCTATTCTTAGACACATATTACAACTCTATAGTATCTTTGAGACAATTCATATAACAAACAAAATGTATCTTTCCCATGAAAATTATCACAAGTTTCACTATACAATACTTTTTCAAGAAGTCTTTTACTATTTATTTACTTTACATATCTAATTGAATGAGTATGTGCTTTCTCATGAAGATTTGATATCATCTCATCTAGAAGACAGAAGAATAAACCAATTGCTGTTATAGCTGTGCTATCATGTTTTTTATAAGTTTAGTACTTTAATTGAAATTTATCAGATGTTTATGTTAAGATAATGGGAGATGCGTGTTTTACTTTTATGCAATAAATTTGATTGAATATCTGCCATACATAAATTAATTTAGGTGAATTTGTAAAATATCCTATCTTTTAACTTGTTAATGTATCACTAGTAAATTAGAGTTTGTTTTGCATCCCAGTGCAGTCAGACTTTCTACCTAAAAAGCTACTGAAACGTGTAAATTGATTCATATTCTCAAACTGATATCTAGCTGAGTTAAAACTTGTTTAAAATTTTTCTTTTAAATTATCATCTGAGTGAGATTTTTGAAATTTAATTGTTAAGCAAAATTTTTATCTGTTGCATTTAAAACTTTAAGAATATTTTGTGGATTATCATTTGAAATGGAAAAAGTAGAACTATTATCAGAATACTGCATATTTAAAAGGCAAGAAATGAAACCGATATTTTTATTTTTAATTGATGTAAGTCTAAAAGTAGATCGTAAAACTTGTGCCTTGATATTTTCATCATATTGCTTATAAAATTATCGCATGCTGAAGATATAGAGTATAAATAATTTTATTGGACAGATAACTAATTTCTGACTTATCATAATCATTTTAAAATAAATGTATCAAATGCCTGGAATAGATTGATGAAGTCCTGTTTTTGTTTTTAATTTTTTTTTTTTTCCCTGGGAATAAAAACTATTTGCAGTACTTCTTGATTTTTTGAAAGCCATATTGGATCTCGAAAACTATTAGTTTCTGACAGGACAATCTGTTCAATAAAATTTATGACATCATGACATTCTATATTAATAATTTCTGTTCATGATAATTTTAATGAGAACAATAATGGCATTTTAAAGAACAAGTAAAATATATATATTCCTAAAAAAAATTCCATTAGAAACTAATAAATTACCATATTTTAAAACTTTTCCAGAATTCACATTAGTACTACTGCAGAAAATTAAACAAAACTAAATCAAGATTCACTTTATGTGATTTAATTTTTTATATTGTAGGCTTCATTTTGAATGCAGTTTGTGTCAAAATATAACTATTTTTTAGCATAATTATTGTTATAAATAATTTTAATCATAACTAAAATAATAATAAAAATATTAAAAGCAATGAATCTATCTAATGAAATATATATATATAGAAACTTTATTAAGCCAACAAACATCACATGACCACCACCTCTTATGCTTATGTATAACTGTTGTTAAAACAGGAAAAACTCACTATATATATTGCCACACACAGCAAGCTAGAGTAATCAATGGATGCCAGAAGGCATGTGCATAAAATCCCCATCTAGTGCCTACTCATCCAATATCCCCAGACTAGTTTCTGGCTTATGGCCTTCATCAGTGAGGAGCCTTGGATCTGAGAGCACAAGTCTTCTGGCATCCATTGATTACTCTAGCTTGCTGTGTGTGGCAATATATAGTTAGTTTTGCCTATTTAGAAAATTTATTCTATATTAACTAGAGTAGCATAAAAAATGTTTTCTAGTTTCCCACTATGGAAATTATTTTTTATAATATTGAAAATAACATTGAAACAAAAAATTCATTTTAGGAAAAATATATATATATTTTTAAATTTATTGATTGTTCTACCATTTTGGAATAAAAACTACAATATAAACTCAATACTATTAAAGTAGAGCCATTCCATATAGAATTACAGCACAAACATTGGTATACTAAGCAGTCAAATATTATTACAAATTATTTTGGAATGTACATTACAGATGATTGCAGCCCCATACTGAGTTACTTTGTTGATTTTTGGAAAAAAGTCAATATTCAATCTTTTTATTTTGGAGATTTCAAAGGAATGTTTTAACTTCATCAAGCTGAAAATTTTCAATATCTGAAAGTGGCTATATTATTAAAAGGATTCATATATGCAAATATTTATACTTTTGCACATATATAACTATTGTTTCAGTTTATGGTCATTTCATTTTACAGGGGTCTGTCTTTAAAAAGTGAGCACATGTAAAAATAGTGCTTGTTTTTGATGGGATTATATTTTTTTTATTAATCTTTTAAAGATAAATTAATCAGTGATTCATGTACAAGGTTTTAAGATATAATATTTCATCAGATGATGCTGTCTTAATTAAATGTATGGAGAAAAATCACTGATAATAAAATTGTTTATAGATGATAGAATTTATAATATACTTAATAATAATTATATTATAGAATTTACATTTTAATTATTGTATGTAGATTGATAATTGATTCTTCTCTCCAAGAGTTAAATAATCAGAACAATTCAGTTAAATGTTTATATTGAAGCGGTAAACATTGCTGTACATATTTGTGCTTCATCTAGTACCAAGTGTATAAGCACTAGCATGGGTTTGAACCCAACTTATATACGTAATTGACACCCATCTTGAGCAATAGGTGGTAGCGTGTATATAGATGTATGAGTACGCAACTCTAAATGGATCTCTACCAAAAGTTAAATGTGTGGCAAATTAAATAGACATTTATTTTGATAAATTATCAAGAACATTTAGTCTCTTCTACTTATTCAAATCACATATGCGTATGTGCATATGAAAAATCAATAAGCTTAGGTATTTTAAATAATTTTACTAATAATTTATATAAGACAAATCAATTTATAATATCTGTATAATTTATAATATTTTGTATATTTCAAATAATTTTACTAATAATTCATAACACAGAATAGATATTTGCAAGTCCTAATGTAATCTTTAAATCTGGTGTTTTTGACAGCTGTCTCATTTTTAAAAATGTACAAAATTTTAAAGGAACAAAAGTTCATTTATTTGGATTTTACTTGGTTAATTGATCGGTTTTCCATTACCATATATGGGAATATACTTTAAAAGAATGTATAAAATTTTATAGGGACAAAAGTCTATTCAAATTTCACTTAGCTAAATGATCAGCTTTTCATTATCATATATGGAAATGTGTGCCAATTTAAGATATGACCAAGTATTCTGAGTTTGAGACAGTGTCTGGCAAGAATTTAATCAGATTTAACATCTAAACAAAAATTTAAGAGAAACAAATGATCATTATGTATAAATAGCTGAAAATTTTGGCTATCAGAAGAATTTTTCTTTGAATTTTATGTTAGAATGCTAAGATAGTCCACACGAGTTTAATTTGTGAAATAAAACTATTTGAGGGTAAAGGAAATGACCATTTGCTTCCCCATGCCCCTTGGACTCTTGTCTTCCTGCTCTTGATGCCAAAGCCCGAAATAACTGAACCCAATTAAGTGAACCATTCAAGGAGAATGCTTACCTGAATTTGAACATTAATTATCAACTGATGCCTGTTTCAGCAAAACCAATACATGATCATATTAGCTATATTAATTTTGTTTTAACTTTGATGCAGTAATTTAGATTGAAATTTATTCCTCTTTTAGTTTGTTATTTGATCTGTTTTTAATATGCCAAGTTGGTATTCAACCCAGCGAGTAGCTTAACTCCACCAGTCAGTTCAGTACCCATACATTTTGGTGTCTTTGGCTCTTTAACAACCATAGCCACTATGGTCTTTAACAACTATAATAGCTATGGTTGTTAAAAAGCCAAAGACGCCAAAATGTATGGGTGCTGAACTGAGTTTAGACCCACATGACTTTGTAAGCTATTGAGCTTAGATTGAAAATATTACTGTGTTTTCAATTTTATTCTCATAAATTTTGTAGTTAAGTAGAGATAAAAGATGGAGGGTTGCATTAGATCCTAAGATCTATGTGCAGTGCTCTCGGATCCAAGGCTCCTCACTGTAAAAGGCCACTAGCCAGAAACCAGTCTGGGGATATTGGGTGAGTAGGCACTAGATTGGGGATTTTATGCACAAGCCTTCTGGAATCCATTGATTACTCTGTTTGTCACAGGGTGGCACTACTATATGGAGAGTTTTGCCTGTTTAATAACAGTTATGCGCTAGCATAAGAGATGGTGATCATGTGATATTTAGTGGTTTAATATATAATTACATTACAATATTTCTTGGATGGAATGTTGTTATAATCATATGCTTCATATCAATATAGGAGCTATGTTTTTATTTTTTTTTAATTTATAGAAGTTGGGTTAATTGATAATATCTCTAGTTATGGAATGATCCTCTACCAGCAACAATCTCTTGATATTTACTCATACTTTAAAGTATGGATATATTTCCAATATATTTTCCAAACACTTTTTTTTTGTGGAATATATTTCACTTTGCTGACTTGTCATATTATTAGTGTTTTGATAGTTATGCTTGTAAATAATTTGATGGAAAGCAAGTTTTCTAATTCAGAATTGTCTTCAGACAAAGTTAGTATTATCATGTTAGTTTTCTAATGTTTTAAATTAATAATTTTTATATTCTAGTGACTAGGGTATATTGTAGGATGATGTAATATTCTTATAATATTGATTATTTTTTCTCATACTGCATTTTATAATGAATTCAATTATTCTTTTTTAACAATAATTTATAAGAAATATCTATACTTTGATATGGCTTTTTAAAAAAATATTTTATCATGATTTCTTCCAATTTTTTCTTAATGTTTTAATGGGTAGTCGCAATATAAGATGGTATTAATGATAATTAATTACAGTCATAACACTAACAAAACATTATTTCAAACTTTCAGATGAAAATATTTATAAATTACTTTTGTATGCTACATTAACAATTTTAATAATAATGTGCCATTTTCACAATTGCTATGAAGCAAAGATGATTTGATGATATTTAATAATAATAAGTATTCATGGATTTATTATAAAGCATTGTTTCCAATAAAATATGCAAGTTTGAAGATTTAACACAATTTTGTTTTGATCATGTTTTGTTATAAAGAATGTATATATATATAATTATAGAGGATTTCAACACAGGCTTTCAAGATCCTTTAGCTATGCATTCTATCTCAAACCACCAATTCACATGGTCACACACATGGGAAAAAAGATAAATGATATCCTATATATGTATTTCATGCTGAACCAGCACTGATCAGTTGGTCCAGATTATCATCTCCTGCACCCTTATATAATCAATGATCAGTTTATATTAAGATAGCAAATCTACGTTTTTTAATGGATAGGCTTCAATCCTCTTGACTCTTCAGCCATCCATATTACTGAAATTCTGAGATGGAATGCTCAAAGCCCTTGATGATGCCAATATTATAGTTATACTCATATTAATCTTAAGTTAATTTGACTCCTCATGTAATATTTGCATCATCAAGGGCTTTGACCATTCCATCATCAGATTTTCAGTGATGTGGGTGGCTGAAGGGTTGGAAAGTGGAGAGAATTGAAATCTGTCCATTAAAGTGTGTACATTTGCTATCTTAATATAAACTGAGCACTGATTGTGTATATGTATGGAAGATGATGATCTGGACCAACTAAAGAAGGCTGGATTAGCATGAAAAATGTATATTGGAGATCGTTTACCCTTTTACATGTATATCGGTGTTTTGAGATAGAGTGGATAGCTGAAGGGAGCGTGAAAGTCTGTGTTCAAATTACATCTAAACTCCAGGTATATCAAGTATGACTGTATTTCAAATATTATATATATATAGAAGAAATATGAAGCACAGCATATAAGATAACCATCTCAAAAGAATATTCTGGTGTATGACCAATGAGTTTCCTATCTATTGATATTTCTGATTAAAATTAGTTAATTTTTTATTTTTTTTTATAATACTCTTGAAATGCTTACCGCATTTTCTGAATTCATATTGCAGCAAATTAACTAATATTTATTAAAAGTTTGACTTTAGGTGACAATATTTTTATATGTACACATACTCAAGACAGTTAATTTATTATGGAACTCGAAATTTAGTTTTAGTTCATGAAATACTAGAATTTGTTAATTTCTAATAATTGTCTTGGTATTACATTATATATTTTTTTTTGGCAGATACTATCTATTTTTTTAGAACAGTATTTTTTTTTTTAAAAGTTGTTTTGTTGGTATAATGTTCTTATATATTATTTTTTTGTTTTTTTTTTTTGCTGTCAAGGTCAACTTCTGGCAGTCTTACAACTAATATTTCGTTGGATTATTTGTTGTTTGTCTTTTTTATACGATTTTCAGTATAGTCTGGCAATGGGCTGTGATTGGTTTCTCACATCTGTTTGAAATAATGTTTTGCTGTTAACATGATTGTCAACAATTCCAAACAACATCTTCCTTTATTAACGCTGACAGTATAAACAATAGTAATAAGAATAAATAAATAAAATAGATAATAAAAATAAGAAAATGATTCAGATTCAGATCTTTATTAAAGTTGTTTGAAGAGGAAAGCTTAAACTTATATTTATTATTGTACTTTTCTTTAAATTTTTTTTACATTTATTTAGCTTTAGCATAATTTTAATTCTCTTATTTCCGATCATCATGTGTTTTTTTTTCTTTTGGTATTGCGAACGCTTTTGCAATCAACTTAGAGTGACTCAGTTGTGACGATATCTGTAGTGTTTGTTCGATATAAACAAATTCTACACTTTTAAATTGATAAAATAAAGGCTATACTGTATTTATTAAAATTACTGAAAACTTCAAGTGAGAATAATTACAATTTATAAAAAATTAATAATCAATGCATATAAAAAGATATCTATATATTATTTAAAGCTGCAGGTATTTTTTTAAAATAATCTAAATATAAAAAAATATTTGTGTTTCTTAAAAATAGAAGGTATTTATATCTTAATGAATATTTTTATGCATATACCCATTGCACTTCACACTGCAAACTATATACTCCTGACAATTATATTCTCTTCTATTTGAAGAACCCTACAAAATTATGTGGCCATGAGATTAATTATGACGATCATCCTTGATGCCATGAATTTAAGTAATTTTTTAGCTCTAAATTTTTTTTACCACGTAATTTTATTCTGGATAATGCTTTATAATTTCAAAAAAGAATGACCATGTAGCACTAAAGATTTGCTTGTGTTTCATATTTTCATGCTGGAACTATATTTTATTTGAACAAACTGTAGATTGCAGGTTCTTAACTCTTTCTAAAAATCATTTCAAAGTTAATTGCATAATAAACTGACCATCATTTGCTCTTGGCCTTTGTTTTATGACTCCATTACTTGTTATAAATATTATCTTTTGATATTTATAATATATACCTGTTTAGAAAAATTGTAAAGATATTTACTTGTCTTACAAGGTACAACACACTGGTTGATTGAAAAGTTAAAGATTTCTATGTTGATTTCCTGCCAATGGACTATTATTATCAACTTAACATTTTAATACTTGTTCATCTTTTGGCCTTCAATACATAAGTATATTAGTCAAAATAAGAGTCATAGATCACATGACCCTATTCTCTTAAGCTTGTAAGTTATAAACAATGAGAATTGCCAATTCCTCAACAAGCTTTGTGTTAAATGCTTAGCCAGAGAAAGCATTTAAAATATCTCTGTCAGGAACCCCTCCCCAAACCCCTGACCATGGTTTTGTGCTTTGGCACACCTCAGAGAGGTGTCAGGGTAGGTTCAGACCCTAGATCTAAAAATACCAACCCAAAGCCAGCATTTAATTAAAAGTTATCTATTGAGTGGAAAATCTGAAATTTTCAGACACCTACATGTCTTCAAACTCAGCTATCCAACTCAAATAGCTATATGGGGCTAATAGATCTTCTGCCATACCATATATTAGTAGTCTTAGCAATATAACATTGCACAAGTATTTTAGTATTTTACCAAAGAAGATGATGATTAAATTATTAAAGTGTGAAACTGCTGGTTATCATTAGTTTGATTTTTAAAAGAAAACTTAAGTGAAACATTTTCCATATGTTCTCCTTCCTCCTAGAAAAATACTCTCTTAATGTATATAGGTTTTAATTTATAAAATATTTAAATCATGAAGAGCCTTTATTTATAATGATTTATTAGCTTGTAGTGCCTATTATCTGAGTTCAAATCTGGGTCAAGAAACTTAAATTTTAATCAGACTTAAGATTTCCCTTTCAATAGCTAGCTCTTGGCCAACTTATTTAATCAGACTATATTTGGCAGTAAATGAACTTTATGCTGTTTTATTTTTGAAATTAAGAAGATGGAAAACTGTTCATATTCTCATCAATGTATTTACTTATGAGTGATATGCAAAATACTTCCAACCAAAAGCTTTATAAGAACATTAATCATATTAGTTGTAATGTTTTTAAATAATATATGATTTGGATATTATTTAGAAAAGAAGTCAATATCATGTAATCTGAAAGAAAATCACAATATAAAGAAAGAGAGAGAGAGATAGAAAAGGGTAGGAATAAACTAAGAAATTGTTCCATGCTGTAGATTCTTCTGATCTTTTTTGCCTTTTGGTTTAATTAATTATAAATTCTTAAGTGTTTCATTTTAAATACACCCATGGATATTATTGTTGGTTTTGTTTTTGTCATTTTTAAAATTTAGTTTTATTTTTAAACGAAAAACTTTTTTTTGTTAAATTGTATTTATATTTTTGACAAATTTCATTATACCATCAGTCCAAAAATAAAATATCAACTTTGCAAATAAAAAAGAATAATTAATATAAGTAAACAAATATGAGTAACCAAAATAGATTTTATTTTAGCTTCAGATTAAGAAATTTATTTAATGAAAAATATGTATTATTCATTTAATCTATATATTTAAGACAAATTTTGTTAAAGCATGAGTTTAAATTATAAAAAATATATCTTGAAATATCAAGTTGTTTTTTTACCAAAAAAAAAAAAAAAAAACTAAAGTAATTAGGAAGTGTTTGATGTCATTAAATTTTAAGTGAACTAAATTTATGCTAAAAAACAGGTATTAAAATAAAAGCTAAATATAACATATTTATTAAAAAAAACAAATGTTTAAAAATTTAAAAAAAAAAACCCCAAGTAAACAAATTAGATGCAAATTTATTTTTTATGGTTTTACCAATTAAACAAGAGCCTTATGTTGAATTATTACAATAGTGTACTTTTCTTCTACAGAGAAAGAAAACTTATTCTCTTTTGTCTCTCTCTTTTTTTTTTTTTTGGGATTACTGATGGCTGCTGGTATCCAAATACTTTATTTAAAATTATCTTAGCCTGTTAATTGGTTATTTGTATTCTCATAGCAAAAATCATTCAAAACCTTTTTAAAATTAAATTTTCTATGTGATCAAATTGATAATAATGAATTCCTTCAATTGAGACTATGCCTAATAATTGGAGGATCACAAAGATTTTACATAGTCATCAGGAAAATATGAATCTGTGTTTTAATTTTAACACTATATTACTTGTAATAAGTCAGTTTCATAATTATATATAATTTGATACTGTTGTTTTGAAATTTTTGTTTGAAATTGATTTTTGGATTCAGAAAATTTACAGAAATGGGTAAAGGCTCTCAAATGTTTACTTGTCATTACAATGATAAAATGAAAAATATTCGAAAATTAAATGCAATGTATTACTATAATTTAAGTATAACTTATTAGTGAATATTCATCATTACTTATTTTGTTACAAACATTTTGGACTGCTAAGTGGCAGAAATTCTATACTTAATGAAGAAGATATCGCAAAGTTATCCATAAATAGGAAAACTACTTAAAATATTTTTTAGCTTTTTGTTTAATTTCATAGCAAATATATTAAAAAAATATTAATTAAGTGAAAAAAAGCTGCTTCAATTCATTACCTACTTATATGTACTTAATTTTAAAGAAATGAAGAATTGCTGAATAGCAAAATAAAATCATGATAAAGTTGCAGCTTCTTTATCCTTGTTTCAAAAACTGTGATCTAATGTAAAAATGAGATTTTGATAGTAAGTGTTTGACATGTTTCTAGCCAGCAGTGACACAATCACTCATTTTGAGGTGCCTCCAACTATTCTTTGCTATTTTGTGATTATGTATAATGTTAATTTTTGGTTCACTTTTTTTTTTTAGGTAGAAATTGGAATTAAAATTAATATGGTAGTCCAGCATTGGTGGCCTAGCGTTTAGCATAGCTGCCTTCCAAGCAGCTGGCCTGGGTTTGCTTCCCGGTCAATGCATTTGACATATGAAAAAAAAAAGAAAAAATTAATAGCGTAAAAAAAAAAAATTGAATATGGCCAGTGCCATACAAATACCATACCAATTTCCAAATTAAAAAAAAAAGCTGTCATCTGGTCTTTTATTTTAAAAGTGGAAATAGATGCTCTCATAAAGAGTTAATGTAGAGTTGCTTGTTTTTTGTTTTTGGATATGAAACACAGTTGTGAATTATTCACAGAACTCAGGGATTCTTCTAACTTTTTTATAAAAGTGAATTATAATTATTATACTTAGGCTACATGCTTTTCCTTTTATTCTGGATTGATAAAATAATGATTTTGTCAAGCGATGATGACCGATTGGTTGTACAGCAGCCTTACAAGCAGTTGTCCCGGGTTCGCTTCCCGGCCGGTGCTTTGACACACACACACAAAAAATAATGATTTGTGAGAAGTTGCTACCTTAGTTTTGGGGGTTTTTTGTTTCATTTATTATTGAAAATTAACTCTTAGTGCAGAATTGACCCTCTATATATATTAGCGTATTTACATAGCATACTGATAAACATGTTTTGATCTGATTTTTTTTATGACTCCATATTGGGAATTATAATCTTTGCATGTTTTTGTAATATCATGTTGGATGAGCTAAAAATTGCTTGGAAAATAGAGATTTGAATTAATGCACTTTAGAATAATGGGTGCTTATCAGCGACAAAGCATGATTTTTTTAGGAATGGAAGCTCACCACATCTTTTTTTTAAATAATGTTTTTGTTTTATGCCATAACAATTTTCACATATTTAAAAAGATCGTGTATAATTTAAAAAGCGATTTAATTTAAATTATAAATCAATTTTATACTTTATTTTGCTTAGATCGAATATATAGCTATATTCCACGAACCACTGTCATATATATATAGTGTCTTGTTATTTGGTCATTTGCTATTTTTTAAATTATTTTAAAATAATCTGTAAAAATTATATCATACTACATATACGTTTAGTGTGGTGGGATGATGAAATCAAAATTTTATTAAAGGCAATAAATGTTTGTCAAAATATATTTTAAGTTGTAAACAAGATTTAGCAAACTGTGTCAATTGCTAAAATCTTGCGGGGGAGGGGGGGGGTTAAAACAAAAGCTAAATGTTATTTTGGCTCTAAAAATATCAAATTTTAATGGTGCTAATTGCTAACTTCACTGGGAAAAATTTGTTTATTAAAAATGTAATTTCATCATGAGCAAGTGTAAATGGGCTCAGTTTTTTGCTACATATATACTCAGTCAAATTTTTAAAAGTTCTGCAAACTGAATCCACCACCTTTCTGAATTTTAGGATCACAAAGTAGTTAGGCAGATTCTGCTGTTCCTCACACCCGAGGAATGGTGATCTTCATCTCCATCCTATGTGCCATAGAACAAGCAAGCATAGCGATGGATAACCTTCCTGATAGAAATTTACCACAATAGTACTTCAAGTAGAGAGCTGCTGCCTATCCAGAGAACAAAGCCAAGAGGCAAGCTTCTGCCCAGGAGTTAGGCAATAACTTTCACGACTGCCACAAGAACTCTCAAATGAACTTTATTAATTTTCAAAACTATAGCTATAGTAAATTTAAATAAACACCCAGTTTAAACTCTAATAGTTCAAATCTTTCTTTTACTTCAACCTGTAAAACCAATAATACATACTTGCTTGATTTACTGTAAAATAGCTTTGTAAAATCTATTATCTTCAACCTGTTAAAGAGATAAACTTAATAATTATTTTAATTAAATTCTGATCTACTCTCATATTTGCTGTGAAATTTATGCTCTTTTATATATTTAAGTTCTTAATATTTCATTTAGATATGTAAAGATATTCCAAATATATTTAGAACCAGTGTGCAGATATATTTTAATATTTTTATCCTGAAGATAATATTTCTATCTTCAGTTTAGTAACTATGATATAACACTTAGTTATATTACATCCAAATCGCTGTTTCAAAATTAAAATTTATATATTTATATTAAACTCTGTATTAACAATTGACACGAATTGTTATTTTATATTAATTAATAATATAATTCTGGCCAGGGAGATATTAATAAGGCAGATTTAGTCATTTTCTTTAATTCTGATCCTCTTAAATATGCGTTCCCTCCCTTGTTATTACATTTGATTAGAGATGCAGATTAATTGATTGTTAAATGAGAGTATTAATATATTTAAGTAACTCCTCTATCTTTATAAAACATTTTAAGCACCTATAGTGAATGTATGTAGGGTTAGTACGACCAATTCTCTCTCTAATATGTTATTCAGGATTTATCCGAAACTAAGATAATCTTTATTTTGATGGATAATGATTTGCATCATTATTGAGCTATTAGGCTTGAATATTAGAGAAATTTAGTAAACAGTCACAATATTATTACTGTGATAATTAAATTATATTTCTGGCTAGCATTGTTATTTATCAATTGGAAAACCATGATATTAAATGAATATTTTGTTGGTATATTAAATTCTTATATCACAAATTATTCGCTGAGCATGAAAGTCAGTTAATACATTTAAATGAGTCCGAACACTGTATTACCCTGGACTGATTTCATTCCATTGTATAATGCCTGCGAGCATCTATTTGATCTCAATGTGATCTCTAAATAGTATAATTTAATTTATTCATAACTAATAATTTTAATAAATGTATCTAAATTTATCCTGTCTTCATTATTCTTTTATCATATCCCAATCCAATCCACTTACTTATTAATTATATTACCAGATATTATTATACAAAATGTCAATATTATATTAGCTTAGCCATTAATAGATGTTTAGTTCAATTTTAAATGATTCATGTGGTTAGGCATATGGTCTCAGGTTCTTCCTGTTCAGAACCTGCTCATGATTAAAATTAAGGCTCATGTGTAACCTCAGAAATGTCACTCATATGGTGTTAAATTATGAAGTGCTGGTTAATGAGTTAGAGCTTGATTCAAACTCTGGATCTTACCATCACATTTCAATCGGCTTTATTGTATTGGACTCTAGATTTTGTTATGTGAATATACAAATCTGACTGCTACAATACAGATAATACATTATCAATATATTGTTATCTACCAAATGCTTTTAACATTCTTAAGGTTTAATTGTAAATTAGATTTTAGTATTGTGTGAACTTCTTATAATCAACATATAATGCATTGGTGAAACTCAATTCTTGCCATATATACAAAACAATGAACTGTTGGTAAAAAATTGAAAGTCAACAGAAATTCCATTCAAAAAATAATGAGTTTGAATTATTCTTTTTTTTTTAATGTTAATCAGATCATGATTAGTTTAAATATAGATAATACATTATCAATATATTTTTATCTTGCAAATGCTTTTAATGTTCTTAAGTTTTAATTGTAAATTAGATTTTAGCATTGTGTGAACTTCTTATAACCAACCAATAATGAGTTGGTAATATTCATTCCTGACTGTATATAAAAACAATTCAACTATTGATAAAAAAAAAAAGTTGAAAGTCAACAGAAATTTCATACAATAAAAAAAAAAGTTTGAATAGTTCATTCTTTTTTTTTTTATGTTTAGCAAAATAGTTGGGATTTTTTGTTTGTTTTGCAAAATAGCTTATATACCCTAAATGTACTTATTGTTCTTACTATGCTATTGCATGTGCAACTTGATAGATCAATTTTGTGAGTTTGAATATGTACTTATTTTAGTGAATTTTTTCAATTGAATTTTAATTAAAACTTTTGAAAGTTTTAGAGAAATTTTCTACAGAAGCATTCATTCTGTTCAATACATGGATGCTTCATCCCTGGTATTTACCTATATTGTTTTAATTAACCAAATAGTATTTTTATATATTTAGTTTCCATATATATCATTTTTTCCTATAACTCTGTCCTATTATATCATATACTTAGTTTAAATATTTTATTTATGTTTAAATTTATTATATCTTCATACAATTTTTTATCATCACAATTTCATTATTTCATGCTTTATTACAAATAGCATATTTTTATTCCCACTATATACAATACATTTGGTTTACTAAATAATATATTTTATGTATTTGCAGAATTTATTTTTCTTAATGTCAAATATATGGTTTGATTAGTTTTTTTTCTTTTAATTAAATAATTTTCCGGATGCCAGACAGCTTGAGAATGTTTACAAAAAACAAATATTATAATATTCAGTTAATTTAGTCATTTGATTATTCTTTTAAATTCATCAGTTTACTTATAAATAAATTATACGTTTCAACTATTGAAATAGAAATTGTGAATTTTTTTTTTTTAATGAGTTGCATTGTATTTTTCGATATTTTTTTTTTCTCAATATAATTATTATATTCGAATACAAGTATAATGAATATACTGAATTTTAGACATAATTAGAGAGAATTTGACGACAGACTTTTAAGCTTCCTTCAGCTGTCCATTCTATCTTATATAACCGATACACATGACCACATATATTGGAAAAGATAAATGATCTCCAATATATCTATTTCATGCTAAATCAGTACTCATCAATTGGACCAGATCATTATCTCCTCCCACATATATAATCAGTACTCAGTTTTGAACATCCATCATAAGATTTTCAATAATATGGATGGCTAAAGAAATGGAGAATAGAGAAATTGAAAATCTGTGCATTAAAGTTTGAAGATTTGCTATCTTAATATAAACGGACCACTTATTATATATATGGAGATGATGATTTGGACTGCTGGTTCAGCGTGAAAATGTATATTGGAGATCATTTATTTTTTTATATGTAGTATGTGGGCATGTGTATATAGGTTGTATAAGATGGAGTGGATAGCTGAAGGGAGTTTGAAAGTCTGTGTTCAAATTCTCATTAATCATTATAATAGGTAATTTATTAAGTATAATTTTTGTAAAAAATGAAATCAATAACAACACACAAGAGATCGGAGCATATACTAATATATATATGTTAACACTATTAATTCCATTTCTATATATAAATATTAATTTAAGGTTAAAATGTCTAGCCAATAATGTGTTATGATCAAATATAGTATTGAAATGTTTTTATTGATAATTTGTCATTATTTGCCATATTTTAAACTCAATTTAATACTGTACTTTAAATTAGGTGTCCTAAAATTAAGCTGATTTTGGGAAACTATATATTTAAGTGAATTTCTCCATAGCAATCAAATATTTATTTGCATTTTAGGCACATTCTTCAGTGTGATAATGAACTTATTCATATTATTGCCGCTTATTTTTTCAACAATTTAGTTTCTATTAAGTCAGATTCATAATCATATGACACACATAACACAATTTCAGTCTGGTCCTATTGCTTTCTAAAAGTTAATATCTTATTTGATCAAAATTTGATTGTATGCTTGCTATTTATGATATTCCTAAAATCCTTCAAACTCATCAGTTTTTTTTTGCTAAATTTATTATGCTTCTTAAAGAATTCATTTTCAAATCCATGAATTTGCAGGAAACTATCCTTGTTGTAAAGACCCTGTGCACAATGATAGAGTGGGAGTCCAGAGGTAATGGTTTTTAGTTCAATTCTAAACTGAGTAAAAAATTAAAACTTGGTTTGATCAATTGAACAACCAAATGTAGATAGTTAAAGATCTAAGGTTTTGTGGATATATTTTTGACTTGAAGAAAATGGTAAGAAATAAAAGTAAAAATACCTGTCCAAACTGAATAGAACCATCATACTTGGTGTTTTATTTTTTCCAAACAAATGAGCATACTTGACTATTGGATCTTTTGTTGTTGTTGATGATGATGAATGATTTACCATCATTTTTATAATTCTAAGGCTCTTTTCATATATCTTCTACAAGCATCAACTCCCCTATACAGTATTAACTTTTATGAAACTATTTAAAATTATTATTCTTATACACACCTACATAAAACAGAGATCTAAAGCGAGAGAGAGAGAGAGAGAGAGTTATTGAAAACAAAATCAAAGTTGAAAGTATCAATATTGACTGTGACTAACAAATATCCTAGTTACTGAGTTCTTTGTTTTTGATGAATAATCTATGGAAACAAAAGTTCATTAATGATTTATGTTTTTATTTTTAATTTCATAGTCAGCTGATATCTCTGTTATAATCTTTTCCATATTTAGTAGTTTTCTCATCTTTTCATTCTGTTTATGACTTCTTGATAAGTATTTTAGTCTTCTCTATATAAAGATGTATGTCTTCAAAATCAAGTATTTATTTATTTTAGCTGGTTGATCTTATAAGCCATACTCCTGGTTTCTAGAATGAAGTGCTCCAGTAATGTTTTAGCACTTATATTGTCTTTCTCAGCAAATGTATAAATGTTAATGGAAGCAGTTGTGGAAGTAAATCTATACAGAAGTTAATGTAATGTTTTCCATCATAGCATATAGATATTTATAATAACCTATATAATATTTTCTTATTTACCTAAAATAAATTATATATGAATATTATTTATCATATATTTTGCAAATTAATAGCAATAAATAAATCAAAACTTACTCAAAAATATAATCCATATTATTTTTTTTAAATATATGTATATAATTTTTTAAAAGAAATTCGGTACAAAATATGAATAAAAAATAATTAAATAAAGTTTTGTATTTTTTATTGAGTTTATTCTTTAAATTTTAATGATAACTAAAAATGTTTTGTTTATTTTTTTTCCATGTTTAATGTTAAACTATTATAACATCACATGATTATCATTTCCTATGCCTACAGTCTGCTAAAACAATAACAATTCTCTCCATACAGTAATGCAGTCATAAGTAATCAATGGACTCTAGAAGACTTGTGCATAAAATCCCCATCAAGTACCTACTCATTCAATATATCCAGACTAATGTTTAATGCTACAGATATTTTTATTTTAAAATATTTAATTTCTTTACATTTATATTTAATTCCATTTTTTTTCTTATTGCTTATAATTTATTGCTGTGCTTTTTCTTTACAGTTGGCAATCTTTATTTATTTCCATTTAACTGCTTTTTAATCAGTTAAGCCCATTGTTTTTGAACAATATGGATGAGCTTTATTTATGTTAATTTTTTCATATTTTTTTCCCCAGTTGTATTTTGTAATATAAGTTTAAATGAGAAAATTAATCTTAAAAATAAAATACTAATTTTGCAAATAAAAAATAGCTATAGTGTTATCTACATAAACATTTTCATTTCAATCATCAGTCTAAAAAATATATATATTAAGAAAACAAGTCTGCAAATCTTTCTGCTTTAGGTAAATTTTGTTAAAAGCATTAATTCTATCTCACATATACTTTCATCAGGCTATTTTTGGTCTAAAATCAAATATATTCAAATAAAATCTCACATACTTATTAGAAATAAATATTTAATAATTTTACAAAAAAAAAAGCGAAATTTATAAAGAAATAAGTAAATATAGGTAAAAATATTATGCAAGCACAGAACTTTATTTTCTTCTAATGAGCAACTGACCATCCTCCTGTTATATTCTGATTGTTTCTAAAATCTGAGTTAATAGGTACAACTAAAATCTTAATTGTTGAATATTTTTCAACCTTAATTTTTTAGCAAATGAATTTTTGCCATGGAGATCTCTTAATAGGGATTGCTATACCAGCAGGATTTTCCATGATCCTACACCTTAAGTTAAATCATCTGAATTAATAAATATTTATAATTCAATTTATATAACATATTTAAATTCTACTTGTTTCATATCTCTTTTATTCTGACTTTTATAAGTGAAGATTTTTAATGTTGTTATTGTAATTCAAGTTTATATATAAATATTTGAATGATTTGATTGCTTTCGAGTTCATAATAAGTTTGGGTCCTGGAAGTGCTAGCACCAAAATTGATTCTAGGATTCTCATTTCAAAGATTGACACTTTACCACTGTTCTCAATTACTCAAAACATATATAAAATATATTAACATAAGAGTTTGTGCAAATATCTTTGTGTTTTTTAACCTATCAATTGTTAATTTACATACTCAAAAAACTTCAAGAATAATATATACTAAGACCTGCTATAGTGAATGTATAATGGGACCACTTACATATTAAATTAAAATTTTTATAGGGCAAGAGTTATTTGTGATTTATTCCAAGTGTCACAGTTCACCAAATATATATTACAGTGCAATAATAATAATTATTACAAATTATATCAACTATTATGATAATATTAATTTATTATGAAAAAAATTAATATGCAAGAAAAATCAATATAAAATATAAATTCCAAGCAGAAGCATGAAAATTTATTAAGTTGCTGATGATTTTGCACTGTATCCTGTATAAATGTTTGGGTACATAATTACTAATAGTTACCCTTTCATGGGAGTTTAAATGGTCTTCTTTGAGATAAAAATGAAAATTTGAGTTAATTATATTCCTTATCAAAAATGCAGTCTTGCATAGATAGATAGAACCAAAAAATGATGTTAAATTAAATACAACTTTGTTTAAAATTATGATATTTTTCTTCATCCATTAAGACTCCAAACGTCATTTTTAAGTTCTGAATTGGATGCTTTTAAAAATATTCTGTTTTGATGGACCATTTCATTTTCTTCCACAGAATAAAGAATATATACGGTTTTTCAGTCATTTGTCCCACATCAACACTGCCAAACAGATAACTCATGAAAATAACTATTGGCTGTAGTCTGATTTCTTGGAAACATCTCTCAATATTATTCCCTTGTAATATTTATCTTTGTTAAATTGCAAGTGAAAAATCTATAAAATTGTCAACTAATAAAAATTCTATAATCAGTGCATTGATTGACATAGGGTACACTTAAGCAAAATATTTCAGGGTCTTTCTGAAAAGCTGGATAAGAAATATGATTAACTCTTTAACATTTTATTGTTCCTCATGTCTTCCTTTGTCAGCTGTTTGAATTATATTTTTACTACTTTATTTATTTTTAAAACTTTATTCCATATTATATATCAATAAACTGTATTTGATTTATTAGAAAATATATGTAATAATAAAAATATTTTTAAAAACAATCTTTCAACTTTGCAAATATGAAAAAAAAATGTAATAAACTGACTACTAATCAGAAAAATAGTTTTTTTTCTTAATAGATAATTACCACATTGCTGATAAAAATAAATAAATGAATAAATTATTTGTTATTTGAATTTAATTTCTAAAATCCAATTGAATTAGTATCAAGTCATCATAAAGGGCTAAAATTCTTTTTAAAAATTTAAAATTGTATATATAATTTTTAAAAATGACAAAAATCCTACTATCGCATTTGTAAAGGTAGAACAATTGTAATTTTGTTTTTCCACCATTGTAATTTTTTTCATGACTTAATGTCTTAAAGGCAAATGTTTTGCAAATGAAATGTAAATCTTTAATACTTAAAAAAAATAAAAAAATTTTAAAATAATCATAAATATTTAAATAAATTACAGAAAGTATACATTGTTTCTTTCCAAAATATAATACAAAAAAAATTGGCAAAACTCTCCGTACAGTAATGCCACTTAGTGCAAGCCAGAATAATTAATGGGTGCAAAAAGGTTTGTGCATAAAATAATTTCTAGTGTCTACTCACCCAATATCTCCAGACTAGTTTCTAGCTTCTGGCTTTTATCAGTGAGGAGTTTTGGATCTGAGAGCACTGCACTTAGATCTTAGGATCTAATGCAACCCTCCAGAAGCCACTTTTTACCTCTTAGTCATATAGCTAGAAACTAGTTTGGGAATATTGGATGAGCAGCCACTAGATAGAGATTTTATGTACAAACCTTGCATTCAGTGATTACTTTGGCTTGCACTGAGTGGCACTACTGAGAGTTTTGCCTGTTTAAACAGCTTGAGCAAGCATAAGAAATGGTGATCATGTAATGTTTAGTGGTTTAACAAAAAATTATCAGCTTGTTTGCATTAAGTTATCTCTATGGCAGTGACATCTAGAGATTGTTTTTATAATCAATATATATTTTAGTTAAAATCACCAAAGCAATTCATGATCACTATTTCCTATGCTTACACAAGCTGTTAATAACATTGGCAAACTCTGCATATAGTAGTGCTATCCACTACAAGCCTTAGTAATCAGTGGATGCAAGAAGCTTTGTGCGGAAACTCCCTATCTAATGCCTGTTCATTCAATATCTCCAGGTTAAATTCTAGCTTGTAGTTTCCATCAGTGGATATCTTTTGATCTGAGAGCACCACTTAGACGTTAGGATCTAAAGCATTTCTCCAGCAGCCATCTTTTACCTATTTATTTAACTATAAAGATAGAAGCCCAAGATAAAAACAATAATGTTTTCAATCCAAGTTCATTTACTTGTATAGCCATATAGATAAAACCCCAGTAGTCTGTATCTGTATATTTTGGTGTCATCAGTTTTTCAATGGTGTAAAACCATCAAAACATCACATGATCACCATTTCCTATGTTTACACAAGCTATTAATAACAGAAACTCTCCATACCTTTGCAAGCACTAGTAAACAATGGATGCAGGGAAATCTTTATGTATAACATCATTATCTAGTGTCTAATCCAATATCTCCAGACTACTTTCTAGCTCGTAGCTTTTGTCAGTGAGGAGCTTTGGACCTGAGAGCTCTGCACCTAGAACTTAGGATCTAATAAAATCCCCCAGGAGCTATCTTTTACCTATTTAGCTAACTATAAAGCTAGGAGCCAAGATGAAAACAATGTTTTCAATCCAAGCTCATTTGCTTTTAGATACTAATGCTTAGGTGTTGCTCTCAGATTCAAAACTCCTCATTGATGAAAGTTAAAAGCTAGAAATTAGTCTGCAGGTATTGGATGAGTAAGCAATAGATATGGATTTTATACACAGACCTTCTTGCATACTCTGCTTCCTAAGGCTTGCACTGATGGTACTACTGTATGGACAGTTTGCTAGTGTTATAAATTTTAGTTCCAGTTTCTACCATCAAATGAATGCAAAACTAGCAAAATAGTGCTATATGTAACTGTATGAGGATGAAGGAAAATCAAAGATGAGAACACCATAATCAAAAGTCATAAACAACCAATTATCAAACAAAGCAAGTTAATACCATGAAAATTTTTTAAGCTAGAGAATGAATGTAATAGGATGTTTATAAGCATAAGTTTGTTTTTGCTATCAGAAGATGGATTTTAATTTCACCATGAGTTAAAACATAGCATCAAAAACAATAATATAATTCCAAGTGAAAAGGCTGCAAAGCTGTCAAAAAAAAATTCTATGGTGGATGTCATTGACCTAGGGTACATCAGGGGTCCCCAACCCTATGCCCGCGGGCACCATGGCGCCCGCAGACCATTTTATGTGCGCCCGCCGCTATCCGAACACGATAAAAAATTATTTATCTGATACAAATAAATTTAATTTTTGAATTTTTTTTATTAATTATTGTATTATATTGTAATCAAATTGTAGGGCATACTATACTTTTACAGCGTAAAAATATCAATTATATGTTAAAATTTTATTTTTGAAATAAATATTTTTTTTGTACATTATGTGTATTATTAACAATATCTAACTATAAATTTACATGTGATGTGATGCGATGTACTGTGGCTTCTCCTTAAACGAAGTCAAGAATATCTCAGCAATTATGCCCAGTGCCCGCCACCTAGTTGAAAAAATAAATGGTGCCCGCCAACTGGCCGGTATTATGGAATGTGCTCTTAAGTGCAAAAAGGTTGGGGACCCCTGGGGTACATGGTCTAAAAATATTTTAGAACCTTTATGAAAAAATTTAGAAAACTGATTCCTACCACCAAAAAAAAAAAAAATTCATGCTAGAAACCTGAAGCAAAATGATTTTTATAAACATAATAAATTTTTGCTTTTAGAAGATTGATTTTAATTTTCACTATCAGGCGTAAAACATACATAGAATGTTACATCAAGAGAAAATTAAGTTCCTAGCATGCGAATAGAAATTTACTTATGATATTGCCAAATCAACATTTTTTTAATTATCATTAGAATCAATTTGTAGAGAATATATATTTTCAGTTTTGTTTTATACTTTTATCTCTTTAAATTCTTATTTTTAATGGAAAAAAAATCATTGTAATTTGCTTATAAAATAGTCTACAAAAATATGTTTGAATAAATTGAAGCGACTCTAATTAGCTTCCTAGTACTGGTTATCTATTATTAGTTAAAAATCTATTATTAGTAAAAATAAAAATTTCATTTAATTTGAGTTGATCAAACGGGTGTTACTATGACTCTAGAAAGAGTAAACATGATTGTAACATGATACTAGCTACTAGTGAGAGCTGTCTAATCCAGTATGTTCTGAGCTTATGCTTTAGCTTTTTTTATTTTCAGGAGGGAAGTATTTCTGGTCAGTCTAATTGCAAACCAATTTAAAGCTATTAATTAAACATTCTAAATGTTTTCAACATTTTGTTTTTAATTTATCACGTTTTTTTTTTTTTTTTAGAATGGCTAGAAAAGTTATTATTACAACATTTCTATTTATTTAAACAAAATATTTCGGGTTGTGTACAAAAATAATATCCAAATTGAGTCATGAGTTCAACTGGATAAAAATTAGAAATGATAGGAAGTTATTATACGTTTTTTATTTTTTTTTTGAGGTCTTTTATTTTTATAAAATAAAAAAAAACAAAAACAGCTAGAATCTGATAAAAGGAAATAATAAAGTAAAAATGAAATTAATATATTTTTTGAAAGTTGGAAATTAAAAATCTTAACAGATTTAAAATTATTAAAACGTAATGGTTTTTATTTGTTACTGATGGCGCACTATAAATATAAATACTAATAATTATTTATTGTTGTATTCACGATTAGTTATCATTCATTAATTTGTGTTTGTGATGTGATATATATCATCATTTTCTCTATAAGATAAAGACCTCTAATTCAACTTCTCCGATCCGTAGCCTCTCCACATTATACTAGCAAATTCCTCTTTATTTATCCATCCGTCTCTCATTTAACCTCAAGAAATTCAATTTAAGATTTCTACGATCAATTTATTATCATTTTCTTCTAACATATGCTCCAGTTAGCTCTGTTTCGATCTCTTTATTTTTTCAGTGATAAATTTCTCATTCCTAGCACATATACCTTGATATATACATACATATGTACATTTGTTTGTACATAATTAGAATATATATTTATGATTTTGCAAACAAAAAAATGAAATTAAACATTTTTATTGTTAACTATATTTTCAAATTAGGTTTTTATATTTACTAAAGCGATTTTTATCATTATTATTGTAGCACTTGTAAAGATTGACAAAGCCTTGCAAGTTTTATATAGGTGTTGAAAATAATTATGTGTGCTAGTTGTTGACCTCTTTTTGTAGTCTCCTTGCAATAAATATTTTTTTTTTCAATTTTCTTATAAAGAATAAATTATGTTTTGCATTAAAATGATAACATAGCACTCATATATATATATATTTTATTCAATAGATTAAATTTGTTTGCAAACGTATAAATAGGGATCTGAAATAGTGAATTTTGAATAAATTGTATTTAGTTTATTAGAAATTCATCATCTTGACTGCATGTAAGATTGAACCCACTATTCTGACTTTTGCATAATTTACTATGCTAAGATCTCTTTAATGAAGTGGTTTTTTTTAATCAAATGCATTTTAGGCTATTTTTTAATACAAATTAAAACTATAATTCTATATGAAGTTGAAACATTTAGTAAAAAAGACAAAAAATATACTACTGAACATAATTTAAATTTAAAACAATTGATGTAAGAAGATTTGCTGAAGAATTATATTTGACATCTTAAATAGTGTAACAAATATGTAATTTAGATTTCCAATTTAGGAAATGAACTAAATGTTTTTCTTAACCAATTTTTGCATATTGTTTAATTGTAAACATAAATGGCTTCACCGATCATAGTTTTAAATAATCACAATTGATTAATTATAGAATAGTGTCATAAAATTTTTCATTTAGAAGGTTCCCAGACCAGAATCTCATAAAATAAAATATTTCACAATGCTAAATTTACAAAAATTAGATGAGTGAGTGATTTAAAATACAAATGGTTATTTTTTTAATACTCTTAGCAGGTATTTGTGTAAAATTATATGAACTTATGTAATTATAGTACAATATTAATACCTTATAAACCTACAAAAATGCCATAATAGTAGATCAAATGTGAAATTAGAAGTTATCAAAAGTTTTAACAAAATTTAGATTTTATCTGGCATTTGAAAATAATAGTGTATCTGAGGTCATTATTAGAATATATGTAAGAAATATTTAATGGTCAACTGAAAGCAGAGTGAAAATTTAACATATGTTTATCTATATGAAGTAAAATTTGATTACTGAGGAGATTGCATTTTAAAATTATTTTTAAATGCTTTTATTGAAGTTGCAAAATCAATTTATTTATTTGTTCACTTTTGATCTTTTGCCAATTAGAATGAAATTTTAAAATTGCGATTTAATACATTTAAATTTAATACAATTGCTTGAAAATTAATATATAACTCAGTTATATCAGCCTAATACATTTGATACACTTATCTTTTCTCTATGTCAACTAGTTTTTAGATATGGAATAGAGGTCAGGGAAATATTAAAAATATTAATTTCACATATCACAGTGTACTTTTATTCTTAGAATTTTGATTTATTTTAAATAATTCTTGCAAGGGGGTAGTTCAACTATTTTTTTTTTTAATTTATAACATTAATGCATATATTATATTTAGCATGTATAAACAAATATATATGTTTTTTTAAAATAATAAGTGTAATAATGCTCAAAGTTAAATGGGTTTGTAAGTAATTATTAAAAACCAATCAACACTTAGACCAGGGGTCCCCCTATGCCTGCGGGCACCATGGCACCCGCAGACCATTTTATGTGTGCCCAAAGCTATCCGAACACGATAAAAAATTATTTATCTATTATTACAAATAAATTTAATTTTTAAAATTTTTTTATAAACTATTGTATTACATTGTAATCAAATTGTAGGGCATACTATACTTTTACAGCATAAAAATATAAACGTTAATTATGTTAAAATTTTATTTATGAAATAAATATTTTTTTTTATACATTATGTGTATTATTAACAATATCCAACTATAAATTAATATTGAAAAAATAAATGGTGCCCGCCCCCTAACATTGAAAAAATAAATAGTGCCCGCCACCTGGTCGGTATTATAGAATGTGCTCTTAAGTGCAAAAAGGTTGGGAACTCCTGACTTAGACAATATCAATAACAATCATCAATTTCAAATATTGTGAAGTCAATCTCCTTTTTAACAATAAAGATAGAATCTTTTACAATCTGATTATAATTTTTAAATTGCATCCAAAATATTATTTAAATAATAAGTATAATAATGCTCAAGTCTAAATAGGTTTATAAGTAGTCATTAAAAACCAATCAACACTTAAAGTAAAGGAATTCCATTTTTATTGTTAAAAAGCAGGTTGCATTGACAACAATTTGAAATTGTTGATTGTTATTGATATTTGGATTGTCTAAATGTTGACTGATTTTTAATGATAATTATATATATAATAAAATCAGTAACTAAGTTTTCTATTTAAAATTGTTTGATAGTTTTTATTTTTATTTTGAAACAATTATTTTAAAAAAATTTTAAAGTAGAAAGTTTGCAGTATTTAAAAGGATCAGGAAAAGCTAAAGAAAAAGAAAATTTGATGAGAAATTCTGAAGCTTTCTTTTTTAAAATAATTCTTTTAAAATAAAAATAAGAACTAATAAACAATTTTAAATAGAAAACTTAGTTACTGATTTATTATACCTATATAATTGTGTATGCATGCTGAATATTGTATATATATATTAACATACTGCAGAAATATTTTGACATATACACTATATGTAAATATAGGGGATTTGAACCCAGACTTTCAAGCATCCTTCAAGTATTCACATTATCAAATCCCCTATATTTACAATTAGGCTCCAGGTATATGAAGAGTGCATGTATTTCAAATATTTATACACTATATGTGTGATTTAAAACAATGACCATAAAATTTTTCTTCAGCTTTTATTTTTAAAATAATTGTTTTAAAATAAAAATAAAAGCTATTAAACAATTTTAAATAGAAAACTTAATTACTGATTTATTATACATATATAATTATGTGCACATACTAAATATATATATATAAACATTACAAGCATAAAGCTAAACTAGTCAATATAAAATCAAAACTACCCCAATTCTAAAATTAAACCAGACCAGCATAAAAATAATATTAAAACACAACCTAAGGTTTCACTGCTACAAGCAGACTTCTCAAGTGTAAAGAACTACAAAAAAAACCACACATTATATATATATATACTATTAAAAACTACCCACAAATCCATTCACTTCCCATCCACTCTTAATATTAAAAGAACTCTTAAATAAGTTAATTGCTTCAGAATAATAAATTTTCAATAATAAAGACTCTTTAATTCTTCTTTTGATTTCATTTCTCTCAAAGAAGACAACCTTAGCTTCATCAAAATCAATAATTAAACCTGATAGCTATCAGTCTGTATCTCATAAAGTAGCTGCTTTAAGGAATTATTGTCATAGGAATATTAAATTAAATAATTCTAGTGGGGTAGCTTTGTTTCAGAAATATCAATTTTATAAAGATTATTTGAGTGTTGGATACTCTGATAAATTTGTTAAAAGTATTTTATTTAATAGTAATATTTGTAAGGATGTAAAGGTTAAAGAAAAATATGATTTTATTTCTTTGCCATTTAAATTGTTTGGAAATAAGAAAATTGCTTGGAAAAGGGGTGTTACATTGAATAATTTATTAAATAATACAAAAGAAGTTTTTGATAGAAAGACTATTCCTGGTGTGGTATATTTTATTCCTTGTTTATTTGTAAGAAGGTTTACATAGGTCAGAGTAGTTTGAGTTTAAATGAAAGAATAAAGGTTCATAAAAGTAGAGTTAAAAATAGATATCTTAGTTCTGCTTTGTATGTCCATGAAAAAGATACAGGCCACACTATTGATTTTAATGAAGCTAAGGTTGTCTTCTTTGAGAGAAATGAAATCAAAAGAAGAATTAAAGAGTCTTTATTATTGAAAATTTATTATTCTGAAGCAATTAACTTATTTAAGAGTTCTTTTAATATTAAGGGTGGATGGGAAGTGAATGGATTTGTGGGTAGTTTTTAATAGTATATATAATGTGTGGTTTTTTTTGTAGCAGTGAAACCTTAGGTTGTGTTTTAATATTATTTTTATGCTGGTCTGGTTTAATTTTAGATTTGGAGTAGTTTTGATTAAATATATATATATACACTGAGTATATATATATATATTAATTTACTACAGAAATATTTTATGACTTATATACATTATTTGTGACATCTAAAACAATGATCACAATTTTTTTCTTTAGTTTTTTTTTTTGAAACAATTGTTTTAAATTAAATGAAAACTTAATTGCTGCTTTATTATATATATATAATTTTGTACATATACTAAATATATATATATATATATATATGAATATATATATTAACTAGTTTATGGTATTTGGTACCATATTGAATTTTTTTAAAAACTGACCTGAGACACAATTTTCAAAATAACTTCATTTTTAATAATGTTAGAGCAAAAAGCTAGAAAAACTAAGGAAAATAATAAGGCTAAGACAATTAGTGGTTACCATTTTAAAAAATAAGGAAAAAAAGAAATGTCAACATCAAAAATAAGTATTACTTTATTGTTTGTTCATGATTTTTCATTTATCATTAATTATGTTTAAATTACATCTTCATTGATAATTTATTTGTATTCCTCACAAAATTTTCATTCAAACCATATCTATTTCTTACTTGAGATAATCCATAGCTTCAGAATCTCCAAAACTAGTCTCAAAAGAATTCTTAATTTTTATCTTGTACTCCAAAAATTAACAAATCTCAAGTCATTTATAAGAAAAAGATTCATCCTAATAAAAGATACAAAACAAATCATTTCCAGAATTTTGTCATCATGCAAATTGGCTTCTTGTCAAACTAGAAATTGTAGGCTACTGTCTATATCAATGATAAAATGAGTTTCATCTTTTCATTTTATATTTTTTGTGTACACCAATGATGTTTATATTCTTTATGCACATTAATAATGCTTTATCTTATATTTATTGTCCCACATAGATATAATTTATTTGCAGCTCATTTGCTAGCTATAGACCTGAAAATAATGTCATGCAAGATGTGGCAAAATTAGACTTCACAGCATGAGTACCAAGACATAGGCAAGAATCAGAATTTGATTCTTTGCCTGCATACAATTCCATGTGGTATATACCTAATCATTGTGGCTATCACCACACACACACCATTTGAAGTCTCTATTGGTTTTAAGTGTTTATATTTTCACATGGTATTATGCCCAGTACATTTTGTTATTTCTCTATCAACTACAACCTTTCTGTACATCTGATAATCAGTCTTAAAATTTACCTTATTATTTTTATAGATAAAAATCATTACTTGTTATATAAACACAGACATGCAAGTGCAAACACAAACACACTAATACAAATACAAACATACTAATAAATTATTAAACCTTTTGGTGAATCATTACGACTATAAAATAAGATTACCTCAAACTTCGACTAAAGCCCCAAAATTACATTGTACATAAACCACTTTTGTGTGTATTTGAATACAAATTTATATACTGTATAATAAAGAGCATAAATGATTTAATATTATATAATTTACATACTACACAGACACACCAATACAAACACATTAATAAATTATACCATTTATCAAATAATTTTAAAAAATTTAATATTCAAATAATTAAGAAATTAAAATTGAAAAATTATGACCCGATATTCTGATTACATTTTTATCAGGATGAAGACCTTGAAATGTGAATCATTGGTGCATATTTAATCCATTTTAGCAATGAGTCTGGCCAATAGACAAATTCTACCTTTATATTTTTCATGCAATCTAGTAAACTGATTAGAAAAGAAAAAAATAAATGAACCTATTAATAAAAAATTCAAATTTTATTCGATTTCAACTTGCGATATGCTATGTTAATGAGGAATTCAAGCAGCAATAAATGCCAGGATTTCTGTTTTTTTTATGTCATAGAATTGTCCAGGAAGCAAACCCACTAACCTGGGACAACTGCTTGTAAGGCAGCTGTGCTAACATTTCAACCACAAACACTTGACAGCCAGGATTTCTATTGACAGCATGCTTATAGTTTTCACACAATTTTAAAAATAAAACAAAATTTCAATGGATCAGCTGTCACTAGTGTCTGACACACTTCAAGCAGTCAATGCATTAACTTACTGCAGAAATATCTTATGACTCACATATACTGTATGCATGACATTGATTTAAAGTAAAATTATATGTATTAAGTGAAGCTCATTTACAGTATATGTACATGTATTATTGAATGTGTTGAGTTATCTATTTAAATCAACTTAATTAGAGAGCACTTAACCTAGAAAATCTGTCCCAAGCCAAAAGTCAAAGTAAACTGACAGACTGGTGTCAGCTTACTTTGACTCTTGACCTGGGGCAGTTTTTCTAGGTTGTTTTTTCTAATTAAATTGACTTAAATGGATAGCTGATGCATTTTGCATCAGTCTGTCAATTTATTTTGAATCTGGACCTGGGGCAGTTGTTCTAAGTTAAGTGCTTTCTAATTAAGTTGATTTAAATGGATAATTCCACAGATTCAAGATTTCCATCAAAAACATCCATTAAAAATATTGTATTACATATATTCTATACACATATGGAATATGATATATATATAAGGGTATACATCTAAACTTATAGCAGAAATATCTAGCGATATATATATATATATATATCAACTGTAAGTCTCCAGTCAGTTTAAAGCACAATATAGTTTATATTTTTATTTACAATGTCAATACTAAAAACTTAAAAATAATAGAGATCAAATTTTTTTATATATATTAAATGCTTTTATTGACTGTGCATCAAAAAGAAATAAAATAATTGTTTCTTCAACCACAATTGGAGTTTTCAGATTAACTTCAAACAAAAGAATGGGAGGGGGTGTCTAGAAATTAATGAAGTCAATTTCTTGTTAAAAATATGGATTGACTTAACTATCCCATTATTGGAGGTGACAGAACTATGCCTGAGAAATCTAAAAATTTAATTTGTGTCTTTTGCCCTCTACTGAGAAATTTTGGTAACATTTTTTACAGCTTTAAAATTCATGTATATATTTTTTCTAATATTTTAATTTCAAAAAAATTCAAAAGACAAACGGATAATCAAATAAGCAGAAATTTCAAAGTTTCTTAAACTCCACGGTGATTGATACCCATTGTATATTTGGTGATCTCAAACTTTGCAAGATTATTTTGAAAAATATTATGATGGCCTAAAAACTTGATTTTTTGAAAGTTTATGATTATTTTTGTATAATAATTGTGTAATAATTATTAGAAATCAAAGTATATATTATTACATATTTATTTTTTATAGAAATGTTTTGTTTTTAAATATATAGAATATATTTTTCTGAGTAGTGTTATCATAGAGATTATGGTGATGAGAAATACAACTGTCTAAGAATATCATCACTAAACAGTCTGTTATAAGATTTAGCAATATCGTAAAAAATTACGAAAAAAATTTAAACTTTTAAAGCATAAATTGATAGATTTACTAGATATTGAAAATAATTCATTCACATTTTTAAAACAAACATCAAACAAAGTGGATTTCATTCATTTTGCAAAATAAATCTGCTTCATCTGAAATTTTATGATGTAATAACAATTTGTTTTCATTAAAACCTAATTTTTAAAATAATTCTTAAAATCAAACATGATTTTTTAAAATTTTATTTGATTTCTAAACAAAAATACCTGTCAAATGAGGTCAAATTTATTATAATCTGATAAATAATAATGCATTAATATTAAAGTGAAAGTGGAAAGTTTAAATCTAGTGAGAACAAAGAAATTGTTAGAGTACAGGACAATTAATTAATTTTTGGATCCCCCATGTTTTTATTTCAAGTTAAATTTAAAAACCACAATTGTGGTTGAAGAAACAATTATTTTTTTTTTTTAGTGCACATTCAATAAAAGGATTTAATATATAAAAAAATATCTTTATTATTTTTATGTTGAACTTGAGACAAAAATCTAAAAACAAAAAAATATTTCAACTTTTGTAATAATTATTTAAACTTATGTTAGCTGAAGCAATAACAAAATAAATAGCTTAAAGCTGTTTTTTAATTTAGAAAAATTTTGAAAAACACTGCCAAATATTTTTTTAGTTTTATGGAAATTTAAAGGAAAAAAAACATACATTATATAAAAAGCAAAATTTCTACTGGTCATTTTTGTGTGGGAATGAAGGGGGAGGGGGTTCAGGATATATTCTAAATATTTTTTTTAAAAAATTGAATTGCATAAGAGAAAAGCAGATGTTGGTTTTATTTAACTCTATGTTTATTTATATTTTTCAGTAAATAAAATATTAATATTTTTACATTGCATATATATATATATTATTGTTAATATATAAAAATAAATACTGTGTATTTATTTTTACTTATTCCCAATTCAACATTATTGATATTATTCCTATAAGAATTTGGCCATCTCTTATGATTATTGTAATATTTTTTCTCAAACCAATCAAACATGAAGAATTGAGGATCCTTGCATTCTTGTTTTTTGATAAACATTTTTAATGGTTTTCTTTTTCTTTTTTTTTTAAAAAAAAAAAAAGCAAGTCATTATTTTTGATTAGGAAAAAAAATTGTAACGCTTGCTATATTAAGATATTTTCTGATTGGGTAGTCACAGAAGCTGTAGTTTATTGGGTTTTTTTTAATGCACTTTTAAATTATATTTATTTTATTAAATTGAAAAAGATAATGAAATACTGAACTGAACTTATAATCAAATTTCTAATATCTCCGAGAGGTGGGGGTATCTTTGACAGGCTTTTTTGGGATATTATTTTAATTTCAAATAATTATTATTCTTTTAATTTCAAAATTAACTTTATTAGTGTAAAATAATTGATTATTTAAGAATATGTGAATACATTGTCTTTCTTGGTAAGAAGTTCTAGAGGTAGATAAATGAGCTGAACATCCTGATTGAAAATCTGTGATGGATCTAAAGTTTAATCCCCTGGAGAATCTCTAATGGAAATGCTAGTATCAAATTTCATGTGTGAGATTATGTATGTCTTAGGTGATTTTTGGTATTTGAAAGAGATTCCATGTCTCATTATAGAGGAATTTTGAAGACTAAGAAAAAAATGAAAACATGTCAAGCGTTGGTGGTCGAGTGGTCAGCACAACCGCCTTGCAAGCAGTTGTACCGGGTTTTCGGGTTCGCTTCCCTGCCGATGCTTTGACACATAAAAGAAGAAAACATATAAATAAAATAAAGTGTATAATATATTTTCTGTATGTTGTAACTAATGTTTATCAAAATGTTAACGTTAAATGCTCCAAGCAAACTATGGGTAGTTTATTTTATTTTCATAGTATTTTCTGCTTCTTACAAAAGCTAATCGGTTTTTATTATTACAGTATTATTCATATTATTTTAATTATTTACTTTTGTATATATAATTTTTCAAAAATGGAAATATATATATATGTAAAGTTTTCTTTTTGAAGGCAGGTTGATTTAATTAGTCAGTTGAGTAGTACACCCAAATAATAACATTTGTTAGTTTACTATTGTTTGCCATCCTTTTAAAATAATTTGTTTTAAAGTTTTATTTTTAGATATAACATAAACTTTAATAAGCCCCACTTCTTTTAAGATGCATGAATATTATTAAAAAAGTGTCAAGCGTTGTTAGCCGAGAGGTCAGCTCAGCCGCCTTGCAAGCACGCAGTTGGTTGCAGACGATTGTTGCGGTTCGCCTCCAAGCTGATGCTAATTCATATGGGAAAAAAAAGTATTTTACTGTATTATTTTATATAATATGCAAATTATGTGTAATATGCAAATGCAATACTTGTCCTTCGTGTTTCCTCTTATTTATCTCATCTCTTTTACAATTTTTTTTCCTCATGATTTTATTTACCACATATTTCACTTTTATTTTTTTAATTATTCATGTTATTATATTATCCGTTTTTTAAAAACATGTCAGTAACTGTTTAGTGTGTGTGTGCGTGCACTGTTGACTTAGAGCAAACGACTCTACTTTGTTTTTTGTTCAAATATTTTCTGATTTATTTATAAAGTGCTATTTTCATTTGCTTCTAATAAAGGTCACCTTTTGTTTAATCGAACGAATGAAATTAATATATGTATATTGTAAATGTACTATTTGGGGTGCAATGGAATGTATACATTGTTATCAGAAATTTAGTATTTTTTTAGTAAACAACTTTAGGTCGTGAAAAGTTATTCAAGTCTTTATTTCTAAGATTAAAAAACATTTACTCCACGTATTAAGTCCATATATTAAAAATGTTGATAGATATTACTAATTACTATTTACTATTCACTGGCAGCTTTTTTCAATAATAATGAGTAATAAATAGTAATTAGTATTATCTGTCTAAAATTTTAAAATATTGACATAACATATAATAATGTGGAATGCATATGATACTTCCTGTTAAAATTTAGGCTTTTTAAATTTTTTGGAAAGTATTACATGAATATATATTTTGTTATATACACAGAAAATTGGGGGAAAATTGACACTTTCTCATTTATTGTATAATTATCAGAGTACTAGGACTACGGGATAACACTTGATTATCATTAGAAGTAGTTTACTGTTGCTAGTCATCCTTGTAATTATAAGTATTCTAGCAACTTAATTTTAAAACCATAACCAACTTTAATGAGGTTTTACATCATATACAAATAGAAATATCATATGATTCACATATATCTTTTTAAATGTATGTGCTTGTACGCAAATACATTTGTAAACACAATTCCGAAATAATTTTTTATTTTTCTAAAGGAGAAAGACAATAGATGATATTATTTTTATAAAATGTATTTATTTTTCTGTATATTTGTCTGTAAAATATTGCTTTTTTATAATAGTACCTGGTACTATTTAATAGTAATTGCTTAGCACCAAAGTGATTATTAATTTTAGTTTTATTTACTTTAATTAAAAACACTCTTATGACTATTGAACAATTGTAAAGATATTATTATAGAGATCAAAATGAAGGAGGAAGTAACAACTATAAAAAGGTCAATTGTGTTAAAGAAATTTGGTATTTCGTCTTTTTTTTTAATTTAATGGAATTTCCAACATCCTTAGCCCCAAGCTTTGCAGAATTAACTGGCAAGCTAATAGGATTCATCAATATATCCATTAATTATATATATATCTCCGTCTCTAAATTATCATAGACTATTAAATTTAAATTACAATGCTGTTTTGTTTAATGAACGCAAAATTGGCTGATAATAGCGTAAATGAAAATGTTAGATAATAATAGGTTTTGGAAGAAAAAATTCAAATTATATTTTATTTACACTATATTACAAACTTTTTATATGTTTTTATTTTTAATTTTTAAAAAAAATCAAAATAAGGAAACCTTTCATATTATTGTTATGCATATAATTATATAGATGCATGTTGGAAATAGGTTCAGGTATATACATATGCGAATCCAACATCAAATGTCTACAAAAATTCAAACTTTAATTTATAAACGTTTCAAATATATTCAATTGTAGTAATACCAGCCAGGTTAATATATAATACAACATTTCGAGTGGTATCATTCTTTTGTCTTCTTTAGATGTTACCTGCCTGACCAGTGATAGTACTAGTATTAGAATTGAACCCGGAACTTTTAAGATGAATAAATATTATTTTCATCTCTTTTTTAGGTGTTGCTTGCTTGACTAGTGACAGTACTTGGAATCGAATCAGGACCTTTAGATTTATGAATATTGAATTTTTAAGATACATTATATTTTAGAATTTAATATCCGTAAAATCTAAAAGTCCATGTTTGATTCCCATGCTAGAATTGTTGCTGGTCAGGCCAGCAACACTCGAAGAAAAGAGAATACAACTCCAAAACGTTGTGTTATATACTACCCGGTAAGCTATTACTAACAGCTGAATGTATTTGGAAAGTTTATAAATAAAGTTTGAATTTTTCTAAAACATGTAATATTTAATATTAATAAGATGATGAAAATAATCCAAAATATAATTACTACTAAAATGCTATCATCCCAAACCTTTAGACAAAGAATACATATGTACTTATAAGTAGTAAATGATACTTATTGGCTGATGATTCTGCTTTTTGCTCCATAAATTATTATATGTTAAAACAAGAATAAACGATAGTAATTTATCTTGTACTGAAAATATTCTCCTCTCTAACTATTTATAGATTCACCAGAATGCCAAATTTAATATTTTGAAACTACTTTTTCAACTTTGTGGTTATGAATAGCTGAAACATATATACAAAAGAACAAAGTAAATTAATAAAAGGACAGTCAACAAGTTAATAAGAATGTAATGGCTTATTAGGAAAATAGTATTATGTAATTAATTTACAAATATATTTAGAAATTTTTGTATAAAAGTATGCTTACATTGTTATTTGGATTTATTTATTCAATTTCACAATCTATTCTTAATATGATGGAAATATCATTATTATACATATATTCCATATGCTGTATATACATATTAAAAACTTCCCATCTTAATTCTAATCATACAAATTATTATAAGTAAAAAATTTATAGTTTGTTCTTTCTTTTCTTTTGAAAATATCCTTTTTTTAAATATTCAGACTTAGAATTTTTTTTCCGTTTAATCAACCTATATGAAGTCAGTTTGTAAATAAGTATCTAGTTATTTTTTAGCTAGAAATAAAAACGTGTATGAAAAAATGCCCAAATACCCTCTACTCCCCTTCCCACCGCCAACACTATTTGATGCGTACTTTATTCTCCTTCACTTTTAATTTAATTAAAGGAGGGAGTGTTTGGAAAGACCTGATTTAGAATACATGTCTCACTTGAAGGATGTTTTATTTTTTATTTTTTTGTTTTGTTTATTTATTTTTGACTGTTGAAAAAATAAAGAAAATTAAAAATTACTCTATCAATTATGTCACCAATGTACATTTTTTTATACATTTCACTTAACTAATTAAATTAATAAAGCTACTTGAGCATTATAAATAAATAATTAAAATTGTGTAAAACATTATACAAAATGTTTTATTGTATAAAAATAAATCCATAAAGCACGAATTCAAGTCCTATAAGACTTATGACAGATACCTACTACTGCTGAAGGTTTATCATATTATAATCCTTACTTCTTTAAAGTCAATACATCATCAAAAAAAGTTTAAGTAAATAACAGTTAGTTCTTCTTTTCCGGGTAGTTAGCCCCTTGCTTATAAATGGTTACTTGAAAAAATAAAAATAATAATCCGATTAGAAATAGAGAAATATTTCAAAGTTTTATGTAGCCTGGATTTTATTAGTTTTAGATATTGTAAACAGTTGTTGTATTGTCACCTTATACTAATATAATCTTTTTTTAAAAAAATCAGATATATATGTATGCAGATATACATATATGATTGTCCATGTGTAATAATTTCTTGGTGGCATCTTGTTAAAGATATTGAGATTCATATGATTCCAAAGTTTTATAAAAATAATTATTTTTCTCATCTAAAATGTCAGATGATTACTGTAGATTTATTGTATCTGTCAAATAATAACTTAAATGATGGTTGTGAGAATTTGAACTTTTCAAATTATTATATTAATAATGACATTTTTTACTTTATACATATAAATGGAAATGTTATATTTAAATTGAATTCAAGCGGAATGAAAGGTAATTTCATTTCAATAGAATATAAATAAAGAATAAGTAAATTCACGTAATCGTGAATAAGTAGACTGGAGTATTGAAATATTTGCCATTACATTGTCCTACTCAATTTGTAAATATATATTTACGTACAAATATATGAATAAACACAAAAACTATTTATCTTTTCAACATATATGTGTTCAGGTGTATCAGTGTTATGAGAGAGAGTGGAGAGTGGTGGGTGATGTGAAAGTCTGTGTTCATGCACCCTATATATTACAAAAACTTATAAGTAAAGTTTTAATAGAGAAGTTATAAATAAATTATAATAATAAGCTGAACGTTTTCGAGGATCCATGCCTCATAATAATAGCTTTCTTAAAAATATATAATAAAATATATGCAACGATATTTAAATTAGCACGTGGCCTATTTCTGCGATATATCAAAGCAAGTGTCTTTTCTACTTATCGAATTATTATTTCCATTAATGTAGAATGCTTCTTTTATTTTTCTCTTGTGATCATTCGATTCTGTGAATATAATTATAGGATTAGCATGTGTAAAATTGTATCCAGATTTCATGGCATGCTCCAAAAATACAGAAAGATGTATTGTTGTTTTTCTGAACTCTATTGTAAGTGTACAGGTGTTTTAGCAAGTCTAGTATTAATAGTAGCTTTAGTTTCACCGTAATATACAGCTTGGCATCCGTCTTTCAGGCATGAAATAGAATATACTACATGTGGGATGAATGATAGATCAATATGATCTTTTGAGTTGTTGATCTATCTGTTAGAATTAGGAGGAGTTCTAAATCCTATTTTAAACTTATTGATTAATGCTTTAGTTAGTTTGTTAGATATTTTGGAAATGCAAGGAATTGTAATTCTAGGAAATTGAATACATGGTACAATATTTTTATTTTATTATGGAATTTAGTAATTTTATTTTTAATAGATTTAAATTTAAAACCTGCTGTCATTAAATCTTTAATAAAATTATTTATATTTTCTTTTCTGTCTGCTTCATATTTGCAGAGATGCAAATATCTAAATAAGAAAGGATTTAAACCAGCAAATTTGTGCAATGCAGATGAATTAGATTTAGGGTGAATACAGCTTTCTATTTCAAAAGGCTTACTTATCATCATGTAATCTATCATGTTATTATTTTTTGATAATGAAAGGTCAAGATATTTGATTTCTTTGTCCTTATTTTCATATACAATGCTGAGTGATAGATTAGATAAATTTTGAAGTTATTGTCATATGTATGAATATTATCCATAGAGGCAATAATAAATATATCATCCACATATCAAATATATGTAAAATCATGGGTGGTATTGTAATATTTTGGTATTATATAGCTCTCAAATTTAATAAAAAAATAATATTGTACCATGTATTCAACTGCCTAGAATTACCACTCCTTACATTTCCAAAATATCTAACAAACTAATTAAAGCATTAATCAATAAGTTTAAAATAGGATTTAGAACTCCTCCTAATTCTAACAGATTGATCAACAACTCAAAAGATAATATTAATTGATCATTCACTCCACATGTAGTATATTCCATTTCATGCCCGCAAGACGAATGCCAATCTGTATATTATGGTGAAACTAAAGCTACTATTAATACTAGATTTGCTCAACACCTGTACACTTACAATAGAGTTCAGAAGAACAACAATACATCTTTCTGTATTTTTGGATCATGCCATGAAATCTGGACACAATTTTACACCCGTTAATCCTGTAATTATATGCACAGAATCGAATGATCATAAGAGAAAAATAAAAAAAGCATTATGCGCACACTCTTGAGGTTTATTGCCTTAGTAAATATTAATGGAAATATTAATGCTATAAATAGAAAAGATACTTGCTTTGATATATCGAAGAAATGGGTCACGTAACACATGCTAATTTAAATATCTTTGCATATATTTTTAAGAAAGCTATGATTATGAGGCATGGATCCTCGAAAATGTTCAGTTTATTATTATAATTTATTTATAACTTATCTATTAAAACTTTACTTATAAGTTTTTGTGTTTATTTATATATAACATGAAGTAAACTATTTTATACAAATATATGATACTATTTTTAATAATCTCAATAAGAGATGAAATAAGATGAAATCTCACTAAGAGATGAAAACTAGGTTGATAATTAAATAATTGTAAATATAAGTATAAATATAGTAAATAACCTCAATATTACCACATGTTCTTTTAAATTTATATAAATAAAGATACAATAAAATACAAATGATGCCCAAGATGCATTTTGTGCTGAACCACCACTCATCAGTTGGTCCAGGTCACTATCTCTCATATATATCCTCATTATATGAAAAATATTTATCTATATTTAATAATTACATTTTGAATTAAAGGATCAAATTAACTCAACCCACATCTTTGTCTCCATTCACTTTAGAAAAAATATAGTAATGACTATTATTAATCATTTACTAAACTAGAGATTGTCTCTAGCACAGATATAAACTTTAAAACTCAATTAAAGATTAACATATCTGATTTTTCAAATTAAACACACAATCACTTGGAGTTATTCACATTTCTTTTTCTCACCTGTCTCATATTTTTATAAATATATTAAATACTCTCAATATTACTACATATTTTTTTAAAGATACAGTAAAAGACAAATGATCTCCAAATGCATCTCATGCTGAACCAGTACTTATCAGTTGATCCAGGTCACTATCTCATATATATATATATCATTTTTATATGAAAAATATTTATATTAAATAATTATATTTTGAATTACAAGTGTCAAATTAACTCAACCCACATTGACGCTTGTAATTCAAAATGTAATTATTTAATGTAGATAAATATTTTTCATATAATAAGAATATATATGAGAGATAGTGACCAGGATCAACTGATGAGTGCTGATCCAGCATAAAATGCATCTTGGGGGTCATTTGTCTCTTACTGTATCTTTATTTATATCATTTTAAAAGATTATGTGGCAATATTGAGGTTATTTGATGTATTTATAAAGATATTACATGTAGGAAAAAGAAATGTGAATAATTCTATGTGTTTGTGTGCTTAATTTCAACAATTCAGATATATTAATCTTTAATTGAGTTTTAAAGTTTATATCTGCTAGAGACAATCTGTAGTTTAGTACATGATTAGTAATATTCATTACTATATTTATCTCTAGTGAATGGTGTCAAAGACGTGGGTTGAGTTAATTTGACATTTGTAATTCAAAATGTAATTACTAAATATAATTAATTGTTTGTTTCGATCTTATTTAGATTGATTATTATATTGAGATTATTTTTGCACACACTTGCTAGTAAATATATATAAACTTATTTAAAAATAATAATTGTTTATTACTTAAGAAATTGGTTGGGGCTTTAATCCATGAACATTGCCCTCCAGAGTCTGTCTCTCTATGACTGGAATTGGACACTTTATAACCTGATGGTTTATTGTTTGGGAAGTTTGAGCTCTGAAAATAACAGCTATGTCACAATCCCAGGACTTTGACCTTCAAAATCTGCCATTTTACCATTACATCAAACCATGCAGAATATTAATTTTTAAAAACCTCGTGCATATACTGTATCATTTCAAATGTAAGATCATATGATGTTTAGTGGTTTAACACCTCCGAATTTAATACATAGTAGAATTTTAAGCTCCAGAAAGTGGGAAAAAACATTAAAATAGTTACTTAAATAGAAACTAATATAAATGCAATAAGCTTAACAAATTTATTGTGAATCTTCTTTAGTCATATTTTCACTTTTTATATCTTTACTTTCAGAACTTCAGTTCTCATCTTCACTATTCCACCAGGATACATCATCTTTGGCCCTTTTAAATCATTAACAATGCAATATTTTAAAAAAGATTTTTTGATAATTTCTTCAGGTATATCTTTCCAAGGCTGCAAAACCCATTCAAAATTATTGTTTGCATTACAAAGACCTTTTTAGTGTAAATACCATAATACTTTTCTTTCAAATAAAAAAAAAAGATTTTAAAGTACTGTATTGACATTTAATATATTTTCTTTTGATTAAAAATATTTTCTAAAATGCAAATTAATAATTTGTCAGACTATTAAAGTAAATGAATGTTTTTTTAAATAAAATTTTCTTTATAGTTGGCAAAAATATTCTATAGCAGTCAACATTAAATATGTTTTTGTCATCCAATTACAAATTGCAGCCACACATCTTTGATTTATATTTTTCAGTTTGCTTACATGTAAAAGTAATTTTTTCTATTAAAATCTGAATCATTCTTCTAAAATAATTTATATTTTTACAAATATTTTTTGGAAAAAATTATAAATGTGTACAAAAAGATTCTAAAATATGTTTTCACTTTAAAATCAAAACTAAGACATCAGAATTGTCAAAATCAATGATAGGTACTCTTTTGCATAGAGAGCAAGAAACAACAAATCACAGCGAAGGCAGTTCTTATCTTATTGTTGTATTGTTTTATTAGTCATAAAAAATTTTTAAAGATTATTCAGTATAATTTTTTTTATAAAATAACTGTAAAATTGGCAAAATAACATTAAAAGATTTTAAAACACGCTTTCACTTTGAAATCAAAATGAAGATAATTTTGTAAGGAATATAAAGAAATTATCACTGATGATGTAATTTAAATTTGGTTGATGATAAATTAGAAATTATGAACAAACAATAAAGTAATAATTATGTCGGATGTTGAAATTTTTTTTTCATTATTTTTTAAATGATTATCATTATTTGTCTTAGAGGGGTGGCCAACTTTTGTGTTCATAAGATCTACTTTTTATTTTAAAAATGTTTTGCGATTGACTTGTCATAGGCATAGTCTAAGTGGAGGGAGGTGTGAAATACATACCATTTTTATATATATCTATCTACCTAGTAAAAAATAACAATTATTTAACAGGCCAAAAAACTCATGTTGGGGGAATTAATTCAAATTAGCTACATTAAATCAAGATTAAAAATATTATTTTCAATAATGATATGACTTAATGGACTTCACCTATCTAGAATTGAAAAAAAAATTAGAACAAAAATAACAAAAAAAACTTGAAAATCTTGACCTAATTTGTTTCATTCATTACCTGACAGCTTTTGCCAGATTGGCCTCGTTGATTGACCAAAAATGGCTGCATGATTGACCAGTGGATCACAATTGACTTGTTGGACACTCCTGTCTTAGACTTATTGATTTCCTTTGTTTTTCTAGTTTCTATTAATGTAAATTTTTTGCTCTAACATTATTAAAACTGAAGTTATTGTGAAAATTGTGTCTCAGGTCAGTTTTTAAAAAAATTCAATATGGCGCCTGAAAACTGAACTACTTAAGACTACTTCTCATTTATGGGTCCAAAATTTGGTAAAAAGTGTGTTTTATATTCAATGTAATGATGGTATATAGAAACAATTTAAATAGTAGATTCATATAGTTATATTTATTGTTTGAGATTACATTTTTAGATACATCATTGATATGAGATAGTGTGGATAGTTGAAAAGTGCTTGAAAATCTGAATTCAAATCTCCTATATTTACAATTAGATTCCAAGTATATGAAGAATGTTTGTATTTCAAATATTACTACATATACTAAATATAGGAATTTCTTACTATATGATGTATCACAATATATAATATTAATATCCATGATAGTATAGTGAAATTTAAAAATAAGTTATTTAAAGATATGATAATTTTTCATAATCTTAAAGTATACCATATAATTTTTTTATTTTTTTATTTTCATTTATTCACAGAGTTGAATAGTAAGGCTATTAGAAAGAATAAATGGGATGTTAAAAATCAATAGTTCAGTAATTGTTAATTAAAATTTTATTGGCATAGAGTGAAAGAGATCAAAAATAATAAATGTCATAGAATATAATAGAAAAAGAATATTAATATTTCAGAATATTAAAATATAATTATTTTTGTTTTAAAGAAAATACCTATTTTTTAATCTTCTTATAAATTTAGAGTTGACAAGATTTTATAAATCATATTTGTTAACAGAAGCTCTAAATAACAATGATTATAAATGGTATACATAAAAGGTTATTGATCATCAGTACTATGTTATAGCACAATCAGTATATATACCTTTATTGGATATGAAAATAAAGTTAAGCTATAACAATAAAACCTTATATTATTAAAAGAAGATAGTTAATTTCTAATTCTTGACAATTATTATTAAGGGAATATTAAAATGTTTTAATGTGTAAGTAATTTTATTGTATTATATTTTTTTTTTCTCATGTGTCATAGCATCAACCAGGAAGCAAACCCGCTAACCCGGGGACAACTGCTTGTAAAGTAGCTGTCACTGACCTCTCGACCACCAATGCTTGACTATATAATTTTTTTTGTATATTGTTATTTGCTAAAGCATTTATTCGTTTAAAAATAATTATTAATTTTTTTATAAATAATGTGTTAATAAATTTAATGTTTATAAGTTGAATTAAGCATTTAGAGTTGTTTTTCTTTGGTCTGAATCATCATCACTACACCATCTTCGCAGAATACTAAGTTTACTATACAAATTAATTAAAATGTAAAATTTAAATTTTGAATAAGAATTAACTTAAGTCTTAAGATAATGTATAGTAATTATTTAAGAATAACATATTTGAAAAGATATATTAATCTATTACAAAGTACGATGATCACATACGTCATCAATGAAGTGTATATTCTAAATGTAATAAATTATGTTTATTTATAGGAAAATCAGATTATTAATTATTTTATTGTTAAGATTATATATTATTATTTTAATTAAGATAAAATTGGTTATTTAGTATTAAAATAGTATAGATCATAAAACATAAAATAGTAAGATAGTTTTATTTATAATTATGATAATTAACAGTTTCCTTAGAATTAAGTAAAATCCTTCTTTATATCTTATAGGTTGAATAAGTAGCTAATTAAGAATCAGTGACAATCCTAAGATCTTATTATAATATTATTATTGTTATTATTATTAATTATAGCTATACAAGAATAATAATGATTAGAAACAAATATACAGTACATTGATAGTATAAACTTATTAATTAATTCACCTTAAAGTTGATGATTATATATATTTTATTATATTTATGTAGATATTATTGTTAGTCATGGGAATATCTAGATGCTTAATAATGAGGAGTATCTTGGTATTCTTATGCCATTAAGCAGAGATACTTTGGTATTTGTTTAATGTTAAAAGGTTTGTGATCTTGTCTAATAGAATATTTGGGTCTCATAATTGCTAGTCTAAATTAAAAATAATTTGGAAATAATTGGAGTATAAAATTCACATAGTTCTTATCTTATTAAGTTTTTTCTAGAAGATTCCTTGAATGATAAAAGTTGATGTCTCTATCAGTAGTATAAGCTTATAGTTAACACTAGTTTGCAAACATTTTTAGTCACAAATTAGGATATGAATAATCTTACCAGTAAGTACAGATTAGAATAGCATAAATGTATTTGAGAAGAATGAGCTCATGTCCATTGATTTTAAACTGTTCTTGGTCCATCCTAAGGCTAGACTTGAAAACTTCTTGGAGTGACCTCTGTGACAAAGGTGTCTGCAAAAAATGCTCAGATGCCTCTCATGTATGATGATTTACTTCTGCATATGAGTAGAAGTAGTCCTGCATATAAGTAGTCTGTGATAGGACATTTTCTTTATCTCGGACCTAATGGAAACTGCTAGCTAAGCAAAAGACCCAAGACCTTCTTCAAAGTTTTTCTGCCCCTTTTATAGTTTTGGATCAGGTTTTAAACTTCTGCATATATGTCCTTTTATCAAAAATACCAGTTGATAATTTTGTCTATTTTTTATTAGTTTTAAATTACAAAGTCTCTTTTTTTTATGTAAATTATTTTGGCCATCTTTAATTAGTGTTCTGATAGTAATCATTTATGTTTACAATTTCTTTTTTATATATATCTGGATTAGTAATCTGCATGTGCCTACATTTCTTCCAATTTCACTTTTGCATTAAGTAAATAGATAATATTAAACACAAAAATAACTTTCACTGCACGTTATCTAAAAAAATAAACCATACTAACTAAAAAAGAAAATTAAATCACGATTTTTAAATTTTACTTTTTTTTTTTTTTAGCTTTTTTAAATATTACCAAATGCCAATATATTTGGACCATTTATATGTAGATGGTACAATATGATGACTCTAATGAAAACAAATACGGTAATTATTGTAATGCCACTGTCTTTAGGTTTGCATTGTAGTTGCAAGATACTCTGTTGTTTTTTGTATTATAAAATAATAAAATAGAAATGAAATTCAACTTATATATTTAATATTAAAAAATAATAATAATAAATTATAAAGTAGATGTAAAATTCATCTTATATACTTAATATTAAAAAAATAATAATAATAACATCCCTAAATTTAAACTATTTCTATAATCTATAGAACAAAAAAAAATCATATTAACTTATTCTTTGGAGGATAAATATTTATTTTTGCAATTGTATGTAAAAATTGATTATAACATGATTTTATTTATTTTTATGTAAAAAGAAAAAGAAATGTCAATAAGAAATATTTACAATTATAAGCCTATTTTTAATTTGATATATGTATATGCAAACATTTAATAAGCTTTCAGTAATGTTTAACCATTAACAACAGTTATTATTTAACAAATACTTTTAATTCAGAATTACATTATTTCAAAAATTAAAAGAACTTTTTTGTATAGTTTGTATAATTAATTACATAGCTGGTAATTTTTGCATAATGCTATATCATACGTTATGATTCTAGAATATATGGATTATACTATTCTTTACCTTTTTAATGATATTTTACTTATCAAATAAAAAAGAGCAATTATTTTCTTTAGTTTTGATTACGCGGAGAACAAATAAATGCATTCTATGGTTTAAAACTTTTAACCTGATGCAGAGTAGCAGTTTAAAACTAATTATTTATGGGAAATTGATAACCTTATTGATGCAAATCATGTGCGTGCGTAAAACATCAAGAGTATTTATTATAAAAGATACATATTCGATCAAAATTATATTTAAATCAGGCAATAAATAATGTTCTATTTAGTAGTAGTAATATCTCGAAGAAGATTAAATAGGAATTTTAGTTATGATTGTAGCACACAAAAATTTTATTATCGGGATGAAGTCTCAGCAATAGACAGTGATATCCAGAAAATTTGGCAAGAATAAATATATATACTGCTATATTTATTGACTCAATTAAGTCAGCAGACTTAAAAGCTTTTTCTGTAAAAAAAAAAAGTGGTTTTCCATTGTTTAATGATTTAATTTTCAATATAATTAAACAAATATAATCATCAGTTTGTAACAATTTTTATCTCAATAATTTGATATTATCTAACTAAATTTAATGTATATATATCTATTTCTTTTTGTTTTAAATTATTAACTAATAATTTGCATTAAAGATTATTATTTATATTGCAAAACAAAACAAAAACGCGGAACTTATTTTAGTTCCGTATTTATCGTTGAGATTGTAGTGATTATCTTTTTTTTTTTTCAATTTTCACTTTCAAAGAGATTTTATCTTTTTTTATTTCTCAGTCTAATTAAGATATCTTTAAATTTATAGTAATAGATATAAAATCTATCCCCCAACTTTTATTGAACTAAACTCTCCAACATTGATTTATAGTTAATTATTCAAAACAGCATATACTTATCGCTATCCAAATTTTTATAAGGACGTACTGAAAGAACAAATCCGAAAAGAAAAGAAATAACTTCTTTTTAACCCAGATATTTATTTATATGTTTCGAGAATGTGTGATTATATGGAAGTATATGCATATGAAATTTAGTTATTCTATGTGTTTATATTTAAGCTCACCTGAAAAACGAAGGTTGATCCGAAATTCATGTATAGTCAAAAGGGATTGTCTGACTGTTTGCGATAGTGGATGATTGTTATATGGTAGAACTAAGACGAGGGATGGATGCATTGATACCTCCCCCCCCCAAAAAAAAGTATAATTTTAATTTCTTAGATATAAATTCACAGAATATGCTTAGGTAGAATATGAAAATTATATAAAAACAATGTACACTAATTTTCTGGGGAATATTAATATATTGATAAGGGAAGATTTGGCAACATAGACATGTAAACTTTGGAAAGGGATGATGTGATTTTCTGTGTAGATTGAAGTAGCTTATCGTGGACAGATCTCCTCATGGCAGGAACGGATTCAAATATAGGGAAGCCTAAAAAGTTCTGAGGCTTTGCTGCAAATGAGCCAGGACTGTTCTTACCAGAAGATAAATGCCAAATGGATATTTCACCACAGTGGTCAATTTCACCAAAGGCTTCATCAGGAAGCTACACAAGATGTGCACTGATCTGATTAGAGGGGGAAAAAGTGCAATCATCAGCTTGAAAGGCCTGCAGAAACAGACAAAGCTTAATGGATTATCCCTACATCCCATAGATACATTTATATTTCAATGATCCTACAACTCTTTCTACAGAATGTTCCTGTAGTATCCCAACTTCTTGCCCTTTAAGGAGATCACTCCCACAGACAAGCCTCCCCCTTTTAGCACTGGTTGGCTGGTAACCCTCATATCCCTTATCCTCAAATTTACTACTATTCCTAACAAGCCATCCTCAATGAAAATAAATTTCTGGGAAGCTTACTACATCCTTAATCCTGATGTTTCTGCAGAATCAACTCTTCTCTGGCTCAACAACCATCTGCTAATCAAGAAATTTAAGTGATGGTTCCTTGACCCCAAATTATTTGACTTCCTATTGAAGATAAACCTCAATGGCTAGCCTACTAAATACTTTCTTGTACATCACCAAGGATTTTCAAATATAGATTCCACTTGCACTCTATGCCTCAGAGAAGAGGAAAGTTCTCTTCACCTCCTCTACCAGTGTTTCCCTTCAACCCTACAGAGATCTTATAGCCTCCATGCTAAATAACAAAATGCCTTCCTTATCTACTCTCAGTGGCAATATACTGTGTGGATCCATCCCAGAGATACATCCATCAACATTCTTATTGTTTTTGCTATGGTACTGAAGCAATCAGTGTGTATGCACACACAGAGCTTCATGTTAGTTGTTGGAAATAGTATACGTCTATAGATTTTTAAAGCTTATATCTAATTTTTCATTTTTATTTGTTTGTTAAAGGGGATAATATACAGATGCATGTGTGTGTCTTGGTGAATGAGAGGGCTCATATATGTATAATGTCTTGTTTTATTGAAATGCATTTTTTATATATATTTAGAAAGAAAAATATATTTCCTTTGTCTTATATATTTGTCCTAAAGGGCAATTCTTTCATTGCGAATAACATTTTGATGGTTCTGTTGTTTTTTTTTTGTTTTTTTTAAACATTCCGAAAGATGTAGTTGCATGGAAGTGTTAAATTATTTTCTCATCTTTAAGGCCATTAAAAATGCAATTAAGATTTTTATACCTTGGTGTAGACAGAATTGTGTCAACTGATTTAAATCAAAGATCAATCCAGCGGTCTGTTTTCATTTCTAACCAAGGCAGTTATAGTATAGGTGTTAAAAAATATAGAATAACAAAGAGATGCTTAGCAAAAGTTTCTTATAAATACTGGACTAAATTTTCTAGAAGGCAGTCAAAAGAATCAAAGAATAAGACGTCAAAGTCAAGCAGTCAAAGAATAAAAATAAAGTTGTTGGCAGTGAAAAAAGCTTGTTCTTTTGAAGGCAAAAAGTTTTGAAGAGTAAAAGTGACTCTCTCTAAAAGACCAATTGACGATATTTAAGCTGAGAATAGATCATCGTTATGGTCTGTGAGTAAAAAAAAACTTTATCTTTCCCTTCTCTGAAAAATCTCCAGAAAAATGCATCTAAAGGAAGAAATACAATTGATCCCATGCGTGTGCCTGAAAGAAAATGGAGAACCAACTTCGAAGCCAGTCTATCCTGAGTCCAGTAAAGCCCAAGGTCAATCCTGATAATAAGTGAACCAGTAGGAAAATATCTGCCTCAATCAAAGTGACACAGTAATCCATGTATAAACTTTCAATCTTTAGACAATATTTATATCTTAAAAATGCCTTTTATAAAAGCTCGAGAACATTTAATTTCCTCAGATTTGATTTATAAAATTCGTAAAAGACTATCTTAAAAAAAATGTGTTTCAAAAGGACAGTTATATATATGAGTGTTTTAGTTTTTTATTATTGTTTTTTAACAAGTCATTTGAATTATAACTCCATTACTTATTAATGGTTAAAAAAAAAAAGAGTGTAATGTATAATTCTAAGTGGAACAAAAGATTATCATAGAGTTTATAAATACAGCTTTTATATGTTTTATTTTGAGATATGCCGGTATATGCCAATCTAGTCAAGTATGGGGACAAATGATATTATACTATTAACCCAATTTATGTATAAATTTGTTTGCTTTATCCCGAATCTAAAGTGGGAAAGGGGTAACGATTTTTATAATGGTAAAATAAGAAACAGTCAAAGTTAAATTTCTTAAATTGTGTCTAATTCTGGCTTAGTTAAAATGTCATTTATTTAAAAAAAAAAAAAAGGAGAGAGAGAAAAGAAATCACATATCTGTATAAAAAAATCCGCCCTCTTCCAGTATATGCATAATTACAGTACCTTATTAAAGAAATTTAAAAATATAAATGAGTGTTAAAATTATTTTATTTGATTTAGATTAAGATTCTTTGTGACAATTAAAAAAATGAAATAATATATCTATATGCGTTTATTTAAGTGTTGAAATAAAAATTAATAATAATAGTATGTTGTTTTTTTTTTAAATATAAAATGGGCAATATTACTTATTGCAAAGATATGTGTTCATCTCACTCTGTATATATATTTAGTGATGCATGCATTTGGGGAAAGAAATATCTCAGCAGTAGTATTTTTTTTGCCTCTTTAGCATTTTATGGTTAAGATTTATATTTGAAACACTTGGACGTTTTATAGCCTATAAGATATGGTTGTCTTAAATTTCCCCATTATTATTTATTAAATACAAGTTTAGGAAAATATCTATGTGATATAAGTTAATGCTTTTAATGGGCAAATATATCAGTGGTGCTTGATAGAATGATCTGTGCCTATATGGCTTTTAATAAAGAATATATGTTGAGTAATGCTATGCGGACTGCCAGACGGATATTTTACCGGTCTTGGCAAAAAATGGATAGACTCTATAACGATAGGGATTCAAAGCCCACGCTCTATTATTTCCTACACAAGCCAAGCTGAATGCGGACGTGTTATCATAGGAACATATATATATTACTGCTCGACAAAGGAAATTGCCCCATGTTTGCCAATGCTAATAATATAGCCAGCACAGGATTCAAACCCAGACGCCACTGAATGCTGTAATTAGATTTCTTAATCATACCTGTTGTTAATGCTGTGTGAAATAGATAAACCATATTTATCATATAACTATTAATAATGAAGGGAGCTAAAATTATGCTTTGGTCCATAACTCCTGATGGGAATACTAACAGTAAAATATAATAATAATAAATATATATATACTTAACTTCCCCTATGTATGTAAACACACACAAATTTATTATATATATTTATTTGGCCTCTAACTTAATATAACCAGGTATTGTGTTTGCTCTCCAAAATTGGCATATTAATTTTATAGTGGCATATTTCTTGATAAAATATTATCATTCTCAATATAAAAATTTGTTTTATGCTGACACGTAATAATACTGATTATTTACTAGGTGTGTAACTATCATTTCTGGTTAATTTATAATTATTGTTTTGATTCGCAATTGTTGTTGTCATGAACTGCAGTATGACTTCATTGTAATGCACACACACACACATCTAATACTGATGTTCATTATTGTAATTGTTATTTTAATGGTTCATAACCTTGGTTGTCATTATTGACAGGTGACTTCTTTGTAAAAAATCATACATGTATCCTAGTGATATCTAAATACTGTACTTTTATAAATAACCTATGGTTGAATATTGTAATTCTTTGTAAAAATCATATATTTATCCTAGTGATATCTAAATTCTGTACCATTATCAATAACTGATAATTAAACATTGTAATTATTATTTTTTTGATTTAAATGTAACCCCATAAGTAGATCATAATAAGATCCAAACATGGTTATTATTATTTATATTTTCTAATGAATTGTGTTAATAAATTGTATATATCTATACCACTGTCATGTCATTTCCTGGTTCATCATATCCACTCAACCACATCCACACTTGATTAAGTCATATATATATATATGTATCCAAAACCTATGAAATATTAAAAAATAATATTTTGAGCTATATCAAAGTATTTAGTGAGTATCTTAGATTAAATTAATAAAGTCTAGTGCAGGATAGGCTAAGTTTGAATTGAGAGTCCTTGTTTCTACCCTGACCACCGGGACCGAAGAAAAATGATGACCATTAGTAGCATCAGGAGCGTTGGTTGGATAGTGGAGATTTTGGAGCACTGGAAAATAGGTTAAAGCTTAGTACTGTTCCGCGACTACCATATCCCGAACATACTGGGTTTGAAGTACTTTTTCTAGATCTCTGAATCTTGTTGTCTGATCACATGATTCTGACTGTTACAGTACACCCAGTGCTGGCTCACCTTTAACCATGTACTGGAGCGTCCGCTTAATTTATATATTGATGAAATGGAAATTCAGAAAACAGACCAGAATTTGATCCCCTCCTACATTTATGATGCCACATGGAAGCTAATTGATTTGCCTCCCAAAAGCTGATCCCTTTCATACCTGAATAGAAATCACCTATCCTGGAAATGATTAGGGGCTGATTTGTATGCATTCATTTGGAATTGATTATGATTTGCTTTACTCCTCAAGAATATTGCCCAGACCCTGAGTATATGATATTGACTTCCATTCTGAAGGGTTGGTTTACTTATACAAAGCTGTGGCTTTGCATGGAGAATAGTTTAGAATTATCTATGTACATTTCAAGATATGCAAGCTTAGTCACTTACCACCAAGACACTAAATCCCAGGCTCATTCCTTTGCCTCTATGCATCATATTAGTCCTTATAGACTGTGTCATGCAAAATGTGTCAATATTGAACTGCTACTTCTCTGAATACCATTTAATGTATCATATGTCTAATTTTATCATAAACTGTAACCAAATTTTAGAATAAAATATTCTATATTTTTATAAAAATGAAAAATAAAAACAATGTACACTAATTTAATCCTCATTTATTTATTTTAAGTAAATGATAAATGAATTGATTTTGAATTGTTTATGAGTTTTTATGTTGTGAATATAGGCAATAGAAAATTATGATTATATATTAAAATAAAGATCAGCATACGTAGGCTAATCATTCATTGGAGTGTGACATCAATAATGAAGTCCTTATCACATTGACCACATTTTTTTTTTACTGTCAGCTGCATTGATACTCATCCAAGTAATTTATATCAACTTGGATTTTTTGTTCTCTAGCTAAGAATAGATTGGCACCCATTTTCTGACCATTGTTAGATGGTTTGCTTGATTGATTATAAAGTATTATAGGGTTGAACTCTTCCATAAAACAAATAGCGTTATAATAATTAATTTAATTTTAAAGAGATTGAATTAACTCCAGATTTAATTTTATATAAAAATAATGTTAAATAATTGTTATTTGAAAAAAGAAATTTCTGATATGGCAAAGTTGGATTTAATTTTGATGTTTCCACTCCCCTTCCCCCACCACTACCCCCATTGCATCAATTAAAAATTTATATGATGTCAGAATCAAAATTATAATTCTCTGCTTTCTTCCCATGGTTGTCTTTTCCTGTTTATGTCTACGCTATTTTGTGATTGATGTATATATTTATCAGAGGGTATAGTATGTGTGGTATGGATGTAAATGTATAAAAGATTAAATTATGATGATTAATATTGAGAGAGAAAAATTAAACTGATAATTCATAATGAAATAATACAACAAATAAATTTGGTAATGATAAAATTTTTATAATTAAATGGCAATGGATTAAGTTTTTAACTACAGAAATAATACGATGAACAATGAGATTAGAGTTGATATATATTTATAAACTGATTGTTTGGTGGATAAAACTAAAATGGCAAACTACTCAAACTCTCACATCTGACATTTGGCAATTTTAGTAAATAAGTATCTTCTTAGTCACTGTTTTTATGTGGGTGTTTGGAGAAACGTGTTTCATTCATTGGATTATTTAACTTTTAATTATGTATGGTTAACATTTTTTCTCTGCATAATAATTTTAAATGCATATCCAGAAAAAAAAGGGTTCTATTCGATTTAACAGGAATTGTCGCCTTGAAACAAAACATTTAATATTAACACAGAAAATGGAGATCTCTACTAAAAATTTCCCCTCTGAAAATGTAGCATGTGATACAGAGTATGCTGGGATTTTCAACAGAAACGCTAATAAATGTATTTTTTTTTTTATAATCAACTTAAACCAAAAAAAAAAAAAAATGCTAATAAATGTATTTTTTTTATAAACAGCTTAAACCAAAAAAAGAAAAAGAACAAAAACCACAAAAAAAAAATTACATATTAATTATGAGACTTTTATTAGGTTTTTATCCTGGTGGAACCATTTCTTCTATATCATTAAGCATGGCAGAAAGAAATCTGGACAATAACTGAAAATGTCAAAGTATTACAAAAAAAAAAGATCATGTTGATAAAGATAAAACATATTTCTACACGTATATTTGTAGGGTTTATTTCCTTTCAATTTGATGTCATCATGACATTACACATTTACTGTGGGCATGAAAAGGTCTCCTATCTCCCCTACATTGCAGCTCTAATACCAAAATACTGACAAAATTAATATGAGGCATATTAGCTTTTTGGCTGCAGTTTGACAAATGGAAAAGTTAAAAAATTATTTAAAATAGACAAGTTTGATTTTTTTTTTTTGGACATTACTATTCTTAGCTTAAACTAAAATTATTATTTTATTCACATTAACCTTTGGAGCACTAATTATTTTATTTGCCGAGTGAGGTAAAAGTCTAAGCTTTTAATTGGTCAATTCACCAAACTCACAAATTCAAGCATCAAAATATATTCATCTTTTAATATTATATTCACTTTAGATTCACTTGTAAAAAGTGTATTAATATTTTGTCAGGGTATGAAAGTGAACAAAAGTTTTTTCAAAAATAAATTTTTATTTATAATTATAAAAATATTCGCTAGTGGAAAAAATAAAACAAATGTTACTGACCAATCAAAAAGTTTTGATGACGTCATGGTTTCTTTCCCAATTTTACGTTGCGTGAATAAATAAATAATTTTTGCTAACGTCTTAACTATTTTTCTAAAATAATTTTATTTTTAGCATATTTTATCAAAATAATTTATAATATGTCAAAAAATACATCAAAAACTCTTTTTAAAATGGTCTAAAACATTCGTTTATCACTTTTGAAATGAAAGAAAAGAAATCTTAGCAGTTTAATTTTGACAAGCAGCTTTCTTTGAACTTGATGGTTACAGCCAATCAAAATGGAGAACGTCCAGCCTACTTCTTTTGTTATAATTTTGACGTCAGTTTTATTGATTTTTTACTTGTAAAATAATTCAAGAGAGGAAGAATTGAAGGATGTAGAAGTAAAATTAAAATCATTAGAGATAAAATGTGAGGAGATAAAGGAATTATTGAGTAGGAATGATAAGGAAGAAATAGATAAGGAGGACCAGAAGATATTAGAAAATGTTATGGATAGAGCAGAAAAAGTAGATTATGAAACAGTATTGATAGGAGATTCACTAATTAGAGAATGTGGGGATATAATTGCAAGGGAAAATAGAAGTAGGTATGTAAGAGTATGTTTGCCTGGAGCTAGAATTAGGGATGTAGCAGATAAAGTTAAAAAACAAGGTAGTAGAGATGTATATGTTATGGTGGGGACTAATAATTTATTAGAATCATCAGAGAGAATAATGGATGAGTATGTAGATTTGATTAGGAATTTGATTATGATTAAAGGAAGAGTAGGAATAGTTGGATTATTACCAAGGTTTGACAAGAGTTATTTGTTAGATAGGGCATGTTCTATAAATGAGAGATTGAAAAAATTGTGTGAGAGAAATAATGTTATGTTTGTGGATGTGTGGGATTGTTTTATTGGAAAGAGAGAGTTATATAGTAAAGATGGGTTGCATTTAGGAAAACAAGGAAGTGAAGTTTTAGGAGTTTGATTTATAAAGAATTTTTTTCGGGAAACTTATAAAGGGGGGTGGGTTTTTAAATTGTAATATTATTAAAAAGAATGGATGGAATATAAGAAGTAAGCAAAAGGAATTTGATTTTGATATAAATATAGATATGGAGAAGGAATGGGTTTGTAAAATTAATGGTAAGAAAGTAATTTATAAATGTAATGGAGAAGAAAAATTAAAAGAATTTATAAAAGAGTAGTTAGGAAAGAAGAAATTGTTAAAATTGGGTTTTTGAATATGCAAGGTGGTAGGAAACCAGAAAAGTGGATGGAATTAAATAAAACAATTGAAAATGAAGAGCTTGAGGTATTAGCAGTAGTGGAAACACATTTAAGAGAAGAAGAAGAACCTATTTTGGAACAGTTGGTATGGCAGGGTATAAATAGAAAAGAAAAAGGGGTGGTGGTATAGGTGTTATATCAAAAAAATATTTAAATATTGTTAAATGTCAAGAACACTTGTGGTTTGAAATAAGGTTAGGTAGACAAGAATGGATGGTGGCTATAGTTTATATAGCTACTGGAGATAGTCAAATTATATTGGAGTGGAATAGTAACATATATGAATGTTTAGTTAAGGATATACAAAGTTTTAAAGAAAAGGGAAGAGAATAATGGTTATAGGGGATATGAATGGACATATTGAAGAAATTGATGATGTAGATAATAAAAATGGACAGCTTTTGAAGAATTTTTGTCAGAAAGTGAATTTGAGTATTGGAAATTTATTAAATATTTATGAGGGACAATACACATGGTCCAGAAATAATATATTTCACACAATAGATTATGTATTGGTAGAGAAAGAGGGAATAAATAAAATACGGAAAATTAAGGTATTTGATAATGAAGAAAAAGTATGCACTAGTGATCATAATTTCATTGTAATTGAAATGGTTAGTAATGTGATGGAGAATAGAAATAAAAGTAGAAATAATAGTGAAAGATGTGGATGGAGAGTAAATGATAAGAATAAGTTGGAAGAGTATAAAATACAAGTTGAAGAAATAATGGAAGAGTGGGTTGGGGATGAGTATAAGGATTGGTGTAAGGAAGTAGAAAAAGTTGCAAATAGGGTTTTAGGTGAGAATATTGAAAAGAATAAAAGTAATAAAAAAATTAAAATTAGTAAAAGTGTAAAAGAAAGGAAATAAGCATGTAGAGAATATAAGTGTGCTATTAAGAATAAGGAAAGTGAAAAAGATATTAATGCTAAATGGGAAAAGTACTTAGAAAAGAAGAAGTTGGCTAAAATAGATATTTATAGAGAGAGAATGAAATTGAATAGTAAATTGTTGGAGGATATTAATAAAAGTGGAAGAGATGGAAGTAAAAAATTTTGGAATTATATTAAAAGGAGAAATGTAGGGGAGAGAGAGTTAGTATTACTAGATGATGAGGGAACTGAGTGTAGTTCTAGAGAAGATTTAGAGAGAATCTTAAATAGTTATGTAATGAATATAGAAAAGATGTTAGATGTGAATGATAGAATATTAGAAAATATGAAAGAATATAGTAATGGGAATATTAGTTTTTCAGAAAATGAACTAAATGAGGTAGAGAAGAAATTGAAAAGTGGGAAGGCAAGAGGTTTAGATGGATGGGCAGCAGAGATGGTAATGAATTTAGGATATAGGGCAAAAGTAAAGTTATTATCCTGTTTTAATAAAATGGCACAGAATAGAGTTTTCCCAAGTAGTTGGAGTAATACAAGAGTAAGGTTATTATTTAAAGGAAAGGGTAAGGATCATAGAAAGTTGAATAATTATAGACCGATAGCGGTAACATCAGTTTTATATAAAGTTTTCTCATATATGGTGGCTAGTAAAGTTGTAAAATGGATGGAAGGGAATAATGTAGTGGGGGAAATGCAAGGAGGTTTTAGATTAGATAGGCGTATAGGAGATAGTTTATTTGTAGTTACACAACTTATGGATATGAGTAGGAATGCAGATAAACAGTTATATATGAGTTTTATAGATATAGAGAAGGCATATGATAGAGTAAATAGAAATAGATTATGGATAAGTTTAGCAAATTTGGGAATGGATGAAGCTTTAATAGATATTATTAAGAAATTATATGAAAATAATTATTATATATATCAATTAGAGAATATAGAATCAGTTAAAGTTAAAAATGGTGTGGGACTAAGGCAAGGATGCCCTATGTCACCTATTTTGTTTGTGTTGTATTTGAGTGAAATGGAAAGAGCAATAGAAAGATTAGGAAGAGGGATAGAGATACCGTTAATAGGTAGTAAGGGAGTATATATTTTGTCAGGTCTTTTTTGCAGATGATATATTTTTGTGTGCAGAAAAAGAGAAGATATGGAAGTTATGTTGAGGACATGTGCAAGGGTGGGTAAAGAGATGGGGATTAAATTTAGTGAAGAAAAATCAAATATAATGATGGTTAATACTGAGGAAAGAGAAGATGTAGAATTTTTATTGGGAGATATTAAGTTAAGTGTGGTGAATAGATATAGTTATTTGGGAATTATTTTAAGTAATCAGAAAAATTATTTGGATGAATGGGAGAAAAAATTGATAAATGAAGCAAAGAAAAGAAAGGGATTGATAAAGAAATTAACAGTATTTTCATATAATAAATATGATGTAGCTAGAATTATATGGAAAGGAGTTGCAGTAGCAGGGTTAACATATGGTAATGATGCATTATATGTTAGTAAAAGATATTAGATTATTTAGAAAAAGCTCAAAGGGAAGTAGGAAGACATGCATTGGATGCAGAAGTATGGACAGCAAGGGAGGCAATTCAAGGAGAAATGGGATGGTCAAGTTTTCATATGAGAGATGCAAAAAGTAAAATGAAAATGTTTGGTAGATTGCAGTTTATGGATAATAAAAGAATAGCTAAAATAGTATTTAATTGGGTTATGAGTAAAGGGCAGGTAACAAGATGGGTGAGAAAGGTAATGCGGTATGCAAAAGATTTGGATAAAGAATTTATATCAGTATATTTGTACAAAAGATGGGATGATTGTGTTAAGAGGATTATTGAGTGTTATAGTAGTAAGGAATGGGATAAAAGAATAAATTTATTAATAAAGACTAGGGAGTTAGAGAGATGGAGAAATAGTATGGAGAGTAAAAAGAGTTTAAATATATATAGAAATAAACAGAATATTAGGTGTGAGTTAATATATGATAATAGTAAGGAAAGTAGTTTATTGTTTAAGGCTCGAACAGGATCTTTAGCTACAAAAGAATATACATGTAAATGGAAAAATATGGGTGATTTATTTTGTAAATTATGTAAGGAAGGAATTGAAAATATTAGGCATTTGTTAATTGAATGTAAATGTTTGAAAACAGAAAGGGTACATATAATGAAGTTGTGGAAAAATAAATATGAAAAGAGTGATTATACAGAAAGTGAATTATTGGTTTTTATGCTGGGTTTGGGAAAAGATAAGGGGGATTTAGATATAAAGGTTATAGAGTTGACAAAAATTATGTTGTGGAAATGGGATAGAGCAGATTATGGGTAAATTTAGAGTGGGGAATGTAAAAGAAAGTGGCTAACAGGTTTATCTGGGCTTAATTGCTGAGATATTCTTGACTTCGTTTAAGGAGAAGCCATAATACATCACATCACATCACATAACCTTTAAAAAGCACAAAATCTTTACCGTAGCATTTAAAATAATGAAATTCAAGCTACTTGAATCGGCTTCGAGTCATCTCATAAAAATCTCGGAAAAGATTAATAGATGAGTAGAATCTTTTAATTCTAGAAAAAGAAAATAAAAGATAGAAAAACAAAAATGAGAACAACAATGACTATACAAACCAATTCTTGAACTACAAATATATCCATACACATCACATGTTGGTCCCAAAGTCTATTTATTTGACATATTCCAGTGTTATCTTTTAACTTGGGGGGGGGGGGGGGGCAGACTAGAACATTTTTCCTAATTGTAGTTCATTAGTATATTATTTATATCTTCTCAATGAAAGCGATTAGCATTTCTTAAAATGTCTTAAAATAATTTTCATAATGTAAATAGGATCTGTATCTCCCATGAAATCCATATTTTTATTCACTATAAGTATATATTTTTAGAAAGTCTATTACTATTCATTTACTTTATATAACTAATCTATTATTGATGTACCTCTAACAAGTGAAGAACATATTGAATGATTTTTATAGCAGAGCGTCCACATCATCGTCATCATTTTCAACCTTTATCAATCCATTGCATTATGATAGTTTTTTCAAGTTTAATTCTGGTTTCTTCAGTCTAGTAGCCCTTCACAATCCCATAGCCTTTTCCATTACACAACAAACTTCCTTATTTCATCTATATGTGGTTCCTTTTAGTTTTTTACTATATCTTGGAGTTATATTTAAAACTTCTGTTATTCATTCATTATCATCTTTTTTAGCAATACGACCTGCTCAGCTCTATTTCAGTTTTAATTTTTCCATATACTTCGTTTTCAGCCTCTTTTTGATACTCCTAATATATATGTCGTCATACTTTATTGAGTGGTCTGAAATCTCTGTATTGTTTTTCCATTAACTTATGTCTCAAATCCATAAGTAAGAACTGGAAAAACACATCTACTAAAAATCTTCCATTTCAGACTCATAGACATATGTATTAGTATTAAATAATTACAATCTTCATCTAAAGAACTTCATTCATATAATAATCATACATATAATAAACTATAAATACAATATTCAAAAAAATATATAAAACTTTTTATTAGTAAGACGATTTATATATACGTTTTAATTTTTATTAGTAAAACAATTTTTTTTATTTTTTTAATAACGAAACTTTTTAATAGTGTTTTTCAAATTAGCTTAACTCGTTTATTATAATGTAAATATGTATCCTGGTTATAATGTGTGTGGAGAAGCGGGGAGGGATTGAATAGTGTTTCAACCCCAATACTGTATTGCATCATTATGATTGCAAAGCTTTGATAAATGCACAATATGTTTATTATTATTAATTATTTTATATTTAGTATATAACATAAATCCAAATTTTTATAAAGAATTATATAGAACGTTCGTTTTATTGCGTAACAAATTAATAAAGATAACACTTTTTATAAGTAAATAAACATTGTTGAAATAATCCTCTTTTTTCCGTCTTTACTCACATTTGATATTTTTAAAGGGCAAAGCTTTTAGTATATAGTTTATCCTTTTATTTTAAATAGCTTTATGTATTCTTAGTATTGATATCTTAATATATTATGAACTTGTCATTTAAATTACTCCCTCGTGCTTTATTCAAAAATTATAAGATTATCATTCTTTTTATCTGTGTTTTTTTTTTTTACTTTCTTCTTTCTCCCGCTATTGTTTTTTTTTTTAAAAAAAAAAAACAAATAAAAGTTTAAAAACATACAGTGCTACTAATCTATTATTAATTGAAATGTTGGCAAATTATCTAACTGCTGCAACTCATCCAACTACTTTTATGTGTTTTTTTTATTATTATTATTTATTAAACATTTTATAAAGTTTTAATGCAGTTTTATTGGTTTTTATAATAAAAAATAAAGTAAATTATCGAATGGTTTTATTGCTGGAGAGTTCGTAAGAAATTCGAGCTCTGGAAGTACCATAACTGGAACCGATAGGGCAGGATGTAATGCAGTGGTAGTTTATATAGTTATCGTAAAACTCATTTCTACAGTAGTTTTTTTTTTTAGTTAGAATGGCCATATTCGTTTCCTAATGGTTGTTTATTATTATTATAGATACTTTATTATATTGTTGTTGTTTTTTTAATGGTAAAGTTTTCATAAGAAAATAAATATGATATAAATAATTAATAAAATTCAAAAATAATAGTAATGTAAGCAATAGTAGTATTTAAAAAAGCTTTTATTTAGTTTCTATATTTGCTAGTCGTCCTGCTAATAAATTAAACTGATTATTATAAGAGTTCCATTCATTTATGATGGTGATATTGTTGTTTTGTTTTTTTTTGTTTCATATGTCAAATGCGTTGACTGGGAAGCGAACCCGTGCCAGCTGCTTGGAAGGCAGCTATGCTAACCGCTAGGCCACCAATGCCTTTTGTTTTCTTAGAGGAATGGTTTTATTTTATAATTTACAAAAATATTTCAATAATCAGCATTTTGTAAATTTAGAAGCAAAGAGGATGCACTTTTATTTTAATGACTTGAAGTTATAAAGTTATCCTATATTCATCATCATCATCAACCATTATCAATCCACTGCAGAATGAAGGTCGCTCCAAGTTCAATCCATCTTTTCCTATCTTTAGCTTCTTTTCTCCACATCACCCCTGCACACTTTCTTATTTCATCCATCCATCTCACATGTGATCTCTTTCTGGGTCTTTTACAATCTCTTGGAATCCAGTTCAAAATTTCAATTGTCCATCTATTATCATCTCTTCTAGCAATATGTCCAGCCCAACTTCACTTCAGTCTTTTAATTTTTTCAATGAGTTATCCTTTATAGAGTCACAGTCTTAAAAGTCGAAAATAAAATTGAGTTAATACACATTTCTACTTATTACTAATTTTCATTTCAAATATTTTCCACCATCACTAATAATGGGTTTTTTTTTCATACCTCAAGTAGCAGCTATATATATTTTTTCAAACATTGGCACATACATGAGTTAGTTACATTGACCAAATTGATAAAAACAATATAGAATGACTTTGACTTATAAATCTGATCTTGTAAATACAGATTTATAGAAATAATTTTTAGAATTATATAAAGTGTAAATCATTAAAAAAATTGTGATATACAAGTCTATATAACACTCAATTTCATGTGTCTTGTGTTATATAAATATATTTTCGATATATTATAATGTTTATTTCCATTTGTTAAGAGTATTTTCATATTCTGCACCCTGACTAATGTTAAACATATACTGGAAGAGAAAATCAGTCTTATACCCAATTTGATTTATGGAAACAGTCATGGAAAAGTAAATTATTTAAATAAATTGAAAACTAGTTGTATATAAATCTTGCCTTGATTTCCAATACCTATGATGAATTTTCTATAACAAAAATTATTTTTATAGTCTAAAGAATTTTTATCAGTTTATGGAAATTTCTAAGATTTGACTTATAAATTTGAATGAAGATATTGATATGGCAGAATATTGAAAAAGTTGCTTTCGTTATCATGATTAGTGTTGGGAGAAAATTTTAAAAAACATGAATTTGTTGCTGATATTTTTTTGACTTCCATTAAAATAATTTTCAAGTTATGTCGGGAAGATGCTGTGAATCCTTGGGAGAGTGTCTTTTTTTTTTCAATTTTATCATCTCCATTTTTCATGATGAGATTAATGATCTACAACATTGGAATATTATAAACATTTATCAAATCCGATAAAATACTTGATGATCTCTAAAATAACACTAAATTTATGATTCAAGCAAATTATTCAATTACATTACTGAAAATATATTTATTGCAGTAGATAGCAGTGATATTTCATAAAAATTACCGCAATCTTTTCCTTTCTTTATTTTTATAAATTGGAAGAGTAGTATCATTCTCAGTTAGATTAACAACTTAATGACTTGACATATTCCAGTGAAATTACTATTGAAGCAATTATATTGTTACCATCATGTTTTAATTCTTTTCTGGATATTTCATCTAGACATGCAATCTTTCTGTTCTTAAGATTAAATCACAAAAAGTTGATTTGAAAAACTTTTCAAATATTAAAATGATTATACTTTAAAGATGAATTATTTTACTGCTCGTACTCTCATGCCAAAAAGGACATATTTTTATATTTTATTTATTAGAAATATTTTGATTGTTTTAAAACATTTATTATGACTATATCATAAAGATAAAATAAAAGTAAAATATATTATTTTATCTTCATATCAGTTTTAAATGTTTGTTCCGTTTAATGTTTTTTTTATTAGGGACATTTTATTTCTAAAATGACATCATATATATATAAAGGTAAAATAAATAAATCTAAGTAAATCATATGATGTAAAATATTATATAACAGCAATATTATATATAATAACAATAATTATATACATAAAAGCTCTTTTCAGAAAATCTCAATTTTTGCTCTTTTTAATACATTGGAATTATTTTACAACTACGATTTACATTGCCTACATAGCGACATAAATAAATAAATATTTCCCTGCGAGAGAAGAAAGTCTCCAGTAGCAACCATTTAGGAATAATGAAGATGATATTATTTTCTAGGCTTGTCATTTGCTGAGTTAAGAAGATTTTTAGCAAGTTTTTATTTTATTCTGTTGTTAAGAATAGATGGATAACCATTTACTGACCAATATTGGATGGCTACTTGGTTTGACTGCAGATCAATTAATTGAAAGAAAAATCTTATGTTTAGAATTTGGAAAAACAGTGTAAATTTTACCCAGAAGAATTTGAACCCTAAGAAGAATTTAATTTTAATAGAAACTGATGATATATTATTGGTTTAATTTTCGTAGTTATTATTAATTTTGTTGTTATCAATTATTTGAATATTATTCATGTAAATTTTTATATCCATTTTTCTATGGGTTTCGTTACTTTTCATACATATTTTGTTGTTATTTTTTCAGGAACTGTAACAGTTTGTTCAATTTGTAATTGATGAGTATTTCTGTTTTCGTCTAAATAAATAAATCAATCACAGGATAACATATATATATATATTCTATATGGAAGAGTTCTAATCATCTAAAAACATTTTCTGATAGTCTGTTTATCAATCAGATTATATAAAAGTGTCACTACTTTTTATTATTTCCAAAATCTAAAATCTGAAATTGTACGTTAGAAATGCAATGTATATATAGACGATAAATATTATAACATTTATAAATCTTGTTGGTTTCTTTTTGGCACATCTATATATTATAGGAATCCGAATACTATGTATATTTGTATACACATATATATATATAGTATACTAGATTTGTTTATACATATAATTAATAGTAAATTATAAATAAGTATTAAAGTTAAAAATTGATATATACATATAATTTTTATCATTGTATAATCATACAGGTGTTTGGTAATAAAGCAAAAATATTGCTGTAGATGTTATTTAGTAATTTAAGTTTCCATCCTTTTAATGTTAGATTTAAAACAGTAATCACATTGATTAACTTTATATAGTTTTCTGCCTTTTTACGTTATTATTTCTATCATTCATTTGTATTTTATTTTATAAGAATTTGTAAAGAATACAATCTAATTATGCCTTCGGGGCACTCATTTTTTATTCACTTACGATTATTATTATTCTGACAAATTATAGTAATTGAGTTGTTTAATACAAATTCATTAATGATTTTTATTTTAGTTTATTGATTATTATTATTATTATTTTTTTTTTGGTATATATACATGTTGCTAGAAGAGATGATAATAGATGAACAATTGAAGTCTTAAACTGGATTCTAAGAGATTGTAAAAGACCCAGAAAGAAACCACATGTGAGATGGATGGATGAGATGAGAAAGTGCGCAGGGGTGATGTGGAGAAGAGAAGCTAAAGATCGGAGATGGATTGAACTTGGAGAGACCTTCATCCTGCAGTGGATTGATAATGGTTGATGATGATGATGATATATATATATTCCTACATATATATATGCATATGCATACTTATATCATAGTCATATAGTTTTCTTGTTTTACTTTAGAAACTGCATTTTAAGCAGCAACTTTCATTATAACATCTTTTTTTAATTTTATTCTTATTAATTTTTTTTAAGGCTTTCTTGACCTGTTTCTATCCACATTTATTTTTCCATTTTTTCTCTCTATATTTTGTTTTTCTTTTTGTCTTTCTTTAATCATTTTGATTTAAATATATTTTGTATTATTTTTAGCTTTGATGATATAGTAAATTTTTCATATTTCACAGTACTACATTATATTTCAGTCTTACTTATATCTATATGTGTGCATGTTTGTGTGTGTATACAATCACAAAAATGTATAATTAAAGGGGATTTGAACCACACTTTCAAGCTTCCTTCAGTCATCCACTCCATCTTATACAACGGATACACATGACCACATACATGTGAAAAAGATAAATTAATTCCAATATAAGTATTTCGTGCTAGTTGTAGCATATATATATATATTGAAGATAATTTTTTTTTTACATGTGGATGACTAAAGAGAGTTTGAAACTCAGGTTGAGATCCCTTTTTACAACTAACTTATACTTACATTTAAAATATTAAAAAGGTTTAATATAAATTAAAATTCACTTAATGTGATTTTTGATCTTTCCTCCTAGTAACTATGTTTGAATAGTTACTTCAACTTTTTTTATAGTGTATGGATATTCTGTTTTAATTTATTACTGTTTCTTTTGTATGTTTTTTTAATATATTTGTATTATTTCAAATAAAGTGTGGAAAATAGTTTTAAAAACATTTCTTTTTTTTTTTTCAGATTTAAAAATTACATAATTCACATTTGCATAACTTTGTCACAAATTGTTCCCATGGAATAACATTGTTTTTGTATACTCATTCGCTCTGTGCAGATTGTGCTTTTTAATCCTTTCATACTGGGGGGGGGGGGAGGGTTGATAATCACTAGTGATCATTTGAATTATATTTTCATCTTTTTATTTTACCAATTAAACTTTTATTTATTATATTTCAATAATTTTTACTTTATTTATTAAAAATATAAATTTATAAATGAAAAGCATTATAAAAATAATATTTGAATTTTGCAAATATAATAAAAAAAGTATAATACGCTGAAATATGTAATCGGATTAATAGTTTTTGTTCTTTTGCAGTTGTTGATAAAAATATTTTATGAATGAAATAAACTGTATTTTAATTTTATTTCTAAAACTTGAACAAATTCTTATTAAGATATTACAAAGCAATGAAATTCTGTTTTAAAATATAAAATTCCACTTACAATTATTTAAAAATGATAAAAATAACTGTTATAATGATTATGAAGATTGTTTCTTTTTCAACCAATCACAATTTACTGCTTTATCATTATTACATTTCTCTTGTTGTGGGGTTTTTTTTTTAAAAAAAAAACATTTTCAAATAAAATTTCAATGCAATCATAAATATTTTTGTCTTAAAAAATATTTTGCAAATATTGTGCAAAAATTATCTTAAATATATAAGTAAACTAAGAAAAATATACATTTTTTTCATTTCAGTGACTAACCAAAGAAGAGCACTTGCAAATGCTCTCTGGGTTCAAAAACAATGAATCTATCAATCAGCAGTGTTGTTGGCTCACTTTTATTAGGTTCTCATGATAATGATTTCTTCAGATTTTTTAAAAATTAATAAATCTATATATGTTAATCCCATTTTCTACCATCAAATGAGCACAAAACCAGCAAATTAATGCTACAGATAGCCACAAGAAAGCAAATTTTAGTTGAAAGTAACAACAATACCACTACTCATATGAAGATTTTCATTGGTACACATAACTGACTTAGAGATCTCTTTTTACTTTTATTTATGATTTCTCATAGAATACTGTGATGTTGATGCTATTCTACAGCTTTAAATTGTTTTTTTTTTATGATGATTTATAATCTTTGGGCTAAAAAGATTAGTTAAACTGTTATGTTGACTAATGACATCTTCAGGGTTTTTTTGTAACTAGTAAATCAATATTACATGCTAAGAGTGGCTTATAGAATGTAAGTTGAAAGAGCTTAACATTGGTTGATTTTTTTGAAAATGAATATTAAGAACTGCCCAATCTATTGTTTAAAAGAAGTAGGAAAAAAACTGTCCTAATTTCATAACATTTTAATTAAAATTATTAGAAATAAAATATATTTGTCTTTCACATAGATTTTTTTCTCCAAATATGTCTCACTTTTAAAAGTACAAGTTAAGAAACTTAAATTAAAATTTTTTTGAAGCTGCAAAAAATGCAGCATGTAAACAACTTTTTACCTCTCTTAAATATGTAATCTGTAGGAATATGATCAATCTTGGAACATTCTTGTTTAAATACATTACCCAGAATTATTTGTAAGCAGACTTATAATATGTAATTTTTAATAAACTTGCAAATACGATTTTACTTTTCATTTATCAAAAGCCATTCATTTAGTCTGATAAAAGAATTTCTTTCATTTGACTTCCAGCTGTATATATTGGGGAAAAAAATCAACATTGACATCTGAAAATGCTGAAATATATTATTAGTGGTGATCTTAGTTTACAAATTAATCAAGCCAGATTAACATCGGCTTGTTTAGTTTGTGAACTAAGATCACCATTAATAATTTGTTTCAGCCTTTTCTGATGTCAGTGTTGATTTATTTACAATGCATATGCTTGGAGGTCAGATGAAGAGGACTTCTCCTGTTAGTAGACTGAATGAATGGTCATTAATAAATGAAAAGTAAAATTCTATTTACAAGTTTATTAAAAATGACTTATTATGACTCTGCTTAATGTATTTGAATGAGAATGTTTTGAGATTGATTATATTGTCTTACCACTACATATTGCCCAGTTTTTCTGGTTATGTTTTTATTTTATGGAAGAAATTGGAACTAAAGTAAATATTGATTTGTTAGTTTTAAAAAAATCTGAAGAGGTTAGTATAATCTAAAGAGAAAATATTGCAAATGAGTTGATAATGCTACTGATTAGTAGATTCTTTGAGAAAGCAGTTGCAAGACTATTTATTTAATTTCTCTTCTATTGTTGTTATCAACCAGCCAAAAATGTAAATTTTTCATAGTTTATTTAAGTATTTATGATTATTTTTACCAAGTATTTTTTGTAGTAGTTATAAAAAAATATTTTTTTATGATTATAGATTTTATTTGAATGTATTTTATTTTTTAAAATACAAAATTAAAAAAAGTTGTAATAGCATTAAAAATGAAACTATAATTAACTAAGTATGAAGTCTTTTTTTATGTGCATGCACATGTTTTAAATCATTAGAAAAATCACTACAGTATATCTATATTTGGTAAATTTTGATTTCAAGTGACAAACTCACTCCACCCACAATTTTGATAGGATCCACTTCTGAAAAATACATCAATGATGGTTACTAATCATTTATTAAACTAGAGATTGACTGTAGCACAGATAAACTTTAAACCTCAATTAAAGATTAATATATCTGATTTTGACACTTGAAAATCAAAATGTAACAATTTAATCAATTTACTATTCATAAATACTCTTCATGTAATATCTACATAAAAAATGATGTCCTGGACCTACTGATGAGTGCTGGTTCTGCATGAAATGCATCTTGGAAGTCATTTGTCTTTTATTGTATCTTTATTTATATGATTTTAAAAGAATGTGTGGAAGTGTGGAGGTTATTTAATATATTTTATATCTATATTTTTACTAATAAGATATCAATGCCATTTTCCAATCTTGTAATCACATGAAACAATTTAATGTTTGTCAATATATTAATCTTAATTAGTCAAGCTTCATTTATCATATATCTTTTCTTATTATATTCTATTTAATAAAAGGAAAGGATTAAAATTAGTAAAGTTTATTCTTTTTTTTAAAAAAAAAATTAGTACTTTTGTCTTTTTCATCATATTTTAATAGTTTGATCACTTAAAAATTTTTATGAGATTTGTGACATTTTCAATTTTAAACTTATTGAGATTCTTTGCATTGCTCTTCCTTATATTTAAAATTTTTATTATTATTGAAAAATTGTGCGCTGACATGTTTTTATTTGTTTTGCTATTAGCATATATCCAAAGTTGATTATCGTGATTAAAAAATAATCTTTAGAAATGGTGATGATTATTATTTTGTGTGTTTTTTTATTATTTTAAATTAAATTGTTAGATAATTATGGTAGATACAGAATCTGGTTGGCTGAGTTACTGGCATGACTCCAGACTGTTCCTTTTATGGGGGGGGGGGGTCTTGAAAAATCATTTACTCTTTTAACAATTCGAAAGTAATTAAATTTAATAGTAAACACATCCTTCAAATGTATTACAGATGAAAAAATTATTATATGCCAATCTTAAAAATATTGAAGCTGTTGCATTTATTAATCTATAGTAGAGTTTAATTACATCGTAGAAAAATGATAAGCGTTTTTTTTTTTTGTATTTAACTGGGTTGAAAGTCAGTTTGCAATAATAATTATAAGATGTGGGGGGGGGGGAGAGTATATTAACTAGAAAGTTTTTTCTTTTTACTTTTAATATGAGAATTGTTGAAATTGAGTGATTTTGGTTTATTGGGGAATTATTTGATTTTTATTGTGTGTGGGCTAAATATTAGCAATAGAATGATACTAAGTTTTATATTTCCAGATCAGTGCTATAAATTCAGTTTTTTTTCTCTCTTTTTTCTTTTGTATATAAATATCTTTAAAATTTATTATTGCAGATATTTAAAGTTGTAGGTTTGTAATTTTGATTTTATTTTTACTGATTTTATAAATAAGTAAATATAATCGAGCGTCTTTATCGCTAATGAATTCATTTTAAAAATTCGCCCCCCCCCCCTCGAAAGATAACTAGGCGCGATCCGTAGACCCTAAGCGCCAATCTGCCACATTTCACAAAATCACTCAGGACATTTTATATATGATTTATTATTTTAGAAAAAAAGAAATGGAATTATTAATTTTTGATTAATGTTTCGTGTGTGTGTGTACGTTATTATTATTGGTCTTTTAAAATTATTTTAAGCAAAAATAAAGTTAATCCATCTCCCTTTATTATTTTCTTTTTTAATTCTATATCTCTTATTTTTTTCTATTTCTTCAGGTAGTTCTTTCTTTGTTTGTACTGGGGAGTACAGGGCAAGTGAAAGTTGATATTTTTAACAAATAAAAAGATTCTCCAGCTAATCATTTTTTGTGATATATTTTTTTGTAATTTAATATTCAAAATTTATTTAAGTGGTTTGCAAGTACAATAATCAACACTAGTGATTAAAGAAGCTAGATATTGTTGTATAATACACATACTAAATAATAAACTCCATATCAAAACAATTAAATCAGTATCAATTTTCAAATAAAGTTAAATATTGAGATGCTTCATTTCATTAATTTTATTATTATAGTAATGAACTCTCCATACATTAATGCCACCCAGTGCAAGTTTTAGTAATCAATGGATGCAAGAAGGTGTGTGCATAAAAACCCTATCTGATACCTATCACACATCCTGAAGAATTCCTCACTTATGATTTAGAATTCGCAGTAATTAAAATAAATAATCTAAATAGGCACTTGGTCCATCCAAAAATTATTAACATGACATTAAGCATTTTTTTTACTGTTGTAAATTTGTAATTTGAAATATGTAACCATTAAAGATATTTTTTAAAATTCAGACTAGTCAATATTTGTTATAATAAACTAAATGAACTTTTTAAAACTTAAAATCCTATCATTGCTGCTGTGATTTCGTGTCAAACTTTTATTTACTACAATTGAATCTTCTCATTCCCTGGCATTCATTTTATATATATATATTTTCTCATGTGTCATAGCATCAGCCGGGAAACGAACCCGCTAACCTGGGACAACTGCTTGTAAAGCAGCTGTCGCTGATCTTTCGACCACCAATGCTTGATCATTTTTTATTTCATTAACTAAATTTTAAATTTATCTCTAACTGACAAATGAGTCACATAAGTAAAATAAAACTATTCAAAAAAAAAAAGAGCTGCATGGTGAGGGGAGTGTGACATTTAAACAATTTATAATTTTCAATATGATCTATATAAACCAATAAAAATGCCTAGGTTACTATTATTTTGAGTGTATGTGTAGTCATTTAAACCCTGCTCTACTGCTCAACAATACACACATAATATATATATATATATATTCACAGAATAATATTCCATCACTAATTACATCAACAGAAAACTGTAGGCACAATCTACATTTAAAGAAATATATGTAATCATGTTGAACACATTAGTACAGTATGAAAATTATACACTAAATTAGTATAGATGAACTATAGACATAAGTTACCCATTTGTGCAATATTCACAGAGTGTATGGAGAGTCTGCTATTGTTTTTAAACAGCTTCTGTAAGCATAGGAAATGGTGATCGTGTAATGTTTTAGCAATTTTATTATTATTAAAAGGTTCATGTTAGCTGGCTGTTTTCAAGTACTCTCGTTTGTTTTTTCAATGTACTTTATTTCTCTTCAAGTCTCTGAGAATTGATGAAATTGTATTGGCTATCTTTAATTGTAGAAATAATTTTTCCATTTTTCATATTCTCTTCACTTCGTTTTGAACATTAACACTTTCCAAATTAGTATATTAATATTAGTTCAAATATCACCACTGTGAATTTATTGATCTAGATATGTGTTTTCCATAAAATAAATAATGTTTTATGAGATAGCATTGCTGTTATGTTGCATTTCTAAATATGGCTTACTAGAATAAGCTGTAAAGTGGTGTCAATATGATATCTTATTGCTTTGATTTCTGAAACCTGTCTTCAATTAATAATTTGGAAAGTATATTTTAATCTTTCTATATAGGCCATTAGCGCTATTCTTTAATGAGTGCTTGATTTATTTTATACCTTGCTGATATCACTCGCTAACTGAAATGCAAATGCTATATTATTAATTATCAGAGTCAAAAATTGTTAGCACAAGAAAATCTTCCACTTCACCAAATAATATGGAAATTTATAAGTACATTATTTAATCTCCTGATCAGTAGTAAAAGGAAATTAAAATAATAATAAAACATTATTTTGTTTGAGGTATAGCTGCAATAATATCAGATAAAATGTTAAACTCAGTATTTTGAAAGTATTAAATTTAGTGCATTATATTGTGACTTTTTTTTACTAGAATATAACTTCAAAGCAAATAATGAAGTACAGAGTCTCTTATGAGCCCATAGGTACAGAGTACAAATTAATTGCATTGTGAAAATTTCTATTTTCTCTAAGGAGATTATATCTAAATAGATTGGTTTCCAAATAAATACTTGAGAATATGACTATGTATTACATTTTTCAACTTTTTAGAATACTTAGCACAAATTTTGGATGTTATTTTTTATAAATCATGTAGGTGCTGAGATAAATTGGTATTGTTTTTGTTTATGGTTTCCAATGTAACAGTAACAAAAAAAAAGTACATGTGAAAAATTAATCTATCTGCTATAAATTAATATAAGAAATATTGTGATTGATTTTATAACATGAATCATGTTCCAATATAAAAGTGTTTAATGCCTATCATGTATATTATTTTATTTTTATGAACACACATTTCCTGCCAAGTTTGATTTTCTCTCCTCTATTTGCTTTCCTCTCCAATTCATTAAACTGGTGTAATCAATATTTCAGAATACGATACTAGTATCAAAATATGTATTAGACTTCTCTATCTTATTTTCCCAAAAAGCAAAAGCAATTTTTTCAACAAGAAAGACCATGTCTAGTATGATATGGAAGTTAAAAATATTTTTGTGGATTTGTCCTGTCTAAAAAAACAAAAGCCAAGGAGGGAATGCCACATATTGACTTTTAACTAATATTAGAATTGTTGTCAGAGAAAGTCATAATTCATTCTTTAGTAAACAAAAGGGCATACTTAATTATATCCATAAAACACTCATTAAGAGAGTTTCATGATTCAATAATATGACAAACTTGAAAATTCAAATTTTCAGTTTTAATGTTAATGCCTATTGAAATTTAGTATGAATAGCTGTGACTTTCAAAGAGTGAATTTTGAATTCCTGCCAATTTGTTTGGAATAGAATCTATTTTTAATGAAACTGTCATATTTACTTTTGACCATATTAATGTGTGATCTGCTCAACTCTTTTCTCCTATCAACTTTTTTTTTGTTTTGCATGGCATAATCCATAAGATTTCATTGCCTTTAGTGTGGACATATTCAATTTTTTTTAAATCATTTTTTGTGAGTTTACTGTTTCCATAAACACACACATTAAAGTTTCTAAGAAGAATAAATCAACTTTTTACATAAATTAATACCTTTTTTTTTAAATAAAATTTTCTGATTCTAATGTTGGAAAATAAGCATTTTAATAAAACATTTGCCTTTCTGCACCAAAATGCATTAAAATTATATTTAATATTTATTATTTATATTTTTTCGTATTTTTGTAAATATAGTTTAACATTGGATTAATAAATTGAGCACACATATATATTTTCCAATCAGTTTTTAATGTCATTAGCATTCTTATAAATGGAGTTTAACATAAGGATTAACAAATTTAGCGTGTGTGTGCGCACACATATATTTAGAATCAGTTTTTAAGGTCATTAGTTTTTTGGTTGCTATATCTACAAATGTAACGAATAGAAAGTATCAAGTTACTCCTCATAGTCTCCTTTCAATTAATTATTTACCTATGCAATTAAACTTTCTCTACTGGGGATGAATTCCACCTAGAGCATGTATATTTATCTTAAATTTTGATATCTTTCTTACAAGCATTATCCTACATTCATATATTGAAGAGTAACAAGCAAACTTTTTCATTCTTTATAACTAATTTTAGAAAAAGAATTGAAATATTCCACTACCTCTGGTGTTCCCACCAATACTATTATGTATGCTTTTAGTCATAGTGACCCAGCCAGATTTTGCCAGATAGACCATCTTTTCTATGTGAAAACATTTGTGATAAGGCTGATCACTTTACAGTTATTTTCCAAGTGAAACTTCTGTTTCAAACTCAATATCATAATGACTCATCATAACTAAGGATTTTCAATCTATTAAACCCATCCCCACCTGTTAGATCTTATTTGAGGGCTTAATATAGTTACTTACTCATGTATACCTGTATACAAAAAGCTTCTGCCCTGTGCATGTAACCAAACAATGAAAGTAATAAAGGAGATAGTTTTTGTTTGAGCAACAATTTCTAATCATTCATGACCAGCATTACTAAGCAATAGAAGTACTATCAGTCAAATACATTGGCTCACTTATAAATGTATGCATGTAAAATAATGTATAGATTATTTATTAAATGATAATTATTTTGTATTCAAAGGATAGCTGTTAAATACTGCTGTACATAGGCAAAAATATGAATCACTTATATTAAACTTTTTGAGAAAGAACTTAAGGGACAGTCCTGAAAAATGTAATTAGTTGTAATACATTATACCAATTGTATATTATACTATAAAGTTACTCTTCACATCAAAAACTGAATTTTATAGAGAATGGAATTATATTACACTATGAAGGTCTTGGGTGTAGAAATTTGAAAATTAATTTTTTATGTCAGTAACCTGGAATTTGCTTGGAAATTAGACAATTTTTCAGGTACTTGAAATTTTCAGGCAAGCTTAGATTCAGGCAAAACTTAGATTTTCAATATACAACCCATGTTCAATCCAGTAAGCTATTTGTAGTTGAATTTTAAAATAATTACAGAAAATTCCACAACTCTAATTAACCAGTATTTGACCTACTTACAAAGTAATATTGTCACCTTCAAAATATTTTGCATTAATCTTTTTAATTATTGTTTTGTATTTGTATAACATTGGAACAATTCCTAGATAAATATTAAGCTCTTTCTTAAGGAGAAAGTAATAAATATCACTAAAGGATGCCATTGTTAGATGCTATCCTTTATATATATATATATATAAATATTATTGAAATTATATATATATATATATATATATATATATATATATATATATATAATTTCAATAATATTAAATTTAGGTTATTAATAAAGTCATGTAAGAGTATGCATCATTATCTTCATTTTTATATAGGAATTGGATTATTATCATCTCAGATGATAGTATTGTATCAATAAAAAGCAATTATTTGGACTGGATAATTTAATCCATGTTATTTTTGACAAGTCTTAGCATACTTATAAGACTACGAAAGTAACATCAACTTTAGATCTTAACATTTTGTCTACAAAAGGAAAAAAAAAACACCTTTTTTTTTTTGGTATATATAGTTTTATTTTGATAGTTGTTTTTTCTTATTTTATTCAGCCCTTGGAAATATTTTTTATAACTTGAAGTATAAGACCATCAAAACATCACATGATAAACATTTCATATGCTTACACATGCTTTTGATAAGAGTACTAAACTCTTCATATAGTAGTGCCACCAAGTAGACGTTTCTATAATAAATAGCTGCAAGAAGATTTGTTTATAAAATCCCTACCTAAAATCTAAGGTTCTCATTGATGAAAGCCAAAAGGTAGAAACTAGTCTGGGGATGTTGGACGAGTAAGCACTAGATACGGATTTTATGCACAAACTTTCCTGCATCCATTGATTATGAAGGCTTGCATTTGGTGGCACTAATGTATGGTTTAGTATTCATATTAGCAGCATGGGTAAGCATATGAAATGGTGATCATGTGATGTTTTGCTGGTTTTATATCTATGATGCCTGTAGGATAATGGTGACTGTGGTTTTTGAAAATCCAAACACATCAAAATATATAGATACTGAACTGAGTTCAGATTTATGTGACTATACAAGTGATTAAGCTTGGCTTGGAAACATTATGGTGTTTTCATCTTGGGTTTTTAGCTTTATAATTAACCAAATAGATAAAAGGTAGCTGCTGGAGGGTTGCATTAGATCCTAGGATCTAGGTGCAGTGCTCTCAAATCCAAGGCTATTCACTGATGAAAGCCACAAGTTAGAAAATAGTCTGGGGATGTTGGATAAGTAGGTACTAGATAGGGATTTTATGCCCAAAACCTTTCTGCATCCATTGATTATGAAGGCTTGCACTTGGTGGCACTACTGTATGGAGAGTTTGGTACTCTTATTAAGTTGAAGTATCATAATTGGTAAATTATTTAATATATTTATTTTGTGATTTGGGGTTCAATACAATGCATTGGTTTCACAGCATATGATGACTATTTTAACTAGAGAATACTTGTATTTTAAAATACATTCTATATTAATGTTAAGAGCAAAATACATAATAATTTAATTAATAGAAGGGATGATAAATCTGCATTATACTCTCATTATTTAAAAATATGGACATAGAATACATTGTATAAAAAAATAGAAGGAAAATATATGAAAAAAATATACTAAATACAACAAACACAACTGGATGAATATATGTAAGATGTCAATTAATTTGGTTAATAATTGGTTAATAAAAAATGGATGGAAAATTATATAGTACATGTTTATACATTATTTGTGTGTGTGTGTGTGTGTGTTCATATTGTATTATTATTATAATGGGTTCTAGTTACTTTTATATATAAAATAATGGATATCACTATGTACGCAATGTAAATTGAATCTTTAAAATAGTTCCATCACAAGAGCAAACAAAAATATCTGCTGAGAAAAGCTTTTGTGTTTATTGTATATATTTATAATATTTAAATACTAGTATGACATTAAAAAATTGATAAAATAAGGGATTTGCATATGCAATCATCAGATTTTCAATGATATGAATGGCTGAAGAGTTGGAAAGTGGATAAAATTGAAGCCTGTCCATTAAAGTTTGAAGATTTTCTATCTTAATATAAACAGCCTGATTATATATGTGTGTGGGAGATGATGATCTGGACCAACTGATGAGTGCTGGTTCAGCATGATATATATATTGGAGATCATTTATCTTTCTCACATATATATGGTCATGTGTATCAGTTGTATAAGATAAACTGGATGCATAAAGGAAGCTGGGAAGTCTGGGTTCACTTCCTTTCTAAATAAATAAATATATACAATTAGAGTGGTTATATAAAGCTATTTTATATTATATTATCTGATTTGCTTAATTATATGAAAAAACAGCTAACTTGATTAAATTGCCATTTTTGAAGATACATTATGTAAAAAATGTATGAAATTAGTAATAATTTACAAAATATAGATGTAATTTTTAAGACTCCTACTTTGGAGACATACATATATAGTTTTAGTATCATATATTATCTTTGATACTAATGCTTTGTATGAAATGATTATAGGATCAGTGATTTCTTTATTCATTTATTATAATATAGTTTTAGTAATAATATAATTTTAATATGTCTTCTTCTGCAGATAATTAAAAAGCATATGTAATAAGATCATGTGATAGAAGTGTTCATGTTTGTTTTTACTTCTCTTTTCTGTTATTTTCAATGTATTGGAAATATTTTTAGTGCATGTTTTTTTTTATATGGAATTTTTATGGATCCTTTTGTCTTGGTATTTTCACCACTTGCTTCAGAAGATTGAAGTCTGATCCATTGACATTTTTCTCCAAAGTTTGATTTCATCTTTCAACTTTGGCTGTCTTAATTGATAAATCATTTGGGTGATATTATTTTTAAAAATATATATATAGAACTTGACAAAGCTATAAAATTAAAGTGGTCTAATAAAATGTATTAAGACAGTAGCAAGCATTGCCAAAATATCATCCACAGTAATAAGTAATGGTAAGTTTAGTATATTAATTCGTTTTTTATAACAATTCTTTATTTTTAGTACAATGCTTACATATCAAGATTAAAAGCTTAGTATAATAGAACCATTCAGGTGATAAGAAGATTTTTTTTTATTCATATGGCAATCAGGAGCATTTAAATCTTGAGTCTATTATTTCTATTATTATGTTAAACCACACAGGGCATCACCCTCAAATTTTAAAGTTTTATTGCCTAATTCATCTGCCTTCTGGTAGAGAATTTAGTGTTGCCTATGCTAATATATATTTGAATCATTGCATTTATTTAAACACTGCACTTGTAAAATTTATAGAGTATTGTATAAATTTAATATGATATTCGTTATTAATTAGTCTTCTTTTAAAATTATTTTTATCTTAGCAATTTTAAAATTTAAATGACTTAAAAATGAATATAATTGTTTTCTTATTAGAAAACTTATAATTCTTTTGTTTGTTTAATTTTTTGTTTTTTGTTTTTTTTAAAAAAAAGTGTTATTTATAACTGGAATTAATATGGAACACTTAACTTGTGCACAAATAGTGAACATTTAATATTAAAAATGAAGTATACTTCAGTTGGTAATTTTTCTGCAGAGTTTTGTTTTTCCGCATATTATTTTGTTTTTTAATTAATTCCTTCAATAATATGCATCTGTATTCTTAAAGGATAATTCCTACATCAAAGAAATTTAATTGCCCGTACCTGAGATGGTAGAATTGAATTAACAACACTTGTTGAATCTTGTGACGGGAGATGTTTTAAATGTAGTAAATAGTGGATTACATTCAGTGATCCTCATCAAAGATATTCTTAATTTATTCTTTTTTTATACAAGAGAGTTTGCATAGTATTATTTACTTCAACCGAAACCAAAGTAATGAAAATTACAGCAGCAATATTTAACTAAATTCACTTCTTATATTCATCCACACACATAGTTATAAATTATTTTCTTATTACATTCAATATGATTTTTTTAAAAAAAAAAAAAGAAAAGAGAGAGAGAAAGAGTGAGAGATGGATAGATTTCATACACAAAATCCTATAAAAAAATTTAATGTCATAAATATTTATCATGTAATGAAATTCTTATTGATATAAGATTGCTTCTTGAAAATATTTGCCGTTAAAAACTATTTTAAGGCTTCCAGTCAGTTGCTGAGGAGGTCATGTGATATTACATTTCTATTCAACAGACCAAACTGAATTGCCCGCCTGCAATGCCAGTAAAGCCAGAAAGCTTTAGGGTTTTGAATTCTTCCGTCTATCACTCTTCAAAATTGCACAGAGAACAATGTCTCTATATATATTTAAATAAATAGGACAATTCAAAAATAATGTTGAATTTTATGTTGACTTAGATTGCGCAGTTTATTTTAAAATTGTGCTTTTAAATACAAATTAAAAAATGATTGTATTTGAACGTCACCTTTATAAAAAGAATAATAAATCAGTGGTTAGTTTACTTCTGGAAGTTTGCTTTAATATAATGGGAAAATATATTGCTAGCAGGACTTTCTTATTACTAAATAGTGATTCTTGTCAAAAAAAAATATTTGTATTTTGCTAAGATGAGCTGTATAATCATAATAGAATGTTTTCTCTCTTAAATATATCGGTTTATCATTATTGTTTGCAATTTGAAGATAGTAATTGCTTCTATAGTTTTTACAGTATTTGACAAATTCACAGAAGCGGATTTTTCTTTGTAATATGATATAATTATTTCTCAACCATCTTTTTAATTGATTACTATATTGAAAATGAAATCCATAGAAGAATTGTCTTATTAGTTAACTGTAATCTCCAATTTTTGTATGAGTTAGAGAACTAATAAAATGACTTCTTTGGTAAGCAGTATTTTTAAAATTCAACTCATCAAATGTTTAAAAATGCAAGTGGCAGAAAGCTTAAAAAGTTACCTAAATGGAAATGAGAAAAACAAGACTGATGGAATAACTCACAAGAAAATGTATGAGGGACACCAGGAAGGACCAAAAAAAAAAGGGGGGGGGGAGAAAATTGGGTGCTGATATAGTACGTGCTCGGCGGCCATTTTGAATTTGAAAACACCCAAAAACACTGCTGGCACATGCAAAGCGATAAATGACATCGACTAGAAACACTCAGTTTTCAAAAAAAAATCGCCTAAGACACTACAATTAAAAAAGGGTGGTGGGAAAATGGTGAGGAAAAAAAATGAAAATAGTATTTACAGGAGAGATAAAGAAGAAGCAGTTTAGTATATAAAAAAGTATTTTTTGTACTTGTGCTTAATGTTTTATTTAATCAAAAATGAACTTTGTGAATAATAAGAATTTGTTTTTGATTGGAATTCAATTATTGATTTGACATGTGTTTTATAACTGGAATACAGTTTTATAGTATTCATAGTTTCAAAGTTCTTAACTTTCAAATTATTCTTGTGATTTCACTGATTATTTTTCAGTAAAGTTATAAACTTTATTGGTGGGTTTATGTTACTGAAAACCTGCAATGTATATAATACCTAACATTTGCATATTAAATATGAAATCAATCTAATTACACACTTTGTTTAAATCATTTATATAATTTCAGATTCCATTTTGGAAAAATATTAAATGAATTGCTTAATCATTGTCTCATCTATTTATATAAGCCATGTGAATACTTATAAAATCATTTATTGTTACCCATATTTTAATATTGTTTGACTGTTGGTTGGATAATGTGGCAAGATGAAGATTATGCAAGATAGTTATGAAAATATTATGAGTCCAATCTTTTATTGTGAGTCAAGAGAAAAAGAGCCATGTTTCTGTAAAAAGTCAATTTTCTCACAAATGAAAAGTTTGAAGAACTTTTGAGTAATATTAATATTATAAAGATGAAATTCAGTTATTATTAATTTTTAAAAAAGTTCAGTGTAATGATGGTAAAGAAGAAACATGAACCGATATAACTAATCAATGAAAAAAAAAAATTAAATCAAATTCTGTATGTCAAATATTAGCTTCTCAATATAATTTTTGAGATTTATGGATTAATTGGTTATAGTGAATGAGATATATTGTTGAAGAAACTATCAATTAGGTATTCAAATTATGGTATAAATTGTTTTATATTGCTTTGTAAACATTATTGACAGAAAATAAAGAGTTGCAAAAAAATTAATAATATTTAAAATAGGATCTTAAACGGGTTGCAGAATGAAAATAAAAAGCATTGGATTTAAGATTTTCTATAAAATTGAGACCTTTACCTCATAAGATTTCTGTATGAAACATACTATTTAATTATATAGTAGAAGTTTATTTAGACATATCATTTCTTGTGTATCATAAAATATCTAAAAAATATTTTGGATCCATTGATAAGGCTAGTAATTGTAAAGAGAAAGAAATAGAGCCACAGCTATAAGAAAATAAACTCTTATGCCTAAGACTTAAATGTTGAAGAAGAAATCAGAATCTACTTTGTTTGTGTTTAATTAAAATGACTAGTGGAACTTGTCAATGGGCATAATATTCATACTACTTTGGGGAATTCTACTGATGTGGGCAAAAAGGGATTTGATACTCTTGTTATTTCTCATTTTTGTTTTACAAATAAAGTTTTTAATTACTGGTATAAATCTCAAATATAAATCTAGACTTATAAGAACAGGGATATGGTCCATGTTTTACCCTGAGATTAATAAAGTCAGAAATGATAATTGCAACATTTTGACTTTTATAACTCATGTGACAAGTGATGGTTTGTATTAATTGAGTAGCAAGCATGGTATTTTAAAGGAGCTATATTACAGTATGAAAATTTATTAATACCTAATAAGATTATTTTCTAGTGAATGCAGAAATATTTTTTAGCATATAAAAATTCAGTAATCAACTGGGAATAGGAAAGATTTGTTTAATACACAGGCAAAAATTTTGCTAGCATCAAAAATTCTTTGGTCTGAAGATGACATTTTGTAATTCAAATTATCATTCTAGTAGTGCTTGATATAATAAATAAACTGAAAGCAAGAATATCTCTCAACTTGCCATCTCCTGTAGACTTGATTAATCAGTGATTATTAGGTGGTGACTAGATGCTTTAGGGCACTTACATTTCCATGTCTTGAGCAGTTTCTGGATTGAGGCTTCAGATACAAAGCTGAAAATAATGCATTTGTCAATCATCTTATAAATCTGAAAATTATTCAAGCTTACAATAGAGGGCATTAGAATGTGGAGCAACTTTTGTTTATTATTTTGTGTGAACTGGAGAATTAAATCATTTGTTATTATTGATAATTACCTCAAAGTATATTAACTAAAGTATTCATCACAATTTGAGTTTTGATAAGAATATCCTATTAAATGTAATTCTGAAAAAGAAAGTAAATGAAAAATTTTAAATAATCTCATTGTTGACTTTAATGTTTACTCTGTATAAAAGTTATTTATAATTAAAAATGGTTCACATTATATTGGATTTTATATTCAGTTTTTTTTTTCAAAAAAAAAAAAGTAAAATAAACTGCATAAATCGTATTATATAAGTCTTTTTTTAATCATAAACTTGCATAAAAATCTAAAACATTTTATTTCAAGTATATAATAAAACATTTTTCTTTTCATTATTGTTTATAATAAATTATCAAAACGTTATTCTGGTGTCTCAGACCAAAAGTGTATTTCGCTGTATCGAAAAAGTAAATCATAAAACCTTTTTGGTTGTCACATAAAAAACATTTTGCTAATTTATTATTGCAAAGTGTAAAATAAACGTTATATTCAAACACCGCTAAAATTCCTAGACATTTAACTGAATTTCATAGTTTGCCTGCAGTATATTGTATTGATGGCGATCGATTAATTGTTAGTACATAGATATATCACCAGATCATTTCTATATCAGTCAACTCACAAATATTTGGTTATTACTTCATGTGTGCTATATGACCAAATGTTTTTTTTGGGTTGATAATCTCTTTTACAACTATGTTCAATTGTACTGAGCTTAATTATATTTTTATTATAACTTTATCAGTGGTTAGCCAATGGATCATGCAGTAAGTAAATATTTGTAATTAATGAGCACCAGCCATTTCTTTTTATTTGTATGCCTATCATTACTCTATGATATTTAATTCTTATTATGATACTTAATATTAAGACTGGTATTTACCCTGCTTTTAATTTTTTTTATTAAATTATTAGCTATATAAATTACTCATGATCACACTCCTAATATATTAGGAATGTTTTGACATGCTGCTAGGAATGAGAAGACAGAAATTATAGTAAAAATATCAATTTAATAATAATAGTTACAAAAGTGGGTCAAACATCTCTCTCCAAATTCTAGAAATAACACTTGTTTTTTACACACAAACCACCAATAATTATTTAGAATATATATATTTACAATTTAAAATCACTTTAAATATAGCTTATTATTATAAAACAGGAAACTAATCTTATCAATAATGCAATAAAACAAAAATAGCATATTCTCACCTTTGGTTTGAAAATCACTTCAGTTTATGGTTTAAGATATGTACATTTTTTCTCTTTAGAATTGGGATATTCAAGTATCGTGATATGTGCATATATATTCAAGGTCACTTTGCACACTTGGCATAAATCTGGTTTTAAAATTCACTTGCATGATTAATAGTTGGTGAGGCTATCCACCTTACAAGTTTATATACAGTCTACATGTATACTATAATAATTCCATATCTGTTGCTGATCTGGTCTTTTAGACAGCATTGGCTATGAGGTACTTCATTTTATTTGAAATTTTATTCTCTCTCCTCTCAGAAGAGTATCAAACATACTTAGCAGGCAAGGACATTTTAAGCAATCAGGAATCCATTTCTGGGGAATAAATGTGATCAGCACTTACAAAAGTTGAACTTTTACTTTTTTACAAAACATTATTTTCCATCTGTGTATACTACAAATGCTGGTACTTTAGGCTCGATAATCAAAAAACAATTTATGGCAGTGGTAGAATTTTTTATAGTGATAAGTTTGCTTTCTTTTCTCCAAGTCGGCTCTCAATATAAAAGAAAGAACAATAAAGACACTTATTTTATAGCTAATAATTTTTGAACATGTGACCAGATTCACACAAAACAAATTAAGAAATTTTTTTACTTATCTTCATTTTTAGTTTTTAATTGTTAAACTTTTTTTTTTCTTTTAGTAACAGAAATAAATTACCAGATCTGTAGATCTACTTATTATAGTAATAAAGTTACCACAAAAGAGATTTAACATTTTTAAAAAAATTGTTATAAAGTTATTATTTTTTGTTTTTTCTTTCTTTTTTCGAAGTTTAATAAACACTTTTTTTCCCCATATGTCATAGCATCGGCCGGAGGTGAACCCGCACAACCGTCTGCAACCAACTACTTGCTTGCAAGGCCGCTGCACTATTTTAATTATGTATAGCCACGGAAGACTTTACATATAATTTATATTATTGGTATCTATTCATTAAATACACTAAATACAAAAAATAAATACAATTTGAAATTTTTTCTTTATTTTCATTAAAGAAAGTGCCCCTTTTATTTTTAATGAAATAAACATTAAAATGTTTAAACCCATGTACCATAATGTTTTGGTACAGTATATATGTATATTAGTAGATATAATTAGCTGACTGCAATACTAAATCTTTTTAATAATCTAGCAAACATTTTTGTTATTGTTTTTTCAAGTTTTTTTCTGCAACTTCTTTAATGCATGATTATTTTTTAAATTCTTACAAATGGTTTGTGGTTAAGTTCATTTTCTTTCTATACTCCATTTTATGTTATAATTTTTTTTTTGCTTTATTTTTATTTACTCTCTGTATATTGTTTTATTTTTGCATTTAAGTCATATTAAAAGAGGCCCAATATAATAATTAAAATTATGATATTAAATAGTGCTATCACACTTATAACGTAAAGCTGTATAATTAATATCAATTAGTCAATGAAAATGGCCGAGCGCTTTTGAGAAACTGTACTTCTCATAATCATAGTCAGTTATGACTCATTTGTTGAAATCATTCTATAAGTATAATATGCAAATGAGTCAATTAGACCATCTTTTTGATATAGCAAAAAAGTGGTCAGCCATTTTAATTGACTAATTGATATTAATTATACAGCGTTACGTTATAAGTGTGATAGCACTATTTAATATTATCATAATTTGGACAAGCGTAAAGCATAAATCTACAAGTTATTACTTAATAATTAAAATTATTTTTTAATATAAAATGCACTGTTGATGAAAAGTTAAGATTTTAACACATTGTAACACAGAGTTGTAAGATGTTTTTGGATGAGAAAATGAGACAGATTTTATTTTGTCTTCATCTAAGACTTAATAGACTATACTATGAATGGAAAATGCATTGATCAAGAATTTTATATATGAAAAATTTCCAAAATATTGGCTTCAAAATTATTCAAAATTACTTCATTATTGTCATTGATTGGACCATATTTCAAATTAACTCTTTTTGCTTGGGCACCTTAACAGTCATCTAGCAGCCAATTTGCTAATATGTTTTGCTTCTTATTTATTTTAGCAAATAAATTCTTATTCTTCATTACATTATTATACTTTTTAAAAAATGTATATAAATATACTTGAAAACATAAAAAAAAATTATTTTAAAAATAATATTTCAACATTGCAAATATAGCAAAAAAAAAAAAATAATAAAACTGAAATATACAATTAGCACAAAAGATTTTATTTTTTTATCCTTGGTAATTGGAATTCAATAAAATATATTTGAACTTTATTTTTATCACCAAAACAATTTTTTTGTAAGGAATATATGAAGCAGTGACATTCACTTTATTTTGAATTTTAAATTCCATATATAATTTAAAATCACAAAAATAACAACTGCAGTGTTATTGAGATGTTTCTCTCTTTTTTTTGCCAATGACAACTTTCCACTTTGCTTGATTTGAATTTTTCTCAAATACATTGCTATTTAAAAAGAAGCCAACAAACATCACATGACCACCACTTATGCTTGTGTATAACTGTTGTTAAAACAGGCAAAATTCGCTATACGTATTGCCACACACAGCAAGCTAGAGTAATCAATGGATGCCAGAAGGCTTGTGCATAAAATCCCCATCTAATTCCTGCTCATCCAATATCCCAGACTAGTTTCTGGCTTGTGGCCTTCGTCAGTGAGGAGCCTTGGATCTGAGAGCATTGCACCTAGATCTTAATATGTACACAAACTATGATAAACTTTTTGTTGTCAATTTCAAATTTTAAAAATGAAAAATTGTTCAAAAACAATTACTTTGAAAATAAAGTCTTAATGTATGCTCACTTTTGTTAAAATTTTCTCCATATGATACTGACTCTAGAGATTGTAATTGGAATTAAATCAATATACATTTTGGTTCAAATTTTTATTGTCAAATAAATGCAATGTTGGCAAACATTTATTATACCATATATGTGGTTATGTGTATCAGTTATATAAGATGGAATGGATAGCTGAAAGGAGCTTGAAAGTCTGGGTTCAAATTCCCTCTAATTACAACTAGTCATAACTGACCTCTTATAGCCAAGAAATTGCAGTGCTATCTTATTAAGAAAGAGTTAGAGTTAAAGAAGATGCTTATCAAGAACTGCTTGGAGGTCCTTGCTTTCTTATTAATAGATCTTTCAGTAATTTCTTATGACTTGCTCAAATTTTTTTTTTCCTAGTTTTTTTTTCTACATTGTATTACTTGTATTAATTATAGCCTATTCCTGATTAGAAAAATCATACAAATAATTCTGTATTAAAGTTTGCCTTTAACTAACGCAATTTTGAAAATGTTTTAAGTAGATCCTGGTTTTAAATGATATTTAGATAAGAACTTTAACTTTTTCATCTTTATCATATGATTACATTTCCAAAATGAAGTGAAATTTAAATTTTTACTTGGAATTTATTGAAATGTTATAAATTCTATCATTATTGAATCTTATAAACTTGCTTGTTTCTTTTAATAAATCATATTTAAAGTTTAAATTTTATATCTTTTAATATATTTATGTTTTGTGCTGATTTTACTTTACAGTATAGTTTTTTTGACCTAATGGACTTTTGAATTATGGGATTTCAAAAAGCTGCTATGGCTTAAACTTAAAGTATTATCATCAGTTATTTTATTTATAGTTGTTTTTTAACTACATTTACTAGTGTATGACAGATTCACAACTTTTGATGTGTCATTTTCATTTTTCCATGTTATTCAGTAACTCGTATTATTAGTACAAAAGTATGTTACTCTAAAGCAATGGCCTGTATAATTACATACCCAATAATTAGTTCAAGATGCTATATTTTTGAAAATCATGCAATTTATTCCTTTTGCTTGCAAAGTTAAGTGCAGAGTGTATTTTAAATCTATATATAGTTGTTATTAGCTTTGCTATAGTAAAAAATTAAGGGAATAAAACCATGCTACATTATTAACATATCAAATATATTTCATTGTATTTATTAATGCTGTGATTTTATTGATGTTTGAATATTTATTATCTCTATATAATATATTAAATTCTAATGAAAACTTTTATCAGAAATTTTGCTTTTACATCTTGTTTAATCCTTAATATCAATTTTCCTCACCTCCTTCCTATCTTATAGTGATGATATAGATGTGTTTTATTATTAATTTAAATTAATTGCTTAAAAGCATCCTTGTACAGGTATAACAGATTTTGATTAGATCTTTGAAATCAATGCAAAAATTTGGTATAGAGTCGAATGTCTACTATTCTATGAACATATCTCCCCTGTTCCCCACAATGCCTGTAAACATATATACCATTCTTACTTTGGCTAGACTTTTTTAATGTTTATATCATTTCTCAATTAATTGTCTATTTGCTATTTCATTGTTTATGTTGTTCGGATATTAAATACCTTGTTTTGGAATAATGCCAATTCTGTCTTTTTTTCTCTCTCTCTCTGTCTTTTTTTTTCTGCTATTATTATCAGAATTTGACTTTAAAAAGAAAAAAAAATCAAGTGAAAACAGAAGCTGACATTTTCTTAAAGGTTCTGCCAGTTACCATGGTAACTTCTGTCTGAAGTTTGAAGTTATCTAAAGTAAGTTTGATCACAATAAGATATTACTGTTGTGGACTAAGTTTCACTTCTAAACGATGGGATCAAAGATTTTTAAAACACAGATTGTAAAAGATAAATGATTGGAGAGCTGTTAAAAATAACTTCTGATCTTTTTTTTAAAATAGAAATAATATGATTAATTAAATATATATATATTACTGGAAAACAATTTGGTTAACCTGAAAAGATGTTGGAAAATATTTTCTATTGAGATAGTTGAGAGGGACGAGGCTTATTATTTAATAATAAAGTTGTTTAGAATTAATACGTCTATGCGTATATGTGTACAGAATTATTAAAAAGCTAACATAAATCATTAGGTTCAAACATATCGTTCATTACAGAATTGTCTCTCCAAGATTAATCTAGTTTAATTTCTCCATATTGCTATAACAAATGTATTTATCCCCTTATTTCATTCATGATCTCTTTCTAGTTATTTTATAATCTGTTGAAATGCAATTTAAAATTTTACTGTGTCAAACTGTCGTTATGTCTTCTGAAATATGTCCAATTTAATCTACACGCCCTTGAATTCTGTCAGTGATATCTGTTTGCTCTTTCATCCATATATTTTATTCTCCATCTATCCTTGTTACTTCCTACATCTCACAGTAGTTTATTTTTTAGTCTAACGTCTCTATTGCTATTTTATTAAGTGTCCAAATTTTCAAAATTATATGTAATCACTGTTAAAACATGTCTATTTCTCTTTGTAGTTTTTTAATTTAATCTACTTTCTCTGATTTGTAATCATTCCATATTGCTCTACAAAGTTTACTTATCCATCTATCTCACCCACAGTCTTTTTCTAGATATTTTACAATCTCTTGGAATCCAATTTAAAACTTTACCCATCAATCTATTTTCATATATTCTGGGGTATCTCCATTTCATCACTATCTTGAACTCAGTCAGTGATTCCTGTTTTTTTTCTCACCTATGTTTTATTCCCTATCCTTGTTATTCCAATACATATCTCTCAATATTTTATTGTCTGGTCTGAAGTCTCTATATTGCTGAATATTGGTAAAACACTTTTATTAAAAAATGTATTTTCTTTCAAATTTGTACTTATATTTCATTTTAATATTATTTGTGCCAAATGTTCTCTACTGATTAATTTCATTGATTATGCTTTAATTTTTATTAATAATTAAAATTGTAATTCATTCTGTTGATTTTTAATTAACCATCAAATATTACTTTAGACTTGTTAACATTTATCTGTAACTTTATTTTTTCCTCCAATTGATAGCTTTTATATCATTTTTTGAAACAATGAAGCATTATTTGCAAAAACAACAACATTGTTTGCAAAAACTACATAATTTAATTATTCCTTTAGTCTCTTGTGTTAATCTACATAATACTTGTTACAAAACAGTTTTAAAAGGTTTTAAGATATGAAGTCACTTTATCATATATATTTGTTTGTAAAAGGTTTTGAAGATATGAAGTCACTTTATCATATATATTTATAGCTAATAATCCTCTAAATGTCATAATATAATCTCTTGCTATTGCATTTCAGTAAATATTCCAAAAAAATTGTCAATATTCTAGTTGTAAGTATTGATGTTCCAAAGCATTATTTACTATGGAAATTCTCATAGAATCAAATGTATTTTTATAATATCACAAATTCTATGCAAAATGATATCTTGTACACTTTGATCTTCTTTATAATTTCCCTTAATATTTGGATATGATATATAGTGCTATAATCACTTTTAAATTCAGCCTGTTCTTTTAATTGATTTGAATCCAAAATTCTAGGTAGTATATTATATCTTAATAAAAGATATTCTATAAAACTACTAGAAGAATGATCAGTTTTTAATTTCTCATATCTTTCTTTTTATCTTGTTTAAATATCAATATCATTACAGTATTTTTTCCATTCATCTGATGCATCTTTAATATTTAAACATGTAATATTATAAACTTTACCAACCATTTTTTTAAAAACTTATATATTCAAAATCTATTAACTAATATTTGTTACATATTAATGGTAGCTTAGGCCAATTGAACATTTGTTTGTATGTGCTCTTGGGTAGGAGACATAGCAAATAGGGTTAAAATTTTATTTGAAGGTTTCTGTGACTTCTGACTTTCTAAAATTAAAATGTCAGCCATGATAATACTATTAAACATAAATTTCTGACTTTGTCTAATAGGAAACCATTCCACATTCCATTATTACATTACATGTTTTATAAATGAAATGTTTTAAAATCTTTACAATTCAATTTTTTTCTTACATAATGTAAAACATAGCCATTGAAAATAATTTCAGCCTTAAAATAGAACAAACATATTTTTGTAACATTTGAATGTCATCATTTTTTTTGGTACTCCAACATCAGATGATCCATGCCGCTTGATGGCACTGTTGCTAGTCAAAAACAAATAGATATAATGTTACCAGGCACAGGTTGTTTGGATTTGATTTTTCATCATTTTTTATTTATTTATATTTTTTAATTATTTATTTCCCATAACTTTTGCTTTTATTTCATATATATACAAACAATCTTTAAGATTTCACTTTTTTTTATTTTTTTAAAACATTCCTTTTTTTAAAAAAAAATAAGGATGAAAACATTTCACTTTATTGCTTTACTTTTTTTAAAACATTTATTTTTTAAAAACATTTCAATTTTGTAAAATAAGGAGGAAAACATTTCACTTTATTGCTTTACTTTTTTTAAAACATTTATTTTTTTAAAACATTTCAATTTTGTAAAATAAGAAGGAAAACATTTCACTTTATTGCTTTCCTTTTTTTAAAACGTTTCCTTTTTTTAAAACAACCACTAAACAAAGAAAGCCTACTTTGTGTTTAAATAATGCAATATTTGTTTTGTATATTAAAACAACACCATTCAACCAACAATGATAGTGTAATTCTATCACTGGTGCAATTCATCTCTTCTAAGATGGCACAGAAGAGGTCTTGGTCCTTTTTCAACTGTCTCCACATAAACTCCACTAGGTGGGTATCAATACCTGTTTTTGTGTAATATGAAGATATTAATGTACTTTTATTATTATGGTACATAGTAATATATATACAAATTAATTGGGTAATTCTTTTTTTATTTGCCTTTGTTTCTTAGATGTCTATTTTGTAAATGAAATGTTTAAAAATTTTCAGAGTTCTAATTTTTTTCTTAAATAATGTAAAACATAGCCATTAAAAGAAATTTCAGCTTTAAAGTAGAGCATGTACACTCTTGTAGCACTCCTGTAAGATTTGAACACCTCCAATTTGAAAAATATTAATATACTTATATTGCATAGTAATATATCTATTTTTTGCTATAAATTAATTAGATAATTCTTTTATAGTTTAACTTTGTTTCTCAAATGTCTTCTATTTATGCACAACCTATCACATTGTGAGTTAAGCAATTTATTGCTCTATCAAATCCCCATTTTTTATAGACTTAATCAGTGGAAATGCATCCTAATTGTCTGTTACATGGTTATTTTATTAGTAAATGCAATAATGATAATATACATTATTAGAAAATGGTAATCATGTTTACTATGGTTCAAAATATTTATATTTAGCACAAAATTATGAAAATATTACTACTATCATCAATATCAAGCATCAAATTATTATTCTAGTTTATGTCTGAGGCTAGTAAAATTAATGTAGATAACTATTTGTTAATATAAAATAGATAATAATAATAATAATAATAATAATAATAATAATAATAATAATAATAATAATAATAATAATAATAATAATAATAATAATCCCGCAGCAAATATGAGTAATAATAAAATAATAATAATAATAATAATAATAATAATAATAATAATAATAATAATAATAATAATAATAATAATAATAATAATAATAATAATAATAATAATAATAATAATAATAATAATAATAATAATAATAATAATAATAATAATAATAATAATAATAATAATAATAATAATAATAATAATAATAATAATAATAATAATAATAATAATAATAATAATAATAATAATAATAATAATAATAATAATAATAATAATAATAATACTACTACTACTACTACTACTACTACTACTACTACTACTACTACTACTACTACTACTACTACTACTACTAATAATAATAATAATAATAATAATACAGTTCTATTGTGCCATTATTTAATAACCATGGATTTTATTCAATGTTTATACATCTTATAGAGATTTCTCTATAGTAAACATTAAACATAGCATATGTTTCACATTTTTATTAACTTTTTATGACATTTGGTCACTATGTGTGTCAGCGAGAGAGAAAGAGTGGTAGACTGGATATAAAAAATCAGACATTTGTCTGGTTAGGATTTATGTGATTGTTAAAAGAGCAGTTAATTATTATCTGATTAAATTCATTAACATTATTTAAATATTTTTTAAAGACATTTATTTGAACTTACTTGAACATCTCTGCATCTTTGTGAACTATTTTTATAATAGTTAAAACTTCTGTATTGATTATATAAACATTCAAACTAAAAATCTGAAATATAGAATTACATCTACATTGCTTAATGCCCTTGTGAAATTTCTTAATTGTCCCAACCTAATAAATGTCTTATTTGTCAAGTGGTTATATAATAGTAATTTGTCTATTGATTTTTATCAGATTATCAGGTGAATCTAGTTTATTGTGGTGAAGCTATGCTCCAGAAACATTGCTAGTGATTTTTGTTCATGACTTCTTTTTGGTTGGAAAACAATACTAACATAATTTTTTCAGATTGACAATCATTTGATTCAGATGCCCAAATATTATTTTTAAGAATATTTCCATATTGATTTCAATATTGGATCCCCTTCCTCTCACACTTTATGATTTAGATGGGAATCAGCATGGACATTCATATGATATTACAGAGAAAATTTTTGCCATGTAATTTGTCTTATAATTTTTTTGTGTGGTAAGAAATAACAATATTGTGTTTAATAATTTTTAAGAATTTTTATATCATTATTATTATGCCTTTTTCTATATACGATCCTTTCATTTTGCAATAATAAAAATAATGTTTTTGTGTCTTTCCTTCCATCATCAGCTCATGACAGCTTTCGTTAAGCTTATCTCTTAGTGGTTTGTGGTTAGTTTTTGTGTTTATGAAACCTAAATTTTACTTCCATCTAATTATTACTAATTTTTCTCTCTGAATTTTAATGTTCATAAACACTTTCTTTTTAGAAGTAGTGCTTGTATATATATATATATATTTCCAATGATGATGACATAGTTTTCCAAGTCTTCTATTTATCTTTTGTGTTATATTGTTTATTATTATTATCATCATCACAATTATTTAATCTTTATTATTATTATTAGTTTTCTTCAAACATTATCTTTTAATAGAATACTTTTTGATTTTCATTACATTTTTGTGGGTTAAATATTGGCGCTGCCACTTGAGATAGCAATTAGAAATCTATTTAGTATTCATTTGTAAAGTCTTTATTCCAGTGAGTTTTACTGAATTGTATTTTCTATTTATTTTTCTCAGTGATGAAATTTTATTCATCAAAAAAAAAAAAAAAAAAACAGATACAAATACACTTAGAAAAAGGTTTACAAGGGAGTAATTATATGGTAAATTGAAATTTCAGGAGCAACATGGTAAGAGGAGAAAGATACATGTGAAAAGGGAATGGGAAGTGGATAGGGGAAAGGGTGGATAGTCCAGGCCAGTCCAAGATGCATGTCTTTATTGACCAAGCACCACATGGGTCACAAACATTTAAATGAATGAGCTCTATGACAGAGGCTGAGAGGATGAGAGTTGGAGGATTGTTCAAGTGTCTGTGAGGAGTGGAGGTGGGACTAGTTTGGTATCTCATAGTTGACTTTCGTACTACAAATATAGCTTTTACTTGGAACTTGCTTATTTAATTTTTCCATTAAATAAATGAAATTTTTTTTTTTTTTTGAGGATTAGAAATAAATTAAATAATAAGGTTTAGCTGATGTAGAAGTTGACACTTTTCTAACTAATGGTGAAGACTGCATCATATTACAATTATATTTTTTGGTTTTTGTGAGTTATTTGATTATGACAAATTTACTTTAAGTTTTACCTACCAATTCGACCTGTATCTGCTATGTAACAATAACTATATATCCATTTACCCAAAAAGTAGTCTGATTTAGATATGTGCTATCTACATGGGGAAAAAATTTTCTGTTTGTGACTGAAAAAATATTTCAAGTTTCATCTGGATTCAAACACCAAGTATAGATTGTCATTAATCACTACTGCAGTTCTTTAAAAAAAAAATTAGTAAGTTTGTTTTATGTTATAATTTATAGTTTTCATATCATTTATTTTCTCTTTACGAAATATTCCAGAAATTGAAATATTTTATCGTAAAGTGGTATAGAAATTGTTGCAAACAATAATAATGTGTTTTTACTAATATAATAAATGATTTGTATAGGAAAACGGTATTAATTTCTGCTTGTTTTATTTGTTTGTTTATTTTTTCTATGAAATATTACTTAGCAATATATCAATGTTTTTAATAAACAAATCTTGTTTTAAATGTTGACATTTTGATTGAGTAGTTCAATTCAAAACCACTTAAATAGTACTCTGGAGAGTAGGAAATTGTTCTCTAGTAAATATTTCACTAATAATGATGCTTCTAATTTTAATTTTACGATATAATAAAACTCAGATATATATATTCCTCATGTGTCATAGCATCGGCCGGGAAGCGAACCCGCTAACCCGGGACAACTGCTTATAAGGCAGCTGACTTCTCGACCACTAAAGCTTGACAATATATATATTTATTTGCTCCCACTCTGTTATGATAAAAGTTTTTTTTTAATTTCTAAAAGTAACTACGCCGGCTTATAAGAAAGCCTAAAAAATTTTTTTCCCCCAGAAATGTTAAAAATTAAAACGACTGTATTGTATTACCATTTTAATCTATGATCACCACATACTGTTTCTCAGATTTTTATCACAATATCATTTGTTTTCACATTCATCATTATATACAGAGAGAGATTTTTAAATCACCACCTTTACTCTATTATCAGGATAATGTCAATCTTGGCATTGAATTAATTGTGAATAAATGGGTAAATAGAAAAAATATATAAGAACATTAAATTCGATTTATTTTTTGACACTTCTCAAGGAATTGGTAGATGATTTTAATCATTTTCCCCAGTGCCAGCCTATATTAAAGTACCATAATATATTATCTATTTAATATAATATTGGTTTTACAATATAATGTTGTGTATAGTTATTTTGTCGTTTAAAGTCATACTTATATTCCCAAATTTAATATAAATAGTAATTCCTGTATAAAAAAATAAGAGAGATAATTATTTAATACCGTAAATACACCGTTAAAGGCTGAAGATTACATTCAGTTGTAGGTTGGCATTATGTGTAATAGCACTATAAGAAAAATAATCAATATCCAGGAAAGAATTGGGTAATAAAATTTGGATTTTATTGATTCACATTCAACATCAATTATTAATTTTAGGAATAGATTCTTAAGGATTGAGATTTTATTAACTATTAGTAAAGTTATTAAACATTAATGTTCCAGATAATTATAGTAAGAGATTATTTTTCAAGAAAAAATTTAATAGCTAAAGATCCCATCTCATGGTAGAAAAACTAAGTAGATAGTTGAATACTTCTAGTATTATAACAACAAACAGTGTACTTTAAGTAACAAGCAAAATATAATAAAACTACCTCTATATAAAATAGTAAATACTGTAACAGTATTGATTCATATAACTTTAATATCAGGTAGCCTTTGTCCATTGGATTATTGTCAAAGAGTTACTTAAATTAATTACTTAATGAGATCTTCTTGAAGCTACCTAGTGGTTTGAAAAATTCCTATTGTAAATAAAAATTAGAATAAGATTTAACAATTATATGTATATTATAACAGGATGCATCCCTGTCAATTTGCGTAAAGAAAAAAAGAATATATCCCATAAACAAACCAGAATTAAACTCCCATGATTAAAAACAAATATACACTTCCTTTAATTTTTTCCAGCAGTTTATGATATTTAATTATTTAACAAGTTTGTGTTGTATGAAGAACTAGTTGTGAGATTAATTACATTTTAAATTTGCAGTTATTTTATAATATTATAAAAAGAAATAATATAAATTTATTATTTATTTAATTGTCTTGTAAAAATCTTTATTTAAAGAAAATGATTCGTTATTATTTTATCAAACATTTAATAATTATTTTTTTGCTCGTAAGAAGATCAGCTTTAAATCTTGTATATATAATTAGCTGAGGAATCAAAAGTTATGGCTGACTGGTTTATATCAAAGAAAGGTAGCAGAAATTTTGATATAAACTTTAATTAACATTTTCCTTAGCCCCCTCCCCCTTTAAATCTGCTTATTTATAATCTGCAATTAATAATAACATTTAAAATGAAGAAAAGAACTCTACTGACATAAAAAAAAAGTATGTTGTTCTATAAAATGAATTTACCTATAAAATTGATATGTGGAGAGAGAATGTCTCTCTTAAAAGAAAATTTAAGAAAAGAAATGCTTTACAATTACTAGCTAAATGCATTGCTGTTTAAAGAAGTGTACAGCAACTCTTCTTAAGGAAAAGAAAAATACCAATAAAACTTGCAATTGAATTTATTTTAAAAAGAAAATATGACAGTTCCTTACACTTGGTAAAAAAACGTCAATACCTTCTTACATACCAGTCTACATTAAAGTATAAGTCATATATTCCAAGAAAGTACGCATTGCAGTACATGGTAATCAATCAAAGTAATGGAAGCATAAAGAAGTTACCAATGGAATATTTAAAAGGAAAAAGAACAAAAGTTGTGAAGATGATTTTTCTTCTATGGATCTTTTATTTTATAATTGTTTATATGTAAAATCTTTCAGTCTAATGAACATTTTAAAGAAGGCATTTATTAATTAAAGAAATAAATTGATAAAAAAAATAAAGTCAGATGTCACATGACCTAATTTTAATAAAGCTCGTGTTTACAAATGTTATATATAGAGTTTGCAAAACAAACTCTTAACAAGCTTTGAGAAATACCCTCAATCCCAGACCGGTTTCTGCATCACTGACGACTCTAGATGCAGAAACCGGTCTGGGGTTGAGGGTATTCTCAAACCTTGTTAAGAGTTTTAAAGACTTATGGCAGAGACTATAAATAGTCAAAATAAGAGTCATAGATCACATGACCCTATCTCTTAAGCTTGTAAGTTATAAACATTGAGGATTGCCAATTCCTCTACAAGCTTTATGATAATTGCTTAGCCAGAGCCAGCACTTAAAATATCTCTGTCAGGAATCCTTCCCCAAACCCCTGACCATTGTTTTGTGCTTTGGCACTCCTCAGAGAGATATAGGGGAAGGGTTCCTGACAGATATTTTAAGTGCTGGCTCTGGCTAAGCAATTATCATAAAGCTTGTAGAGGAATTGGCAATCCTCAATGTTTATAACTTACAAGCTTAAGAGATAGGATCATGTGATCTATGACTCTTATTTTGACTTGTTAAGAGTTTGTTTTGCATACTCTATATATAACATTAATTAAAGAAGTACCTCAAAAAATGTATTATTTTTGAACAAGAAAGAAAGTTTAACATTCTTACATTTTAATCTTATTTATCATTTTTGTAAAATAATTCTGTAATAATATTTATGTTTATGATTGTTATAGAAAAATAATAAGGCAATGCAATGCATTATGGGAAATATTATTATTAATATTTTGTTATTGTTTGAATTTTACTTAAAAGAAGAAGATTGAGTGTAAGATATGCTGTTGGAATATACACGTGTGAAAAATTAAAAATTTACTGGAATAGACATGTGTGGAAAGAGATTTTATTAATTTTGTTAATCTTTTTAGTCTAATAATTTATATATTTGCATAAAGGGAAGGTAAAAAATTTTTTTATCAGAGTATAAGATATTATAGTACTAGTTTCTGTTATTTAAATATAGTGTTGCTATTATGTAAGTTTTATTACTGGAAAATATTGGTATGGAATTATTTTCATCATCTGTACATTGTTATTTTTCTTAATCAAATAATTGTCCATTAAAAAAATTGTGCATGAATATGTCTGTTTTTTTTTTGTTGTTGGCTTGTGTTATAAAGGAGCTTTCTGAATCTTATGATCCAGACATTTAATTTTATATCCCAAATATACCTCATCCAATTCATCAGCTGAACATATTCAGTGAGCAGAATGTCATCATCATTGTTATTATTATTGTTGTTGTTATTTATATGTTTTAGAATTAAATTTTTGCAAGTAGAATTTACTGGCATAATTTAAGCATTTACATTATTAAGAGTTTTTGATTTCATTAAGGAAAGAAATAAAATTGTAGTAAGTTATTGTGTGAACTGATCCAAGTAATCTATATTATATATTCTCATGGCCATACCCAATAAGGCATTCTATCTTCTTTTAATTTTGGCACACCCATTGGTCATTATATTGTTATTACTTATTATTCCCAAAAGACTTGAAATCTCTTTGTTACTCTGAATTATGAGATTGTTTACTTAACTATGAACTTTATTTGGTCATATGATTAGGGTCATTTGTCCTAGTATTTAGATCAAAAGTTTCAATTGTAGGGTATAAAGTCTCATTTCACTTAGGGGCTATATATGATATAGTTGAAGAGGGGGGGGGGCATTTGAGCTTTTAATTGATAGTTGACTTATGTGGCTGATCAATTCTCTTGCAATATATATAAACTAAGCAAATGTACTTTGTAAGGGTCACATACTATTGTATTTATAGTAATAATCAAATAGTAGAATGCTTAAGAAATTGCATAAAATTCAAGGATTACAAATAACAAATTGAAGTTTGATTCAAAAATCTTTGGCTCTCATGTCTTTATTCTACTAATGAAACATCAATCACATATTCATAGCAATAAATTTCAATATATGAGTGACATAATTATTTCTCCCTGAGCCATTAGCATGGATTTTTTTTCTCATGGTTGCATTCATATATTTGAAATGTAAAAATAAATTAGTTATATGTATTTATCTGCATAAATAACATGAAAATATTGAAGGTGTGAATAACTCAAAGCCAAATTTCCATAGTAATAGTATTAACAGTTTAATTGGGAACATTCCACAATGATACATTAGCACAAATATTTTCATATATTGTAGTATATGTTTGTTTTAAACTTTTTTTTAATACTTTAATAAATATATATTTGTAGCGTGTATATTATCTGTTTAAAAAATAAAGAAGTTACTTCCAGCAGTTATCTTCATGCTATTTTATGGTCATCTCTTGTATGCTTGAGTAATCCATGGATATTAGATAGTGTTGTCACTATAAAATCATCATTTCCAGATTGACTAGTATCTGGCTTTTGCCTTTATCAATGAAGAATATAATTCAAAGCTGAAATTAATGCATGTATGTATCTAGATGCCACCTTCTACATTTTTGTATTACTCAAGTTATTAACCTGAACATTAAAAAAAAAACTTACATTTTAAAACCAGCCCAATTCACTTGCATAGATATGTAAGTTAGTTTTTTTTATATTTTTGAGACATCTGTTCTATAGTTTCTATCAATTCTTTGGATAGGAAGATTAATACTGACAACATTATATGATTTCATATCCTTACTTATATGCTTCCAAGAATAGTTATTTTCTCTTTACTGTAGAATCATTTAGTGTAACCTTAAGTGGAAACAAGACAATATTGTTGACCTGATATCAGATCTATATAACTATGCAAATAAATTAGTCTGAGTTTGAAACCTTGTTTTTTTTTTACTTTCAAATTATTAATAGTACAAGTAAATAAAAGGGCTATTGTATGCAATAAGTGTATTAGTTTTGAACCCTAATCTATATTGACAAGGATTAACCAGAGCCTGGTCAGTCCAGCTTGCAGTAGATGTTTTAAAGTAAAATGGAGATAATTAAATATTCTGGTAAACATATGAAAGATCACGAGATATTGTATTGGCATTAACTTGTCTAACCAAAGAATAAATGGGGCCTGAAATTTAGACTTAAGAATATATAGTGTCAAGTTTATGTAGGTATGTGAATCAGCCTTGATTTGAAATTTTCAGTTTTTTTAATTTGTTAATTTTTAAGTTTTGACTTGGATAATATAAAGAAGTAAAATGTGGTTGTTAAATGCATAAGTAGTTAGTTATGATTTTGGATCCTAATTTTTATTGACAAGGACAAAAGCCAAACATTGGATAGTCTGAAGATGGAGACTTTCTTTCTACTATTCTATCTGATATTCATTGATTATTCCAATTTATCCAAACCACTTTGAAAACTTTTTAGCAAAAACCTTTTATTGTACAACATTGGAAACATGAGTGTATGTGTATTGGACAGTTGAAGTGTAGGTATATCTGTATATATTGTGCAATAAATGTTTTTTGCTAAAAAATGTTCAAAGCGGTTTGGATAAATTGTTATTACAGCAAAAATAAAGGAAGGGGTGATTTTCGTTTATTGATTATTCAAATTTACAGTAGATGGCTCTAGAGTAGAATGAAAATGATTGCTTTTAATAGTGAATGGGAGATCATATCAGTGCTAAAAATAAGTGATTTATATTTGAAAAGCACCAATATTTAGAAGATAAAGATTAAATTTAATTTATAATCATGTTTGGAGAATTGACTAGTTCTTTTCTCTTATTTATTTGTTTTTGTTGTTTTGCGAAATGGAAGTGGATGGTATCTGCATGATGTGATAGTTTTTAATCATAACTTTTGATTTGATTTCAGATATTAAAAGTAAAAGAAACTTTATTTATAATATCACATCATAGGATATTAAAGCAATATTTCTAAGTATTTTCTTTTTTTGAAAAAGAAAAAATACGAATAATTTTGCTGTTTAACATTGAAATTCTTTCATTTTAATTGACTGAGTAGAGACATTCAATTTTGTTTTTATTCTTTTAGCTGTAGGGGAGGGAGGGGTTTACTAAACAAAAATTAGCAGTTTTTGATGATTTATAACTATGATTAAAAAGAAATTTAATTTTAATTTATAAATTAGGTATGGTATTAAATAAATATAATATTTGTGAATTTTCAAGTAAATCAAGATGGCTGCCTGTATTTTTAATAAATCTACAGTTTCATGGGTTTCCAAAAAATATTTACAAAAAAAAAAAAATGCCTGCTAGGAAATATCCATTTTATTTTTTATTACTGTCATTTTAAAAAAAGAAATTATAGTGGAAAAATTAATTACAATATTTGTAGTTTCTTTTCTTTTTTTTGGATTAACTTATTAACAGAAAAATGGGGGGGGGGGTATAAATACAATATTTACACTTTATTCATGTCGGCACCATTCAATCATATTGTGACCATTAATGCACACTTTTTAGGAGGGCAGGATGCCTACCTTTGGAAATAGTCCACTGCATTGTGTTCTGTGATAGGAAAGTCCCAAATTTTTATCTTTATGACAATTTTCCAAAAATAATTGCTGGCAAAAAGAAACATTGCTGAATTGAACCAAAATACAACAATGTTAAGAACGTTAAGTCATCCCACATTATAAGTAAAAAAAAAAAAAAAGCAAAATATTGAAATAAAGCTTCTTAATGAAAAATTTCAGAATTTATTTCTTTTTTTAAATTTAACAATCAATTTATTAATTTTTGTTTAATTTAACAACTAATACATCTTCTGTAGATTATAGGTCCTTGAAAGTACATTTATCGAAAATATAGGATGCCATCTTGGTTTACTTGAAAACTCACAAGTACCATAAATATTATATTTACATTTACTTTCTATAGTACATTATTTATCATTGTTATTGTATTATTAAATGCCTTTAAGTTGATCATAATTTCTGTTGTTCACTTAAAGTTTTATTTCTACATACATAAAATTTACAATGCATTTCTCAGAAAGGAAGAAAATAGAGAAGAATTAATGTAGAAGTTGAATTAAAGTTATCTATTTTGAAAGTCTTTATTGAAGAATGCAGTTAATAATTTAACTGACAAATATTAGTAATAATACAAATGTAATCATGTGATAAAAAAAAGAAAATGGAATTAACAAAACAACATTTATGTTTTGCAAAAGAATTTTATACAGATACCAAAACATTTTATATGTATGAATATTTACTTAATGGAGAAACCATTTAATTTCTTATATCAGTGCCTGATTTGGCTTTACTATTTTTTTAAATTTGAAAGAAACAGCATTTTATTATCAAAGAATATTAAGCAGTTCAAAATTCTATTATATTGAAATTTTATTACTTTGAAATGTCTAGAGATACTGCCTCAAAATCTGTTATTCAAAAAGTTTTAAATAAGAAGTTTATAAGTTGGAAGTTTTAAAATTAATTAGAAAAAAGGTTCATTGAGCTATTCTTAAGTAGAAGATAAAATGAAAATTGGAAAACTACTCAAATTCTAATCAATCAATGGGAAACAAATGTGGTGAATGCTATAGTCTACTTCATTATCTCATTTCATTATTCTTCTACATGTGGATATTAATAAAAACCTTTGTTCTTCTGTGGTTCATTTAAAGACTGTTTTATCTTCCCAACTCCCTATTGAATGTTTAATTATTTTGCCTATGTACTAGTTTCTTCAAAAATAAACAAGCCTTTTAGGAATTTTTTAGCTGCATGAATATTTCAAGTGTCATTCATATTTGAATCCCAAACTAGAAACCATTACTGAAAGCATACATCCACAGGCACAATGTATCTTATAATCTACATTTTTTAAAACAAGAAAAGTTTTTATACAATTCATCATATGTCCTATTAGCAATGACAAAGTTTCTATCATTAGAAGTACAATATGAAGCAAACTAATTTACAACTAAGGTAGCATTAAGAGTAAAATTATTTTCTACATGCAGGAAATGGAAGATCTTCAATGGGCACATACTTCTACTAAGCAAGGTTCTTAAGCCTGCTAAGTGTCTGTAATATTGCTTTGTTATATATATATATATATATATATATATATTGTAACAAATCAGATATGACATGCCTATGATAGAATGATCCTGTTTAATTACACCCTGCAAATTGTAGTGCCATTTGTAACAGAATAAATATATGTCTATGCTAACCTCTGTTATAGTCCCACTGATTTGGGTGGTATTTGTAAAAAAATTGAAAATGTGCAATAGGAAATAATAACTCTAAAATAGCCTGAATAAAATATAGCCCATTCATTGGTCACCCTATATAACAGAATGAAATGAGCCCTGATGTTGGGCATCATTTGCAACTGAATAAAATATAAATCAAAGAAAAATAATGCTAATTTTATAATGCCTGTGAATAATTACATTGTTCATAACAGAATAAATATAATATACTAAGCTAAATGAATGCTAATCAATAAATAATCATTCAGCATTTAAAGTAATCCTTTATTTAATCATATAAAACAATGATAATGAACTTTATCAGAGCATCATGAGTTCAAATAGCATTTTGAATAAATAGAAAACAAACAAATTTATCATTTCAAATACCCTAAATTATAAACCTTACTTAAATTAAAATAAAGCAATTAAATCAAATACCATTGTTTCAAAACCATGATATATGCTTAAGATATATTTTACTTATTATCAGATAAAACTAATAATAAATCATTAAACAACTAAACTTTAATATATCTAACTAATCAAACATTAGTTATATCTAAATAAAATAGTTCATGAATGATTGAAATGACACCTTTAATATGTCCTATAAGTTTACAATATTTAAATAAATATATGACCCAATAATTAGTTTTAAATCCCAATTAAATGAAATAATAAATTATACTAACTCAGCCATGCTATATTTTTATAGTGATTTTACTTTTACTAATTAAACTAATTATAATAAAATGAAATACTCAGTAATGACATAATATTAATGAATATATTAGATAATATAATATCAATGAACATATTAGATAATCTTAAATCTATAATGTCCAATCATACCAATATATAAAAGAAACAATAGATTTTTATTTGATATTTATTCAAGTACAATAACTAATTATACTGATTTATTTTAGCTATATTACTAAAACCCTATGTTACAACAATCAAGACATATAATAAAATTACTTGTATTTATTATAATTAAATATCAATATTAAAATTTAACATAATCACCAACAAAATGAAACACTAAAAAAAAATTATGACTGACATTTTACCATATGCTGAAACTCATCTCAAATTCCAGTAGTTACAATATCTATGTAATGAACCTACTTCTATAATTATGTGGTTGTGATCAAGCATGCAATTTATTTTATGAAGTGTTCCAATACTTTGTTACCTGAAACTGTCTCTACATAATGTATCATCATTTCATTATTAATACTTTTATTTATAAATAAATATGACCATTCTAATTCTAGAAAAAAAAAAAATGAAAGAAGAACAGTATAAAAAACACACACAAAAAATAAAAATGTTAAAATTAGAATTGGTGTTATATAACAGAGAATGGAAATACAGTTGTCTACCCTATTGTCATAGTCATTATAAAAATGACAGAGAAGAGATCCTTGATGATTAGACCTATCCTAACCTTAATGATTGAAGATGGCAAGAAAGAAAAAATTAAATAGAGAAAGACAGAAAATATAAATATATGTTATTAATTATACACGTTATTGATTAGATAAAAAAATAGAATTAAGATATTTATCATTTTAATATCAAGTGTTACTAGATGTATATACTGCCTAGACAAAATAACTAAAATGTTGATAAGCAATTTTGATCTACTCCCCCCCCCCCCACTTCATATGAACGTTTCTTGCGAATATCATATATAAACATGATCTTGACTATTAATATTTTTTTTGCACAGAAGTATCAACAAATTAAATAAAAACTGTATATATGTTATCCGATTTTCTATTTATATTCAATAAAAGGATGATATTTTATATGTTTATATACATAGATGTTTATTTTATGATTTTTTTTTTTTTTTTTTTGACATTTTAAATTACTATAATATAATTTTGAACCTGAACTTTCCAGTGTCATTTGATTAAAAATTAGATCAAATTTAAACATTTTGTTCAAAAGTTCACAATATACCGTGATCTTATGAGTTAGATTGAATTACTCTTTAATATTCATGAATTATTTATAAACTTGTTATCAGATAGAGCAGTTTTTTAAAAAAAGTAATTTAATTCCGTTATTCTTTGTTAAATGATTTCTAAGAAGTTGACAGAAATATTATTTAATTATTAGTTGATAATACTTTGATTCATTATTTAAAATGGATGGAAAAGTTTTGAATGAATCTAAGCCTGCGTTCTATTATATAATTAAAATGTTAATTAGAATATAATTATTATATACTGATATAAGACTATTAAGAAAAAAAAAAGATTATTTTTAGCCCTATACTCTCTCTGTCAAATATTAGCATGAATGATTCAATATTACGATCATAATTTCTTGTTACATTTTCATTTACCATTGTAAACTCCCTCCACTCTCAACCTTGACGCCATCCATTTCAGGTAAATACAATAATGATTATTACTAATCATTTTCGAAACTAGAGATTATCTCTAGCACAGATATAAACTTTAAACCTCAGTTAAAGATTAATATATCTGATTTTTAAAATTTACACACACACGGTGTTATTCACCTTACTCTTTCTCACGTGTAATATCTTTATAAATATAATAAACATCTCCATACGTCCCTATTCTTTTTAAATGCACATAAATAAAGATACAATGAAAGACAATTGATCCCCAAGATGCATTTCGTGCTGAAACAGCACTCATCAGTTGGCCCAGGTCATTATCTCTCACATATATCTATTATATGAAGAGTATTTATCTAGAGTAAATTGTTACATTTTCATTTACCATTGTCAAACTCCCTCCACTCACAACTTTGTCGCCATCCATTTCAGATAAATACAATAATGATTATTACTAATCATTTTCGAAACTAGAGATTATTTATCTCTAGCACAGATATAAACTTTAAACCTCATTTAAAGATTAATATATCTGATTTTTTTTATTTATTTACACACTAACGGAGTTATTCACCTAACTCTTTCCCATGTGTAATATCTTTATAGATATACAGCAAACATTAATTTTCCAAGATTTATTTTGTTTTGGTTTTTTTAATGTTTTTTTTTTTTTTGTTTTGCACTATTTAATCATTTACTTTAACTAAGACTAATTTATAGCAGTACAATTGAAATTTCTAATATTATGTTTTTATATTTGCAATTTTTTATATAATCTTGTCAAGAATTTTTGATGTAATACATAATTATATAGTCATTGTTCAGGATGTTGCATGTTGATTTAATACTATTTGTTGAATGTAACAATTTCATTCATTTGTTCAAGCAGATTGTTGTTTTTTATTTTTTTCAGTCAGGATTTGATATAGAAACCCTTTAGCATTTGATTCTACCACTCTATAATTGCAATGGCAATAACTAAGGTTGTACAAAGTATCAGAAAATAGAATATCAATGCTAACGCAGAAGTTAATCTTTCAAATTTTAAAGTGGATTAAGAAATTTTCAAAAATTAACTAGTGTTAGCCGAAGAATATAACTATTGATTAGAAATGATTTGAAATAATACAGCAATACATTTAAAATTATAATGATTATGGAAATTATAACAATAAGTTAAAAGGCAGAAATAAGCCTATTTTTAACAGAAAAATGAAAGTTGTCATTAAAAATAGTACTATTAACAATAAAAGCTATTATAGAAGTTCTGTCTAACTTTACATTAAGTCTTTTTGATTACATGATGGAATGCAAAAATGATTTATCTAATAATTTTTCAAATATCAGACAGGACAAAATAATGGGAAAAGTATTAAATAGTTCATTCAAAAGGAAATAAAAATAATAAAAATGTTAATGCAAGATCAAGAAAGTCAATTTATTAACATAATTTTATCTAAGAGATTAGAAGATAGATTACAGTGGTAGAGAAAGCTCAGTATGTTGTTTAAATAAAAGTGGTATCAATTTTTTTACCAAAAGCTATCTTCATAATCGTAGTCAATATGAAGTACCTACTGCAAGCAAACCTTTATAGATGGGATATATCACAAATCTACATCTTTTAAAACAAAAAAGTACTTAATATAACTTATCATATGTCTTTTTTAGCAATTACAGAGATTCTGTCATTAGAATATAGTATCAAACCACACACTTTATAACAAAGATAACATTAATGGTAAAAATATCTACATGCAGGAGCAACAGGCTTTTTTATTTAATGCTTTTTTTTTTTATTGTTCTTGAAATATTTAAACAAAGAGTTAAAAAATGGAACAAACATATTGGGGGTTGAATGAAAACTGCATTCAAATATTAGATATAAAATAGATAAGAATATAAGTAATGTTAAAAATTGAATATAGAAATAGTTAATTTTAATTGACAATTTATTCATATTTTGCTTCAAATCATGTAGCAGCTGAAAGTCATTCAGATAAATGATAAAATCGTACAAGATTTAATTTCAAAGATTATAGTTTTTAATTAGTTAAAATATAGAATATCTAAAATGAAAATAATTCCTTTCATAAGCTAAAAATAATAAGTAAGTCTGGAAAACATTGCTTACACTAATTCTTAACATTCCAAACATTACTTATTCACCACCTCAAGATAAATTTAAATATTGGGATGTATACCAGATAATTTGCTCTCCCCTAAATGATAGAAGACCAATTTTAAATATTAACAATAGACAACTAACCCAAAAATTTAAATTCTGGTCATTAGAACCCAAATATTATGATTTTCTACTCAAATTAAATCTTGAAACACTGCCAACATTACACTTTTGTAGATATAGAAGGCATTACATAAATTTAGAAGATATATGTTGGTTATGTCTTAGAGAAACTGAGACACAAGAACATTTTCTTTTTACCTGCCCTGCATTTGATAATATTCGCTCATCCATACCATCATTGTACAAACAAAGAAATTGTGAAATTCAAACACTTTTACAATCATTTGTTAAGGGTAGCTACCCACATATTCGAGCAAGTACTTTTATATTATTTTCACTATGGTGTACAAGATGCTCCTTCATGTACAACAATAATCCAAGAAGACATCCAAACACATTCTGGAACAAAATGGAACAGCTCCGCTTAAGGGATGAAAAAATTGTATCCCAAAAGATGTACACAACCACTTGGTCTATATTACAACAGCTCTCAAAATTATAGATGAAAAAAAAAGACTAATAAAAAACAGAACTAAGAGCCTTACAGTACACAAAACTAATTGGATGTGTATATATTTTTTAAAAAAAAATATAAACTCAAATTTGTAAACCACATGCATATCCTTTGTCTTTGTTGTCCTCCCCCCCCCCCCCCATTACAATTTTCAACTTATTTATACTAACTTCAATTCATCTGCATGTGGTAAAATAGTTATAAATGTAACCTTTTTCTTGTTATATTCAATAAAGTCCTTTTGAAAAATGTAAATTACAAAACAGAAATTATGGATTTTGTTCACATATCAAATTTATCATAAAGGACAAATTTATAAATAAAAGAAACAATAGCTGTTGGAAAGTGAACACAGAACAAAACAATTTAAACAACATTGAGGCTGCAATCTATGCTTTATCAAAGTACACTACTTTTGTTTTGTGCTATCCAATAAAAAATGTAAACAAACAAAAACAATACATTTTATGATGTGTGAGCAACAATTTTTTTTTATCTATAAGCTCTGTATAATGATGGATTTTTAAAAAATAAAAATTTGTAAATATGTTTTACAATACGTTTTGAAACACTTTACATGATCATATTTATTTATAATATTTTTTCAGATTATGTTAAAAGTACAGACATTTTATTTTTCTTTTATTATCCTTTCTGAATTATATATTAGTTCTGCTATACCTTTTCACATTCGTATCAATCCATTGATAACTTTCTAATTTTGTGATCTGACCAAATAATGTGTGCATTGGACCTTGTACAAATTTAAAATGATAAATTCATCAAAACAAACTACGTGTACATGATATTTTTGCAAGATTTACGAAGTTATTAGCAATCTGAATATGTATGTGAAAAGGTGTAGCTATTCTAATACATGCCAGTAATTGCACCAGACTAAATCTGAAAAAGTACATTTTTAACAATACAAAAAATATTAATTTTACACAAAAGTATTAAATGTGACACGGCATTATGCAATTCCCCAGTGTTACTTTAAATTAGGACAAAACAATCACTAAATTACAAAATGCTTAAAATGAAAACATATATACTTACCATATAATATATAACAGGAATTGTCACAATAAAACAATCAATTTGTGTCTTTTACTTTATTTTAAAGTGGATAAAATTTTGTTCCAAAATGGAAGCTTAAAATAAAAAAATTTTTTTTTTCAAAATGGAGACATTCTTAACACATGATTCACATGAAAATGATCAGTAATAGGCAGCAGTCCAAATAAATTGTTAATATCTCTTCCGCATTTTGTTTGATGGCTTCCATCAGAATTGCTGCTATTCTATCATGAATTCTCATGATGAGACAATTGTCAGTTTTCCTGTACAAGCCATCAAACATCCACTGTTCCAAAAGAATTTATCTGGCTTAGTTTTTTTGTCTTTTTGTGCAAAAGGCTCTCAACAATTTCAACAATTTTGTTAGCGCCTCCAATTTTACATTTTTCTGTTAACCAAGCTCTGTTTTCTCCATTCTATGGATATTAATTTGAGAACCAAGCTGTAAAGTAAATTGGATCACCATCAGAAATGGAATTCTGGAACTCTTCAACCACATTCCCTTATGAAGGCCTATTTTATTATTATATCCTCAAACGTTACAATGCCATTGCTTATCCAAGTGTGGACATACTTGACTGCATTGATCTCAGTAGTGGGTAAACTCCAAAGGTTTATCATTTTGTATTATTTTAAAAAAAATTGTAATTATTAATCAGAAAATTGAAAAAGTAAATTAGCACTGAAATAAAAAACACTTTGAGGAGAACTTGTCCAGATGAAATCTGAACAATAAATGAAAGTGTAAATATATCATGTTATTGGACAAGATTGGATGAGATTGCATGGTTTATTTGATGGGATTTCAAGGTTAGACATCACAAATGTGAAAATGTGTACCATCTCTCCTACATTACAAGTCTAATACATAAGTACCTAAAATATTTTTTAAGAGTAATACTAAAAGTTTTATGAGAGAGATCCTAATTTATTGATAAGATCACTATCATGTTTCTACAAAGAAAAAAGTTATTGGCAAAAGAATCTCTACCCAGATCATATTTAATAGCAATGAAAGTCAGATATTTTGTTATTTTCTTTATTTAAAAAATAAAAATACAGTGCAGTTATTTTTTATTATTATTATTATTATTATTATTATTATTGTTTTCATAGATGAAACAATGAACATATACTCAGTAAAATATATATAAATGTGTTTCATCAATTTATTATTAGTTAAATTATTTTTTTAAATATTTTCTTTGTACTGTAATATTAATTTATATATGCTTACTATATATATATAAAAACACATCTTTGTTATGTACATATAGTGTGGGTATTACAGTTTAATAAAACATACTATTATTCACTATATATACATATACATGGGAAAGGAGGGCTTGGAACAAAAGAAAATTCAATTAATTTTTGATTTATTTATTTTTAAGTATAGTCACCTGAAAGAAAATTATAATATACCTGCTTTGCCAAGGCAAAAGGCTAGAGATGTGAAATTTTATATAAAATTTTTACCAAAAATAGTATTTTTTTCTACTATATGCTTTCGAGAATATATAATTCTTGTCAATATAAAAGTCTTACATACAATTATTTTTTTATTAAACTTATTGCTACAATGCACTGAAATTTCCCCTCATTTTTCTTCATCCTAATTGTTATAATATTGTTTTTGTTAGTGGAAACATTTTTTGTTTTGACTTATTATTTTTTATAAAGGCATATGAAAATTATTTATGTGTAATTGGAATTTTTTTTTGTCTGTAGGCATGTACAGTAAATAAAAATGAATTATTATTTTATCGCCATTATCAATGCGCTATACAAAAGTTGAATTTTTAATAATATGATGTTCTTTAAAAAAATTACATCAGGTGAGAAAGATATATTATTATTTTTAAAATATTATATTTATATTGTAATCTTAATTTTTAAATTCATACTACATTCAGAAAAAGTGTCTGTTATATGTGAGTGCTGAAAAGTACTTCACTCTTGCAGTTCAATACAATAAAACACATTCTATTGGAATTGAAGCTTATTAACAAAACATAAGCTATTATATAGGATGTGTATTATACATGAGAGAGCTTGGGACAAGATATAGCAGTTATCATGACTCCACTGTAGTACTACTTTTATTATTTGAAATGTAATTAAATGTATCATTTTTACCAATTAACCAAATGCTGTTAATAAACTTGTTTACCATCTTTATATTTATTAGTTTGCCATGCTAATTCAAAATAACCATTAGCATTAGCTAGCCCAGATCTATATGAGGATGAGCAATTCTACCAAGTTTCCAAACAAAGATGAAATCCATTATATCCCAGATGTGAACACAGCATCATTTATATGAGATTATTTTAACGTTCATGGTAAAGGTTTTTTTTTTTCCATTTTAGTGCCTATATTACATATAATGTTGGGAAAAACTGTATTTAATTATATTACAAGTGTTTGATTTAAATTTTTTCTCTTGCATGGAACATTAAGAATTAATAAGAATTTAATTCTCCCATGGAAGTTGGAACTAAGCCATATATAAATGAGACTATTTGCATTTGAATTGCAACTGATTTCACCCTTACTAAAAGAATTTTTATATATCTGAGACAGATAAAGTTCTTCTTCCATTGGTGTAGCATTTTAGTTAGTACATTGAGTGCTGAAAAAATTATTAACAACATTTAGTAAAATAGTCAAGGCTAATAATCACATATAATATCAGAAAAATACTGCATTTAATTTTATTACAAATATTTGATTCAAAATTCTTCATTTGCATGGAAATAAGAAATGAACTGCCCCATACAAGTTAGAACTAAACTATATATAAATAAAGCTGTGTCTTGTTTAGAAATTTGGTACTTTTGTTTATCTCTATATACATCTATGTTAACTAATGTAAATTATTATTTTGCATTGGTGTAGTGATCTAGCAGGTACAAGGGTACAGAAGGTATTTGGTTGTTTGGTCAAAATTGGAAATTATATAATTAGCTTATGATGAAATTGATACTTTTCCATAGAATTTCATATGCAAATTCATTTAAATGATGTGTTTGTTTTATTACAATATGGATCATAAAAGAAGTCTTTATTAAGTGGAATTTTAATTCAGGCTAATCGCCTACTTACAATTTCCAGATCTAGGCAATATCCTGAAGAATATGTGACCTTTATTTGCAAAGAATAAATGCTAAAATAAAATTATTAAATATTTCTAATTAGAAATTGTTCCATCTAGTTTTTACTTGTTCAAAATTACATAAAATCACATTTGCAAAGCACATGTTAATAATTAATAATAACTATATTGGTCAATAGCATAGCATACTTATTGGGATTGTTGCTATGAATCTTAGATAAGCTAACTGAATTTACTCATCAGTTTATTATTGTCTCTAGGCAGATCTTACTCTCATATCTGAGTTAAATGATCCAAAACTCAGCAAGAAAAAAACTACTAATTATTTCAACTCAAGATGTAATGTGTGCAGATTTGTATAAATCAATTGCATTTTCTTCTATATATATATCTTTTTCAAAGCATTATCTTTTTCTGCTGTTGTTAAAAAATAGTTTCATGAAAATTATCCTAAGTTTAATTAATTTTGCATATTGTGTTTATTATTGGTTTTTGTATTCATAGACTATATTATCTTTTGATTCATATTTTCATATCTATAAATTTATGTGTATTTTTTTTTTTAATTATCTGTAGTTTGAAATTAATTTATTTGCAATATATCTACATACATGTGCAGGTATATAATTAATTGAATTTATATCTGAATACCTTAAATTATACATGCCATTAAAATTTTGAGCAGTTTTGTGTGTGTGTGTGCACAATATGATTACAATTATTTTATATAAAAACATAATTAAGTACTATAATTATGCTTTTTCATAATGAATTGTGACTATTTAAAAAAACTAATGGGTCGTTTTTGCCAAATTGTCATTTTGGTAGTTAATTTGGCAAAGAATATGACACCTGTCATTAGTGAATATTCGAAAATAAATGGTTTGATATTCGTCCAAATTCTTAACTTCACACAATAACAAGTATGTTTAAAATTAATCACTTAATAAGAAAAATTACTGGTTAGAGCTATCATATTTGCAAATTGTTTGTACATTATTATATTTCTAAAAACTCTAAATGATTTTGTTAGAATATTCTGTTTGGATTAAATAAAAAAATAGAAATGTTCAAATAATTTCTAATTCAGTCACTAGAGGTAATATAGAACAGAAAATAATCATATTTCATCACATGATTATGTGAAGAACCCATCAAAATTTATAATGTAGTTTTAAATATTGAGTTGTTTGTAATAAATGTCTGTGTATGTGTTATGTAACTGGTTTGTTGCTGAAATAGCTATTTTAACTTTTCTGCATCTGCTGAAAATATAATTTTCACAATGACTTAATAATGCATCATGAAAAAAAAAAAATTAAATGTTCTATAAAAACTAACAAATGTAGTCTTGCATTGGTGGTCAAGAGGTCAGTGTGATTGCCTTGCACTTGCAGACAGTTGCCCGGGTTGCGGATTCACGTCCTGGCCGATGCTATGACATTTAAAAAAAAGAAAGGAAAATGTAATAATTAGCTAAAATAAAAAATAATTTAAATATTTTTAAATTTATTAATTTTAAATTTATTTTTAATTTGTACATTCAAGTATGTTAGCTTTAAAATTAAAACATTTTTAATATTCTAAACATATTCTATTTTTACCACTAATAATAAAACAAAGGTATATAATTGTATTTTCTAGTTATTATTAAAAAGTTGATTTTTTTTTTTTGAAAATGGGGATTCTTTCTTCAGTCCATAGAACTTTAGACCTAGTTCTTCTTACATACATTTAGGGAGTATTTTTTATTTCTTAACAAAATAAATATTTAAAACAGGCAAAACTCACTATACACATTGCCACACACAGCAAGATAGAGTAATCAATGGATGCCAGAAGACTCATGTATAAAATCCCTATCCAGTGCCTACTCATTCAATATCCTCAGACTAGTTTCTGGCTTGTGGCCTTCGTCAGTGGGGAGTCTTGGATCTGAGAGCACTGCACCTAGATCATATGAAAATAAATATTTATTATAATAATTTGTTTTCAAATATTTATTTTAATAATAACATTTCTATAGATAGAGAAAATATAATATATTGAATTGGGTCAATTTGTTCACATGCACATATGTATACTTTTATATAAATCTTGCATAATAAACTTATGCTTTGTATATATAACTATTTAACCAATTTTATTTGTAAACTAATATTCAAAAAATGTAATTAAAATTATATGACAAGTATAATTTTCTTTTATAAATAAAAGTAGTTGTGCATCAAAATAATGCTCTTAAATACAATGCAAAAATATAATAATTAAAATTGTACTTAGATCCATCTATTAATTTGTTCTAAAATATTGTATTAATTGTTCAAGGTTTTTTTATATATATAAAAAAGATTTCTTTTAGAAATATATATATTTTTAAAATTTTATTAGTTAAAAAAAGTCAGATCTACAAGATGTTATAACATGTTCATGCATCATGTACATGGGATTTTATACTTCTAGAAACATGACTGTGTATATAAATTGGCTACTATATGCAGATGAAATGCTGCAAGTGAATAAAATGCTTTTTTAATGTAAAAGGATCCACGACAAATGATTTATACATGTATGGATTTATACATCTTCTTCAGATAATTGCTTCATAATGAATCATTAATACAAAATGCTAATTAATATTTACTGACTATTAGCAACAATAATTTAGTGGTGGAAAGTGAAATGTCCAAAATGTCTCAATTTGTTTGCTCTGGAATACATTATAATAACTAAACTTATTAAAGTACTAATTTTCTAATCTCAATAGCTATGAGGAAGTGTACATAGATTGACTTCTAATTCTGCATTAAATATCACAAGGGAATATTAAAAGAGTGAAAAATCAAATAGCAAATTTATGTGTAGAATCTGAGAACATTGCCGGTTTGTAATCAAGCATGACCAAAGTTATAAAGGTATTTAAAAATTTAATATATAAATGGAAATACCTAAAGAACTACAAAAGGAAGATTAATTCCAGAAAAGAATATAATATTATTAATTTGTCATAACACCAACAAAGTATCATATGTCTTCTGCTTCCTATATATTAATTTTAAATAACAAATCCATATCTCCCACTCTGTTCAGATGTAAGATGGTAGTGCTTAATAGACTTCTTTTCCAGTGCTAACCTCTTCATATTCCCACACTAATTGCTCACTTATGGTTTTCAGTGAAAACCATAAACTAGAAAGTCATTTGGAAATATAAGTAGACCAATTCTGAATAGGGATTTAGTAAGCTTTATCATCTAGCATTTATTAATTACTCCAGCTTGTGCAAACACCAAAAATAGGGTAGAAAAAATAGATCTGCCACATTAATTTAACATACTTGTCAATTTTATAAAAGAATGCTGACAACTGTGAAATTTCATCCTATCATCTGACCAATTGTTACTTTTAGAATCCACAAGTGGAAGAAATACAATCAGTAAGCAAGAGTATAGTGTAAATTCTACATCATTGTCATTGCTAGAAATTGAGTCTTAAAATAATTTATAATTAATGCCTGCTGTATCAAAGTTTCTAAATATTTTGAAAAATAAAATATTAATTTATAATAAAATGGAAAATCAAATTAACAACTTTACAATTGCAGAAATAATCTTTGAATTATCTGGATATAAAATAGCTGTCAACTAAAATTTTATAAAATAAAATGATTTTTAAAAGAGGGTTTTTAATCAAATTCTATACTCCTTCCTATAAGTTTAAATCGTGAGTCATTTGAAAAAAACTTATAACTAACCCTAATTATCTAAACTATATTTAGATCATCTAATAAAATGAATATTTTCTATAATTGTTCAAATAGGGTATCAAAAGTATAATCAGAAGACATTTGAAGACAATTTGATCAGAGGAGGTAATGGAATCAAAATATTATGTATTTAAAGATATTTTTTTTAATACTATATATAAAAAAGTTATTTATATTTTTTAAGAATTTGGTACAAAAATGAAATATTTTGTTAAAATTATAAAATTTGAAAGAAAAATGAAAACCAATTTTTCATATAAAATCACCTCTAATCCTTGGAAACTGGAATTGAATTTAGAAAATGGTGTTACAAAAAAGGAACTTTGTCATAATACAAGCATAATCAGTCACAATAAATTTGGATAAGTGAAAATCATTATAAACTATATTTTTGCAAAATTCTTAATTGGTAATAATGGTAAATGTTTTTAAAATTCAACTGCCTAATTATTTATTCAATGCTAATACTGTCTAGATTCTAATCCAACAAAGTGACAATTATACAAAATCCACATTTCTTAAAAGAGAATGTTCTACTTTTTAGTCAATAGATGATATTAATCAACAAATAATTATTAGTTTTCTAAATGAATTACCCTAAAATGCAATCAGTTTAAGAGTGAATGTATATAAAGCATTGATTTCTCATTGTTGAATTTACATGCTACTTAAAAATCAGTAATTGAAATCAGGTGTAACTGATAGCATATATGCAATGTAAAGTACAATTCCTTACATATACTGAGAATAATAGGCAAACAAAAGTATGAACAGAAAAATAAGACCAAGTTATGATCTGTTTGTAATATATAGGGTATATGAGCACAGACTTTCACAGGTCCACCTCTCTCCACACTATCTCATAACACTGATACACTTGAACACATATATGTTGAAAAGATAAATAATTACCAATATACCTGTTTGTTTGTTTGTGTATTGTAACTAAACTTTATTCACTGATATGTTAGTATTGATTTGATATTTAACTGTACATAATAACCTCAGCTGCCTTCGAGCAGAAAGTGCATACTTTCAAATTTATTTTCTGTTGTTCCCCATAGATTCATTGACTGTTTTTTTTTTTCTAGCTGGAATATCTACTCTTTTTGTACTTGGTTATAACTATTAATTGCAAATAGCAAGCATCTTTTTTTTTTTATAAGTTTGTCGTTTTTTATATCTTGTAAATTATTTTATACATTATATAGCATAAAGAAATACTAAACTTTTATCAGTCTGTATAAATTATTTTTAAATTTGTTATCATTGATTAGACAAAATTATTATTCAATTATGCTTCAAATAGTTGAAGTAAATATTATTAATGTATATATTAATAACAATTAACAGATATTATTTTGAATGTTTCTTATACGTATTATCTTAAAGTTATTTAGTAACTTATTTTTCTTCCAGTTGTTTGATTATTTAAGTTATTTTTTTAAGATCAACGTTCCAAAATATATATATTCTCATGTTTTTGTTATTTTTCCCCCACTTTTTAAAAAAATATTTATATTAATTGCACTTTTTTCTTTTCTTAATATATTTGCTGTTCTATTGGAAACACCTTTAGAATACTGAATGGGAAACTCAGGTAAATGCTTGACTGAAATTCTGCACATGGTTTTGTTGTAAAATGTGCATGAAAGTTAATAATTTTTCTTCCAATTTTTGCAATTATGCATGAAACATTGTTTCGGCGTTTTTTTATTTGCTGTTTTTTTTTTTTGTGAGTTGGCATTTTGATCATTATATATATATATAAAATGAATCCTTCCTTAATGGCAGTAACGTAGGAAATAAAATTTAAAGAATATTATAAAACACGTTATGTATAAAAATGTTTTTTTGTAATATTATATACATAAAAAAATGGTAATATTTGTTAACTTCACAGAAACGTTTAGTTTTTATTTTTAAAAAAAATTCAAGTTGCAGAAGAATGTCATAAAACTGATAAATATTCTATATATTATTAATAACTGAAACACACAGGCCTATTATATACCTGTGTTTATATATGTAATATATAGGTATATGAGCATAGACTTTAACACGTCCCATCACTCTCCACATTATCTCATAACACTGATACACTTGAACCCACATATGTTGAAAAGATAAATAATCTCCAATATATGTATTTCATGCTAAACCAGCAATCATCAGTTGGTCCAGATTACCATCTCTACACACATATGCTATAAGTGCTCAGATATATATTAAGATAGCCAAACCTCATACTTTAATGGATAGGCTTCAATCTACTCCACACTCCAACTTATCAACTGTCCATCCAATTGAAAATCTGAAGATGGAATGCTCAAAGGCCACCCTGAGGCCGAGATTCTTGTCACACCCAGGTCAATCTGACCCCTCATGTACAGGACATAATCTATTTAATACATCATGGGTGTGACAAAAAGCTCAGCCTCAGGGTGGCCTTTGAGCATTCCATCTTCAGATTTTCAATTGGATGGACGGTTGAGGAGTTGGAGTGTGGAGTAGATTGAAGCCTGTCCATTAAAGTATGAGGTTTGGTTATCTTAATATATATCTGAGCACTTATAGCATGTATGTGTAGAGATGGTAATCTGGACCAACTGATGATTGCTGGTTTAGCATGAAATATGTATATTGGTGATTATTTATCTTTTCAACATATATGGGTTCAAGTGTATCAGTGTTATGAGATAGTGAGGAGCGTGGTGGGTCGTGTGAAAGTCTGTGCTCATATACTCTATATATTATGTGATATTATTGAAAATGTTATTCCATTATTTTTAAAACAAACATGCATTTTTATTTCCACATTATTGCTATTGCCAAAGTCTTGTTTTTTATATTTAAAATATTGCTTTTGTTTGTTTGTCAGTGGTGTGTTTTGAATTTTTTTGATAACTATTTTTTTGCTTTATTTTTGAAATTTTTGTTATTACTCTTAAGTATTAAAATATTATATGTTTCATATGTTACAAAGTCATTTGACTTTATACTTTGTTTCATTTTTCTGATTTACTAAATTAATAATATCTATGATAAATTGCCTGATTATTTATGTTATATATTTTTATTATTAAGGGCTGGTAAAATTTGTAAATTGTTTTTCTTTTTTTTTAGTTAGCATAGTTAATATAGCTAATATCTAATTATTGATTAATAAATGAGTATAAAGATTGGTGATAGAAAGAAAAATCTTAAACCTTTTCTACCTGGTCGTTAGTTAGGGATTAATAATATCTTTTCACTGCTCTCGGTTTTCTTTGTAGGATTTCCAAGATCAAAATCTGGTAGTCAGATATTTAAGCACAGTTTCACCTTTTATCTTATTTGTTTATGTGATTCAGCTATATAATTCAATTTTTAGTAATATTTTACTTTATTTTTATATCTATATGAATTATTTTATTTTGTTGTATATAGAGATCTAATTGCTTTTTCATTATTATTATTATTTTTTATACGATGTCTATGATAGTTTATGTGTCTGTCTTTTACATATTGTTCCAAGCAGCTGATTGACTGGGAAGAGAGGAGTGGGGGGAGGGATCTTAGTCTGTCTAGTTATGATGAAACAATTGTACTTTAAGGCCTGAATATTGTTAGTTCTCTCAATAATTGACAATGTAAATGTTTATTGATTAAACTAATTATATTCTTATATTGATATTTTGTGATAAAATTGAACAAAAAGTATAACTTCAGATGATAGAAAGATAACCGTAGAACTCAAGTAAGAATATTGTTTTTATTATTTAAAATATATCTAGAGCAAGCCTTTAACGTTATGAAAAAGAAACGCAAGAAAATAGAATTGTACATTTTTATAAGAAACTTTACATATTGTATTCTGCTGATGGTCAAAAATCTGTAAACGAGAATGATCAACCTTGACAAAAGCTACCTTAGGACTTAACTTATCTAACCATCTAATATTGATTGTTTAATGAATACAGTATCTAATTATTATTTTCTAAAAGTTAAAAGTTCTACATTATGTATTGATTATAGAATAAAAATTACATTTGTTATATTTCTATATAAATTGAGTTCACAATTTATTTTTAACAATAATGTTTACTTTATATCTATATAATATTTTTTTAAAGCTTTGGTCATTTCACTTGATCTTCTTATCATTCTATATAGCATGCCAGAAATATTTCTTTTTAACAATGTACATCTATATTTTTACCAAATCAAATCAGCTTTTACGTAATAGATTAGGTTAAATAACCACCTAATTGGCAGAATTTTTTATCTTCCCTTTTTTTTTGATAAAGGCTTACAAAATTCATAAGATTAGCTATGCTTAATCCTTTTTTTATAAGAGAATGGCATCAGTTTGCATGAATTTTATTGATCATATCTTGTAATTATATACACCATAAAATTTTTAAAAATATGATCCCAAGATCATCTCATCCAAAGAAATCATGCATATTTTTGAGACTAGATTTTTTTCAAGTTTTTCCACTTATAAATATCAGCTCTGTGGCATTTTATTGGAAATGCCATTCAAATACCTGCTAGTATATTTGTTGGACTAAAATTGGATAGTATAATTTTGCTATTAGTTACGTTATTTGTAAGAATCTTATAGAAATGTGAGGTATAATATTTTCCTACCTGATGTGGTAACAGAAATAGGTTTTAATAGCTCTACTATATCTTATTTTGCAATTGATTTATCTTTTTTTTTTTTAAATTTCATTTTTATGGCATTTATTTTCTAATACAGTGATTTGGGCATTTGATAACTTGGATTTGAAAACCATAATTTGGACATAAATTGGACATAAATTATTCCAAGATCTACAAAACTGTTTTTTTATTTGTTAAGATTACTTTTTCTTAGTTTGCAAAGAATTGTTGCTGATATAATTTGTATTTCTATTACTTACCAAAATCTTGGTTCAACACTGGATCCATATCCATCTTTTAAATGCATTGATCCATTTAACTTTCAGTTTATAACTGAAGATTTAATCATATCCAGTATTTTAAGCTACTTTTGCTTCTGTTATATAGCCTATTTTAAATAGTTGAATAAATCATATATATATATCTTTTTTATTAACTATGAATTATTTTTATGATATTTTAATTTTATTAAGGGATTGATTGAAACATTGCCTAATATTGATAATTGATTTACTTTTTATTTCATACTGGTTTCCATGCAATTGCCATTGATTTAAATCAATTTTGGATAAAACATGGCATTTTTAAAACTTCTTTTTTAATCAGACATTTTCCTCTCAAATAGTTTGGCCCATAACTAACCCAGTTAAGCAGCTATTACTAGTTGATAAATGAGTATCATCGTCGGTTTTTGAGTAAACTTTCATTCACAAGGAATTAAAAAAAAATGTTGGTTAATATCTTTTACTCATTGCTCTGTGAATAGTTGTTGTGTTGATTACTTGTGAAAATTCATAAAAGTTATTATACTTCAAATTTTAACATGTAAAGAGTCTGTGTCTGGTTAATTATTCTCACATAATTTCAACTATTATCATAGAAGTGTTTCCATTTTTAGTTTATTTATTGTTGTTACTAGATCATATAATTTTAGTTTGCATTTCTAGTTTTAATTGCCTAATTATACCCTAGATCAAGGATGGGGAACCTCCAGTCAGTAGGTGAAGTCTGGCCCTTGAAAGCTCACACACAATCCATCATGCAGACATTTTCACAAACTTATATAAAATGAATCAGTATAAAACTTCTATTTAAAGATGCATATATTGAGGCTGCAGAAAGGAGTTTGCTATTAACTGAAAGGAGACCCTTTGATTCCTCTTAGAAGCCTTAAAGGAACCAAGCAGGGCAGATTTCTAATGTCCACTCCATATGTTCTTGTCATTGCAGCTGTTATTGCTATGTGATTATTCATATATATGAACATGGATGTGCTGCTCACCAACATGCATTAGCCAGTGTAGTGAGTTTATTGGCTTTTTACCTTTGAGTTTAAGATCAAGAAACACCATGGTCTTTCTTCTCAGTTGCCTGATAAGGCAGAATGAATGTTTGTATAAATGATAAATATTTTTCCAATACATATATACAATTATGACAGACAAAAAATAAAATCATGGCCCTTATTCACAGGAGGCTGTAAAGTCACCAACCAAGGCAGTGGTTGGTGGCCGAAGGCAGAGAATGCTAAGAATCCCCTGATTGCAGATCCAGGTTGCCATTTGATGATGACTTTTTATTTAGGTATTTACAACTGCAGATCACTTTCAGGTGAAGGAAGATTGCAAGAATTAGATGAACTGTCTTATATTAAATGGGACATTATTGGACTTTGAAAAGTTAGAAGAAAAGATGAAGAGACAATTGATTTAAAAAGTGGACATGTACTCTATTATAAAGGCACAAATATTGGAAGTATAAGTGGAGTAGGATTCATTATAAATAAAAAGTGGAAGAACAACAATGTGGAGATTGATGGTGTATCGAACAGAGTGGCAAGATTAGTTATATAACTTAATAGCAGATACCAAATGCAGATAATTCAGGTTTATGCCCCACCAAGTTCTCATAGTGATGAAGTAGTAGAAGATTTTTATATGGATGTGCAAAAGGCTTTTGATGAGAGTAAACAACATTTTAAAATTGTTATGGGAGACTTTAATGCTAGAATTAGTAAGCCAATGAAAAATGAAAGTGCTGTAGGTAATTTTGGTTATGGTAATAGAAATGAGAGAGGACATAGACTTGTGGAGTTTGCAGAAAAAGAAAAACTTTATATTATGAATTCTTTTTTTGAGAAAAATGTTAAAAGGAAATGGACATGGAAGCATCCAAATGAAGGTACAGCAGAATTGGATTATATTTTGACTAAAAGAAAATACATATTTGAAGATTGTAATGTTCTTAATAAATTTAACACAGGAAGTGATCATCGATTAGTAAGATGTAAGATACATGTTAATGCAAAACTAGAGAGACAAAAATTATTAAGAAAAACAATATTTAAGTTGATTTTCCTAATCTTCAGAAACATTCTAATGAATTTAATTAGAACTTACAAATCGGTTTCAAGTATTAGTAGATTTTGAACATGATTCAGATTTGAATGAAATTAATAAGAAAATAACTGATACACTTTTAAAAACAGCAACAAAGATAGGTGGTAGAAAAAAGCAGCAATTGACCAATAAAATTTCTACTGAGACTAGAGAATTTATGAAGAAAAGAAGGAATATGAAAATATACAAAAATGATGCATTAAAAAGAATTGAATATCTTGAATTTTGTAAAATGGTGCAGAAAAGAGTTGAAAATGATATAAGAAGTCAAGCATTGGTGTTCAAGAGGTCACCGCCAGCTGCTTTGCAAGCAGTTATCCCGCATTAGTGGGTTCGCTTTCTGGCTGGTGCTATGACATATGAGAAAAAAAAAATGATATAAGAAAGTATAACTGTGAACTAGCAAGGAAAGCTGTAGAAGAGAAAAAAAATCTCAAGCGTGTAAAACAATATTTTGATATTGGCAGGAAATTTATATCTGCAATAAGAAAAAAATATGGAATTATTACTAAAAAGAGAGATGAGATCATGAAGGGGGTAGAAGACTTTTATCAAGAATTATATAGTAATAAAGAACAAGTACCTCCTATATCTATTGCATCTTCAGAATTGCCCAGAATTTTAAATGAAGAAGTGAGACATGCAATTAAATGTATGAAGAAATGATGGAATTATAATTGATATATTAAAAGAAACAGATGAAGAAATAGAATTTTTTTAGCAAAGTTATATACCAAATGTCTAAATGATAAAGATGTACCAGATTATTGGAAGAATGCAGTATTAATATTAATATTTAAAAAAGGTGATAAAGAAGATATTAGAAATTACAGACCTATCAGCCTTTTATCAGTTTTATACAAAAATTTTACCAAGATAGTTACAGAGAACATTGGATTTCCACCAACCAAGAGAACAAGCTGGATTTAAAAGTGATTTTAGTATAGTAGATCATATCCAGGTATTGGGAGAAGTTATAGAAAGGACAAATGAATATGAGTTGCCATTATGTTTTGGATTTGTAGATTATGAAAAGGCATTTGATTCTATAAACATTTCTTCAGTGATTAAAGCATTGGATCATCAAGGTATAGATCCAGGATATTGTCATATTTTAAAGAATATTTATAAAAATGCAACACCAACAATTAGATTACATAATAATACTGGGAAAGTCAATATTGAGAAGGGTGTAAGTCAGGGTGATTCCGTATTTCCAAAACTGTTTACATTAGTGCTGCAAGAAGTATTTTGTGGATTAAAATGGGAAGCTAAAGGAGTGAAAGTAAATGGGGATTGCTTAAGTCATTTAGATGTTGCAGATGATGTAGTTGTTTTTGCAAATAATGCTTTACAGCTGTGGGAAATGTTGCAGGAGTTATCAGATAAAAGTATGAAAGTAGGATTAAAGATAAATGTTAAAAAGACTAAAGTAATGTTTAATGGATTTTCTCAAAATATGAAAATAAAGATTGATTATGATGAGTTAGAACAAGTTAACAGTTACAAATATCTTGATCAGATTATTAATACAGATGGAAACAGAATGGATGAAATTAATCATAGAATTAAACTCGGTTGGAGTGCTTTTGGTAGAAATAACTTGATACTAAAAGGAAATATGCCTATGTGTTTGAAAAGGAAGGTTTTTTAATAAATGTGTTTTACCAATTCTTACTTATGGATGTGAGACTTGGACTCTTAATAAAAAAGCAATACAGAGACTTCAGACCAGTCAAAGAAGTATGGAGATATGCATGTTGGGAGTAACAAGAAGAGATCGAAAATGCAATATATGGGTAAGAGAACAAAACAGGTGTTTCTGACCTCATTGAAAAAAATTAAAAGATTAAATTGGAGTTGGGCTGGACATATTGCTAGAAGAGATGATAATAGTTGGACAATTGAAATCTTAAACTGGATTCCAAGAGATTGTAAAAGACCCAGAAAAAGACCACATGTGAAATGGATAGATGAAATCAGAAAGTGTGCAAGGGTGATGTGGGGAAGAGAAGCTAAAGATCGGAGAAAGTGGATTAAACTTGGGGAGACCTTCATCCTGCAGTGGATTGATAATGGTTGATGATGATGATATTGCAGTGCAAATATGCATGCAAATATTGAATTAAGAGTTAAATAAAAATATTTTTTTTCTCATCTATATCTTTTTCTATCTCTAATCTTTATAGCATTTCTACTTCATTCTATCAAAGGTGCAGTATTTTACTAAATTATTTATATTCTGTGATTCATATGATTACAGATTTAATCTACAATACTAAGAGCATTTTATTTATTTTTAACATATAACAGGAAAAAATGAAACTTGAATTATAGTTCATTTTTTTATTATTATTGTGCATTTAATTTTTTGTTTTTTATTTAGGTAGTAAGGTAAGAAAAAATTGACACAGAAAATTGCCATTTGAAAAGAACAAATTATTAAGGGGGACACTATTTATTAAACATTCTGATTACAAATTGGGGGGGGGGGGTGTTATTAAAATAAAAAACTTGAAAAGAAATTTCATCAAGTAGCTGACATGTTTTACAAAAAGTATAAACAATTTAGAAAATTCTGTATGAGCAAATTTTTATTTTCTGAAAGGGAGTTTATTGTCGACTGTATCCTGGCCATTGTAGAATTAACCTGTCCAGAACATAAAAAAATTTAAGAATATGTCATGGATTGTAATTAAATTTATTAATAATAATGATATTAGTTTATTTTTAATTCACAAAAAAAAAGCATGGCCCTTGTTTAAGAGAGGAAAGTTGAAATTGACCTGAAGTTGAAAAGGTTGCCCAGCATTAATTATTAGAGATACATTAATTAAATTTTTGATCAAATTTAGTAGATAATTTTTAAGTCACCAATTTTGTATGATCCAGGAACAAGATATTTTATATCCAAATAGCCTTTGAAAAAAAACGTTTTCCACTATTGCCTTAGATGAATATTAATCTAGGTTCCTTATATTGAAAAATTCCTATTATAGTTCAATTTTTACTTCTCTTAGTTTGATTCTGAGAAATTGTTATACTTTAAATTTTCATAGTATCAATACTGATTTTGAACGTATTACTTATTGTTATTGGTAGATTAGGGCATTCAGCAAGTATTTCAAGTTTTGATTGGTTGTTGCCTTTATTACACGTGATTGAAATTTAATCAAGATTATTACAATGAAAAATGTTCATTATATTTCAATGTTTACACACACACATATATATATACCACATACGAAACTAAAAATGTTGAATTTCAAGAGCTAATAAGATTTAGAAGATTATCAACAATGCTTTTGTAGTAATCAGTTTTTATTTTATTGAATTTAATTCGCAATATTAAGACTTCAAGATTGCTAAAAGCTTGAAAGCAGTTGTATAAGGCTACTTCAGAAATTTGTTCGTTGTTTTTTTTTAATTTGATTTTTAAGATTTATTTCTTTTACCTTTTTACATTTTGCTATTGTTATTTAGTTTGTGATATTAACAATTCACTAATATAAACATATCAAGTTAGGCAAATAACAGATTAATACATATTAATAGATTTAAAACAAATATTAATTATAATGAATAATAATTCATCAAACTGATTAAATTAGATCTAAAAAGTTTTGCTCAAATGTGGTCAGACTTCATTTATAATTAACTAACGAAGTAAGAAATATATATTAATAGGTCAAAGTTTATGAAATATATCCAATACATGTAAAAATCATGCTTATGAAATATATCCAACACATGTAAACGCCATTTTTGTATATAAAGTCTTTATAAAATATGCTTCTAGTGCTAAAATGCCTGCTAGAGAGCAAATGTAACTTCACATCATTAAATAAGTTTAGAATATAGTATAGCAGTGAACATTATTCATCAGCTATTTATAATGGCTCCTAGTATTTTATTACAAATGGATGATTAGGTAGACTTGCATTAATATATTGATGAACAAAATATTAATTTTAGATATATAGATAATAAAAATGAATAAGGTTGCACTAACATATAACAAACCGGTTATGTTAAATGTAACATTTATTGGTCTATGTGAAATTAGAAAAAAAAGTGAAAAGACGATAGCTTTGAAAAAGTGAACATGTATTTTATTATAAAACTCAAATATTAGAAATACAAATGGAGTGAGTCTTTTATAAATAAAAAATGGAAGAAAAACATTGCAGAGATCAATAAATAGTATATCAGACAGGATGACAACATTAGTTATTTAAATTAATGGAAGATATCAAATATCGATAATTCAGATATATGCGAACAAGTTTCTCATTATGATAAAAACATAGAGGAATTTTATATAGATATTTAAAATGCTTTTGACCAGATCCAACAACATTTTAAAATTGTCATGGGGGATTTTAATGCTAGAATTGATAATTGACTAAAAGTTGAAAGTACTGAAGTTAAATTTGGCTATGAAAACAGTAGAAAGAGATGACACATTTTTGTGGAATTTGCAGGAAAAAAAATTAAATATGATTTTTTTTCATAAAAATGTTAAAGACAAATGCACACAAAAAGCCTAAAGAAAGGTTTGGATTATATTTTGGGTAACAGAAAATATGACTTAAAGATTGTAATGTTTTTAATAGATTCAGCACTGGAATTAATCATCGATTAGTGAAATGTAAGATACATGTTAATGCAAAATTAGAAAGATTAAAAACTATAAAGAGGGACACTATGAACAGTTAATATCCCTAATTTTCAGAACCATTCCAATGAATTTAAATTAGAACTTTCTAATTATTTCAAAATACTGACAGGCTTTGAAGATAGGTGTTTTTTTTACCTCAAATCACTAAAAGATAAATGATACTCTGTTAAAAACTTTAGCAAATACAGCTGGCATTAAAAAAGGGCAAGTAACCAGCAAATTATCAATTGTGACAATATAATATGTGAAGTAAAGAAGGAATGTGGAAATATTTTTAAATGTTTCCTTAAGAAAGAAAGAATCAAATGTCTGAAGTTTTATAAAGTAATGCAATACAAAATTATAACTGTCAGCTGACAAGGAAAGTTATAGAACAGAATAAAAGTTTCCTAAGTAGAGAACAACTTAGTATTGGAAGAAATTTTTATCAATAAGAACAAAAAATGGAATTATTATTAAAAAAAAGGGATAACATCATGAAATGTGTGGAAAAGTTCTATAAAAAATTATTGTAATAAAAACTAAGAAAACAAAGTAATCACTAACATTAAATATATCTTCTGAATGCCAAGAATTTTTAATGAAGAAGGAAGATATGCAATTAAATCTATGAAAAAGCTGAAAAGTTCTTGCAAAATTATATATCAAATATCTAAATAATAAAAATGTATCATCTGATTGGAAACAATACAGTAGTTACATTGACAAAAAGTGACAAAGAAGATATTAAAAATTAGAGGCTTGTTCTGTACATAATTTTTACTAAGATAATTACAACTCATTTACAATAAATTTTGAATTCAAATCATTCAAAAGAAAAACTGGATTTAAAAGTTTATCTCACATCCAAATATTAAGAGAAATTATAAAACAGATCAATAAATATGAGTTGCTATTGTGGTTTGGATTTACAAATTATGGAAGACATTTGATTCTATAAGCACTTCCGCAGTGATTAAAACTGTGAACGATCAAATGAAGCTAAAGAAATGTGAAGTGGATTTTCTCAGAAGAAGAAAATAAAGATTGAAAATTATGAATTAAAAAATGTTAAGAACTACGTATATTTTGATCAAATTATTAATACAGCAAGAAAACGTAATGGATAAAATTGATAATCAAATTACTTATAAATCTGAGACTTCAAGACTTTACCAAAAAAACAATATCAAGAGACTTTAAATCTCTTTACTATGTTTAAAGAGGTATGTCTTAGGAATAACAAGAAAGAATCAAAAATAAAATATATTCAAGTAAGAGAGTAAACAGATATTATTGATATTCTAGAAAGAAGTGATTGAAAAGACAAAATAATAGATGGACAATTGAAATCATAAACTTGAACCCAAGGGGTTTGTTAAAAGACTAAAAAAAACTATGCTGTTAAGAAGGAAAGCTATGAATTAGAGAAGATGTATTAAATTTGGAGAGATCTTTATTCTGTCCTGGATCAATAAATAATTGAAAATGATTATGATGTTTTACTCGGACTTGCAGGTGATTTTTGATGTGATTTGGTCAGTGTGTGTAGTTTATGATTTGGTGCCATCACACATACATAAACAAGTCTTTAATACACACATAACATTGTAGCTTTGTTTACTTTTAAAGAAAAAGTAAAAAGGATTTACTATGATTATATATGTATGCTATAAAGATCTCTAGAGGAAACACTATGGATGATTGGATAAGATAAAAAAAACTATTATACATTGCAGTAATAAATTATGAACATCAGCATATAATAACTAAAACCATATGCATCTGTAATATATGTTAATCATAGATGTTTGCAATTATATATTCCATAATAATATATATACTTCTAGAAGAGAAACAAGTACCCTATAACAACTTTTTTGTTGGAGTTTTTGTTAAAGTAAAAGGAGCTATTATAATTAATGAAAAAACTTGTTTAGCCTCAGAGATTGTTTATTAGTAGTAATTGATAGTATCTTGGCAACATCAAAAGTTATCTCTGTTTACATGGATATAATCTCATTTCTATTCTTTATTATAATAATAATCCATGGTAATATTTAATTCAACATATCACAGACAACTTGATCAATTGTTTTGGCCTTATGATTGTATGAGACCTTTGTAATAAAAATGAATCATTGTATCTTAGTTATATCTATCCATGTATACTTGCATAGGGAAAGATGTGATCAACACAATGATGGATAAAGAAAATAAATGGATCAACTCATAAAAAAAAAAAAATAACAAGGCTGTATGTATATATAAATTGTATGAAAATTGCATATAAATAATTGCATAAATGACTTGATAAATTGTTATGTGAATATAAGGAATGATAAAAGCGTGCACTGATGCAGTTGTCAGCTAAAATTCAAATTTTGTTTAATTTTGAAAAATTTGCAATAATTTTTAAACGGTAATCAATTAAAAGTAAATTTTATATTAAAATAATAATTGCGCAATTCAAAACTTTCAAATTGTTGTAAATTTCACAGGAGAATTGGATAAAAATATATTTTAAATGAAAGCCTGAATTTTTTTTTTTTTAATATATATACATAATTACTTCGAAGCAAAAAAATAAAAATCAATTTATATTAATAAATATAAAATGAGAATCTGTTGCTATTACCAACCAATAGGAAGATGAAATCAAAATTAATTATCACTAAGCTATGAAAGTAGAAAATTGATGTCAAACAGGATATTATTTTGGTTGATGAAAGTAAATATACAATAAAAGCAAAAGATATTTTAATTTAAAACTTTGAATTTATTAAGGATAGTAAAAATTTATTACATGAGCAAATTATAAAAATTATGTATGCATCTTAAGTATATGATGTAATTCTAAATAATGAAAAAACTAAGTGTATTTAGAGGGATGGACAACAATTATAATTACTCCTTCAGTGACTAATATTACTTAGGGTTGTAGCCTTTTGACAAATTACTTAAACCTGTCTTTAAATAGAAAGCACACAAATAAATATGCCTATATATAACTTCGAAGAAATACAGACATCGAATAAGAATATCATTATATATATATAGTGTTTAATTCTATAAATCTTCCTTAATTATGGTTGTAGCAATCTTTATACTCCAGTTACAAGAATAAAAAGTATGTTGGCAACATATGCAAAGATTTGATTTGGATCACATGGGAGAAAAGATGATATGAGACTAAGAAACAAAAAGTCTAAATTGTAATCCTATAATTAAAATGGCCACGATAAAATATGTTAGATATCATTTATTTTACCATTATTAATAAATATAGTTTTCCTAAAATTGAAATAGATTAATGGAATTGGAAGTTTAAAACTGAAATATGTGATGTTAGCAGTTTGTTTATCAGTTGTTGTTGAAGTTTTAAAGCAAATAATTTTTATGCAAAAATAAAAATAATGGGCTTTACTTACAGTTATGATTTATCACAAAAAGTAGGATTATTATTCTATGTGAAGCATCTTAGTGTAACAATGTATAAACTGGACTAATTCACAACTATTATAAGATAATATTTATGTGTACAATAATGTTTTTTATAGATTAATACATTCATCATATATTTTGTTAAGCTATATCTCTTTAGCTTGACAAAATTTTAGGTTTATAGATTTTCTTGAAAAACGTTAGATAAGAAAAAAAAGTTGACTATTATTCAAAATATTTTTAGGTGCAACTTTTTCATATAATGCAAATAATATTTCTATGGAATTGTATATAATAATGCTTCTATAATGATTTAAATGCAGAAATATGAAATATGAGATAGAAATTAGACATCACGTGTCACTTGTTTATATTAGGCATTCTAATTCTATAATTAATCAGACAAAAACATCAAGTGTTTTGTCATAGCATTACTCTAAAACTTGCTCTCATTTGCAATTATTTATCTACACATCCAAACATTAGTCGTATATTCTGTGTTTATTATATATACCCATATATATATATGTAAATACCTTATAGTTTACTAGTTAGTGTAATCACCTGCCATTCTTATGATCTGGGATTCAAGTCAGAATTGGGTGAAGCTTTGGAATTTGTAATGTTACAAGGATTTTTTTCCAAGTCATCATCATCATCAACTATTATCAATCCACTGCAGGACGATTTTATGAGATGATTTAAGATTATTTTCAAATATATATGTATATATTGTACCAGTCAAAAAACCCACCATCTAAACTGCAAGTCGGATCCAAACTCAGCCGGTTCAAACTGAATTCAAACCCAACTCATCAGCTCAGATTGGTAGAAATCTAAATCAACGGCACAGTGCTATGCGCCAGAAACTAGCTCAATGGTTGGTGAGGATTAGAGACCCCTGAACTGACAATAATATCGGATAATAAATTAACTAAAGATAATTTTAAATCGAATCATATGTATATGTTCGGGTTGCCAACACAGACAGCGAGCATTAACATTAAAATAATTATTGAATAAGAGAATTAAGAAATAAGAAACAAAGTGTGTTTATAAAATATTTAATAATACCAGTAATTGTTTTGTTTGAATTTTAAATTATGATTATATTAATCGCCTCTAGCCTTTAACAGAGTTTATAATTATAATAAGAGTGGCAGTCCTTATTATATGCCAATGAATATTACGCAATATTTGAAAGTCTATATGTTTATGCCCCCAACAAGAAAATAAAGGCAGATAAAGGTATCAGTGGTGACGGAAATTATTATTCTAATTTTATTACGACAGAATGTGAAATTTATTTTCACATTCGCAAATCCATTCATGAAGAGCAAGATACGTATTTTAGGGATAACTTTAATCTTTATTAGAAAACTTATTTACTTTGAGATAACTGAGAATTTGTTCGACTTTAATTGAAATCACTTCATTTTCCTGGAACAGAGGTGTAACGGTGCTGACAAATTATGAGCTATAAATGAAAAGGAAAGATATCGCTGGTTGGTATAAGTGGTATGGCGGCTTGCATTTGACAAGTCTTACTGCCCTTTAAGATGTGGAACACGGGGAAAGCCAGGCCGAGTCTTAACTATGAACCTTTGGTGTTCCGAATATAATATAAGCAGGGGAGGAAGTGCTTTCTTTCTCTGTAATTTAAAATATCAGTAATATTACCACCGATAAGCCTGAAAAATGAAAGATAGCCCTACGTCAGCAACGTTCGAAGATGATGACTTGATAGTCACCATTTGAAAAATAAAACCCAATTTATTATAGAATGCTCTATGTGATGTCTTGATCAAATGAATTAAAGTCAAACGAGCTTTTAAATAACATTATTTTAAAGCATTTATCAAATTATATTAGTTATGCCCCAAACCTCGTGCCCCTCCTGAATCTTAATAGAAAATAACAGAAAGTTGAATTAGAGTATACTTAGTTGATTCCTTTATCAACCCTTTTTGCAAAAACATTTTAGATTATACATGAATAAATAAATATTGGTGAATACGAGAAAAAATAGTTGGGGCATAGATTAGAAAAGGAGCTACTAATCTGTTATTAGCCATTTATAAAAATAGTAAACCTTTAATAATTTCTTTTGACTTGATGATTAACAGAACGTATAAATTTAGTTCTAATGGGCGAGAATTACGATTAGACTTAATATTATATTATTTTCATAAGGCAAAGGAAACAAAGGAGATAATCGAGTCGAAGGATTATTGGCATATAATTAAAAATAAACGACATTAAAAAAATCACACAATAAATATATAGTAAATGAACCGCCATAGTAAGGAAGGAAAGTTAAATTTAAAGACTAGAGATTGAGAGAATTACTAATTTAAAATATCATAAATAAAGGTGTCACACAGAGTATTACATTTATAAATGAGAAGAGCTCTTAAAGGGAGTGTAAAGTAAAGTTCAGAAACTGGCCAGAAAGTTTAAGGTTCATTATGGAAATATATTACCCATTTCTTCCGGGCTGGTTCCTTAGTTTACACGTCCAGGTTGGTAAAACTTAGGCATGCATTTGGTCGATTACTTGAACAGTATTTTAGTGTATTTTCATGATTTTAGCAGCATGATTGGTCTGGAAAGGATTTAGCAGCTTCATTGAAGATTTTCAGGGGACTTCAGGCACAGTAGCCAGATTCCTGACATTTTAGCCCTTCACCATGATAGAAACACTATTTAAATTTATGATTTTATACGCATAGAGTTTACTGGCACTTCTCTACAACAAAGATGGCTTCTCTCCTCCAAACTTTTCAGAGCTATATATACTGTATTTGATGCCTTCAGGCTAGTGCTTCTTTCATTATCAATGTTACAAAATTTACTGGTTGTTTTTAGATACATTCCTTCGATAAGGCTTTCAAACTCATTAACTTGAATTCATTTTCTAATTAGAAAATGAATTCTTAAAATCAGAAAAATGAATTCTTAAAATCAGAAAAATGATTTTAATTAGGAAATCCTTACATTTTAAATACTTATCTTTTTTTCTAATTAATAAAACTTTACCCATTGTTTTGGAAAGGGAAAATCTGAAAGCTTATCGAAAGAATGTAGCTTTTAATCACTAAAAATTTTAACAAATTATTTAAAAATAAAATCAAACGTTCCCGATGCAATGAAACTTTCGAACAATTATATATATTTAAATATTTACAAATATATACGCACAATCCACGCAGTTATAATATATATAAATTCATGAATAATTTTATCATGAATTTATTAACCCTTAAACCGCTAATTATATTATTGGTTGTATGAGGTAAAAATCAAATCTTTTAATTGGCCAACTCACAAACTGAAGACAAAGCCTATTGTTAAAACATATTCGCCTATAATATTAAATTCAACTCAGATACGTTTATAAAAAGTATATTACTAATTTTTCAGGGTATTGAAAGAGAACGAAAGTTCTTTCAAAAATAAATTGTTATTTATTTATTATAAAATATATTCAATTTCGGCAAATATAAAGCGAATGTCTAAACAAAAAAGTGGTGACGCAAACGCTTTTTTTCAATGTTACGTTCTGGAAAAGTAAAGATTTCTTTTTGCTAAATCTTAAATATTTTTACTAAAATCTTCAATATTTTTCGAAAATAATTTTGTTTTTTTTGTATATTTTTTAAAAAACTAATTTAATTTCTTAAATTATATTTTTTTAATACTTAAAATTGCATTCGAAATGAAAATCTCAGCGTATTTCTTTATTTTCTTTGATCAGGCGGTTTCTTTGTTCTTTCCAGCCAATCAGAATGTCTTTTTCAGCTGAGAACTCACTGATAACCAATCACTGATAATGTTCTTTCTTTGTTTAGGTTTAAATGCGTTTTTTTTTATTTTTTACTTGTAAAATAATTCGGAAGAGGGCACCATCTTACAGAACTTTTAAAAACCTAATCAATACCTGTCAAACGAATATTCTAGCATAAGAACTAGCAGAGTTAGAGTGACATCAGATGTCGATGAGGAGCCTCGTAAGAGACAGTTGAAGAATTAATAGAATTTATCAATTTAAATCTGAAACTAGTTACTTTTAATGCATATTTATAAAGTAGTTTTTCTTTAAGAAAACTAGCATGGATTGACCGTATAAAGCCCCTTTGCATCGGAAATTTAAGGTTAGTATTAGGGGTTTGAAGTGGGCTTATGGCTAGATGTCATGAAGCTAAGATCGAACTCAGATACGACTGCTTCAATATGTTACAATTTGATCCACAGTGTCAAACTTCCTGCACTCACATCTTTGATACCTTCTATTTTAGGTGAATATATTGTTAATTATTAGTAATCATCTAGTAGTCTTAATATTATTATATCATTTCTAGTTTAGTTATAAGTTTTAAATCCAGATAAATTCTATATTCATATATCTTTTTTATTAAACAATCATATACTATCAGTAATCAAATGTCATTCTTATTTTTCTTTATGTATTATCCCTTTTGATATAATCAAAACATCCATTCCATTATATGGGCCCTTAGTTTTTTTTCAGGTGTCTTTATTCATATAAGAATGTATGATAGATTTGATATATATATATATATTATTTTTAACTTATTTATACATCCGTAGCTTCTCTTCTCAACATCATATTAACAAACTGATTTCCTCCATCTATATCACACATGGTATCTTTCTAGGTCTTTTATACTCTTATGATATATAAATTTAATTTATTTTTTATCTAATATAAGATAATTTTTCTAAGTAATATGATGCAGTTTTAATATTCCAATTCCATGTTTTTTCGAAGTTCAAATGACATTGTAACTTCAATTTCTTTCCTCTTGTAATTATTTTACACACTTTTTTGTTGTGATGTTCAACATATAGCACTAAATATTCTTTTTGAGTAGTTCATAGTCTTTGAATTGGTTTTAATATAAATACAGAATTTCATTTTTCTATTTATAATTAATAATTTGAAAATTTTATTGCTAAAGTCACTTTTTCCCTTATGATTTTTTTCTTCAATCATATTATAGATACTCTAAATCAGTGTTCTTCAACCATTGGTCCACGGCCTGGTGCCGGGCCGCGGAACTTTTCTGCAGGTCCGCGTGCTAGATGGGCAGTAAAAAGTTTGTAATAATAAATAATAAGAGTTTAAACTTTTAATTAATATAACCAATTTTTATTTATTTTTTCACCTCATTTTTACCCAATTAAAAAAAAAAAAAACAGAACGAAAATAAAATCTAATCAATCATTCATAAATTAATTTGTTTTTCTAGTTATCACAGATGTTTATGGGGGGGGGGGAGAATTACATTTTTTATTACTTTTCTAAAAAAATTTAAAAAAAAGTTTTTTATTATATAAACTCCATATATATATATAAAACTTTATCTTATATATTTAACATTGTTGTTTTAATCAGTAAGAACAATTATGCTTATCTTTAAGAAAATTTATCTATAGACTTCTGCCGGTCTGTGAAATCTTATTCTTATTTTTGGTGGTCCACGGAACCTTATCCTTATTTTTACCGGTCCGCAGGTGTGAAAAGGTTGAAGACCACTGCTCTAAATCTGTATTCTAATATTCACTTATATATTTGTTTTCTTGTATTGATTGTACCAGACCATTCTCCCTGCAGAATTCTTTTCCTAATCTTGCACTGAGCATGAAGTGACCAAGATTCAACAGGGAAAGAAATGGATATCAATTTAGCCAATTGTCCATACTCCTGTATATTGGTACTTCCAGCTAAATTGATAGAAAAAGAGTGGATTGACAGGACTTTTCCAGTTAAAAACACCCTTTAGTTGTTATCTTATCTGAATGTCCGAATATTTAGAACAATGGCAAGTACACACTTTTGAAAAATCTATTTACAAAATAGACTTTTGCGTGCCACTTCTAGAAAAGAATCTAAAAAATGAATTTTTCACCCTCCTAGAAGGATGTGCAATACCATATGTTCAGCAGAGCCTAAGAATAAGATTTAACACCCCGGTAGAGCGATATCCCTTGTGGCTAGCTCGGTCACTCCACATCTAGGGTCTTCAAATGGGTAAGTTAAAAGATTATTATAGGTATGTGGTTGATAAGGAAATGACATATTTTTATCAATATAAATAATAATATGAAAACGAAACAAGTTTAATATTATGATTAAATATTTATTTAATCCCAAATACCCACCACGTTTCATACTAATGATGATATAATAAAAAATATACCAAATAATTAATTATCACAAAACCATATATATATATACGAGGCATTGAAATCGATAAAATACAATTTATATAAGAAAATAATAAATCCCTAAAGTTATTTACAATGTTTATAAAGAATGGAAGTGGTCTGAGCTTTTTTTGACCCTGTGGAAATAAGTTATACTTTGTGTGATTTGATATATATATATATATATCAGATTAGAGATCTTCGGTTATACAGGCATATACTTTTACTGATGACTTTTAAACTCTTTTATTGATAGCAAATATAATAATAAAAACTATGCATATATTTGCACTATGAAATATTTCACTAATTTTATATTTTTCAACGCGTCAATAAGGTTGCGTTAATTCAGATACTATATAGTACGCAACATGAAGTACCGTATCTATTTCCTTTTTGCCATAGATAAATTCCTATACATGTATATATGTGCAGCACAATTAAACACTTACTATTTTAAATATAAAGTTATTTAAGGACTTGCTTACAGGGAATCTGTAATAGATCCCTTCTTACACGCATCTTGAGGTGCAGCAGTGACAAAAAAAAATAACTTAAAAAAAAAAGATATACAGTTAAATACATTTTTTAGATATTCAACATGAGATATCGTATTTACCGAATATTATAAGCATATGTACGCACATATACACATGTATATTTGTATATGACGAATTTCAGGAGTAACAAAAAGGAACACGAATAGCAACAAGAAAAAAAAAATCTCATTGCAACCTTTGTTGAAAATACTAGAATTTGAAATAGAAAAATTGACTCAAAAGATTTAATTAAAAGCTTTAACATTTATGCCCGTAATAACCATAAATTCAATATACATATGTGAGAGACTCTCTCTCTTTTTTTAATGATTCATAATAATAACAAAAAGATATATATTGAATCGGAAATATCAAAGTTAATTATTTCAATATTAATAAAATATCTTAAAATAAACTTATGTCGGCGTCTTCATTCTTCTCCTCTGGGCTCTGAGTGGGCTTCAAGTCAACTGGCTGTGTAGTGAGGATTTCATCTATTTAGCAAGGCGGCGTTTGTCATCATCGTGGGCGGCTGGAACTGGCGTGGTCACATCTTGGCGGCTTGGGACAGAGAAAGGGCGGTGCGCTGGCTGGTTGTCTACCCCACGGTCATTTTACTGGACTCTCTTGTAGATTGCTTCATATTTTCCTCTGTATGAACATAAATTTTATTAAATGTTCATTAAATCTTAAGAAATCATTAGTTCTTAAAAGAACTGTACAATGGATTTCTTCTTAGAAATTATCTGCTGTAGTCTACTCCATAAATTAATCTCAAAAAACTAGATGATTTACCAATTCTGGAGCCAAGGTAGTGAATGACTTGCCCAGAACGACTGCCAAAAAAAGAATGAATCTCCCAGCACTGACTAACTTATCAAAATCACCCATAAGAGCCAATACAGATAGCCCTCTGAGAAGTATGAATCAACCAATCCTTTTAATTTAGCTTATCACTTAGTGTTTTTCTGAAGGTTTGTGATGATGGTGTTCTAGCTGTATTTTTATATTGGACTATTTCCATCATCTAATATGTGTGTTGAATGTCTTTAGAAAAGTTTAATTTTTAGTTAAATATTCCAAATGCATCCAACTGTTAGTAATATCACAGCAAACAGGTTAGTATATGCACCAACTGTTAGTAATATCACAGCAAACAAATGTTAATAATATCACAGCAAACAGGTTAGTATATGCACTAACTGTTAGTAATATCACAGCAAACAGGTTAGTATATGCACAACGTTTCGAGAGGTATTTTTCTCCCCTCTTCTTCAGGTGTTGCTGGCCTGACCAGTGACAGTACTAGCATGGGATTCGAACCTGGGTCCTTAGATTCTTGATTATTGAAATTTAAGGTAACGCTCTAACCAACTGAGCCATCCTGCCAAAGGCAACAGTATGTAGTAATTTCATATACTTATCTATGAGGTTCCTCCTGATTTCTCCACTTTTTCCTCAGAGCAAAGTTGATTAGTGATTTCCATACATTATGTATAGTCACACTAGGTTGGCTTATGGGATTTTTTGCCATTGTCATGTGAGCAGCTTCTTTAAATTTTCTTCTTTGTCTCTTCTTTATCCAATATTTTTGTATTTTCCCAATTGAACGTATGTTCATTGGTCCATACATGGTCTGCTACCTTAGACACATCTGTTTTCTCTCTTCTAATCATCAGTTTATGTTCTTGCAAGCGCTTTTGAATGGGACGGCTGGTCTCACCAATATATGTTCTTCCACATTCACATGGTATTTCATAGATGCAGTTTTTTCTTTGCAGCATTTAAACTTGAAATGCTGCAAAGAAAAAACTGCATCTATGAAATACCATGTGAATGTGGAAGAACATATATTGGTGAGACCAGCCGTCCCATTCAAAAGTGCTTGCAAGAACATAAACTGATGATTAGAAGAGAGAAAACAGATGTGTCTAAGGTAGCAGACCATGTATGGACCAATGAACATACGTTCAATTGGGAAAATACAAAAATATTGGATAAAGAAGAAAAGGTACAAAGAAGAAAATTTAAAGAAGCTGCTCACATGACAATGGCAAAAAATCCCATAAGCCAACCTAGTGTGACTATACATAATGTATGGAAATCACTAATCAACTTTGCTCTGAGGAAAAAGTGGAGAAATCAGGAGGAACCTCATAGATAAGTATATGAAATTACTACATACTGTTGCCTTTGGCAGGATGGCTCAGTTGGTTAGAGCGTTACCTTAAATTTCAATAATCAAGAATCTAAGGACCCAGGTTCGAATCCCATGCTAGTACTGTCACTGGTCAGGCCAGCAACACCTGAAGAAGAGGGGAGAAAAATACCTCTCAAAACGTTGTGCATATACTAACCTGTTTGCTGTGATATTACTAACAGTTAGTGCATATACTAACCTGTTTGCTGTGATATTATTAACATTTGTTTGCTGTGATATTACTAACAGTTGGTGCATATACTAACCTGTTTGCTGTGATATTACTAACAGTTGGATGCATTTGGAATATTTAACTAAAAATTAAACTTTTCTACATTCAACACACATATTAGATGATGGAAATAGTCCAATATAAAAATACAGCTTATCACTTAGATTATAACATTGCTTACAATTTTTCCGATTAAATTTTACATTTTAGGGTTTGATACAATGATTGTTTTCCATCTTGAAAAACCCAGACTATTTGCTTACAAAATCAATTCAAAAGAATTTTTAAAAAGATAACAGTTTGATTATAGCATTATCAAACATTTTGCTTTTGATCAGATTTTTGCAAAAGCAATTAACATTCTTAGTTTACAGAATAAAATTAGTTTTTACAAAAGGAATTAAAAAAAAATATAATAAAAAAAAAATATATGCAAGTATGTTGGAACAATGGCTTTAATTATTTACTTTACTAATATGTTCCAACATTTGATCCATTTGTTTAATAAATTTGCTTTTTTCTATTTGAATTTTTCAGAAAAAAGCAAAATACATAAAATAACATATAAAATATACAAAAATGAAAAATAAAAAAAATACATGAGTTTATTATACGTGTACAATATTTGTGTGACCATTAAATGTTTGCTTTAGATTGGTGTGTGTGGGTATTCTAATTGCTCAGATCCAACTTCCATTATTAATGTAGCGCATTTATATATTTGTTGTGCCTAATATGTACAAATCTATATATGTATCTGCTGTAATATTCTTTACAGCAGATTTTGTGCAAGGCCATTTGATAATGCCTGGCACAATATAGATATTTATATTTATAATTGGTGTGTGAAAATATGGCTCACTCTTCAAAGGGCCAATATTTAAGTTAATAAGTGAAAAATTAATGGTTGAGTACTACTTATTAATTTATCTTATAGTTTACTATTATTCACTGTTAAATAAAATTGATCTATATCCATACCAGAAAATTTTTCTTCCATAATGAACTGGTAATTATTATTGAGTTAACAAAAATGTTTTTATATGTACAGAATGTCAAATATTTTGTGAGGAATGTTGCTTTATTCATTTTTTTTCATCACAGTTATGCTATCTAGTATAGGTTTTAACAATCAATCGATGACAGATGATAGTATTTAATAAATCTCCATTGCTGTTCTATCCAATATTTCCAGATGAGTTTTTTTTTTATAGCTTTCATCAGTGAAGAGTTTTTGGAACTTGTAGTGATGCATTTGATTCTTTTGGAAGTAGTATACCCTTTCCTCTAATAGCCAATTTTTATTTTTTTGTTTTACTATCAAGCTATGAACGAAACTTGAAAAAATGTTTTCAGTCTTAGATAATTTGTTTTTATAGTCATATAAATTTGAAATCCATTCAATATCTATATTATGGTGTTCTTAGTTTGTTTGTTTTTTTTTTTTTTAATTATAGGACCTCTTTCCTCTGCTTAAGATTAGTAAACAACAAATAAATCATGACAGTGACCCTGAAAACACAATGCGATTCTGTAGCAATTTTTTTCTTTCACCCCATTAATACCATCTAGCGAAAACTTTAGTAATCAATAGTTGCCACATAGTAGTGCTTATTAAACATTTATCCATTGCCGTTCTGTTCAATATTTCACATACAAAAACTCATTGCTAAAGAAAATTGTAAGTTAGAAACCATTCAGGGAATTTTGTATAGGACAGCACTGGATATGGGTTTAATAAGTACTATTTTCTGGCATTTATCGGTTATTAAGGCCTACACTAGGTGGCAATTCTGTGGTGAAAGAAAAAATAATTTGTTATTGAATAGCATTGTGTAAGCAGTGCTCATATTGGATTTTATTTGTTATTATCATGAATAGTTATGTTTTTCTTTTTTATATTGTAACATGATTTTCCAGATCTATATTTAAAAAATTGTCAATGATTTTCTTATGATAATTAAAACAAGTATTGCTTGCATAAAGCATTTTAAGATTTATAATTATTTAATACCAAATGGACATTGATTAGTGTGTAATGTTGGTAGAGGACATTAAATGCTAATATTAATGAGATCCCCAGACTGTCTGATTATTGATTACTCATTTTTTGCAGTGATGACTCTAAAATAGAATAATTTAGTATGAGTTTTTCTATCAATCAGATTTAAATGCTGACTATATAAGAATCATGTAATAGTTTTTTCCAGTCACGAAACATTTAAGTTTTTATCATGATGTAATGGAAGTTAAATATACATATATGTTTCTGCGTGTGTATATAGTTTAAAAAGCCGTTTTTATTTTGTCTATCAATAATATATATATATATATAGATTATTTTCTCAATATACAGTCTTAACTTTTTTTCATTCAAATTTTTAAATGATGATAAATGTATAAAATTTAATAAAGAAATTGTTATTGTGTATAACCCTTGATTTCGATATTTTTTTAATTGTTAAAGCAAATAAGCATGAGTATATATATATCATGTTGCTCATATTTTGGTATAGCAAAGTTTTCTCTCTCTTTTCTAAATGATTGATATGTTTATGATGACACTTTGCATGTCTTTTCACGAATGTAATTTATTATTTACTGCAGCTCACTAAATGATTTTCATGTTAGAATTGGTAGTAAAATAGCTTTAAAAGTATTTAAGAGGCATAAAATTATTTATTTTACATTCCAAATTGGCTATTATATAAATCACAACCATTATCAGATTACATCCATTTGCATGTATATATACTCTTAAATTACTTAACTATTAAAAAAAAAATAATTCTAAATCCTAGTTATTGTAAAGCCGTTATTTTAAACACTTTCAGTATTGAAATAAATATCTAACGCTATATAGTATATACCACCAGGATTTGATAGTTTATATAGAATGTAATCAAAAAAATTGATAAATGAAGCAAAGAAAAGAAAGGGATTGATAAAGAAATTAACAGTATTTTCATATAATAAATATGATGTAGCTAGAATTATATGGAAAGGAGTTGCAGTAGCAGGGTTAACATATGGTAATGATGCATTATATGTTAGTAAAAAGATATTAGATTATTTAGAAAAAGCTCAAAGGGAAGTAGGAAGACATGCATTGGATGCAGAAGTATGGACAGCAAGGGAGGCAATTGAAGGAGAAATGGGATGGTCAAGTTTTCATATGAGAGATGCAAAAAGTAAAATGAAAATGTTTGGTAGATTGCAGTTTATGGATAATAAAAGAATAGCTAAAATAGTATTTAATTGGGTTACGAGTAAAGGGCAGGTAACAAGATGGGTGAGAAAGGTAATCGCTATGCAAAAGATTTGGATAAAGAATTTATATCAGTATATTTGTATAAAAGATGGGATGATTGTGTTAAGAGGATTATTGAGTGTTATAGTAGTAAGGAATGGGATAAAAGAATAAATTTATTAATAAAGACTAGGGAGTTAGAGAAATGGAGAAATAGTATGGAGAGTAAAAAGAGTTTAAATATATATTTATATATATAGAAATAAACAGAATATTAGGTGTGAGTTAATTTATGATAATAGTAAGGAAAGTAGTTTATTGTTTAAGGCTAGAAGGGGATCTTTAGCTACAAAAGAATATACATGTAAATGGAAAAATATGGGTGATTTATTTTGTAAATTATGTAAGGAAGGAATTGAAAATATTAGGCATTTGTTAATTGAATGTAAATGTTTGAAAACAGAAAGGGTACATATAATGAAGTTGTGGAAAAATAAATATGAAAAGAGTGATTATACAGAAAGTGAATTATTGTTTTTTATGCTGGGTTTGGGAAAAGATAAGGGGGATTTAGATATAAAGGTTATAGAGTTGACAAAAATTATGTTGTGGAAATGGGATAGAGCAGATTATGGGTAAATTTAGAGTGGGGAATGTAAAAGAAAGTGGCTAACAGGTTTATCTGGGCATAATTGCTGAGATATTCTTGACTTCGTTTAAGGAGAAGCCATAATACATCACATCACATCAATCATCATATTTACAAAACGATTTGTTATCTATTATTTTGTTCTATAACAATATCGTTCATCTTATTAAACTTTGTCATATGTATGCCATTTTTGCTAAATATGTTTGCAAGTATTATTTGAAAATTAATTATATATACTGTAGCTCTCCCATCTCCATTATTTCACACTTTCAATTAGTTATAGTATGAAAAAATATTAAATAAAAAAAAATCGTAAATTTGAATTTTTAAATTGTACACATCACATTTATCTGTATAATTAGCTGCCATTATAAATCAACTCTGTCAGCCATTTCTTTGTCTTATCCACTTAGATATGTGATTACTTTCTTTTTTATATGTATATTTGCTATTATATTGCTTTTTCACTTGTTTTGTTGTTTTCTTAATGTGTAAATTTTTAAATATAAACAAGAGCATATCTGTAATATTATCTATAGTAAATTAGAGCAAACAGTGATTTTCAGATGGTAATTTTTAAAATTAAACTGTATAGTGATGGTAGATTTGGCTAATTACTTTATATAATTTTTGTAAATGCAATAAGACTACTTGTAATAATCAATGGAAATAAACTTCTATAGTATTAAATTTAAAGTAGTTTATATTTTGAACCATACTAACCCCTATTATAACATAAATTTAATGGTTAGAGTTTTAATAGTACTTATGTTTTGGTAATAACAAGCTTCCATCATCATCAGTTATACTAGAGACTAAAATCATCTAAATGCATGGATTATTTATTTTATGTTGTATCGAAAATATACTATACACTTTTCCTTCTGCATATGATATGTCTTTATATAAAGATTTCCATTCACTATAATGATCTTTAAAGAAAATTCAGACTGTTTTAATGAAAATTTCCACCATTTTTTTAAGATGGCATTTATTTTATAAGATTAATGTTTATAGAGTAGAGATGTCATGAAGGCAGCAACGACATAAGACAAAGATGCTGGCATTCACACCAAAATAAATAAATAAATACAGAATTTATTTATTGACTGCTGTAATTATGTTTTGATTATACAGTACTTTACTATATATTATACAATAACAAAATGCAATTAAATGATCAGAAATATGATTACTAATCCTAATATTCAGTTTATGACACATCCAAAAATAATCCATAATCATAAAAAAATATCAACCAATAAAATATAAGTTTCATTCAATGCAATACATATTTAAAAATAGACTTTAGTCATATACTGCATCAAAGTGCATTAATTATAAATTGTTAAATATATACTTTGTCATAAATATCTTCACTAGATTAATTATTGTTGAATATTTTTGTAAATACAATTTCTTCCAAGGTAAAAATACTGCCATTCTAATTCTAAACTATTTTGATTTTAAAAAAAAAAATATTTCAGATAATATGCAATTAATAATTAATTTTATATGATCTAAGAATACAACCAAGGATGAGGGAAGAACACTAAACCCAAATTGAAAATAATACTTACTTATTTTAATTTTTAATCAGTATCTTTATAATTTGTTTATAGCTGGATTTATGACATATCCAAGATAAAGCAAAAAAAAATTAGTATCACACCTAAAACCAACTACATATATAACAACAAAGAATATTAATAGTCAATTTTAAAATGAATATATTACCTCAAAACAATTTTTATTCAATTAATTTTTAATTAATATTTTTTGTACTTATAGAAATTTTAATTTCCTTTAGGCATAATATGTCATTATAATCACAAATATTATTCCCCTCTCCCCCAAAAGATTTAATTATATACATTATTAAAACTGCTGCAGTCAACTGTACACTACATTTATTAATCTATAATTTTTAATTAATTAAGATTACATTTTTGCAAAAAAAAATCATTTTTATTGGTTAGATAATAGCAAAAAATAACAACAAAAAACCGATTAATAACTGAACATAAAAGTGAATCCAAAATTAATTTTAAAATGTATATTATATTTTTTGTATATGTTTAATTATAATTTAACAAATCATGATTCAATAGTCAAGCATTGGTGGTAGAGAGGTCAGCGACAGCTGCTTTACAAGCAGTTGTCCCGGGTAGAGCGGGTTCGCTTCCGGCTGATGCTATGAAGCATGGGGGAGGGGATCATGATTCAATAGAATGTCAGCCTATCTTACAAAGAATCTAAAATAATGATCATAAATTATAAAATTATCACTTATTAAATATAAAAAAAATACAGTAACCGAAATGTTTTATTATTCACTCTTCACACACTATTCTTTTTTTATTATTATTAGTAATATGCTTAGTGAAATGTTTATTCATTTGTTCTAACTCTCTTTCAATTTTACTCTTTATTTTCTTTTTTAGTCAAATTTTTATTTATTTATTTATTTGCTGTAGGAAATCATGCTGATTGTTGTTTTTATGAGTTCTTTGATTCATAAGGGGTTTTTGAGAACCAATTAGGGCTCCTATATAGGGAAAGATGCATTGTTACTTTTGCACCACAGAAAGTAATAAGCTCTCGTTTAAACAAATCGCACGCCATTGAATAGTAAGTAGTAAGTGTTTTTAAAAGATTATATAATCAACAAATTAAAAATATCTTCTATATACTTTTTCTTTTCAAAAATAGTATATAATTTTCAATAAATATAAATCAGTACAACAAACTTCTTATTTTTATATGACTATTATAAAAATACAACCAATCACTAATGTTTCGACTATTTTACAAAATAATCTTTATCAAGGCAACTAAAAATACAAATACATAATAAATATAAAATATTCTATATTCCAAATAATTCCAAAAAAAAAATTAAAAAAATACTTTTACCTCAATCCCTTTCTATTATATAATCTACATAATATATTATATAATCTAGAATTCTTTAAAATTATTTAAATTTTAATAAATTTATGATGCTGAAAGTTTTTTGTAAAATATAAAAAGAAATAATTATATATAAATAACAATGAAAAAGAATTATCTTCCAATCTATGAGTAAATATTGATATTAATAAATAACACCGTCATATATGTTAGGGGAAACCATGTGATTATTCAAACACTAAAATAGATGGTCTGAGCATAATGGCCAAATTTAAAATTGGAATTAATTCAGGAAAATCCATGATTAATGATTCTAATTCTGCATAAAGTTTACTTCGATCCACATGTAAGAATTGATTCTGTACTGGTCTTAAACTGATTTCTTGATATCAATATTGTAATATTGTAGTTACTAAAAAAAAAAAGACAAAAAATGTAAATTTAATCTTTAGTTTCTGAAAAATAATAATTCCATAAATTGCTAATAATAATGAAAACAATTATATACAATTGTAATAGCATATATTTTATACACATCTTTACTTCTTATTTATATATATATATAACCATAAAAATAATAAATATAATGGTGATTAATTATTATATATACTTCTGTTGGTTAAAAGACTGTATATAATAGTTAATTACCGTTACATTTATTACTTTTGCAATAGTTTTTAATTAACGGACATTTTATTTGTATAAATATAAAGCAGATTAATAAACGAATTTATCTTAACCTTCTTTTGGCTGTACTTATTACTTATTTCTCTAATATATATATATTTGAAGTAGTATATATTTTAAAGGATATCTCTACACTTTATTTATAACAGAGACTTTGATTAAACTTAGTTAATTAATATTTAGTGTGACACATAGATTAATTAATTTATAAGTAAAGAACATTTATTTGGAACAGTTTAATATAAGAATGAATACATTTTTTTTGTACAAACAAAATAATATAAAGAAAAGCATTTATATATAATTTAACATATACGTAAAAAAAAAATTAAAAAAAATGTACTCCAGAGATGTATATGAAAAAAAAAAAAAAACGAATTTATATAACATCTATATTAACAATATATTATAATTCAAAAAAGTTAAGGAAAAAAAAGTGTTAAAGCATATATTTTTTATTAAAAAATTTTTTAAATACTTTTCACGGCTAGAATCAATCCAGGATTCTGTAGTTTTGACACCACCTGTTGATTATTTCACTAAAAGAAATAACAACTGGATAGTTAATTTAGCAATAATTTAAAAAAAATCAAACTTATTAAAATGAACTATAATTGCGATTTGGCTAAATATTGCATTCGAAACTTATTTTTTGTGAAAAGAGGAGAAATAGCTTAATATAACACTTGATTTTTTTCTGTTAACCTATTTGATTTTCAAAAAGATTCAATAAAATTTTTCTTTGACTTTTTCCATGTTGGTATTGGATAATTAATTAGTCTTCTCACCTCATTAATCATTTTAAGTCCAATAGTATTCCAATTTGAATATATAGCTCACAGAACTAATGTTTTGATTTACTGTAATTTGATCCTTCATCATGTATTACCAAGTATAAAGGATATAGAATATTGTAGAGTAAATACTATGTATTGATACATAATTCGTATTGATACGTAATATGTATTTATTTTATATTCATTAAGTTTTTAATATCTTCTTTAAAACACAATCTTAAATTTCAAGCTAAATTATACATTCTCATTTGTTTTTATTTTCCTATCTGCTGCATGATTCTCATTTATCCTTCCATAACACTGTGATGAGAAAAGTTTTTCCTCTCTGTGTGCCCTTGATATTTTTCATATAAAACAATTGTGTTATCATCATCAATAGAGATTTGAATATTACTACCTTTTACATTTATTTTGTTGTTGTTTTCTATATTATCATTAAGTTTATTCCATAAACATATGATTAACTATGCTATATATGAACTATTTTTGTAAATTTATCATTTATTAAATCTTTTTTTTACATGCAAAATTTCTCTGTACTATCAGTTTTATTTTTAATTATATTTGTTTTATAATCCAAAGTAAAATCATATCTAGTTTTCTATTTTATCTATCAAAATCTCATTTGTTTTTGTCCCTCTTATTTTGATATCAACAATCTGTTTGTCTGTTTTATCTATCAAAATCACATTTAGTTTTTATTCCACTTATTTTCATATCTACAATCTTTTTATCCGTTATACTAACTTCCTCTTCCTTGTTTATAACTAAAATTAACGAAATTGTATGTATTATCCCTTCCCTCATTTTTTTATTTTATTTAATATACTAATAAAAGCACCTGGGGCAAATTGTTAGAAAATGGTCAGGCTTTTTTTGCTCATTTTTTTCTTTTGATTTGGGCCATGATTTTAGTATTCACTACCACTTGTAGCTCTGTTTAAGTTATATCATGTTTATTACTTTGGTAATTTTGTCTATGTATGTCAATAATGGGATTTTGCATTTTGATTGTTTGTTGTTGGTGTTTTTATCCTATTCAATTATATTTTTATTCTCTTATTATTTGCTCTTTTTTCTTCTTGAATTCTTTATTGTTACAGGATTTTATTATCATCCATATTGACATTTTTTAGTTATTATTTTTTTAAATGTATGCACATTTTAGCTATATGCCTTGTTTTTGATTATATAGAATACCTTAACTGGTCTGATTAGGATGTGTTTGAGGGAATACCACATCCAGACAAATAAGGTTTAAATGAGACTTCTATAAATGCATTTCATCTAGGAGAAAACAGCTTTAATATAAAAGTCTAATCTCACAAGTTAAGGATTAAGGTATTTGTCTAAACTTCTTAATACCGACCAAAAATTGAATGTTAAAAAAACTCAATAATAAACCTCTTAATAGAATAGAAAGATATAGATGACATAAACAAAGAATAATGATTTATGAAACATACAAGATTATCAAATAAATAAATATGAAATTGAACACAAAGATTATTCTGTTATCTTATCAGAAATTAAGAAGAAAAGTTCTAGATTCACAAACATTATGATTATTTTTATAGGACTGTTTCAAAGATAAGATTATTTTTGTGTTCAAAGACAAAAATACAAATCTAATATTATAATATTCACAGGATTATAAATGTAATAGGGCTTTAAATACCTGCCATAGGTAGTAGTATAACTTTTTATCATCATTATAAAAGCAATCCATGACAATAATTTGCTATATTTAATTAGGCATCAAGATGAAATCTGGTTTCTGTGTGAAGACTTGGTTTCACATATTACTATATGCTGTTCACAGGATGGACCACAAGAAAGCACAAAAATGGAAGTTTTCTCTAAATTAAGTATTCATCACAGCAATTGTATTTCAAGAGAATCATCATTTTTTAAATGATGCATATCTTCTGAAAATTCCTGCATTTACATTGGTTATTGACAGAATGCATTATAAATATACCTTGGCTATTGATAGAGTGCTTTGTAAACACCATAGGACTACTTATATTTCAAATGATTCTGTAAAACAGACAACTTCCATTGAAGATAGTTCAAATGAGATTGCAAGCACAACTTGAATATATAATTTTTTTGTATGTAATGCTTACAAGTACTCCAATGCAAACTACATACCATCTTTTTGCTCACATCTTCCTACTACTTCTTTATTTATAGGATATTTCAATTCTTATAGACTTTGGCGAAAATTTAAATGAGAATCAAACAGGTTGTTTACTTTTAGAGTAAATGGATTTAAATAACATGCACTTCCTTTAAGATGCCAAGCAAGGAGGAATATTCCATTCAGGCATTTGAAGAACAGAAATAACTCCTAATTTTTGTTTTGTTTTGATAAAGAAATATAGTTTGCTCTTACCTGTTGAAGTAGTGATATGAATTATTTTCTTTATAGGGTAGCATAAATCAAGTCTAATCATTCTTGAAATTTGTATACTTATAATTGAAAATTGTTCTGTTTTGAAATGGAATTTAAGGAAAGTTTGCTGGAGTCAAGATAATGAATATCTTGACTAGAATATTAACAGAATCTCTCCAATTCCATCTTACTATGTTAGGTTAAAGTTAGTGAGAATAACAGCTGCCCGAGAATTCATTCTTTTTAGATATGGAAAACAATTCATTCTAGATTAGGAACAAAATCAGCAGTGGTTTTTGTCTACCAATGATCCAGAAATGGTTGGCAAATATAAAATTTCTGACTAATGACAGATGGGAAAAGTGTAGAGATATCAAAGGGATCAAAACTTTACAAGATCCGTGATATTAAAGCCTGTCTGCTTTTATAAAACCTGAGTAGATATAAAACTATTTCTAAAAGAATTGTTGCTGTTGTTGTTAATCAAATTACCAGTTTAATATGCTTCTAAACCCAAAATTGATAGGATAAGAAAAAGTATCAATAGAGTAGAATTGCAAGGACTTCTTTTAAAACAGGCAAAACTTTCTATACATATTGCAAGCCAGAGTAATCAATGGATGCCAAAAGGCTTGTGCATAAAATCCCCATCTAGTGCCTACTCATCCAATATCCCCAGACTAGTTTCTGGCTTGTGGCCTTTGTCAGTGAGTGGCATGTATAGAGAGTTTTGCCTGTTAATAACAGTTATAAACAAGCATAAGAAATGGTGATCATTTACCGATATCAATATGATAAAATCTATAGATGTTGAAGAACTTGATCTTGCCCTTGATTATTTAAAATCAGGAAAATCCCAGAGGCCGTTAGCAAACTTCCAGAGTTTATAAAAAATTTGTCATCTGAAGCCAAAATATAATTGGAAAAACTGTTCAGTAACATTGTTTAAACAGAAAATATTCCAAAAAATGCTTAGCAGTCTTAAAATTTAATAAACCCAGCAATGATTCAAAACATTATTACTCATTGTCATCACTATATGTTGCCTACAAGCCTTTTGGGAAGAATCATTTTAAACAAGAATAAGGCCAATAGTCAAGTGTTATTTGCCTATAAAGCTGACTGGTGTTAGACTGTTGCTGTGAACAATTTTCACTTTTAACAAATCATGCTGAAGATAGCTTTTGAAATAAATTTAAAACTGGTGTGATCTTTATTGATCTAACATTAGTTTATGATTCTCACTATACGTATTGCCACACACAGAAAGCTAGAGTAATCAGTGGATGCCAGAAGGCTTGTGCATAAAATCTCCATCTAGTGCCTACCCATCCAATATTCTCAGACTAATTTCTGGCTTGTGGCCTTTGTCACAATATGTATAGTGTGGCAATATGTATAGTGAGTTTTGCCTGTTTTAACAACAGTTATACACAAGCAGAAGAAGTGGTGGTCATGTGAAGTTTATGATTCTCTTTGGAAAAATAGTCTTTCTTTAAACATTTCTAAAATTCTTAAATGTGCAGAAATACTAAATGGTAATTGTAATGGATGCAAAATTTTAGAAAACTATCCTTTGTAATGTTAAATCCTCTCGTCCTTTTTATTTAATATATTCATCAGTGATTTCTTTAAAACATAATGGAAGAAATTTATTTATCCTAATGGTATTACTTTGACTTCCTTAAATAAAAAAGATTATTTCCTGAAATAGAAAAATATCTTAATATAGATATGAAAAGATTAGAAATTGTTTTTAATGATTAAGGTCTTATTCCTAATCCAATGAAGATTATATGCTCAAGTTGTAATAGTGGGTTGGACTATTTCCATCATCGATCATTAAAAGTTGAATGTTTAGACAATTTTAAATGTTATTTAAAATTTTCCAAATCCAAACAATTATTAATAATAACATGCAAATTAGTAGATAACACAGGTTAGTGAATAGATGATGAAAATAGTCCAACATATGATCTCATCTAAAATACGATCATCACAAATCTTCAGGTAAATGATATGCTCAAGTTTTCATCTAAATAGCAGGGAATTATTTCATAATCTGAATATAATCTTTTGCTATAATAGACACAATCTTCATTTACCTAAGATTAAATCAAAATTAATTTCAAGGTATACTTTTTTTGGAAAATTAGCAACACTGTTTGGGATTATAATGTGGATACTTTATGTTTTTTTTTTTAGTGTTAGCAATTTTTATTAGCAAATACTGTGTTCTATTTGTAAAAAATTTCCCATCCTAAATTCTGGATATTTAGTTAAAAATTATCATTAGAAATAATGATACATTCAAGATTATTCATTTGTTGTGACTTTTTTCACATATCCCTTCCACCGGATAGCAGAAATGAAGTGGCTTTAAAGAAAATATATAAAAGGTTGTTAAGAAGATCAGATTTGCCAATAATTCTAGATATTGTTTCACCACCTAAGTCTAATCTCTAATCAAAATCTTTTTTTTTAATGTTCTATCAAAAATCTACAATCACAGGATTACAGTTAAAAAAATGCAATCCTTATGATGTTCCAAACAAATTTATTTTCTTAAAAATAATGATTAAAGCTATGATTTGATCTTCCTCATCAACAGATTCATAACAACCCATGGTCGTTTAGCTTATTTGTATCCTATATAGATTTCAACAGCCACTTATCTATATAAGTATGGGCAAACAAACTATGGAAAATATAGTTAATGATTATCAAATATATAACTGAAATGGCAGAATTGAATGGTTTAATAAAGCCATTGTTGAATTTATTGTCTGTTTGGAATCTTGGCAGGATTTTAATAATAATCAAGCTGTCAAAAAGTCCATATGCTAAATATAAAATAAATATGAAAACAGTGATTAATTAATGAATATTGTATTGCATTGTGGGTAGTTTCTTATTTGCATTCTTCCAGTAATTACCTTTACAATACCATGTTGAAAATTTTGAAAACTTAAGAAATTCTGAACTTATTGAAATTTCTCTCTCTATATATAAGACAATCAAATGTATATTTTTAGTAACATCATGTTGTCTTATTTATTATTTATTTTATATATAAGGTGTTGTAATATATTAAATACTTATATATGCACAACATTAATTCCGATAAGAGTATCACTAATAGTTAGTTGAGATAAGAAAATATTAGATATTTTCTAGTATACTCCTGAGAACAATTTATCCCCTGCTGTTGAAAATTAATTAGATCTATCAATATAATTTTTGTTACCACACAGGTGAAAGAACAGTGTCAGAAAGAAATGAATGATATATATATATATTGGTTTTTTTTTATTTGGTCAAGGCATTTGATTGAGTTAATATAGATTTATGGCATTGTTTGAAATTAATTAATTAGTTGGCCATCAAAATTTATTCAAATTATACAGCTTTTATATGGTGGAATAAGAGATAAAACAGGGAACAAGGTGCAATACAGGTTTGATGGTAGAATTTTTTTAATTGGGTTGATTAAAAGCACTAACTTCAAGTTTTTGGATTCTGTATTTATAGTATGCTGATTATTATATTATTTTACCAGTTTAAAAGGTGATTTATACAATCTAGTTAATGTTTTAAATGCAACATTAAAGACTAGTGGTTTAATAATTAATGTTTGAAGAACTTAAATTCTTTATCAGCCAGTGATAGAAGAAAAAGACAGCAACTTTTAACTTAGATGTTTATCAACTTGAGAATTAAACTAATTTAAATATCTTGTTACTTTTATAAGGAGCTATGTGGACTTAAATGTTGAGATAAAATACAGACTCCAACGTGCTCCTGCTGCTGTTTATAACAAGTTAAAAAATAAACTATCACAAGGAAATAACTATTACAACTAAGTTAACTGTAAATTCAGCTGTTATTTTACCTATATAAAAGTAAAACTTGGATAACTATTGATGCAATATAAAGCATTAGAAAAAAATTCCTTTGAAGGGCATACCTTTTCCTCTTTTCTATGCTATTTATTGTAAACTTCAGTAAGTAATGATACATGCCAGATTACAGTGTTTAATACATCCCTATCCTTTCCTAAAACTCTTAGACTAGTTTCAAATTTATGACTTTCATCAGTGAGAAGCTTGGATCTTGGAACAATGCACTTGGACTTTTAGAATCTAATATACCTTTCTTCCAGCTATTATCATTTACCTCTATATTATAGTATTTAGATAGGACAATACAGGATAGAGATTTATTAAGCACTGCCATCTGGTATCTAATCATTATTTACTAAAGCTTAAAGTGAGTGCCATAGAGAAAATGGAAACGTATGCTGCTGTAACAGCAGTATGTAAATTAAGGTCATGTGATAGTTTATTGGTTTAAAAATTTCCTTTCAGGGTGTTCCGTAAAATTTTAAAAACTATGACAAGATCATAAAGTCAATGAATAAGTTATTCAATTTGGTAGATGTGATACTTCTAGAATCCATTATTGTAAACTAATATATTCATTGGATTAGAGATTAAAACAAATGAAAAATGCAAGGGAAAGCTAGACCCATCTACATTATGAGGAATATCTCAAAAGACATTCTAAAAAAGTGCAATATTGTTTTCATTGGGAAGATGTGACAGAAAATAGAATACAGTAGAGACCTATAATTAGACATGGTGTTGAAGTAATTCAGAAAAAAAGTTTTTTTGATGAAGAAATTAAAAGACTGCATCGCAAAATATTCCATAAACAGAAAAATAGACTATATTGTCCTATATGTAGGCATATTTATGATTCCTAGATTGGTTTGTATAATAGTTACAAAATTCATTTCTAATGATGTTCTTTTATTTTTCTTTACAGGAGTTTGAATGGCTATTTTTGTTTACAATTGGCTAGTCCATATATATGGATGAATGTCATATATATATGATGAACCTCGTTGTGTAGCAATCACAGTATTTATTTGCTATATTCACAATCTCGAATTTGAATCTTGGTTAAATATAACCTCGATTTTTTTTAAATTTTATTTTTATAAATATTTTATCCTAGCCCTATTTTTAATTAATGTAGTTTAGCGCCCTCAAGTGAAAAAGCATTGAGTTGTTGTTATGCATGCAAGTTCAGATTATCAATAATTGTTCATGTCTACTTTCCCTTTTAAAATATAATACTTAATTATAAAAATAGCTTTGATTTTACTTTTAATAAAAAAAAACTCATCTCACAGACTCGGTGAAGGTTATTGATGGTCAGAGCAATAAAAATAAGATACTTTAAATAAATTGTTATAAATATTGCTCTTTTTTTTTTTTTTTAAAAAAAAAACCACTTTTTTTTTAAGGTTAAAATTTGTAAAATTAATAAAAGTGATCTATCTTATCGATTGATTTTAAAGAAAAAGAAATGAAATGAAAAATTAGAGTACAATAGTAAGAGGTCGGAGCCGACATGATATAAAAAAAAAATATAAATTTTTTAACTGCATAATATTTATTTTACCTTAATTTTTTAAAAATATTAAAAAGGAAGTTTAAAGTTAATAATTAAATTTATACATGACATTCATTTTTAAACTGTTTATATTTTATCGACATGTATTTACAGTTTCTTCCGTGAACAATAAACATGTTACAACTACGTGAATTCAAAATAAGATGTCATTAATGAGTCTTTCTCCATTTTTTCAAAAAGGAAAAAAACGCATGGATTTCCTAATTTCGCGACTAAAAACAACATATTTTTTTTTTTGCAATTGCTTGCTTCTAAAGTTAATGCTGATATAAATAGATGTGTGTAATAACAAAAGCTTACTAATATTTTTAAATACCCCCCCCCATGTATATTTTGGACAGATAGACATCCGAGATATTTAACATGCCACATTGATTTGTTCTGAACCTTGTTTTTAAAATGTACAGATTTTTTTGATCCAGCAATATCGTGTGTTGTTTGTTTATCATTTCCATAACTTATTTCACATTCTATGATATGCTTTTGCAATTTGTATTAATATTTTTTCATCATCAATCATCAGTCACAATCCTTTCCCAAATGGCTGCCCATTACTACTAACCGCTTACTGTAAGCACGCGTATCACTTGCTGGTCCCGTTTTAGGATGTGTCTATCAACATTTTTCTTATACATCTCTCTTACTTTCCACAGTTTTTCCAACGCATTTCTTCATAATTTTTTTTTTTAAGTATATCTTGAACTTATTTTCATGTTTTAAATTTTTTAGTCTAAAGATCCACGAATCACAGCTAATCTCTATCACTTGCAGTTTTCAAACCTTAAGTGACAATTATTCTTTTGAATATTCTTAATTCATTGTTTTTCATATTTCTTTTAGAACTCATTCCAATTTATTTTTCTCTCTTCTCCAAATCCGCATCTTCATTCAGTCCTCCCCCCCCCCTCGATTATTCAAATCTCTGTTTCATATAAATCTTCCTGATACAAAAGACTTTATAAGCTCTTTTTTAACAATAACAACAACAAAAAATCCAAATTAAAAGAATGACCAAAAATAAAAATAATAAAAACTTCTAAAACCTTTCAAAGATAAATTTAGCTATTTGCATTTGACAATTATTCTTTTGAATATTCTTAATTCATTGTTTTTCATATTTCTTTTAGAACTCATTCCAATTTATTTTTCTCTCTTCTCCAAATCCGCATCTTCATTCAGTCCCCCCCCCCTCGATTATTCAAATCTCTGTTTCATATAAATCTTCCTGATACAAAAGACTATTATAAGCTCTTTTTTAACAATAACAACAAGAAAAAATCCAAATTAAATGAATGACCAAAAATAAAAAAAATAATAATAAAAACTTCTAAAACCTTTCAAAGATAAATTTAGCTATTTGCATTTTTCAATGTAATTAATCAATTATTTAAAAATCCCGATTTGCTTTGTAATGGCTTTCTTGTCCAGTTCTTTTAAACTTTTATTCTTTCTGCCTCTTTTTATTATTTTAGTTTTTAATAACTTAACTTTTATCGCGCAAATTTGTTATAAATTTAATCAATTTTACTCATTATTTTGTTAACTTTGTCCTCCAAGTGAGGACATGTTTAAGCTATTTGAATTAAGTCTAATCAAGGTTTTCAGAAACATTTTCGCTCTATTGAAAGATTAATCTCACTGTTCCAAAAATATTCCAATGAATTAAGCTATTTCTCTAGTGACATCATAACTATAAAAAGAAAATCTTGTACATATCAAACTATTCCTCTTAAATTTATTTATTTCACAGCTGGAATTTTATGAATTTTCTGTGCTGTTCCAGTCTTTGTCTCATTTAAAGCTTTATAATTCTTTGGTAACATCTTTATGATTTTTCTTTTCAGTTAGTATAAGAAAGTGGATTATTATTATTATTTTTTTATAAACAATATATGCATACTATTTCTCCAGTTAACCATCCATTATCTGCAGTAAATAAATATATTGTGTTATGGGGGCAAAATAAGAATGGTGTATTATTAAAACCATTACAGACAACTGGATAATCTAGTGGTAATGCTTTAACTTTCAGTATCACTATATAAAGGATTTTGAAAGTTCTTTGCCCTTGCACGGACTATTTAAAGACTATCTTTTGTCATATATATATGAGTGTATGTGTACCCTTTACCTGCATATGAATGTGTATGTTTTTAAAAACATGTTAACTTTATTATCAAAAAGTGGGAATATATATTGTTCACTTTTTACAAAAATTTGAAATGAAAAAGGTGTTCTAACTTTATCTCTACTCAAATTTGGTAAAATAATGGCCAGTGGCTATATTGGGAAGAAGTTTAAAATGTATTAGTTAGTGCACCTACATGCCAAACCCAGAAACGTGAATTTGAATAAAAATAGAATGTATCTTGTTTTTAATTAGACATCCAATTATTGGTCACAGAATATATTCAACTAAATAAATTCATAATAACCTATACCAATCAACAATAACTAGCTCATGAGTAATGTCTTTTCTATTGCTGATTTTCTGTAAAAGGGTACTGGAAAGGACTTTGCTTCTTAACAAGGTTGTAAGACTGTTTCAAAAGTGTTTGTGAATGATGATGTCATTATTATGCAGTGCAAAAAATATAGACCAAGAATGGAGTAAAGTTATGGAATACATTATTTATTATGATTTTATTTTTCTATATTAGTTTATAATTTATTATTTAATAACTGAAACACACAGGCTTATTATATACCTGTGTTTATATATGTAATATATAGGGTATATGAAGCCTGTCCATTAAAGTATGAGGATTGGCTATCTTAATATATATCTGAGTACTTATAGCATATATGTGTAGAGATGGTAATCTGGACTAACTGATGATTGCTGGTTTAGCATGAAATACATATATTGGTGATTATTTATCTTTTCAACATATATGTGTTCAAGTGTATCAGTGTTATGAGATAGTGTGGAGAGTGGTGGGCCATGTGAAAGTCTGTGCTCATATACCCTATATATACTTATTATTTGTAAATTATATCTATATGATTTTATTAAAGCATAACATTTTAGTAATTTATGTATTAGAGCATTGAATCCCTCTTTGGAAAGCTTAGGGATTTATATATGTTAATTGTTATGCATAGTTTGGAGGATGGTGGTGCAATTATTTGTTTTATTTTCATATATGTTAAGCGATGACTACTTATATTTACTAAAACTGATGTTTCTTTTGATATGTAGGAGTTGTTAAAACTGAAAAACTGTCTTTATTCTCTGAATGTTTAATAAGCAAATAGTTTATACTTTGTGGCTAATTATGAATCAAAATATATAAAATGTGCTAACACGCACAAGCACACAAAGCTAAAAACAAATAAAGCAAATATATATTATTTTAATATCTATTCATTAAATGGCTAAGCGCTTTCAAGGTTCAAGCCCTCATAATCATAGCCGTGTTAGCGCATTTTATATATTTTGAATGTTTAATAGTGATTTCAGATTAGTTTGTACCATATTTAAATCAGACCAATGTACAGAATCCACATTCTGCTGTATAACTCATCAATAAATGTATGCTTAAATATCACAAAGAACTAAAGAAATAGGTGGCATCATTCTATATTCTTTTCATTTATTATCAGATGATCATTAATTTATACTTACTTCATAGGAATTGTAGTTACTTCGGGTTGAATTTTATATATTATATTCTGGTTTTTTGAATTTGATTTATAGTGTAAATACAAATGTATATTGTTTTCCTGAAGATTTATGATGTTGATGTTTTAGTTGTATTTATTGTTTGGACTATTTCCATCTTCTAATATGGGTATTGAATATCTTATTTAAATAAATTAAATTTTTATAAAGACATTCAATACTCATATTAGATGTTGAAAATAGTCCAAACAATAAAGACAAAATGTATATATATATTTACTCAAATAATAAGTGTAATAATGTTCAAGGCTAAATGGGTTTATAAGTAACCATTAGAAACCAGTCTACACTAAGATAATCCCAATGTAGATAACAATAAACAATAATCACACTGTTGCCAAGGTAACCTTCTTTTAACAATAAAGGTTGATTGGTTTCTAATGGTTATATATATATATGTGTTTAATCTTGTAATTAAATATTAATAAATACAGTAACCTAAATATATATATAAAATACAACTTTAAAAACTTATATCCATCTAGTAGTGCTTTTGACTAGCTTCATAGTCTTTGTCAACTAATACTTTCAAAGTCTAACTTTCCCATAATTCATTGATTTTTATGTTTGCTGGCTTTCTGTTTATTAAGTCGTGCTTACATTTATATATTAACATGGCTTCCTTTATTTTCTTTTTATTATTGTTTCTTTCAATTTGTAATATTTTCACATTTTATAATCCAAATTAAAACCATGTATACATAATCTATTATGATCATAAAAAATCAATGTTGAAACATTATCATTTCCATTATAATTTTGTTCTTAAGATAATTAGAAATGGATATAAGCTACATTATTGTATGATGATTAAACCAATAACAAAAAGAGGGTACATTCCATATAAGTCAAGGGTGTCAATATCACATAAAACAGTAGTTACGAAGTCCTTTTTGTTCAGTAACAACAATCATTGTAAGCACTCATCAGATAAAGGCAAAAATATTGAAATTTATACAAATCAATTATTAAATGTTGGCTATGATTATCATCTTGTATATAATACTATTCAAAATTTTAATAGAAAATATAAAAATAAAAATATCAATAATAAGTTTTGATTCTACTACTAATAAAAAATATGAATATCAATACCATGTATTTCAAATGAAAAAATAAATTTTATAAGGGAAATATATCAAGATATATGTGATATTGCATTTTATGCATCTCCTAGATTAAAAAATAATAAATAATTCAAAAGCTAAAATCTCATTCTTAAATCAGAATTGCATCATATATAAATGAAGATGTAAATGTGGCAATGGATATATAAAGGAATCAAGATGTACATTGGAGAAAAGAACTAAAGAGCACTTGCAGTTATTAGAAAGAGTTTAAAAAAACTAAACAAAATTGTAATGGAAATGATAATGTTTCAACATCGGGTTTTTATGATCATAATAGATTATGCCATATATGGTTTTAATTTGGATTATAAAAATGTGAATATAAGAAGGTGGATATAACTTTTTAAAATTGTCCTTTATATATATTTGGGTTATTGTATTTACTAATATTTAATTAATATTTGTCTAAATCACATGTTGTTAATAAATTGGTAATAATTGAAACTTTGGTATCATCCTTTTCTTATCAAAATCTCTGTCATGTGTCGAAGCCTGATCGTTCTTAAGGCAGCTGTTTAAAATCTGATTGGCTGTCTGAGAGACAATTGCGCATGTGAAAGACTAGTACATTTTCAATTATTACCAATTTATTAATAACATGCGATTTAGACAAATATTATTTATATATGCTGCTGATAAATTATATTAACAGCTAGAAAATTGTCATGTAGTAAATCTGAGATTTCGTGCCGTAATATCTTAAATTAATAACACAATGAATGATAACTGTATATGTTTATATATTCAAGCTTTCAGGCCAAGATGCTTAAGACTGGCTTATATATATAAAAAGTTAAGTTGAGAAAAGATTGGTATCATCTTTTTCTTATCAAAATCTCTGTCATGTGTCGAAGCCTGATTGTTCTTAAGACAGCTGTTTAAAATCTGATTGGCTGTCTGAGAGACAATCGTGCATGTGAAAGACTAGCAAACTTTGAATTATTATCAATATTTAATTACAAGATTAAGTATATAATTTCAAAGAAACACAGATATTGAATAATAATATCATTATTTATAATTATAAGAATTTTAATGAATAGCTTAAGGTAAATGAAGACAAGTTAAAGTAGCCAAAAGAATAATTTTTAAAAAGTTATGAAATTGTGCACACCCCCACACATGCAAAAAAAAAAGACCTTATTGGCAAAATCTCCATATTATATTTTGATGTATGTGTAAATGAACCTAAATCTATCATATTAATTTTTTTTTCTGGTTTTATTTTTTAGAGTCCTTTAACAGAGGAGTTTAACTTTCCCTTAGAGCAGAAGCCCATTTCAACATCTCCAAAATTTGGTTGGATAAAAGGTGTCTTGGTAAGTGTGTTCACTTTTTTCTCACATAGTACACATATTAGTATCTATTCATAGGATTATCAAATATCATAGTTGAGAAAGGACAGTTTTTTAAGAACATACTAAACACAAATAAAAAAAGTAATTCAAAAATTTTTAAACTAAAATTTTAATCAAGTAAATTACTTTATTGGAGTATATGAAAAACATTATTTTTCATAATGTATGCATATTCAATTTTATTTTGTTTTTGGTATTTTTTAAAAAAGGTATTGTCATTTCATTCAATTTGAAATTGAACTTTTAAATTGAAAAAAGTAAATGTAGATTATTTATTATTTTTAGCCAAAAATGAGAGGTCATCTAAAGTAGATGTTTTGTAATCTACTTTACAAATACGCAGTAATGCTCTTAGCATCTTATAGGCAAGACATTTATCTCAGGCTCTTTTATTCGACTTGGATGCTATAGTTAGGATTTCTACATTAGTGAAATTCAATGAATGATCATAATAGTGAAGATATCAAATTTTGAATATATTTTTAAAACTATATTGCTGTCAGGAAATTTACAATAGAATTTAAATCAGCAGAATTGCAAAATGCTGTAAAAATATAGTTTTCTGATGTTGGAAAATCTGTTTATTTGTTAACTTTTGATTTTTTTCAAGTTATAATGAAATTTTAAAATTGATGTTAAATATATTTAAATTCAATAGAATTGCTTGAAAATTGATATTCAACTAAGTTATATCAACATAATTCATTTAAAACATGTAAATCAATTAGTTTGATAGATATAAAACAGAGGGTGGGGGAAAATATGCAAAATATTTGATAATTTCATTTTTTGCAATTAATAATTATTCTTAAAATTTTCATTTGTTTTAAATAATAGTTGCAAGAGGGCAGTTTAATTTGTTTTGTTTTTTTCAGCTTAATAACTTTTTAAAAATCATTTTATATATAATCAGTAACTAAGTTTTCTATTTAAAACTGTTTTTATTTTAAAACAATTATATATATATACAAGGTAAACTAGAAAAAATCACATTATTTAAAACAATAGCGAAAGGTTAAAAAAAGATGACAAATTCATTTTTTTTAGCATTTTATTAAAAAAATAAAATTAAATAAATCTATCAATTTAAATAGTAAACTTAGTTATTGATTTATTATACATGTATAATTATGTACACATACTAAATATATATACATATTTTATACATTACATATTTTGTATATACATATTTTTTGTATATAAGTCCTTAGAGTTGTCATCTGATCCTTCATGTCAGCTGCTAGAGGCGCAATTTCTAACAAAAAAACACATTAATATAACGTTCCTGGGCTAGCGATTCTCTATTAATATTGACTTTTTTTTTTGTTTGTTTGTTTACAAAGTTTACTTTCTTTTGTTTCTGAATTATTTTTCCCAAATAATATTTTTGATGATGGGACAATAATAGTTGTTTTTTTTTAATTTTTTTTTTTACCAAAGGGTCTTGGTGTGTGTTCAAATAGTAATTTGTGTTTTTTTTTAAATAGTATTACTGTTTTTGTAAAATTGGATTGACAAAATTCAAGAGAGAACGAGTTTTTTTTATTGATCTTTAAATAATAATTTACGTTACTTTGATAGGTTTACATTTGATAGCCGACAACAAATTAGTGGGAGGGTTTTTTTTGTGTACGATTAAATAATAATTTATGTTACTTTGATATGTTTACATTTGATTGCCAACAACAATTATTGGGAGAAGTGTTGTTGTTGTTTTTCGTGTGTGTGTGTGTGTGTATGTTTAAATAAAAATTAAAACCTTTACTTTTCTCGGTTTACATTTGATTGACGACCGATTTGACTTCTTTTCATTTATAAATTATGGTTTTGGTTCTACAAATAAATATTTTTGACAATGGGACAATAATAGTTGTTGTTTGTTTAATTTTTATTGACAAGAGCGGGTGTTTTCTTGGTGTAGATTCAAATAGTAATTTGGGTTACATTTAAATAATAAGTTGCGGTCTTACTTTGATTGGTTTACATTTGATTGCCGACACTAGTTATTGGGAGAAGGGGTGTATTTTTGTGTGTACGATTGTAGACAACAATTATTGGGAGAAGGGGTGTAACCGTTTAAAGAATAGTAGTTTATGTTACTTTTAGTAGTGGTATACATTCAATTGCTGACAATAATTAGTGAGAAGGGTGGGTGTTTTTGGGTGATGATTAAATACTAATTTACCTTCCTTTTATTTTACATTTGATTGCCGACAACAATTATTGGGAGCTAAAGAGGTTGTTTTTTTGTGTATGTTTAAATCAAAATTGAAGTTACTTTTATCGGTTATATTTGATTGACAACGGTTTTGACTTTCTTTTTTTTTTTCGTTTATAAATTATGGTTTTGGTTTGCCCAAAACCTAATATTTTTGACAATGGGATAATGATAGTTGTTGTAGTTTTCTTTCATTTTTATTGATAAGAGTGGGTCTTTTTTTGGTGTATGTTCAAATAGTAATTTGGGTTACGTTTAAAAAATAATTGGTTTACCTTATTTTTAGTGCTTTACATTTAATTGCTGACAGCAATTAGTGAGAGGGGTGTTTTTGTTTACGATTAAAGAATAATTGTATGTTCCTTTTATTTTTTACATTTGATTGCTGACAATAATTATTGGGAGAAAGGGTTTTGCGTTTTTTTTTGTTTGGGTGTATGTTTAAATCAAAATTTAAGTGACTTTTATCGGTTACCATTTGATTGAAAACCGATTTGACTTTCTTTTTTTTTTTTCATTTATAAATTATTTAGGTTTTCCCAAATAATATTCGATTTGACAATGGGACAATAATAGTCTAGGTTTCTTTAATTTTGATTGACGAGAGCGGGTCTTTTTCGGTGTATGTTCAAATAGTAATTTGGGTTATGTTTAACTAATAATTTACTGTCTTACTTTGATTGGTTTACATTTGATTGCCGATGACAATTAGTGGGAGGGTTTTTTGTTTTTTTTTCTATACGATTAAACAATAATTGACATTCCTTTTATTTGACCGTTTGATTGCTGATGACAACAATTATTGGGAGAAGAGGGGTTTTTGGGGCTATGTTTAAATAAAAATATTAGTTACTTCTTTTATTTTACATTTGATTGCCGACGACAACAATTATCGGGAGAAGAAGGGATGTACGTTTAAATAAAAATTGAAGTTACTTCTTTTATTTTTGACATTTGATGAAGGCCATTTAGAATCCCTCAAACAAGCTTGCCTTTACGAAGTGAACATTTCCGTCGGCAGATGTTTTTGGACCTCAAATCTGCATATATTTGCCACACAATCCAATCTTTTCTTTCAGCAGCAGGATGTTTTTTTCTTTTTTTCTGCTGTAGAAATATACCAGCGCCGGCTTCTGTGTCTGGCAATTCCCATCTTTTCAAGTTTTCTGTTGTGGGAATTAGCCATACTTTTTGTCTCGGAAAATTTCTCGCTAAAACGTGACTCAAAGTGTGATTTTTAAAATTTTATGCTACCCCACCCTAATCGAAAATTTAGGAGGAATACAAATTTATGAGGAACAATCACTACTGTTAAAATTGATAAAATATAACAGTGCATCAATTCATCTTAAAAAAAAGGCACCAATGAAAATTTAAATAATTTTGACACGATCACATTAACACACCCTCGTACGATATTGTTCCATCAAATACATAATGCAGCATTACGATATAGTATGTGACACAAACAACTATGGCATTTTCCTCTGCTTTTAGCATTGGAAAAAGCCGCACCATTAGCCGCTAAGCTGAGTTAACACTCTTTTTAGATTTTATCGTAGAAAGAAGACTTAACTCTGAGTTAACACTCTACCTTTTAGCGTAGAAAGTAGACTTAACTCCGAGTTAACAATCTTTCTAGGATTTATTTTAGAAAGAATGCTTAAAGGCTTTGGTGCATCCACAGAAACGGCATAGCGGCTGACATGAAGGATCAGATGACAACCGTCCTTAGATATTTTATGCCCAGAAATTAACTTAGTTGATCCCTATTTTTTATAAAAAAAAGTTTTAGTGGTATATATCAACTATAAGTGTCCAGTCAATTTAAAGTACAATATACTTTTACATTTTTATTTACTGTGCCCAGTACTAAAAACTTAAAAATAATGGAGATAATTGTTTATATATATTTAATGCTTTTATTGACTGTACACTAAAAAGAAATAAAATAATTGTTTTTTTAACCACAATTGGAGTTTTTAGATTTGCCTTGAAATAAAAGCATGGGGAGTCCAGAAATTAATTAGGTCAATTCCTATTTTTTATAACAAGGAAGTGACTTAATTAATTTCTGGACTCCCCATGCTTTTATTTCAAGTTAAATCTAAAAACACCAATTGTAGCTGAATAAACAATTATTTTATTTTATTTTAATGTACAGTCAATAAAAGCATTTATTATAAAAAAATATTTTATCTCTATTAGTATAATTATAGATTAATATATTATTTATTTATCAATAAATAAATTTCTCATATATCAGTCACAAGTTTTCATATGTTAAAGCAGTTTCAATTAATTTTATACTAAATAATAAAAATAAACACATGTATGATGAGTTACATGTATAATTAATACTATTTTTGTTATTTATACTAAAAAATTTGCTGTTGAGCATAATGTAAAGTGGATTTTATATGTTCATTGAATTTTAACCTTGCTTATTTTCATAGCAACATTAGGAAGTCATGCATGTAATAGATAGGGCATCACAGAAGTATATTTTCCGACTTGTTAACTTTCAATTAATGTTTGTGTGTGTTTGTGATATTGTGCTTGTGTGCATTACTTATTTGCTGCAATAAGTTCATCATGTACAATGTCAATGTAAGGCTTACTTTAATTTGATTGGACCTCATGCCACTTGCAGGAAGAAAAAATATTTGGGCTGCAGAATTTTTTATATATTAAAGGAAGATAAGCAATCAAATAGTTATTGTATTGTGAAAATAATAATAATGTTTACCATGTAATTTACTTAGAAATAATAAATTATATATGAAAATGTTAATACTTAAAGCTTTATGCATCATTTAAAAATTTAGATTTTTGCAATATATTAAATTCTGAGAATAAAAGTATATTTCAAAACAGTTTTAATTACTGACTATTTTCATTTTTCTATTCTCAGAATTTTTTATATCACAAAACAATTTTGTATTGGTCAGCTTCCTAAAAAAAAGAAAGTGAGAAGTGTTTTTGTTTTGCATGTGATCTTAATCAGTTTTAGTTGGTTAGTATTTTTGTTTTTAGTGAATAAAATATTTGTGAAATTTTTTATTGGTAAGTATATTATGTAGATTACTAATAGTATTGTAATTCTAAAGCACTTATTGACTTAGAATTCAGATGCAAAGGTATAAATTGATAAACATAATCTAATTAATTGCAATGATCCAGCTTTCAGCAAAACACTGCCAGAATCATAGTTCTGAATAAAGTTATGCAGTATAGGTAAGCTTATATGATTGATGTGATATAATATGTAAATGAAGCACAATATGCAAATAAGGCAATGAGATATCCCATTTTTAGACAATGGAACATTTTTGTTGATGGGATGTGGATCCTTTGCAATTGCCCAAGTCTCTTTAATACTTTCTTTTCCCATAGTCTCTTTCCAAGAAAATTGTTCTAACATTTGATGGAGAAAACATGTGACTAGTGGAGACTTCATGATCGATCAAGATATATCAATCTATATTTTAAATACCATTTACAAATGAGGTAAATTTTACAAGAAAATAATTATTCATATTCAAATAACTATAAAAAAAGTTTAATAAAATAAAACATATTCATGAAAAAAGACCATATTGTTTTTAAAAAAATTAAAAAACCATTTGAAAATAAAAATAGATGACCATCAGCCTTTGACTTGGGATGGAGTGATGAAGGTTGAAATCATTATCATGATCTAGAAAAATTTTATTTTAATATTTTATTAAAATACATTTTTGCCAAATCTAAGTAACAAGTGAGTAGAGAAGTGTACTTCTAATTAGAGATTTTAATATTGATTTTTGACCCTAAAGCTTGCAAACTGTAAGAATATCTCTGTACATATAATCATGATTAATAACATGTTAAAAAATATGTTTCACTTTCTTTTATCTATAAACTTTTTTGACAAAACTATTTAACACAGTTTAAATATATTTCAGATCATTTCATTTTTTTTTTGCAATTGTTAATAAAAGAATTGTTTATTTTAATATTTCTAGACCAGGGGTGGGCAATTGTTTTGGCTCAGGGGCCACATAGGCTGGCAGAGGGCCACATCGGGGGCCACTTTGTGAAAGCGGAGGTTAGCGGAGGGCCACGCCTTTTTGCATGACACAATAAACACTGCTTTATTCCCTGTATTACCAAAAAAATATTTGTTTGTCCATTCTTCATTAAAAACATGACATTCATTACCAATTTTATATCTTTTCAGAGGGTTCATGGTTTCACTAAAATTGGAAATGTAAGTATTTTTTAATGCAAAGACAAAATTGAAATTAACCAAATCAACTGGAAAAGCACTGCACATGTGTATTGACATGGCCATCCTAGTGAAAAATAAGAGATGAATCTTCAGTCGTGCACAGAAAGGAAATCTCAGTTCGAGGTGGATTTTTCTGATTGTCTTGGTGGGCCACATAAAAACTCTTAGCAGGCCGCATGTGGACCTTGGGCCTCTATCTGCCCACCCCTGTTCTAGACAACTGTATAATTATTTATAAAATAGGAAATTAACCTAAGGTCTTATTTTAGCCACTTGTAACTGCATAATGGATTAATATATATATATTCTTTAAAGAAAAAAGGAAGATTACTCAATTTAGAAAATTGTGATGTTTTATTACTTATATTGTCAGCGGGCTCAAGATAGGAGTGGAATATTACATTTATTTAAATTAAAATGTTGTTCATGAAGATTAGGAATAATTCTTTACATGGCCTGAATTTTTGATATCACTAATGAGAAAAATATTTGATGCTGATCCTGGAAACACATTCTATAGTGATAATTATAGTATCTTTCAGGTCTTATCAAGGAATAAATAAATTCATATGGATGTAGATCTTATAATTTATAAGTAATATTCTCTGAGTTGATGATTTTGGAATGTTGTAGGAAAAGTTGTCAGTTTCTGAAATTTACATTTGACTTTAATCTATAGAAAATAAAAGCACCTATTTATAAGATATCTTTCTCTTTAGCATGTAAAACAAGAATATTGGATTCAAATTGTATTGTAATGTATAATAAGATACTGCCATGTGTGAATTGTTTCAAAAATTAGTGTGAGTGCAGTAAAAGATGAGTTTAATAATAGATTGATGATTTATCTTAAATTTGGAAATGATTTTGCATCTCTTCTTGTCAACATGAACTATGGGTATTAAATTCTTTGTCCAAAAGTAAGTTGATGTAGCTGGTTAATAGGATACAATTATTATATTGGTGATGGTTTGCCAATGCTTGTTATTCTCTTGATAATGTGGATTCTAGTGACTTAAATTCACAGCAATGTCACAAAATAATAAAGACTTATATCAGTAAAACGAGCATAATCTGAGGCTTGAGAGTGATAGAATGTAAAGAATAATAGGTCATTCGAAAAATATAGTAATCAGTTTTTATCAAATATGAAAAATACCAGAATCCAGTATATTATAAAGCTGCCATTTGAACAAATGAAAGCAGTAATTTGAATGATACAAGAATTCATATGATTACATTTAACAGTATTACAATTCTAGATATTTGCTTATATTTGGAGATTTCCAAATTAATGAGGTTCAAAACAACTGCATAACTTTAAAAATGGGAGAGTGATGTGATATGCATCCTAATGGAATCGCTGCAAAATTGTTTAGAATATGGCAATGAAATTTTTCATTCAAATTGTTGGAATTTTTGAAATCATATGAATCCATGAAGATGTTCAGTCTGTTCTGAAGGATGATTTTGTTGTGTTTTATAAAAATAAAACATGGAAAAGACAGTATCAATTATCAGGGGAAATTATTGTTATATATTTGACAGAAATATGTTCCAAGATTATATTGAATATTTATTATCTGAAAATTTGTGAAGATGGCATTTTACTTGTAGTTATATGTTGGAATATTTTCATTATCTAGTTGAAATTAAATATTTTTAGAAAAATTCAAATTTAATTTTTATTTTTCTAAATATATTCAACTGTTAGCATTAACATACTGCTTAGTATAGATTAATATAATTTAAATATAGTAAATATAAATATAGCAGCTGACAAAGGAAGTTGCTCCTAAGATGTATGTATTCTGCAGCATAATTTGTTGATTTTTTACAGCATATGGTAGCCCTAATAAAAATGTATTACGTACTGTGATTGGAGCCAACATATTTTCAAATTTACAAACCTATTTGCAATTGTCTTACAATTTACTTCTCTTATTTATTTATTTTAACAATAAAAGTATTGCTGAATTTTTTATTTAATTTTTTTATGTACATTCTGTATAACAATTTTAGTCAAAATGAAAATGGAAAATTAGTATAAACTCCAGGAAAAAATTGATTTTCATGCTACAAAGCAACCATATTATTAATGATCTTAGTACTGAATATGGAATGCACTTATAAAAATCAAGGATGAAATATTTTAAAATGCACAGACCATGGTGGGAATATTCAGATTAAACACTTTATATTGTAATGTCTTGGGACAGATGGAAACTCTTAACAAAAAGCAGCATTTATATAACTTTTTTTTTTATATTTTTAAAAGTAATTTTTAATTCCCAATTATATGTATATCACAGTATATAAGAGTTAAATATGATATATTAGTTTAATATGAATTTTTATTTTTATATTCTTGATATTGTATTAATACTTTTTTCTTGTTTAAATGATTAAGATGGATAGTAATTTTTTCTTGGCTGTAGTTTTTAATAAGACACCCCTAAATGCATACATTACAACGTACTGTTGAACAAATAGTGTACATGCTTATGGAACAGATTGTTTGTTGCATAGGGACTTCACTGCATAAGTAAATATGTCTACCATATATATATATATATATATATATATATATATATATATATAATCACTCTACACTTAAACAATACTTATATCAATAACAATCTATAGTCCAAATCTGTTCTCAAGGCAACCTTCTTTAACAATAAAGGTGGACAGCCACCTAAATTTATCTATGGTCTAATATATTTATATAGACATGATATTACCATATATAAAGGTGGATTTCCATCTTTATTGATTAAAGATTGTCTTGACAACAGATTAGGATTGCTGATTGTTATTGATATTGGTATTATTTAAGTATTGACTGCTTTTGTGTTGTTACATTAATTACCTATCTAACCTTTAGCATTATTAGCTTTCTTCTTTATATATATCGAAAAGAAGAAAGTTATTTAAATCTCTTTTTTAAATACTAACTTTAAATCATTTGATATCAATGATATTTTTTCATTTCATTCTAGAATTATTAAACAATTAATAAATCCCTTGATTGATTGTGTTATATTCCCTGTACTATTCAGAATTATAGATTGAATGCTTTGTTGATATGGAATTGAAAGAGAATATAATGATAAAATTAGAATCATAGAAATATTAGAAAGAGTAATAAAAAATATTGTTTAGGGGAAAATTATTCAAAAAATGGAATTGTGCATGTATTTAAAAAGACAGAAGAATTATAATGGATATACTGGAAAAGGTTGTTAAGGGTGCAAATTTTGAGGAGCAAAGTAAGAGATAAAAAGACTAAGAGAAGGTGATCTTCATTTAGTGTGTGGAACCTGTCTTGCATTTAAGTGTTGAAAAAGTTATATATTATTATTTATGACAGATATGTTATATTATTCAAAATATGAAATGATTAATCATTTATATACTTACAATATTACTGTTTATGTATTTATTGAACAGTGTTGCGAATATTTTATAGTTTTATCTAGTTATGTTGAGAAGATTAGATTTATGGAAATCAATATTTCGGAGTTAATAATCAATAAAATTAATTGGATAGTCAAAGATAGAATTTTATTGATGTTATATGTTGAAAAAAAATATTGTTTTCTATTTAATGGTTGTTTAATTTTCAAAGTTATCAAATTAGTAAAAAATGATTCAGTTTTACTACATATTTTTTTAAATATATTAAGTTTTCCAAGAAGCAAAGATTAAAAAAAAGAGTAAGCCTTTACTATCCTCCTCTCCATTTTTTCCTTCTCATTAATGTAAAAAAAAAAATTCAACATAAGTAACATTCTATTTTATGCACTATCAATAAAGTTGATATTCTTATTAAGTAGATAATTTTTATTTAATTGTATAGAATGTTGTATTGAAATATTTAAATTTTAATTACAGTGTAATTAGCCTATGCTTACTTTTTCTGTAGATAATTTAGGCAAAATTATTGATTTAAAACAGGCAAAACTCACTATACGTATTACCACACACAGCAAGCTAGAGTAATCAATGGATGCCAGAAGGCTTGTGCATAAAATCTCCGTCTAGTGCTTACTCATCCAATATCCCCAGACTAGTTTCTAGCTTGCTGTGTGTGGCAATACGTATAGTGAGTTTTGCCTGTTTTAAAACAGTTATACACAAGCATAAAAAGTGGTGGTCATGTGATGTTTATTGGCTCAAAATTATTGATCTTAAATTTTTCATTGGTGCATGAATCTATTCTGCATATATAAAATGATAAGTGAAATGGAGGTAGTACCAAATGTGTAGTTTACAAAAAATCCTGGATGTAAATTGTTAATAAAGAAGATAAAATGGCAATAAAGAAGAATAAACTGTTATTAAAAATTGGCAAAAAAAAAAGCATCTGTAGTATTCTGGAAAAGTATTAATAATTATTTATTTAACAAAAATTTTTTACCGATGCAGTCAAATATATGTTAAAGAAAAAAGTTACATTTTATGAAATAGTTGTGGACTTATTTAACTCTTGAAAAATAGAAATTGAATTTCTCCTCTCAGACAAATAATATTTTATTATAAAAATTTTAAGCAACTCTTTTATAAGATTCTAATATATATATAAATTTGAAAAGAATTGGGCAAGTGTGGAGGTGTTTATTATATCTGTAAAGATATTATATACGGGGTAGAGAAAGGTGAATAACTCCGCGTGTGTAAATTTTAAAAATCAGATATATTAATCTTTAACTGAGGTTTAAAGTTTATATCTGTGCTAGAGATAATCTCTAGTTTCGAAAATGATTACTAATAATCATTAGTGTATTTATCTGAAATGGATGGTGTCAAAGTTATGAGTGGAGGGAGTTTGATAATGGTAAATGAAAGTATAACAATTTACTCTAGATAAATACTTTGCATATAATAGAGATAGTGACTTGAGCCAACTGACGAGCGCTGGTTCAGCACGAAATGCATCTTGGGGGTCATTTGTCTTTTATTATATCTTTATTTATATGAATTTGAAAAGAATTGGGAAAGTGTGGAGGTCTTTATTATATCTATAAAGATATTACATACGGGACAGAGAAAGATGAATAACTCCGTGTGTGTAAATTTTAAAAATCAGATATATTAATCTTTAACTGAGGTTTAAAGTTTATATCTGTGCTAGAGATAATCTCTAGTTTCGAAAATGATTAGTAATAATCATTAGTGTAATTATCTGAAATGGATGGCGTCAAAGTTGTGAGAGGGGGGAGTTTGACAATGGTAAATGAAAATGTAATGATTTCAGAAGTGTGAATAAAATAAAACTTTTAAGCAGAAACACAGCATCTGTAGTAAAAAAAACTATTAATAATTATTTATTGAACTGTAAATTTGCTCTGGCCCAATTAATGAAGGAATAAAATGTAGTGCGTGCATGTTAAATATATAAAAAAATAAAATCGTAATCATCATTTTACTTATTTATCTTTGGGAATAAAGAATGATGGAATTTAGTGAACATCAAAAGTATAGGGGGCAGAGCACCCTAATATGCATATATATTTGCTAAGTTTATAATATCAATTTTTTATCTTTTTTATTATACTAATTTGTAAGAACGTTTTAAATTATTGTTTAACTTTTTTAAAAGAAATTCCTTTATGTGGTTTTGATTAACTTGTCTTGCTACAAATTAGCTTAATTTATAATAAACTGTTTCATAATTAATTTAATACTAATCATTTAATGTTGTCTTTTATATAAAAAATAATTATTATTCAAATTTATTCAAATAACATTGAATTTTCATATTTAATTGGGGTGGGGGTATAATCCTTGACTACAGGTGTTGAGTGTGTCTTGCTAATAAATTGCTAATAGTAAAGATAATTTTACCATATGTTACTAAATTGTCCATGCACTTTACTACTGTTACACAATGCTTTATTTACCACCCTTTTTTACAGTTTACAGTTTCGATTGCCCCAGCAATCTTCTTCAGAACTTTGTATCTCTTTGCCTATGTTGAGGCTAGGAGATATAAAGTTCTGAAGAAGATTGCTGGGGCAATTGAAACTGTAAACTGTAGAAAAGGGTGGTAAATAAAGCATTGTGTAACAGTAGTAAAGTGCATGGACAATTTAGTATTATACTGTATACATTTGGCAATGCTATAAGAAAGAGTAGTTATTATACTTCTTGAAAATGATAATTTTAAAGTATTTCCATAATAAAGAATCATTAAATGAGTAGCTGTTATTTTGAGATACTACCTTCTTACATATATATTACCTAATAGCTTATTTTAACATAAAATTTATCAAAAGGTTGATTAATGTCTTATTAGTTACAATCATTGCCGTATTTGCATTCTCTAAAACCATAAATTCAATAATGTACGATTTTAAAAAAATTGCAAATAAAAAATTAAAAAGATTAGATATTGTTGATTTGCTCTATTTGCAACTATAGCAGCAGACATTGTATTGTCTTCTGTTAAAACAGGCAAAACTCACTATATGTATTGCCAGACACAGCAAGCTAGAGTAATCAATGGATGCCAGAAGGCTTGTACATAAAATCCCCATCTAGTGCCTTCTCATCCAATATCCCCAGACTAGTTTCTGGCTTGTGGAGATAAAAGGTGGTTGCTGGAGGGTTGCATTAGATCCTAAGATCTAGGTGCAGTGCTCTCAGATCCAAGTCTCTTCACTGACGAAGGCCACAAACCAGAAACTAGTCTGGGGATATTGGATGAGTAGGCACTAGATGAGGATTTTATGCACAAGCTTTCTGGTATCCATTTATTACTCTAGCTTGCTGTGTGTGGCAATACGTATAGTTAGTTTTACCTGTTTTAGCAACAGTTATACACAAGCTTAAGAGGTGCTGGTCATGTGATGTTTATTGTCTTCTGCACACTTAATCTCATGCTTTCAGTCATATTGTTTTCATTGTAGAAAATGCATTGCGCTCTTTATTTTTCACAATAACTTTATTCAAAATAACTTAAAATATAAAGTTAGTGATGGGTGAAAATAATTGATTTAGTTTGAAAGAAAAATATGTTGAAGTTGGCCAGATTTTTATGAATAAAACAGATATATTAATCTTTAATTGAGGTTTAAAGTTTATATCTGGACTAGAGATAATCTCTCATTAAATAAATGACTGATGATAATCATTATTGTATTTATCTAGAATCGATCATGTCAAAATTGTGGGTAAAATAAGTTTGACGCTTGTAAATCAAAATGTAACAATTTTTAGTAAGAATGGATTGCCATTTTGAGAAATAGTAAAAAAGGAAAATTGCTTTTTGTATTGCTTGTACTCTTGAAATTGTTAAAATTATATTCACAAATAATTATTTTGACGACTGACAAAATATTAAATTTATGGGTATTAATATGGGGGGGGGGTCATTTAGCAATAACTTATTATATCAAAAAGTGTTTAATCAACAAGAAGAGTTAACAGAAAGAATATTTCAGGAAAAGAGAAATGCATTATGTCAAAAAAGTTAAAGTTGTACAAAGATTTTTAACTAATAATCCATTGAAGAGAGTGTTGTCAAGCCATTTAAGCAAGTAAGTGATTGTTGTATAGTTTTCAGAAATCCAAATGTAAAAACAGCATATAGATATTGTATCTTGTGTGGTTTATCATCTTCAATTTTCATAATAATGAAGAAAGATAGTATGTTTTATTTTGTTTTTGAGAAAGGGACTAACAGAATCACTAAGTTAACATGTTTACATAAGGATTCACCTATATTTAAATGTAATACAGTATATATATATATATAATGTGACTCCCACCCCCAATTTGATATTCTACTGACTTTTACATGATTGCCTAATTCTATGTTTTTTTGCTAATTATTTTTATTGATATGTTAATATATGTGATTAAATTATATGTATGTATACATGTGTTAAAAACATATATGTAGCATGTCCAACTATTCACAGGTTTCTGTATATCATACAAAGGCATAGCATATAGAGAAAGATTCAATGTCATTAATTCACCTAATGAAAATCTGACAAATTTTTAGATATATTAGACTTTATTCTTTTGACATGAGTTATAGTTTATAATAAAGAATAGAAATAAGAAAATTATATCTATGTAAGTAGGGATAACTTTTGTTTTTTTGATGTTGCCAGGAAACTCTCAATCATTATTAATTGACAATCCCCCTGAGACTAAACAAGTTTTCTTCATTAACCTGTTTAAAAACTTTTTTTAAACTTTCAATCAAAAATATTAAAAACAAATAAACACATTACAGTAAGTAAATTTATATATTCACCTTTTAAAATACAATTAAAGTATACAGATTAACAAATACTTACAAATTAATATATAATATAAATGCTTTTATTTTTTCTTTATCAGTCCAACATAACTTATACCACTATCTTTTTTCAAACCATTTACTGTAGTTCTTTTTTTTTCTTTTCTTTTTTTAAAAAAAGCACTTACCAATCATTTGGTATCATATTCTCATCATCAATAGAAGGCAGTCACTTGAACATGAGTATAAAAAAAGATAAAATATTATAACTAGAGATTAGTTTTGCAATAACCATATAAAACAATCTATGAACTACACAAAAAGCTGATCATTAATCTATTTTAACTTCTTCTGCAGCATTTTTGTCTTTCCAAAAGACTACTTTGCCATGTCTAATTATAACTTTTCATTGTATTCTATACTTAACCATATCTTACTGTATAGAGAGTTTTGCCTGTATTATTAACCATGTCTCCTCAATAAAATAAATTAATATTGTATTTCTTTATCGTGGCTTCAAAATAATCCTTGTAACAAGTTTTAGTATCACTATATTTAGAATTAAATCTTAAACTTTCATAAAATTTGCTTATGATAGAAAAAAAAAGATCAGAGATTGTAGCTCTTTCTTTCATATTTAATCAGTCAATTTAGCCAAATAATATACATTTATTTCAAGGGAATTCATATTGGGTGGTTTATTTTGATGAATTATATAAACACACAATCTGCAACCGATTATATACTTATTATTCTATTTTATCTTCACTGTTTGATGTAAATGAAATAGAGTAACTAAAAATGATTGTATAACTTATTTAACAATGATTTGTTTTAATTATCTTTGGTATAGTCATTTCTGTTTCAAAAAAGATAAATATTTATGAATTATACTAATTGCTTCTAACCTGCCCTTATAAACACAAAAACAGTTGGTTTATCTCGACAACAGTTTTATAACTTAAATGAACTTTAATAAAGGTTGAAGTGGGAGCTTTTTCTTTGAAGTTAAAATTTAAACAAAAAGTTTTTTTTTTTTTTTTTTGTAATAATTTAATTTCAAAGAAATTGAATTTTAAGATGTGGAATAAATATATCTAAGGAAGAAAGCTAATATTTTAATTAATTAATTAAACTCTAACAATTGCAGGTTATTAATTGTTCTTTTGCAATTATTATATTTTTATTGAATAGAAGACAATTAAATATTTTCATTGAAAATAATACCAATCATAAGCAAACGTTGCATTTATATGTGATTTTTAAATTAATCGTTTGATAATGGCAGGTATTATAATTGTAGGAGTTATTTTATTGTTGTTGGTTATTTTTTGTTTATTGTAGAATTTTTTGGAAAATTTTTCCATCGCATGATGTCATCTTTATTTTTAGTAATAGTTCCATTTTTTTCTTCTGATTCTTAAAACTATTTTTTTTATATACTAATGAGTTGTTTTATACTCTTAATGCCATCCCTCTTTTTAATATTTTTTTGAGATTCCTTGCCAGTTCACAATCATATTTTCTTATATCATTATTAACTCTTTTTTTTTCATACTATTTTACAAAATTCTAACTGATTAATTTTTCTTAATGAATCATTTTTAAATAGTTTTATATTTCTTCCATTTGTTATTACTTGTGAATTGCTGATTTTTCTGTATTATTTGTTTTTAGTGCACAATATTCTCTTTCAAGGAATAATCATATTATAATCTTCATTGCATTGAGTATGTGATAAATAGATAAATGAATAAAAAAAAACATGGACAACCAACTTTAATTTGAGATCATGTTTAACAAATTTATTTATGCTTATTACAATTTATCCAATGAGAAACTATAGCAATATTTACATATCTATGACTATTCTTTGCTCAGTACTGTGGATAGTTGTTATTCCATCTCTTTCTTTCTCTTCAAAGAGTAATCATTCAATATCAATAAAAAGAAAAAAAAATTATAACTCATTAATATACTTGCTTCTTTGTTTCCAATATATTTGCTGATTGATTCATATTAAATAGCTTGATGGTGGTTTGGGATTTCCCTGTTTCTATAATGATAGAAAAGATCATTCATGCTAGAAGTTTTTAATTATATATACACATGGGTCTCATTTTCTGTGGATTATTTTAATGCAATTTTGAAGTTATGAAATTCATGTTTCTTCTTAATATCTTTCATATTTCATTATATTTATTAGATATCAAGAAATTTAAATTATTAATAACTTATTTTGACTTGAAATGCTTTTTTTTTTTTTTTTTTTCAAAAACATAACATTATATTAGCAGCTAATGTGAATATGGCCTGAAGCTGTATTTAGAATCTTGGCTTCTATGTAAATAACCCACTTATACTAATGAGTAAATAATAATACATTTATACTTATGTATAAAAATATCGCAATAAATATTCAAAAATTTTAAACTTTTAAAAATGTATTTTGTTAGATATAACAGAAATAAATAATTTTTTAGATTTTTAAAATAAATAATAATGAAGATTTTATTGATTTTGTAAGCTGAAAATAATCTTTTTAATGATAATGTATAATCTTTTTGTTTTGATTGCAATCTCATTTTTTTAATAAAGAAACAGAAAACCATTAACACAGCACAAGACTGAAAGTGGCACTAGTTGTACATCACATCACGAATCTGATTTCTTACCAGTTCACAAACAAACGCATATTGTCAAATAGTGGTGATGATTAAAATATGTATGAAAAAAATGTAAAATTAAATACTGTAGTTAATAAAAAAAATTAAAAAAAAGTTTGTCTTGTATTAATTTTTTTCAAATATTTGAAATTTTTATTAGTCATACTTTATTTCCCTATTTTTTTTAATGCGAATTTTAAAGTAATTTTTCCTTGTTGCTTTGCTTTTATGGATTTCTGAAAATGGCAGAACCTATCCCCAATTTTTCAAGGTAAGTTAAGTATTTTTGTGCGATTTCTTTTGTGCGCATTTTCTGAGTAACCTATCTGCTGCATAAAACGAGACCCAGGTGTACTGAAAAACAAGTAAAACAAGCAATAAATAATAGTTTAACTGTACAAGTGTTTATATTTAATATTGAAAAATATAAGGTCTTACCTATAACTCTGGTGATGATCAAATTCATCCGCAAACAAGCCCATGCCTGACTATATTTTATTTCAACATAAAATTAAATTAACCCCATTAATCTATGGTAAAGGAAAGAAAGAGACTATATACATAAAATTAATCATGTTATGTCAGTCTAAGAGACATCAAGGGCTATAAAGGAAATTGTCCTAAAAGGATGATGCATACCACTATTTATATAGTTCATGATCCAATTGGTTGAAGTCAAGGGTCTTGGAACATGTTTAATGGTGATCGTAATTTCTCTTCCTATATAGTAGGCTTGGATTAGTTAAGTTCATGTCTTCAGTTTCAAGTAGTAAAATTTGGGGTTGCCTTCAACATAGGAGAACAGATGTTGCTTTGAGTTAGACTTTGTTTTTGGTGGTTACAGTTCCATGGCTGACAAATCTCTTTTCATGAGGTAACTTTGTACTTAGCCAATAAACATCACATGATCATCATTTCTTATGCTTGCTTATAACTGTTATTAAAATAGGCAAAATTCTCTATATGTATTGCCACTCAGTGCAAGACAGAATAATCAATAGATGCCAGAAGGCTTGTGCATAAAATCCCCATCTAGTTCAATGAATTCACCCAATATTCCCAGACTAGTTCCTGGCTTGTAGCCTTCATCAGTGAGAAGCCTTTAATCTGAGATCACTGCACCTAGATCTTCGGATCTAATGCAACACTTGTGTATTTAGCCATGCATGATTGTGTATATATATATTTAAGCAGTTAATTAGAGTCCTTGAGTTTATTAAATAGCTAACTACAGTATTACCTCTTTGGGATCTCAAGTTATGGCTTGTCTAATTCTTTGGCTAAAGATTGAAAATATTCTTGGAGTATCAAATAGATTTAAAGCTATCTATGGAATTTTTGATTTACAATCCCTTGGTTTGCTGAGTTCATCAGCTTTTATTTTAACTCTTATCTGCCTTCAATGTAATCTAATAGTTTGAGGTTTTACTTTGAAAGCCAAGTTCGATTGCAGTTTACACAATATGCATTATGATTAGTCAATAAGAGTTTTTGACCTGATCTATTAAAAGAAGAATTGTTTGTGTATATATATATATATATACCATTGATCATCAAAATGAGGTTATTCTTTGTAAGTGTTGCATTGACTCTTTCAAAATAGTGTTTCATGTTGTGCATGAATTTGATTATTTATGTCATGTGTTATGACTTGTATATATAGATTAACAACAATAAAAATTTATTTCTTATTTTCTTTCTTTACATTTTTATTATTTTGTTGCTTGCATCTAAATTTGATCATCTTTTTCCTTATATTGTTATAATATGTTTAGATCAAACAATAATTTATGAAAGGTTTTGTAATAAGGGTAATTATAAATATTTAAATTTTATACTTTTGGTTTAGGTTATGGACTTTATTACAAATTTGTTTATCTTTTATATTACATAAATAATTAAGTATTTTCTCATCTAAAATGTTTGTATTTTTATTTTTTAAAAATACATTTTGATTGGATTACATTCTCTTCATACATATAATTTATGGTATATTATATGTTGAGAATGTTGTTTCATCAGGTCTTGTGTTAAGAAAGATAAGGGTGCTTAATGGTTTTGGTGAGATGTAAGATCACATTTTACAATATATATTAATATATTTAAGTGCTTTAACATGCCGGATAAAGAACCTGTTAGTGGTAACAAAAACAATCAAAGTAAATTAATGCAGGCTTCGTACTTTCAAGGTTTTGTACCTCATATTCATGGCCAAAACAGATTTTAAATTGTTGTTGTGATATTGATAAATGGTAATGTATGTAAATGCATATGTAAATTAACTTGTCCATTTTTTTGGAGATAGCAAAACGTGTCACATCTATTGATAGCATTGTTATCGTTGATGATAAAATACGCTTCCTTTATCTTTCTTTTGCAATCGTTAGCCTCAATGCACACTATTTTGGGGTTGGAGGGTTCGAATATATGACCGGCCTGCTTCTCATGTTCAAAAAATATTGAGATGTTATCATTGTTCTTTTTTTTGCTCTTCTGCATGTATAAATGTGCTGAGCAGTTCTATTACAGACAGTGGCCTTGGTCTCCCCATAGTATATTAATGAAGTTGAATTATTCTACGGGTGTGTTTAATTTAAAAACAGATCAAGTAGTCTTTAACTGTGATTTAAAGTTTATATCTGGGCTAAGGATTATATCTAATTTAATAAACGTTTAATGATAATCATTAATGTATTTATCTAGAGTGGATCATGTTAAAGTTGTGTGTGAGTAAATTTGACAGTTGTAAATCAAAAATGTAATAATTTAATAAAAAAAAAGACAATGATCTACATTTAGCCAAAAATAAAAATCTTGCAAGTATTTTTTTTTGGAACAAAGTTAAATTAGAAATTTTTATTTTAGGAATACATTTTAGAATTATTTATATATATATATAATAGGATTGATGATCCCAGTACACAAATTTATAATTTTGGAAAAATATCAGACATGCCAAAATTTTACAGCCCCGAGTTAAGTAATAATTCAGTTTAATAATATGAAAAGGGAAAATCATAATTTCTTAGCAGCAAACTTACTTTTTTATATACAATTTTAAGATAAACAGCAATTCAATTCAGTAATAGTAGGAATAAGATAGGGATTTTTTTTTGTCATTTATAAGCAGTAGAATAAATTTTATTAATTATAAATTGTTAATTATATGGAATCCATTATTTTAAATATTATTAGAAATATAGTCTAGATAGGAATATTTGAGGATGGTAATGTTTTATATCTTTGATCATTCAAAAAAATGCACATGATACCTCAATAATGAGGGTTTATCATTTTCCCCACTTATTTAAACTTTGAGTTATGCAAAATCTTGTGAATCACATTATATTTGTGAATTGGAAACTGTCTATATATAGGACTATTTCTGTTTGAAAATTTATTTATAATGTGATAATTCTGTAGATATGTGTCATAAATCACATTGAATGTAAATATTTTTATATTTCTGATAAATAATTGTACATTTTTTTGAATTGATATCTTTTTTATTTTATTTCAGGTTCGATGTTTACTAAATATTTGGGGTGTCATGCTGTTCCTTCGTCTTTCATGGATTGTTGGCCAAGCAGGAATTGGTAATAATATAGTTAAAAGTTATAATAATACTATCAATTTTGTAACAAATTTTATAATAATAGTAATAATAATATTATATAATACTAAATCATTCGTGCACTTTATTACTATTACACAATGCTTTATTTATCACACTTTTTTACAGTTTACAGTTTCGATTGCCTCAGCAATCTTCTTCAGAACTGCTACATAATACAAATATATGAATATAAATATACATGAACATATAATTTACATTCTAAGCCAATACACATCACATGATTACTATTTCTTATGCTTGCATATAACTGTTATTAAAACATCATTTATTTATTATATTTTAAATATTAAATATTTTTTTTACCCTTTTATATTTTATATTTATTACTTAAAACTTTCTTTGCATATACATTCTATTTTTATTTTATTTTATTCTTCTTACTCTTTAAATACTTAATTCTAACTTAATATCTTTTATATTTTACACTATTATTATTCAGTCAATAATTTATAATTTATTTTAATCTATAATATTATTATTTTAAACACATTTTAACCCACAACTGCTAAATTCAAAATTTTAAAATTTACCATTATAATTTTAGTAGCTCCCTTTTAAATTTTGATATGATGTGGTGTACTATGATTTATCCTTATATGGAGTCAGGGATCTCTCAGCAACTATGTTTAGAGAAACCTGTTAGCCACTTTGACTTCCCTTTTCATTCCCGACCCCAAGTTTTCCCATATTCTTCTCTATCCTACTCCATCCCATTTCCACAACATAATCTTTATAACTTCATGGCCTTTACATCTAAAACTCCCTTATTTTTTCCTAAACCCAGCATAAAAACCAATAAGCCACTTTCTGTATAATCACTTTGTTTATGTTACCCTTTCTGCTTTCAGGCATTTACATTGAATTAGCAGATGTTTAGTATTTTCTATGGCTTCCTTACACAACTTGCAGACTAAATTACTGAAATATTTCCAATTGTGGGTATATTCTCTTGTTGCTTAAGATCTCATTCAAGCCTTAAATAGTAAACTATTTCCCTTGCTATCATCATAAATTAACTTGCACCCAATATTCTGTTTACTTCTACAAATATTTAAACTCTTTTTACTCTCTATACTAGTACTCCATCTCTCCAACTCCCTATTCTTTATTAATGCTTCTATTCTTCTATCTCATTCCTTAACACTATAATGCTCAACAATTCTCCTAACACAATCATCCCACCTTTTGTATAAGTATACGGACATAAATTCTTTATCCAAATCTTATGCATATTGCATTACCTTTCTCACCCATCTTGTTGTCTGCCCTTTATTCATAACCTAATTCAATACTATTTTGCTATTTTTTTATTAATCCATAAACTGCACTCTACCGAACATTTTCATTTTGCTTTTTGCATCTCTCATATAGAAACTTGACCATCCCATTTCTCCTTGAATTGTGTCCTTTGCCATCCACACTTCTGCATATAATGCATGTCTTCCTACTTCTCTTTGTACTTTTTCTAAATAATCTAATACCTCTTTACTAATATGTAATGCATCATTACCATATGTCAACATTGCTACTGCCACTCCATTCTATACAATTCTAGCTACATCATATTTATTATATGAAAATACTGTTAATTTCTTTATCAATCCTTTTTTTTTCTTTGCTTCATTTATCTTTTTTTTTTCTCCCATTCATGCAAGCAATTTCTCTGATTACTTAAGACAATTCCCAAATAGTTATATCTATTCACCACATTTAACTTTATATCCCCCCAAAAAAATTTTGTCTTCTCTTTTCCCAGTATTAATCATCATTACTTTTGATTTTTCTTTCCTAAATTTAAACCCCATCTTTTTACCCACCTTTGTGCATTTTTTCAGCATAACTTCCATATCTTCCCTTTTTTCTACACACAAAAAAACATCATCCACCAATAAAAGATCCAACAATGTATATACTCCTTTGCCACTTAATAGTGGTATCTCTACCCCTCTTCCTAGTCTTTCTATTTCTCTCTCCATTTGTCTCAAATACAACAAAAATAGGGCATCCTTGCCTTAGTCCCACCCCTTTTTTTACTTTAACTGATTCTATATTCCTTAATTGATACTTCTAGTAATTATTTTCATATAATTTCTTAACAATATCCACTAAAGCTCCATCCATTCCCAAATTTACCAAAATTATCCATAATCTATTTCTATTTGCTTTATCATATGCCTTCTCTATATTTATAAAAACCATATATAACTCTCTACCTGTCTTTCTTCTCATATCCATAAGTTATGTAACTACAAATTAATTATCTCCTATAGATTTATCTGATTGAAACCTCCTTGCATTTCTGCCACTATATTGTTTTCTTCCATCCATTTTGCATCTCTTCTAGCCACTATATATGAGAAAACTTAATATAGCACTGATGTTACTGTCATTGGTCTATAATTGTTTAACTTTTTATGATCCTTATCTTCCCTCTAAATAGTAGCCTTACTCTTGTATTACTCCAACTACCCAGAAAATCTCTCTTCTATGCCATCTTATTAAAACATGATAGTAGTTTTAATTTTGCCCTATGCCCTAAATTCATCACCATCTCTGCTGCCGATCCATCCTAACCTCTTGCCTTTCCACCTTTCAATTTCTTACCTGCTTTATTCAGTTCATTTTCTGTAAATCATATATTCCCATTGCTATATGCTTTCATGTTTGCTATCACTCTGTCCTTCACATCTAACATCTTTTCTATATCCATTACATACTTGTGTAGGATTATTTTTAATTCTTCTCTAGAGCTCTACTCTACCCCCTCATCATCTAGCAATACTATTTCTCCCCTATATTTCTTCTTTTAATGTATTTTCAAATTTTTTTACTTCCATCTTTTCCATTTTTATTAATATCTTTCAACAGTTTACTATTCAATTTCATTCTCTAAAATTATCTTTTTTAGCTCTAAGTACATTTAACACTTAGCATTAATATCTTTTTCCCTTTCTTTGTTCTTAATAGCACACTTATATTCTCTGCATGATTTTTTCCTCTCTTTTACACTTTTACTAACTCTCATTTTCCTATTACTTTTATTCTTATGAATATTCTCTCCTAAAACCCTATTTGCCACTTTTTCTATTTCACCAGACAAGTCTTTATACTCATCTTCAACCAACTCTTCCATGGTTTCTTCATCTTTTATTTTATACTTTTCTAACTTATTCTTATCATTCACTCTCTATCCACATTTTTCACTATCTTTTCTACTTTCATTACTATTTTCCATCACATTATTAATCATTTCTATTATAAAGAAGTTATGATCACTATTATATACTCTCTCTTCATTATCAAACACCTTAATTTTCCATACTTTATTCATTTCCTTTTTCTCTACTAATACATAATCTATTGTGTAGAATATATTATTTCTAGACCATGTGTATTGTCCCTTATACTGTAACGGTCAGACTTGTCTATCTCGCTAACACACTGCAGAATTTAAACCTAGACACCGAACTCAACACTAGGAAGAGCAGCTTCCTGGAAATCCTAAGTTCAAATCCAAAGTCTATGCTCCACAGTGCCACCTACGTGATAACGCATCAGATGCTACTAATAATATAATTCTTTATTTGGAATTTACATGTCTTGGTCCTGTTATTTTAAATACTAAGTTATTTGCTTGACATGTTCACATACACGATTTACTTTAAAAAAAATTTTTTTTTCAGCAACAATTTTTTTTAAAAATCTTAATGATTCTCTCATATAAAAGTTATAAAAATATCAACTATCACTACATGATTTAGGACAGTAAGAGACAACAATGTGAAAGCTAAAGTTTCTGAATCAAAATTCAATCTATCATTTCTAATACTTGAATGAATGAGATTAACTATTGTAAATAATTAATTATGGTTGGTTTAAAAAAGTATGTCTAATTTCACTAAAAGCATTAACCTTATAATAAAGATATTGCATATGTAGATAGTATTATTAGATAAGTCACTTCTAGAAATCTTCCAGAATGTTATAAATTCATTATAAAAGATGAATTTGCAATCAGATATTATGTATTTAGTGAAAATAAGATCTCATTTTTATAAAAATTCTTTTTACATATTATTGAAAAATTGGTTTAATCTAGTATGTAAACCTTGAAAATAACAAAATATCTTAATATTTGAAATAATAACCAAGAATCCTAAATTTCAAATGAAAATTTGTTAATAAAAATGGTTAATTAAGATTGATTCTAAAAAACTATGTTTAATCACAACAAATATCGAGTAATTTTGTATTAAAAATATTGCAAATGCAGTTAATACTGTTGGATAATATACGTCAAAAAAATCTTTCTGAACATTATAAATTTATCATAAAAAGTGAAATTATAGACAGATATATTTTGTGAATATCTAATTTTTAAAACCTTGCTTAATTAAATTTATATAAAATAAAAATATCAGTAACACATATTGTGATATTTTAAATTTTAAGATTAAATATATTCTGGCTGAAGAGTTGTGAGTTGGAATAGTTTGAAACCTGTCGATTAAAGTATGAAGATTGGCTATCTTAATATAAAGCTGAACACTGATTATATATATATGTGTGAGGATAGTAATCTGGACCAACTGATGATTGCTGTTTTAGCATGAAATACGCATATTGGTGATTATTTATCTTTTTAACATGTGTGTGATCAATTGGGTCAGCAATATGAGATGGCACTGAGAGTAGTGGGGTGTTTGAAAGTCTGTGTTCGAATCCCGCCTATATTACACTTATAAATGCAGGTTTTAGCCTGTGCAATGTATTAATTAAATGTAAGTAATATCCACTTAAATATTTTACTGCAGGGATAATCTTCAACATTGTTCCAAAAAAGAATGTGACAAAGAAGGGATTAAACATCAGATTAGTCTTATGCTTTTTGGTGAAGATTTTAGGTTTTTTTTCTTTCTTGTTTTACCCTTTAGCTAAGAATAACTAAATACCTATTTTCTGATTAATATTTGGAAAACCATATTAGTTAATTGAGGATCCATTGACTAAAAAAGAAAGCTTTATGCCTGGCAACAAATAATGAGGTAGTTAGATTCGAAATCCATGTCATGAGCATATTAAACCAATGAATCATCTTTTCTCCATGTGACTCCTTTAGTCCACAAAACTTAATACAAAAACATTTTTTAAGGAATTAATAATACCCATTAATATATTTTTATTGTTTTATATTGTTCTTGTTATTTTATTAACATCAACTTTAGACTATGATCTGTATTCCTGAAAGAGTTAACTTATTACATCTTTCGATTAATCTTGTGAACGTTTCTCCTATTATACATTCTTTTAAATCACATTAAAATTTATTTATTTTTATTGAAATTGCTTTTAACAAAAATTGTATTTTATCATGGGTATTGTCCATAGTTGTTAATAATAAGATATTACGAAGCTGATTATAATCCACTCTCTAGAGAAACGTTAACTTTATAAATATAATTTTCGTTTCTGTTTGTTGAACTTTACTAAATTAAATATACAATTATTATTCCAATTAATCAAATATATTGATAAAGAAATTAAAAAAAAAAATAATAAAGATTCAAAAATATAGATTTTTAATTTTTTGAATAATATATATATATATTACTACTTATGAAATTCCATCTGAATATTTAACTACAGTATTTTCAACTGATATTCCTATTTGAATGCAAATGTATGGACAATATATGAATGGACTGTGAGAAAGTTCAGTTTGAGATAGGCGTTCTTTCCACGTTCAAGAATTAATCAGCGCAAGAACTCTTGATATTTTATTCTCTTACTTTTATTTATATGTATCTAAGTATATATATCTGCACATAAATATTGATGCATTGGATGGTAACAGCAGTATAAATGCTACGTAAGAAGATATTAAAAATAACGTGTGTGTGTGTGTGTGCACTTACGCACACGTATATACGACTGACATGAATAAAATGCATAGTTAATGAATAAAACGGTATTTGGTTATTTTTACTTTGACTTACTCCCAAATCGTTTTGAAAACAAAATTTTAATAATTTTTATAGAAAAGAATATTGTGATTTTAAATAAATCAAAAAGAAAAATTAATTAATAACAAATTTTTATTACGAATAAAAGTAAGAATTATCGCGAGGTCATTTAATTGGTAGGTACTGAAGAAACAAAGAATACAATTTGCATAATGGTATGCGCTGCTTTTGAGTAAAAAAAGGCAGTCATCAACCAGTTTCAGTCCCCTTAAAATCAATGGGATTCCGTACTGAGAAATATAGGATAATGTGCGAGTATAAAGAAGAATTTGTCTTCCTGCCAATTACAATTACAAATTTATAAAATAAACTATACACATGTTTTACTATATTGGGAAATCTTTGAACATGAGAGGCTATTTTAAAAACAAATAGCATACTGTTCGAAAACCCCAGGCATACCGCCCAGTTTAGTAAATGAAGTCTATAAAGAGTTTTGATGCCAACTTGTATAATTTGGAAGATATGGGAAAGATCTAACTAAGTACTAAACTTGCCGAAAACTTGTATTTATTGGAAGTATAATGCACTAATATAAATCTAATTTATTTGTCTAATGTTAGTTTCCATTAATAAAAAACTGAATGCCATTATGAGTGATAGAATGACTGGTGAAAGGTATGATATTAGAAGAATAAGCTATTTCTTAATATTATATGGAAGACATTTTAATCTATGAAAGATAAAATAAATTAAATATTTTACAAAGTATACTGTATTTTATCTATAGTTTATAATTATAAACTTAAATGAAAAATAATTTAAAAGGATGTGATATGTTTCATTTTGTATATATATACACGTGTTAAAAAAGGCAAAACTCACTATACGTATGCCACACACAGCAAGCTAGAGCAATCAATGGATGCCAGAAGGCTTGTGCATAAAATCCCCATCTAGTGCCTACTCATCCAATATCCCCAGACTAGTTTCTGGCTTGTGACCTTCATCAGTGAGGAGCCTTGGATCTGAGAGCACTGCATCTAGATCTTAGGATCTAATGCAACCCTCCAGCAATCACCTTTTATCTCCATTTAACTACAAAACTATGAGTCTTAAACTGAAAACACTTTAATGTTTCCAATTCAAGTCCATCAGCTTATATAGTTATATGGGTCTGAACCAGTTCAGTTCCCATACATTTTGGTGTCTTTGGTTCTTTAATAACCATAGCCACCAATATCTTATTAGGCAGGATTGGTTTTAAGCCAATAAACATTACATGACCACCATCTCTTATGCTTGTGTATAACTGTTGTTAAAACAGGCAAAACTCACTATATGTATGCCACACATTAGATCCTAAGATCTAGATGCAGTGCTCTCAGATCCAAGGCTCCTCACTGACGAAGGCCACAAGCCAGAAACTAGTCTGTGAATATTGGATGAGTAGGCACTAGATGGGGATTTTATGCACAAGCCTTCTGGCATCCATTGATTACTCTAGCTTGCTGTGTGTGGCATACGTATAGTGAGTTTTGCCTGTTTTAACAACATTTATACACAAGCATAAGAGATGGTGGTCCTGCGATGTTTATTGATTTATACACATGTGTGGAGTTAATAAAAGGAAATATAGGAATAGACGAACTGTTTGGAAAAAAAAGTATGCGATTGATTTTTATATATGTGATATTACTAAATAGAGAGAAAATAAAACATATGAACTCTTTGTTATTATTACCATCTATTTAATAATGGTATGCAAGATGTAAATTTATCAATTTCAGATTTTGCCGTTGAAATTTATATAATATAATTGCCGTCAACTTATTTATACTTCGTTGCGTTAATAAATTATTTTTGTTATTTATTAATCTGGCTATTCATTGGTTTTATATATGATTAAATAATATAACTTTAACATAAATATGCTAGTCTAATTAGGAAAAAAACATCCACAGCTCTGAGAATATGCCAACTGTTGAGTCATATATTGGGGTGTTTCTGTAAAAAGAAAATTAGTAAACGATGAGAGTTATCTGAACTAATTTCAAATAAACATTATCTTTTTGTGGAAGTTTGGTGTCTGACATTTCTGCAAATAGAAAACCAAAACAAACAAAATGCCTAAGAGTTGTTAAGACATTAAAAATCATCATCATTCTTATGGTCGAATTAATTCTGGTTAAGTTAAATAATATTTGTAAGCTTATTTACGATTGTGTAAGACTATATTTACCGGTACATAAGTAACGCCACAATCAGATGCTAATTAATTTATAACTATATATAAAAGTTACCACAACTGGAGACCATAGACAAAAACAAACTAAGCTGAGTTAATTATCCAGTTTTTAGGCAAAGAATGTATCATACATCCTATTAAACTTCCTTTCTTTTACTAAAACAATAATCAGTATTTATTATATAGTTAAAATTATTACTCAGCTATATTTCCTTACGTAATATGGTAATATATTTTAAAGTTGCATTTAAATTCATCATAATATTGCTTCTGGCCATGTATATACAAACATTTAGCATATGATCTTAAAATTCGAAGAACTAACAGAATTTTTAAAATAAGCATTAATATCTTATTATTTATTTTTAGAAATGAAAGAGAAAAAAAATGATGCCATTAATATTGAAGTGTTTGCAGAAAAAAATTGTGAATAAATAAATGAGCAAATTATCATCTAGTTTCAGAAACTGTGACATTTGATGTTAAGAGGGAAAAATAAAGTAAATCTCAGCTGTTAAATAAATATTCTAAATGATACAAATTTAGTAAAATGAAAAGTATGCAGTTTCCATTCCTCTTTAATTGAATGATAATAATTCGTTTAAATGTTGTTGTTGTTTTTTTAATAATTTTTGGCATCTATCTGGTGTATTTCTCTTCACAAACTTAATATTAAGAATGACAATTATATTATCTTAAATATAAAGTGTGCACACAATTTAAAATGCATTTAATTAAGAATGAACTGTGGAGTTGCTCATACTCCTTCAAGCCAAACTTGCTTAAAGTTGTCACTATTGAACACAGGAATGCAAGTTGTTTCATTCAAACATAAATAACAATGAAAAATCTCTTAATATTAAACTTAAAATGCTATTGCTGTTTAAGATATAAATTTAATGTTAAATATTTCAGATAACTTATAAGCTATAAGGTAAATAATTTGTATTAGTCTTTTCTTTCTTTTTTTTCGAAAGGGTCGAAATGTACTTGATTAGTTGATAAAATATTTTTGAGTCAGATTACAAGACAAAAAATCGAATATATGATTTCGAAACTTTTTGTACGTTATTTAGACTCTTTTAAAACTGCCTTTGTAAAATATAATTATAAGGTATTAATTTTATCTATCAATTAAAAAGTTATTTTGTTTTAATCAGAATAATTTGTTTTTGGTTTGATATAGTTAAAGATTTTTAGTTGTCTTAATTCAAATATTTGAAAACCAGGCACTCTTCACAAACCTGGGAGCTTAATTTATAATAATTTTGTTTTTGTTTTTATAAATGGTAAGTTCTGTTTGGCAAAGCAATTTGATTGCCATTATTACATTAAAAATACTAACTAAACTTGTAAAATATTTAAACTATAATAATTAAATAAGTGGAAAATAAAGAATCTTAATGTTTTGCCTTGAACTATGTCAATATATTGAAAATAAACTGAAAGTGTTAGTTTAAATAATAAAAACATCTTTTTTCCATATGTCATAGCATCTGCCAGGACGCGAACCCACACCCGTCTGCAACTAACTACTTGCTTGCATGACGGCTGCGGCTGCGATACCTCTCGGCTAACAACGCAAGACAAAAACATCTTTTTGTTTTTCCAAATGTGTGTTTAACAAAATTTGTTTAAAAACTGCGTGCAAGCTTGCACAAGTATAAAATAATTTTAAAAAAAAATTGATATGTTGTAAAGGGAGCATGAAACAATTGCAATCAATAATTGCAGAATTCAAGATCAAGAAAGGTATATACATATGTAATGTATAATGAATATGTAAAATAAGAAGTAATAATTGTATAATAAAAAGAGTATGTAAAATAATAATAATAATTGTATAATAATAAGAGTACAATAATAAATGTAGAATAAAAGTAATAACTGTAATATATAATGAATATGTAAAATAAGAATAACTATAGTAATTATGTATAACGATTGTGTAAAATTGCAATGTTGTTAAATCATAGAAAGCTCAGCTGACCTTATAGGGTCAGAAAACTGTAAAATACCATATATGATGAGAAATGTAAAAATACTGCATGTATGTGAAAATCTATGTGAAACACCATATATGGTTAGGAATGTAAAAGACTCCAGAAGTCTTGAGGGGTATATAAACCCCCAGAACCTGAACTAATTGTTCTGAGTATTAATTATGTCAGAGATTCCTGCCTCTGTAAGTCCAAAAGCAGGACTAGGGTTATTATATGCAGGTCACCACGACCTTTTATTATTTTATTACGCCTTATAATAGGCAATGTATATAGTTAAAATTATTTGTATTAAACTATAATCTTATCATCTCAATTCTGCCTTTGTCCATTTATTTACTTGCTGGTCTTAAGACACAGCAAACTGGTGCAGTTGACTCAGGAATCGAATCTGAAAGGAAGTGCAGTCGACACAGGAATCGAATCTGAAAGAAAGTGCAGTCAATACAGGAATGGAATTACATTAAAAATTGGCTCGGTCATCATAGGATCGAATCTGGAAATAATTGCCTAAACAGCAAGCTGAGACAAATTGTAAGTGGATTTGGTTCAACAGAGAAATGGCGAGCATATCGCAAGTTTCTATTTGTGAATTTAATGTCAAAAATCCGAGTGATTGTCCACTGTATGTTCAGAGGATCAAAAACTACTCTATACTAAATAGTATTACCGAGAATACTGTAAAAGTAGCCTCATTACTTTGCTTTGCAGGCTAGAGGGTAATAGAAATAGCTAACAAACTATGTGGAAATTTGCTGGAGGCACAGAAATATGATGAGCTCATAACACAGCTAAATGAATACTTCAATCCCCAGCCATCCAAGTTTATTGCTCGTTTGCACTTTAGAGGCAGAATGCAAAGAAAGAATGAGAAAATAAAAGAATATGACATTGGTTTAAGAGAGATGGCAAAGCCATGCCTTTACGGTAAATATTTAGAGGAAGCTCTACTCGAACAGCTAGATGACCAGTTTAGGCAGATCTTATTAGCAATAAAAGATCTAACTTACGAGGAAGCAATCCGACATGGAACAGCTTATGAATTGCTACTTGACCAAGCGAGAGAGTTCAGAAGTTTCATGAGACCAGAACCACTTCAAGCTACAATTTTCAAAACATCTGAAGTTAAATACAAAACAGATAAACAAATTAAATGTTTCCGATGTGGAAAAATCAGCCACAAAGCCCGTGATTGCAATTTTCCAGAAAGCGAAAGTTATCGGAAAATAACCGAACATACCAAAAGATGGCACCACCATAAAAAGCCGAACAGAGAAATTTCATGCAGAGTGATGGAAAGTAGCTACATAAAAAGTGCTAGATCAAATTACAATAAACGTAAAATTAATCGACACAGAATCATGGAGAAAAAACATATCGCATGTAGCCACATCATAGATGCCCAGATAAAGCTGAGGTGCCTAGGACAAAAGTCTTCATAAATTGCAATGTTCAGCTAGGACCAAATAGTATTAATAATCGAGTAATAGCAGAATGGACTAATGCAGACTCTGGCTACAGAGTTCTTAAAAAATGGATAGGAACCAAATGGCCTGCTAGATGTCCTTCCTACCTAGATAAAGGATTGTGGAAAGTACGCAAAAGGCTATCTGTAAACAAAGGCTGTATATTAATGAACAACAAAGTGCTTATACTTAGCGATGGTTGCATAAAAATACTTAGATTACTACATCAGATTCATCCAGGGAAAGTTAGAGCAATAAACCTGGCATGCAACTGTGTATTGTGGCCAGGTATAAATAGAGACATTGAGCTATATATTAAAAATTGTGATAAATGCCAAATCCCAGCTGAACTTCTGTTTCAAAAGAAAATACGGGATAAATTAACAATCTTGTCGCCACCCAGATGAAAAAGTAACGAAAGAGTAATGGGAGGAAAAGAGTTTGAAATAGGCGATAACATTTGGTCATTGAACAAAAATAAAAAGACTTGGGATAAAGCAACTGTAACAAGTAAAATTGCAAATCAATTAGCTGAAATTGAAACTGATGAGTGTGTAAAACTGCTGAAACCTAAAAATCAGTTGAGAAGACAGATCTGCCAACAGTAAATAATGGAAATGTGGAAGCAAGATCTACAGCATCAACCAATCCGGAGATTGATAATCCTGAAGTCAAAGACTTGCCAACAGATGAAAACTCTTCTGAAGCTGAGATAGCCGCATCGAAACCACCATCAACAAACAGCAAATTGGTGAAGCACAGCAAAGACTGCCAGCAACTGGCAAGAACTAGAAATCCTCCGACTCATCTCAAAGACTATGTTAGGTGAAAAACTATACTTCTGGACTGGGGAAGGAGTGCAGTATTCAAGGTCAAGAAAGGTATATACATATGTAATGTATAATGAATATGTAAAATAAGAAGTAATAATTGTATAATAAAAAGAGTATGTAAAATAAGAATAATAATTGTATAATAATAAGAGTACAATAATAAATGTAGAATAAAAGTAATAACTGTAATATATAATGAATATGTAAAATAAGAATAACTGTATAGTAATTATGTATAATGATTGTGTAAAATTGCAATGTTGTTAATCATAGAAAGCTCAGCTGACCTTATAGGGTTAGAAAACTGTAAAATACCATATATGGTGAGAAATGTAAAAATACTGCATGTATGTGAAAACCTATGTGAAACACCATATATGGTTAGGAATGTAAAAGACTCCAGAAGTCTTGAGGGGTATATAAACCCCCAGAACCTGATCTAATTGTTCTGAGTATTAATTATGTCAGAGACTCCTGCCTCTGTAAGTCCAAAAGCACGACTAGGGTTATTATACGCAGGTCACCATGACCTTTTATTATTTTATTACGCCTTATAATAGGCAATGTATATAGTTAAAATTATTCGTATTAAGCTATAATCTTACCATCTCAATTCTGCTTTTGTCCATTTATTTACTTGCTGGTCTTAAGACACAGCAATAATAAATATATTAATTTTTAAAGTGACTTTGCAAAACAATTAAAACATATTATTTTAAAGAAGAAAAAGTCATAGAATTTTCTCATTGACTGATCAGAAATTATATATCTATAAGAAAACATAATGCCTATCACCAGCTGAAATAGATTGAATCATGATGTGATGTAATGTGACATGGCTATTCCTTTATCAAAATCAGGAATCTCTTAGCCACTATGTCCAGATAAATCTGTTTACCACCTTACTTTCCATTCCCCTCCTTAAGTTTTTCCCATATTCTTCTCTATCTTGCTCTATCCCATTTCCACAACATCATCTTTGTCCATTCTATGGCCTTTGTATCTAGATCCCCTTTATCTTTTTTCAAAGCCCACATTCTGTATAATCACTTTGTTTATATTTATTCTCCCACAGCTTCATTATTGGTATCCTTTCAGCTTGTAAGTATTGCCAAGCAATTAGCAGATGCCTAATACTTTCCATGCTTTCCTTACATAACTTGCAGACTATATCATCCATATTTCTCTATCTAAAACACCCACATTTTTGTATTTATGTGTATATTCCCTTGTTGCTAATGATCATGTTCAAGTCTTAAACAGTAAACTACTTCCTTTACTATTATCATAAATTAACTCACACCCAATATTCTGATGACTTCTATATATATTTAAACTCTTTTTTACTCTCCATACTAGTTCTCTATCTCTCCAGCTTCCTATTTTTTATTAATGCATCTATTCTTCTATATCAGTCTTTCCACTATTAAACTCAACATTCCTCCTAACACAATCATTCCACCTTTTATACAAGTACACTGGCATAAAATCTTTATCCAAATCATCTGCATATTATCTTTATCCAAATCATCTGCATATTGTACTACTTTTCTCAGCCATTTTATTGCCTGTCCTTTACTTGTAAGTCAATTAAATACTACTTTGGGTATTTTTTTACTATCCATAAATTGCAATCTACTGAACATTTTCATTTTGCTTTTTTGCATCTTATATAAAATTTGACCATCCCATTTCTCCTTGAATCACCTCTTTTGCCATCCACATATCTGCATCTGGTGCATGTCTTCCTACTTCACTTTGTAATTTTTCTGAGTAATCTAATACTCCTTTACTACACACATAATGCATTGTTACCATAAGTTAGTCTTGCTACTGCCACTCCCATACAATTCTTGCTATATCAGATTTATTATATGAAGAGCACTGTTAATTTCTTTATCAGTCCCTTTCTTTTCTTTGTTTCATTTATCAATTTTTTCTCCCATTCATCCAAGCAATTTCTCTGATTACTTAGGACAATTTCCAAATAGTTATACCTATTCATCACCTTTAACTTTATATCCCCCAATAAATATTCTTTCTCTTCTCTTTCCCCAGCTTATACCATCATTACTTTTGATTTTTATTCAATAAATTTAATCCTCCATTCCTTTATCCACCCTTGTGCAAATCCTCAGCATAACTTTCACATCTTCCCTTTTTTCTGGGCTCAAAAAGATATCAGCAAATAAAAGAGCTGATAATGTTTACACTTGCTTACCATCTGTTAATGGTATTTATGCTCCTTTTCTTAGCCTTTCTATTGCTCTCACCATTTCTCTCAAATATAATAAAAACAAAATAGGCATCATAGGGCATCCTTGCCTTACTCTCACTCCATTTTTAACTCTGATTCTATATTTTCTAATTGATATGTATAGTAATTATTTTTATACAATCTTTTAATAAGATCCACTAAAACTTCCTTCATTCCCAAATTTACTTAATTTGCCCCTAATCTATTTCTATTTACTCTATCATATGTCTTCTCCCTACCTATAAAAATTATATATGTGTCTACCTGTATTTCTTCTCATATCTATAAGTTGGGTGACTACAAATAAACTACCTATCCATTTTAAAATCTCCTTGCATTTCTCCACTATATTTTTTTCTTTTTTTCATTTTACCACTCTTCCAGCCACCATATATGCAAAAACTTTATATAACACCAATGTTACTGCTATCAGCCTATATTTGTTTATCTTTCTTTGGTCCTTACCCTTGCCTTTAAATAATGGTCTCTTGTATTATTCCAGTTATCTGAAAATTCTGTCTTCTGTGCCATCTTATTAAAACATAATAATAAGTTTAATTTTGCCCTACTTCCCAAATTTCATCACTATCTCTGCTGTCCATATATCTATCTAAATCTCTTGTGTTTTCAGTTTTTCAACTTTTTCCCTGCCTCATTTCAATTCATTTTCTGTAAAACTAATATTTCATTATTATGTGTGTTTATGTTTGTTATCACTCTGTCCTTCACATCTATATTACATATTTAAGATTGTCTCTATTTCTTTTCTAGAACTGCACTCTTTTTCTCATCATTTAATAATATTTCTCCCCTATATTTCTTTTAATATATTTTCAAAATTTTTTATTCCTGTCTCTTCCACTTTTATTATTATCCTCCAGTGTACTATTTAATTATACTCTCTCTATATAATTATCTATTTTATAGGTTTCCCATTTAATATGAATATTTTTTTCACTTTCTTTATTTTTATTTTTTTTCATGAATTTTCCATTTTAGTTTAGAGAAAAATTAAAGGTTTTACAGGTATTAAAAGTTACTTTACAAAGAGTAAGACCAGCAGCAATTGATGACATTACAGTTTAATTAAAGAAACTATTGTGGAAATTAAATGTACTTACTTTGAATATTCAAGCAGAATGATACAATAGCTATAACTTTAGATTTCTAAGAAAGTTTATTTTATAGCTCTTTACAGTAATATTAGGAATTTTATCTTTGGCTCATTGGTTGAAGCATGTCTGTTGCTGTTGGCATTCTGGGTGGTGAGTAAAGCAATGGTAATTATTCATAGGATAGGCAACATCTCTTTCTAGGTGGAAATATCAGAATGGCAGATGTGTCAAGAACTTCTTCCATCAATGACAGTTAGATGTGTTCAGCACATGGAATGGAGACAGAGATCACCATTTCTCAGGCTTGGAGAACAGTAACTCCTGCCTTTCATACTCAAACACATTAAAGATTAAAAACTGGTGTGGATTTCATTAGCAAATGCTTACAAAATTTGGCAGTCTATTTCCTCTTTACAGAGACGGAGCTGATCTATATTTACCTACCTTGCATTAACTTATCCATTTTAATAACAAATTTATCCTATAGCAAAGCAAACCATTAGTATATTGTTTTATAATTTTGTGTTTCAATAATATACTTTATTGTATGAATTAGATTACATGAATTTGTTGTTAACCAAAGTTAAATTGTCGAAAATACATGGTTTAAAACTATATAGCTTTAGAGCAAACAGAAAGAATAATTAAAGAAAGGGATATGTTAAACAAACAACAACAAAATAGTTGTTCTTGTTACAGAAAAGTCATAATTTGTTTTTTTAGGTTATGTTTTGTTTCAAGTTTTTAATAGTGACCATGTAGCAGCAAATATGTCTGGGTGTGCAATTTTGCCATCTCTGGCCTTTAATTGTTTGAGCTTCTTTGAGAATGTGGCTGGGTGCTTTGTGGTATTGTCTCCAAGGCAGAAAGTACATCTGGTGCACCAGAAACTATATAAACAAAAAGTTGCTGCACAAGCTGCTGGTATTGAGCCTTTACTGAGTATCTCTAATAGGTTATCAAGTGTGATGTTATTTTGTCTATATGTGTTAATCATAATTTCTCGGGTATTTGTTAGTCCTAAGCAGGTGTGAAATAGGTGCTGTTGTGTATCTTCTTCCCTGTGCCACAGGGAACAAACAGCATCAATTTTGTTGTAAAATCTGTGGTATTTAAGGAAGTAGGAGATAGGTAGAGCATGAAGATTTACCTTTAAAAGAAAGTCAAAAAATTTGGGTTCCATTGACCACTTTTTAAATCGCTGCATCAAAAGACTATTGTTCATATTTAGCATGGGTGAGTGAGGATATGTTGTTATGTCTGGGTATAGCATATTATAAATAGTCCAATAGGTGTATTTACCAACACCCAAAAAAGACACCTGATCATAAATGCTTTGAAGTTGGTTTACGAGCAAAGACAAATATCCGTGTGAAGGTGGTGGTTGGTCTGTGGGTGTTATTTGAAGAATGCATTCAAGGGCTGGAAAACTTCTTATCAGTGCAGCTAGGAGATTAATACTTTTTTGTTTGTGAAAAATTTGTATGGAGTGAAGACCTAATCCATTTCTAGTTGTTGGAAGACTAAGTTGTTTTACAGAGATGGAGACTACTTTTCTGCGCCATAATAGCTTGCTGCAGAGTGAGTAAATGGACGACATGAAAGATTTAGTGAAATTTATGATTGGTGAGTAATAGGTTATTTTTGTAGTTACAAGCTGATTGAATAGGCATACTTTTGCATATAGTGAAAGGTAGGTTTTGGAGAGAGAAGTGGTTGTACATTCAGCATCATCTTTTAGTTTTTTTTGTATATTTTGTCTCATTGCAGAGGGCCCTATCTTGCCAGTGTAAAGAGACCAAGCTGATGTTTTGTTAATATTGATTTTGAGTTTATATTTGAGGTTGTATTCATTAAGTATTTTTTCGAGAGTAGGTAGTTGTTTTTTGGATGTAAGAAAAACGGTAAAATCATCCATGTATGCAATACACCGTACATATTGTCCAGGGTGTGGAATTTGGATTCCTTGTAATTTTTGTTGTATTTTGTTTATGAGAGGGTTAATGTAGAACATAAATAATAATGAACTGAGTGGAGATCATTGAGGTATGGATTGGTGGGGAAAGAAAGAAGGTGATGTCTACCATTAATTGTAATATGGATTTCACGACTAAGGAGTAGATTGGTTAGTAGGTATAAGAGATTGCATGGTATTTTGGTGTCTGCAAGTGTTTCAATTAAAATTTCAATAGGGACTGAGTCAAAAGTGGCCTCAATGTCGATTTGAACAGCCATGGGAGCATACTTTTTTTGCTCTCTAACTGAGTTTACAATGGTTTTGAAAATGAGGGCAGCTTGGCCTGTTGAGGAGCCTTTTTTTGCATGTTGCATTGGTGATAATAGAGGGAGGAGATATGGTTCGATTTTATCTTTTAGCACCTTTTCCAGAATTTTAATACCAAGGGGGCTCATGGAGATTGGTCGCAGATTAGATAGATTGGATATTAAAGCTTGATTTTTGATGAATGGAACTAAGGAGATTGGATATAGATCTTTTATGTTAAACAGCCTTTGTGATAGATAATTTGCTAAATCACATAGATATGTCGTAGTAAACTGAGTGAGATGTGAAAATACGAATTTGGGGGTTCCATGTGGCCCTGGATGACAAGAGTTTGGAATTGCATTTAGCTTCTGCAAGAAATCAGTAGTATGGAAAGGTTTATCTAACTCTGGTTGGCCAAATAGATCTTCAGGTGGTGTGAAGGCACAATGTGACTGCAGCTTTTGTTTGAAGTATTTGTATATTGGCTCTATCATATTGTGTCCGGCTTTGGTAACACCATTGGTTTCAAGTGCTTGTGGAACTCTGACAGTAGAAGGATATCCCAGAGCCCATCTAATATAACCTCGTGTCCAGGTGTGTTGTTTTGTTAGATAGATTTTTTTCTTTTTTATGGCAAGGTACTCTTTTAGAGCATTGCAGGTGTCATTGTAAATTTGTGTAAGTCTTTTTATATGTGTGTAGGAATCTGGAGCAGATTTACACATGGTGATTCTTTTATGTAGCTCATTGGCGAGAGTCAGGAGTCTTGAGGGTGGTGGTGTGGTTTGGGTAATATGATTTATATTAAATGACAGAATATTGATAAGAGAAATGTACCATTGAACAGGATCAAGTTGCATAGTGCTAAGTTTAAATAACATAATATATGTTTCAGAGTACAAAAATTCAGAAGTATGTGCAGGAAGAATTATTATTGTTTTATGAAGTTGAATTGTTGATGTTTGCATTGTACTTAGATTGAGTTCAAGCATTTGGCTAGAATGATCAGAGAAAGGTGAATTTAAGCAGAGAATTCAAACTTGAAGTTCAAATAGAAATACCAGCCACCATTGAGGTAAAATAGTAATAGAAATAATTAATTAGATATTCAAGAAAGGAATAAAAAATCATTTAGAGTCAAAACTAATCAACTGAGGAATTTGAAAGTGAAATCTCCAAAATTAAATTTGAATTTCCAAAGTGTTTCTAATTCTAAATTATAGATCAAATTATCTATAATTAAGGATATCTAATAGTAAAAGAAAATATTGCTCTTAATTCATTCAAGAGATTTTAGTAAAAATATATAAATAACAATATAGACAACCATGCCTTGTTAATTGCAAAATCACATCGGGGAAAGAAAATTATCACTCATGAAGCTATAATTGTCAAAACTGGGATGAAATTGTCCTAGCATTAAACATCTATGCTGAGAAACATCAAATTTACTATTAATAAATAGATTAAACAAATCTACACTCCAAAGTAGAAGTTATGGAAATTGTAAGCAATTTAATGGATGTTCTATAACACTCACATTCTATCATCTTTACCCAAAATAGATTAATGAGGATTATTATAATTATTTGCTAGGACATTTTCCATATGAACTTTAAAACTACATTTAGGTTGACATCACAAATTTTATTTAGTTATATATTTTATGTCAATGTCTACATTCATATCTTTTTTTTAATATGGATACAAAAGGGGGAAAAGTAAGTGTTAATAAGTAACATAAGGGATAGATATTATTATCATTATTGTAGATTAAAATAAAATATAGGTTGCAACAAGAACTTGCTTGCTTACAAATCCAAACATCATCAAAGGAAAAGTAATATTTTACCTAATACATATTTTTTCCCAACATTTGTGCAGTTACACTGTTATACATATTTTTTTGTTTGTTTGAATACCAATATTATATTAAAATATTTTCAGTATACTTGACTAATTGTTTTTATTATAAAAAGTCTTTCCTGTCTTTATTATAATTATATTATATAACAGGGGGATTCCATATTATCACTATTGTGGATAGAAACTTAATCTATCAAGTTAATGAAAAAAAACATATTATAATTTCAGTATAATAATTTAGACAATCATATATATAAAATAAATTCCATCTATGTTAATATGGACATCAAATGGCTATTCTTTGTAGGGGATAAGGGTTTGGAGTAATAATTGAAATAAACTATAATCAAAGGGTAAACATAGATGTTGAATTAAATATTTTATATTTTCATCACATGATCACATTTTCTATACTAGCACATTAATTGTTGATAAACAGAGCAAAACTCTCCATACAGTATTGCCACCTGTGCTAAACAGAGTAATCAATGGATGCCAGAAGGCTTGTGCATAAAATCCCTATCTAATGCATTCATTGATTACTCTGTTTAGCACAGGTGGCAATACTGTATGGAGAGTTTTGTTCTGTTTATTTTATATTTTATTATAAATTTTGTTATTAAAATGTTACTTATTGTAAATATATTTGTTAAATATATGTGTTTAAATTAAAAAATCTTGGTGTATTTTTTTATATTCAAATTTCAATTGGTTATATCTTCTCACATACCTACACATATTTTTACTCAGTTACACATATTTTCACACATTCACACCTATACTCATACACATACACATGTTTATGCATACCTATATTTTAATTGATATTGATGTACCCTGAATTAGATGACTATGCAAATTCTCCATAAGTTTGAAATCTGGGAATAATGGAAACAAAAGATGGTAAGGACGGGGTGAGTGTGTGTATATCGTTTTACATGTATTTGAGTATTAACCACTCATATCACAGGAATGAAGTTAAAGTGGATGTGGGTATATAAGCATAAGAATCCTAGATAGAATTTCTTACATACTATGATGATCTAGCTAACCTATTATCATACAAGGTAAAATCGCATTCCATTAATATATTGTAACAGGCACACATGCCATTACATTATTTATTTTAAAAATTAGACATTAAAAATAAAAGTTCGCATAATAAAAATTTGTTTTTAAAAATTGAAAATTAAAAGTCATCTAAACTTTATATATATAAAATTGCACAGATGAAAAAGGTATTAAAAGAAAACTTTATAAAAAAAAAGGAAAAAGTTTTAAGACTAAATTTTCAACAAAAACTTAAAGATTTAAAGATAAAAATACATTTTTAAGAACGTACAAATTTAATTAATGCTATTGTAAAATGGAAATTATTATTTTAATTAGTTAAAAGTAAGATAGCCCTTGGGCATTTCAAAATGTATAAGTAAAGGTCAGATAGAAGCGATAAAACAATAGAAACTAATAGCTAATAAAAGAAATCCCTCAGGAAATGGACCTCAATGAAAAAATCATCATCGTCATGACGTAATGTCCACTCAATCTAAAATTCTAATATAAAAGAAAAAGTTTGGAAATAAATTTTAATAAAGAAAGAGCTGGGAGAGGAAAAGAGATGTGCTATATGTGTTGGTACGGGGAGAGTTGTAGAAGGGATTGGAAAGACACACTTCCAATTCCTTCAGTTAATTATAAAGAAAGTAAATGACATCATCTTCCTATATCGTGTATCCCAGGACACCAAGTTTCAGCTTGATTTTGTGAGAAGGGCGATGAGACGTACTTGTCACCCTCTCTCATTTATTTCAAATGAAATGACTGTTGAATTATGAATAGTACTGTTGCAGACCTGAATCATATGGGTTTTGCAATAAAATAGTATCAGGATTGAAGCAGCTATGGCCACCTCCAGAACAATAGACTGGTCTTCAAATAAAGACTTTGTGGGAATTGACACCAGGAATCGGGACTCTTCTACTGTAAGATATAAACTGAAAAATTTTAAAAAAAATAATTAAGAACTTTCAAGATTTGACAAGCTAAACCTAATTTTTTTAAAATGAACTTTAATCTGATTTTTCAAAATCAATTATTAATGCTTAATTTTTATACATTTGAGTTTGCTAATTTAATCATTTCCATTTTTTTATTATTAATATTTATTGAATAAATTATATAAATGTTAAATTTAAGTCGGGCATGAATGGCTGCATAGATTTGTAAAGTTATATTAATTAAGGGAGGGTTAATCTTAGGTTATTTGTTTCGTGGTTAGATTGGATTAATTGATTGGATATATTGGTGTAATTAGTAAATGTAGCATGAGATTTGCTATGTGCAGGATCCTACTATACGCCGTACTTGGTAAAATAAGTCCCATATCTCACTGACCATTGGAAGCAGATGGTATTCCCTGCTCCTTGGATCACCCTTTTTAGCCTATGGAATAGGATAGTAAGATGGAAAATGCAGTCCCTTCCTATGGAGTTTTTTTTTATTGTTCTTGCCAGACAGATGTAGTATTCCTGTACTGGATGAGACTCAATGTCTTATATAACCATGCTGTTCAGGTGTACATTCCTGACAGTATGGTATTTGTGCTGTCGTATTCATGCTGCATTGAATACATCGATGTATCAGATAGATTGACGTTGGTTTGACTGCGAACTTTTGGCCTAATGTTAAATAAGGGATAGAATATTTTCTTTTCAAATGTAATCTATGTAGTTTATTCATACTCGACACTCTTAAAAATATTATTAAATTCATCTGTGCGGATTGTTTAAAATAAAAATTTTAATTTAAAAATTAATAACCAACCTAAATAATAAATTTTATTTCTCAATTTTATTTATATATGTTTAATAAATGTTTGTGTGTGTTATTACTGGCAGTGGCTTCTTTTATTTTTTTTTTATATTGAAAATATTTTTAAATAAGAATTTATATTTAATAAATCTCTGCGTCTCTCTGAGCTAGTGGCATGGGCTGATGTTCGGAATAATAAATATGTAAAAAAAAGTTGGATCTTTAGCAGTACGTATCTGCCTACTCTATAAATTTTCTAGGTTAAAATAACCTAGTGGCGTCCTGTACGACAGATACGGGAAAACTCAAACTTTTAAAACTCCCCAATCATTATAATATATATAAATTCCAAAATAAAGTAAAATCAAAATTTGTTCTATTTCTCCTTCTATTTATATGTAATCTACTAACATTATTGTAATTGTGTTACTCATTTTATTAAAAAAAAAGACTAATTTCTAACAGTATGTGTTTCTGTCAATCAAACCTGAAATCATCAGCTGCTCCGGAGATTAATTAAGATCAGTGACTAAAAAAGCAACTTGATTCCTATTTAAATAGACTCATAATGCTCAGTTTGATATTGTTTGAATGTGAATTTTAATGGGAATTATCATTAATATTTACATTCAAACATTAATATCAAGTTGAACAATGTGAATCTATTTAAATAGAAATTGAGTTGTGTTTTTTGTATGGATCTCAACTAGTTTCTTGAGCAGATGATGTCAGGTTTTATTAATAGAAGCAAAGAGCTTGCAAGAGATTAGTTGATTTTTCATTAAATGTTGGGGTATATAACACTATAACTTTTTATAAATTTCTATGGAAGATAAAAAATTATCACTTTTAATATATTGCATATTTATGAGACTCTTAATGTGTACTGTAAATGAATATTATATATTTGTATGTAGAATAAAACATTTTAGTTTGTATTTTATATATCAAAGCTTCCAAAAATCTTATTCACTTCATATTTGTTACAATATATATTCTTTCTGAAATAGTTTCCTAGATAGTTTATCTTAAAAGATTATTTTAAAGTGAAATATATATTGTCAGATTTAATGATAGGTAATATTGCTGATTGCATTGATTGATATTATATAAAATAAAGATTAGATTTTATTCTGTCCATGTTAAATGAAATAATTTTCATATGTTATTAAACATTATATATCTGGAGAAATTATATATATATATATTGGATCATAAATAAAGATGAGATTCCACCTTTATTGTTAAAAGGATGTTGCCTTGACAACAGGTTGAGATTGTTGATTGTTATTGATAATGGGATTGTCTAACTGTTGACTGATTTTAATTACTGCTTATAAACCCATTTAGCCTTGAACATTTTTACACTTATTATTTAAGTAATATTTTGAGTGCAAGTATATTAATGACATATAATAAACTATATATATAAACATTATTACTTTCAGATTATTGATATAGTTATGTAAATAAATAAGTAATACCTAAATACGTTATTTAATGATTATTATCATGGATTCAACATGGAGAGGTCTTCATGGCTGTGATGGAGTGATAATGATTGAAAATGATGATAATGAACATTGAGAAAAACTTTTGTATTAAAATAATGTTATTAATAACCTATTTAGATGGTATTTATTTGGTTTTTGCAAAAAAAAACAACAACAATATAATGGATTACATTTTTGTTTCATTTTATAGGTATATAAATGCATAACATGGTTAAATCATTATATTGTATTTGTAAAACAAATTCAGAAAACAAAATCTAGTTGTCTGCATATATAAAACTTTATTATTAATGTTAATATGTATATATTAATTATTTTAATGAGCATTTAAGTAATTTTATGGCTTATCAAATATGTTATGCTAAAAATATAAACATATTTCGCAATTCAAACAAATCTGAATACATTATTAAGATAATTTACAAGCAAGATTAGAAAAGAGTCATTTAAATAAATCTGTAACATCCATCTTTTCTTATATCATTTATCTGACAAAATAGATTAGCTTTGATGTAATAAAAATTGACCATTATTTATAAGTATATTTAAATGATTCCTTGGTAATTTTGCTTGTAATGTATTCCATACTTATTTCTTCAGTGAAATAGGTTTGTGATTTATATATATTTTTATTGAATAGAGAAAAATATTAAAAGAAGCTTTTTTGCATTAAAATGTATATTTGTTAATAAGTAACTTATGTTTTTTTTTTATTTTTTAAACTTACACATTTTGACTTTTTTTTTCCACAGGCCTCGCCTCTTTGGTAATTCTCCTCGCCACAATTGTAACGACAATCACTGCACTTTCTATGTCTGCCATTTGCACAAATGGAGAAGTCAAAGGAGGTATGTTTTAAAAATAACCATATTAAAGAAGTTAGTTATATATTTTTTTTTATCAGTAACTTGCACATTGAAATTAAGTTCAGTTTCAGCTTTGTAATATATTTATGCATGAATTAGAAAAAATAACATTTCTTTAATGGACACTAATAAATATTGTATATTTAAATCACAAATATTTCACAATAGCCAGTCCAAAGGATATTTTTAATTAAATTAATATTTTGACAGAAAAGTGAAAGCATTAATTTGAACTGAATATTGACAGATTTATTGATGAACAAAATTGTATACTATTTATCATACATTTATTAAAAATTAGAGCATTGCAGAATTCTACAAAAATATGTTAAAATCTGTGAATATAATATTTAGATTTATGTACAATAGAGGAATCATTAATATTATATATATATATATATATATATATATATATATATATATATATATATATATATATATATATATATATATATATATATATATATATATATATTGTGGAATGGATTTTTATAGGTATTAATATAACTGACTGCCACTAGACTACTTTTACTTTTAAAACCATTAAACATCAACACATGATCACCATGTCCTATGCTTAAAAAAGCTGTTAAAACAGTACCAAACTCTACAGAATGGTGCCACCCAGTGCAAGCCTTAGTAATCAATGGATGCAAGAAGGTTTATGCATAAAATCTTTACCTAGTGCCTACTCATTCATTATTCCCAGTCTAGGGTCTAATTTGTAACTTTCATTGGTAAAAACCCTTGTATCTGAGAGCACTGCACCTAGACCTTAGGATGTAATGAAACTCTCCAGCAGACATCTTTTACCCATTTAGTTAACTATAAATTTATGAGCCCAAGATAAAAATACAATAATACTGCCAGTCCAAATTCATTCACTTGTATAGTTTTATAAGTCTGAACCCAGTTCAGTATCTATAAATTTTGGTGTTTTTGATTTTGGATTTAAAATATTATTATGCTTTTATCTTGGGTTCATAGCTTTATTATTAACTAAATAGGTAAGGACTACTGGAGGGTTGGGTTAGATTCTAAGGTCCAGGTGCAATGTTCTCAGAATCAAGGCTCTTCACTGATGAAAGCCACAGGCTCGAAACTGGTCTGGGATATTGAATGAGTAGGCACTATTATATGGAGAGTTTACTACTGTTTATCTTTTATATGCATGTATATGAATCTATATTTAAGTAAAATAGACACAGAAGTAAACAAGTCATCCACAAGCTTTCTGTAAACACATTCAATCATCATCTCTTTGCCAAGAAAAAAAAAAAAAACTTCTAAGAATATAAAGCACTTTTTCTGGCTTTTGTTAGGGATTTCTCTGATAAAGAAAGAGTATGTGTGTGTATGAATTTATTTTATATATACTATTTAGTGCTGTTTTTTTTTAATATTTATTAGTCTATATTAGTAGTAATGTTTGGAACACGTATCTTGAATTCAAATATAAACTTACTATTATATAAAAAGATCACAATAACTAAAAATCTAAAATCCTAATGAAATTTTATCTATTACTATAAAATTGAAGAAAAAGTTATGTGTATATATATATATTTCATCTTAGTAGATAATAGATATTGTAATGTCTGATATTTGGCAGAATTTTTTTAATCTGAGTGGTTTAACATCAAAAAGCATTATATTAAAGTATATATATTATAAAAAACATTGAACTTGTTTAGAACTGTAAATTTTAAATGCTTAAAGGTAGGACTCACTATATTTAAATGTGTCTCATGCAGAAAATAGATACTAGTGCTTTTTTAAGCAATAATTTTACGAGTCCAGAAATATTTGCATAAAATAAAACACAGATGTCTAGAATGTTCTCACATAATAAAAATAATAAAAAGAATAATTTCTAGTTAGCAGATTAAACTAGTCTTTCTATTTTGTTATTTTATATCATTTCTTCATACAAAAACTACATAGAAGTAATATAAATTCTTATGATAAATTTTATGAATGAGCAATACTGGATGTCACTAGTAAGTTTATGAATGAGTTCTAAGCAAAAGAATCTGTGCTATTTGCCAAAGCATTACATTTATCTACGTTTTATTTTTTATATTGTTGTATTATTTTAACTTTATAATATGAGACTGATTGATTTGAATTTTTTTTTTTAAATATAATTTTTTATAAATCAATCATATATTTTACACTGGGTAACAGTTAATATTATACAGTTTAAGTGATGTCATTACTTATATATGTCATATGAAAGCAGCCAGCTTAACAACACCAATAATCTTCAATATACTGCCAATTTATGTGTGTGTATCTCTGAACTAAATCAACACTAGCTGAAAATCAAATAAAGTGAAATCACTAATTCCTAATGATAGATAAAATTCTGCAGCATAGGTAAAAAATAACTTCTTGCCTATTCGCTGCAAGGATGTTAATTATATTGAAATCCAGACTAATGTAAATTGGAAGCATGAAATTAAATTAGCTTTAAGTTTTGAAAAACTCCCAAATACAACTGTTTATGGAATGCATCAATTGCATATCATTAGCTGAAATTCAAATATACTAAAATCACTTAACTCCTAACGATAGATAAAATTCAATAGTCCAGCTGAATTTTCTCTCTTATTAAGAGTTAGTCATTTTAATGTGTATATACACAGAAAAAAATTGCAAAAAATGTATGCAGGGAGAAAAGAATTTATATATAGAAGATGGATCTTTAATAATAAATGATAAACTGATTTTCTTTTAAAGATACATTTTTTTTTTTTTTGTTACATTTTCATTTACCTTTGTCAAACTTCCTCCACTCACAACTTTGACGCCATTCATTTCAGATAAATATAATAAATGATTATTACTAATCATTTTCGAAACTTATTGTGCTCATAATAATTATTATTTTATTAGATATCTTTAAAAATGAATTGCTGTGTTTAGTACAGATAGTACACCATTAATATGAAACCTTCTATCTGGTATTTGATCAGTTTTATGTTAGTCATCATGACATGGCAAAAATATGAACATAGGGTATAATTTGTATAGTATTATAACTAATATGATGAAATTGTACCCCTTACATTAAAGTATTTTCTGCAATGATCCCAGTTTAATCTATGTGCAGAAAAAAAAGAAATCATATATTGTAAAGCATTTTATCAATTTTTTAATGTTCTCTGCTTAAAAACAGGTTGAGGTAACCAGGTACTTATATATAAGTAATAATGATTGATTATTATGAATGAATTTAGCTTTATCATTTTTTTAATAGATTTATTTTATTATCTAAAATTTAGAGGTACTTTATTATTGTTAATATGTATAATTTTCAAAAACAACAGAAACACCCTCTCACTACTATTATACAGCATCTATCAAAAAATCTTTACATGGTAACCATGGATTCCTATTTGTAAAATAAGTGGTTATTAATTAATAGAAAATAAAATGTTTGATAGGTTTTATTCAAATTACATAGAAAGGTTTCAAAACACATTGGTTAATATATTGATATTTTTTTATTAATCATCCATTAGACTAGAGATTATCTATTTTAAGGGATAATATTTCTGTAATGTAATTTTCACTACACCACTCTCACACAAGATAGGGACTAGTTTCTATCTGCTTTTAACACATTGTTGAGGAATGTAATCATAAACATGTGACTAAAGAAATGTGAACAAGATATATGGTCCCTAAGATGCACATTTCATACTGATACAGCACTCATCAGTTGTCCCCAGACCACAATCTCTTACACAACATATCTATCTTTCTTTAGCATATATAAATAGCCAATTATTACACTTTAATTGATGTCAAACTTCCCACCATCACAACTTGATACAAACCACTTGATGGAAGTATATTAATAATTTTTATTAATCATTCATTAAACTAAAGATTATCCTTTTTATGGCTATTTCTGTAGTGTAATTTTCATTATACCACTTTCACACAAGGTAGTCTATCCACTTTTAACACCATATAATAATCAATTGACGAAACACTTTATTACTTTTACAATGCTTTATTATCCATCCTTTCCTTCAGTTTACAGTTTCGATTGCACCAGCAATCTTCTTCAGAACTACAACATATGAATATAAATTACATGAACATATAATTTATAATCTATACATCTTATAATATTTTAATTTTACATTATTGTTATTCATTTCTTACTCTTCTTTACATTCTATATTTATTAATCAAAACATTTCCTACACACATATATATACACACATACATATACACATACTTTCCACATATATATATATTCCTACTTTTATTCTTTATTTTATTCTATTCTCCTAATATTTCATATTTTATATTATTATTATTCACTTTATACTAACAATTATTCAATAACTTATAATCTATTTTACTTTATAATATAATTCTAAGCACCTTTGTTATCGCCTAATCTCAATATTAAATTCAAATTTAAAAAAAAATTACCTTTATACCTTGAATACCTCCCCTCTTTAAATTTACATATATATTAATAGTACCTATCTCTCCCTATTTTACTACTAAATTTTTTAAAACTTTATTTTTATTCTCATTACTCTTTAAATACTCTACTTTAATATCTTTCATATTTTTATTATTATCCATTTTACTAACCATCAATATACTTAATCTCCTTATATATAATCTTTTAACGTTTAATTTTATTATTTTAAACACACTTTTAAATTATCTTTCTAATTCACTCTTATATCTTCTGATTTCATTGGCACAATCAAATTTTAAAAAACAACCGTTAAACTTTTAGTACCCCCCTCTCTTTATATTATTAGCAGCTTTCTCTTCTGATTTTTATACAACTAAATTTTTATAATCCTTTATTTATATCAAAATTCTTTTCCATCTGAAATCTCTGTTCAAAACAGGCTTAATACTATTAATATAAATAGCCTCTTTTATTTTTCTATCCCTTTTATTATCGGTAAAGTGTACCATCCTTATAGAATCCTTTTCAAACTCATGCCCTGTCTCTAACTTATGTGAATATATCAGTGAATTTTTATCATATTTATGTTGTATCAATCTTCTATATATTGAATTTTTCGTTTCTTCAACATAATTTATTTTTATATTATTAATTTGACACTTTTTACAATTAATCTCATATACGCCATTTCATTATCTAAATTTTTATTATAAGTACTGATGTATTTATTTTCTAAATATTAATCATATTTTTTCTCCTTCTATTAACTACTTTAACATTTAATACATTACTAAATTTTTTATTAATTTTACCTATAACCTTATTTAAATTTTTAACTACATAATTATTCCCTGTCTTTATACCTATATAATTAACTTTATTACTACTTTTTTCTTCTTCCTTATCACTTCTAGACTTTATCTTATTCTCTATTAATCTAATATTCTCACTTATAAATTTATATGGATAATCATTATTTATAAATTCTTTTTTAATTAATTCTACCTGTTTATCATAATCTCCTTTTACTTGAATAATAATTTACTATTCTATGACTTCTAGATTGTATTGTATTTACTTTATATCTCACATTTATATTCGAATGCTAATTAGTTATATTATTATGGTTACATTTTCATTTACCATTGTCAAATTTCCTCCACTCACAACTTTGATGCCATCCATTTTAGATAAAAAAAATAATGATTATTATTAATCATTTTCGAAACTAGAGATTGTCTCTAGAACAGATATAAACTTTAAACCTCAGTTAAAGATTAATATATCTGATTTTTTAAATTTACACAAATACGGAATTATTCACCTTTCTCTGTCCTGTGTGTAATATCTTTATAGATATAATAAACACCTCCATACTTCCCCATTCTTTTTAAATTCATATAAATACAGATATAATAAAAGACAAATGACCCCCAAGATTCATTTTGTGCTGAATCAGCATTCATCAATTGGCCCAAGTCACTATCTCTCTCATATATATATATATCTATTATCTGCAAAGTATTTATCTAGAGTAAATTGTTACATTTTCATTTACCGTTGTCAAATTCTCTCCACTCACAACTTTGACGCCATCCATTTCAGATAAATACAGTAATGAATATTACTAATCATTTTTGAAACTAGAGATTATCTTTAGCACAGATATAAACTTTAAACCTCAGTTAAAGATTACTATATCTGATTTTTTGTAACAATTTACTCTAGATAAATACTTTGCACATAATAGATATATATATATGAGAGATAGTGACCTGGGCCAACTGATGAGTGCCTGTTCAACATGAAATGCATCTTGGGGGTCATTTGTCTTTTATTGTATCTTTATTTATATGAATTTGAAAAGAATGGGGAAGTGTGGAGGTGTTTATTATATCTATAATTATTATCTATATCACTTTTCTTATGAATTGATGTTTCAATTCTACATTTCCCTTTCTCATATGACTTCAACAATTTTATATCAAAATATAAAGTCTATAAGTAATCAGGAAGAAGAAAGAAGTAGTAATAAAGTTAATTATATAAAGACAGGGAATAATTATGTAGTTAAAACTTTAAATAAGGTTATAGGTAAAATTAATAAAAAATTTAGTAATGTATTAAATGTTAAAGTAGTTAATAAAAGGAGAAAAAATACGATGAGTATTTTAGAAAATAAATATATTAGTACTTATAACAAAAATTTAGATAATTAAATAAATGGCGTATATGAGATTAATTGTAAAAAGTGTCAAATTAATAATATAAAAATAAATTATGTTGGTGAAAGGAAGAATTCAATATATAGAAGAATGATACAACATAAATATGATAAAAATTCACAGATATATTTATATAAGTTAGAGACAGGGCATGAGTTTGAAAAGGATTCTATAAGGATGGTACACTTTACAGGTAATAAAAGGGATAGAAAAATATAAGTTGCTATTTATATTAATATTATTAAACCTGTTTTGAACAGAGATTTCGGATGGAAAAGAATTTTGATGTAAATAAAGGATTAGAAAAATTTAGTTGTATAAAAATCAGAAGAGGGAGCTGCTAATAATTTAAAGAGATGGGGGTACTAAAAGTTTAACGTAGTTTATTAAAATTTGATTGTAACAGTGAGATTAGGATATATAAGGATGAGTTAAAAAAGATAATTTAAAAGTGAGTTTAAAATAATAAAATTAAAACCTAAGATTATATACAAGGAGATTAAGAGTATTGATGGTTAGTAAACTGTATAATAATAAAAATATAGAAGATATTAAAGTAGAGTATTTATAGAGTAATGAGAATAAAAAAAATAAAGACTAAAAATAAAGTTGTAAAAAATTTAATAGTAAAATAGGAAGAGGTTGGTACTATTAAGGTATGTGTAAATTTAAAGAGGGGGGGTATTCAAAGTATAACGGTAAAAAAAAATTTAAATTTGAATTTAGTATTGAGGTTAGGAGATAACAATGGTGCTTAGAATTATATTATAAAGTAAAATAGATTATAAGTTATTAAATAATTGTTAGTAAAGTGAATAATAATAATATAAAATATGAAAGATATTAACTCTGAGTTATATATTAGGAGAATAGAATCAAATAAAGAATAAAGGTGGAAATATATATATATATGGAAAGTATATATGTATGTATATATATATGTGTGTGTAGGAAATGTTTTGATTAATAAATATAGAATGTAAACTAGGATAAGAAATGAATAACAATAATGTAAAATAAAGATAATATAAGATGTATAGATTGTAAATTATACGTTTATGTATATTTATATTCATATGTTGTATTATGTTGTAGTTTTGAAGAAGATTGCTGGGGCAATTGAAACTGTAAACTGAAGGTATAGGTGGATAATAAAGCATTGTAAAAGTAATGAAGTGTTTTGTCAATTGATTATTATATGTTATACATTTGACAGTGCAATAGGAAATAGTAGTTATTACACTTTAACACCTCGTGGTGGAGTATAATTATAAATATATGACCAAGGACATATGGAAAAATATATGCAAACAACCTAAATTGGAATCTGGATGATTTTAATCTTTTAATAAAGCTTCTAAATAAGCTTTTCATTTAGATAAAATATAACTAATACAGATAATTGTTCAATTACAATTTGGTAAATTGATACTTATGTACTTGGAATGTAAAACAAAAAAGGAAACACATTAGTGTCAATTGTCCAGCATTCAATTGCCTTACTGTGAATTTTGAGTAGGTTTTTTGCAAAAAGACGCTGAAGAGATTTTTTTCATAAAGTAGATTATTTAAAAACTATTTTACTTTTATATAATTAATATACATAATGCAAACTTTACTTTTGTCCAATCCTTTTTTTAAAATTAGAATTTTATGTCTGAAGTACAGATTGTAAACACTGGACAATTTTGTGTATGTTTACAATACCATTATTTTATTACAAGAATGCTTAAACTAACAAATAAGCAAAAGTGGTCCAATATTTAGTAATTAGTAGATTTGAAAAAATATAATGAAATAGAAGTTGAACAGATATGGTATGCATAATTATAAATGTTTATCACAGCATGGAATTATTATTTCAATACAAATTATCTGATGGCATACTACTTTCCCAAGATTCTCTGTTTATTAAATCTTAAGGTATAAGTTGGTTGTTTGGTTTTTTAAATAGATAAATTTAGTAACTCATTTACCAAAGATAAATAAATATTTTGACTTCTTGATGAATAAGAGAATGCACAAAATATTTTAATATTTTTTCACACTCTTCAGCTTCCATAAATTGATGAAAACTTGAATAGACAACCAAATAGCTTTTATTTGTAGAATAAATTAGAATTCTCCCAATTTAAAATTGAAATGTATGGATTATATTCACATACATGCACACACACACGATCATGATCGGGCTTGACCAAAACCAGCAAACTGGGCAAGCCCAAAGTGTAACCTAGAAAGTGAGCAGATCTGAACTGATGGTGGTGTGTATAAAGCACAACCTCTACTAGATAGCAATACTACATAAAGTATGAACAAAAATATCCTATAATATCTAAGCTCAGTGGGTTTATAAAATAAATGTCATATACTACAATAAAAAGATACATAGAAGTAAGAATTTATAATAAAATACAAAGCAACATGACTAGTAAAAGAGGAGGAAAAATCTCAACTCACTCTAGCACACATAAATAATAAACTCTTAATATTGCGTGTATATACCATTGAGATTACATTTAAATTTTTTTCTTCTACAAACATCTACTACAACAAAGTATTTAATCCATCTCTTCAGTATCTTTTAAGCTTCTCATTGCTCTGATCAGATAAAAACATTTAATTCTTATGAAATTTAAAATGTTCTTTGAAATCTATGACACTGAAAATCCATCTTTTGAATGCAATTTCTTCATTATCAAAATAAATTTAAATAATATGGTTTGTATCTCAAGGTAATATGATCTCGTTTGATCATAATTTTTTTTATTAATCTTCAGATTTATTCAATATTGAATGAAATCCTAGTTAATAAAATGAATAAGACATACACTTTCCCTAAGCTAATGCCTTATTATAATTATGATAATAATACTATTGTTAACTTAAATAAAAACATGATCTCTTAGTTTTAGAATAAGATAATGAACAATCTAGGATTACACTCAGATATTAAGAATGGGTAAAGGATTTATACCCTTTCTAAATATAAAATAAATCTATTTAGATATCTTTTGAATATGAAGTAAGTTCTTGTAAAATTCATTTTTATCATAGAATAATAAATATGATCTTTAAATATAAAAATGATTTTTAAATAAATATGCATAGTGGTATGAAATAAGCAAATCTAATTAATTAAAGTGATCCAAAGTGATAAATTGTAATTTTTTATTAAGAAAAATAGACATTTTTTTGATGTTCTACTAATGCTTAAATAATTCAGTAAGGTGACTCTTATTGTCTTCAATGTTATACAATTAAATTTCTAGTCAATATATGGAATAATTTCTGGTTGATAAGTGAAATAATGTGAACAACTATGAGAAATTTCTTAAATAACAAATATTTATTCTACAGAAAAACAAATACAAAATTATAAATACTCCATATTTGAGTCCACAGAGCTAAAGGTTTTCCTAACATTACTTTCTCAAAATTTATGATAGAAGGATTAAAATTTTACATCATGTTTTATAAAAAAAATTCAATTGGATTAACAAAATAATCCAGCAGATTAAAATAAACACTCTATTGCTTAATTATCAAAAAGTTCTCACTTATCAATGCATTCATACAATGATAAATAATGTCTCTTTTATGAATATTTAACATAATAATAATAGTTTCCCAATTTAACAATGAAGGAGTGAAAAGACAGATGTATATTGTTTGTTTATGCCTGTAATATACTTTTAAACTTTTTAAATTAATTATTTATCATATTTTGTTTTCATTATTAGCAAAGCTCAAATATAGAACTTACACATCTACAATGAATCATTCACATCTAAACCAATCAAGAATGCTATAGAGGTAAAGTAAAATTCCTCAATATCTTGATAAAAACCACTAAAATGCTAAATATAACCATGGTAAAATATTACACATGCTTTACTAAATATACTATAAACAAAATCCATCTTTAAATAATTAAATAAGGCAAAGTAAAAGTATGATGATATAGCTTATAAAAATAAATCTACTTTTGAGGGCTAATAAAGGATTTAGGACTTTATCACTAGTCAGAAAAACTAATGAGGATGCACATCATGGACAAAATATTAAATAGGAATTGTCTTAAAATAGAGAATGCTAACTACTATCTCCAAAAATATATGACTATGAGCATTTGAATGTTAGCAAGATAATAAATAATAATTGAGTCTAATATCACCATCTCTTCTACCATCTAAATATACTGGCATGCATAGGCATTCCTAAGCAGAGAGAGACTAAGCTACTATCTTTAGACTAAACACTATAGTGAATGGATGTGAAAGATGATAAATAAAAATAACTAGTGCCAAATATGGCTTCATTAATATTATGCAATAAATAAGCACAAAATAAATAATAGGAATATACATCTACTTATTCAGCTTACAACATAATATACTTTTATAAATAAATAATCTATATGTAAATATGCAAATATGATAAATTACTATCTGAGAACTCAAACTTAAAATATTTCAAAATATAGCCTATAATATGAAAATAATATGCACCTGGAATAAAACATGGTATGTAAAAATCATAAATACAAGTAAATTCAACTTTTTTATCATCAAATAAATAATAAAAACCTTCTTCTTTCTTCTTTTTTTCTTTCCATAACCATTAAACTGGAATGTGAGTAGGTAAATTTGGCAAATAAAGTCTTGTGGACAGTAAGTATATTCATCATAAAATACAATATAACTAAATATCAAAATTTAGAATATAACTGAAATATGAAAGTGCTTCCAGATATCATTAATGAAATTTCAGATAATTATATGCTAGCAAAATAATAAAATAAACATATGGCCATTAAAACAAGTATCCATGAATATAAATTGATATATGTTTATTAAGTTGTAATAAATATCTCATTAATATTTAAATTCAAGTTTTCCAAAAAAATTAATCCATACAAATTATCTTTGTTGTAATAAAAAAATATTTTGCAGGAGAAAATACTTAATTCAAATGTTACATTCATAACTATAGTGGTCAGCATAGCAATGTTTGGGGAGAAATAAAGAACTAGTAGGTTTAAAAATATTACAGATGTTTATAAAATAATAAAAATCAAGAAAGTCATTTAAATTCATCTAAATAAAATGTTATTTTTGCAGATATATTTTATATTTCAATTTTATGAAGTAAAAACTTTAAATTCTTCATAATATTTATTAAATAGTTTATTGCCTGTTGATTTTTTATTACCCTGCCTTAAAAATGATTTCTCTCATTTTTTTTATTTGTGTTATCATAAATTAACAATATAATGTTTTTCATTTAAATAAGCACAAATGCATTTCTATTGATGTATAAACTATTATTAATTTAAATATTTCTTTTGTAGATTTAAATAAATTCTTTTAAACATCTGATAAAATACATTTATGTCAAAATAGTTTTTATTCTGAATTAATATGAATGAATGTTTTTAAATAAAATATCAAGAAATTATTAATACTTTCTGTGACATTATTGTCAATAAGAAATTTAAATATTCTGTGGCAACCTTTATTATAATGCAGATGTTTGAGTTCACTTTGAAATTGACAATTGCTCTTGTGTCATTATAATGACAATAATAATAACTGTTGAAACTCTCCAATGTAGAAAATGTAAAAGATAACATTCTAAACATTGTCATAATTAATGATTTTACCACTAAAGCTGGCTAAGAAATAAAGGTTTCATTTCCTTTGGTCATTGTGCCTAAGTATTGTATATAATTCAGCCTGACATTCTTAAGCTCAAAAAATATGAAAATTCCTCTTTTAAAATTTTAACTTGAGTTTTTTGAAAATTCAATTACTACAAATAAAAATAGACTTAAAACTGGTTGAGGACCTTAACCAGGTGATAATATCACCTGTTTATACCATTAGTCATGTTACCATTTTACAAAACTCTTAATTAAACTTTTAATCTATAATCTCTTATCTGATTAGTTCAAAATCTCTGATCTATTACAACTAGGGAAGGTTGTCAAGTAAAATCTACCTAATTAATATTCTTATCCAGACAAATTAAAATATATTGATTAAAAACACTTCCTGGTAAAAATAAAATAATTACATAAAATTACGTACACCAGGATAAATTAAACATATTACACAACTGAAATTTACATTATTTAAGGAACAATTATTACAAATAATATTTAATAAATTTATTTATCATTATTTAAATTAGACAAGTTACTCAGAATGTAAATTTTAAAACTACTTTTTAAAATTAGACATTTGATAATATTTTTAAAATAAATAATGTTAAAATTTATATAGTATTTATTCATTGATTTATTCAGGCATTCATCTATCAATTACTTTTTAAAAATCCTATTTTTAATCATTAGCTTTATTAAACTTTTGTAAGTAAATGAATTTAAAATATTTAACTATAATATAATGTTTTAACATTTGAATAAAAATAACATCAAAATATTATGAATTTAATTTAAGTTACCAGCAAACCAAAATATAGAGTTTGAACCTGGTTTCTCAATCTTAAAATTAATACAAGCTTTTTGAAACATTTTAAGAGTTAAATTAGGAATAAGTTAATGTTATTAACTTGAAAATTCATTATTTATCTTCTACATTACCAATTATTTAAAAAAGTAAAGGCTTTAGCATAATAATCACTTATTTAAGCTTAAAACTATTATAAAATTTAAGCTGTGTAAAAAATATTTTACAGCTGAATAATCTAAAAAATACTGATACAGTAATTTTTCTATACAGAAAATTGTATCATTATATAGTACTAACAACAATTTATTCATAATAAAATTAAACTATATAAATTTATTTTTTTATAGATGTCTTGGCACAAAACTTGTCTTGGCATTTGGCTTCTGATAAAACTAAAGATCACAATACATTTAAATTATATTTTTATGAAAGTGCATCTTTTATCTTCACCCAATCCTATCAGACCAATCTCTCACAATATGGATACATTAGAAACATTCTTCGTTTAATTTATATGTTGCAATTTAATTTCATATACACATTATTTTTTTTAAGATACTTAAGCTTAACTTCATATAATCTGTATTTAAATATATTTAACACTTTTATTCCATCACACATTACTGAGACACATAATCGTAGATGTGAAAAAGATAAAAATATATATAATTGTATCTAAGCTATATATATATATATGTGTGTGTGTGAATTAACTGTAGTAATTATGTTTTAAAATATTAATAGTCCAGCATGCTTTTGAAGTAGGTCACCAAACTCATGGTAATCCACTATTAAAGCAAAAAGAAAATGTGTTGTTTAATGATTTATGAAAAATTGAACGAGATTAGTTCTAAAGATTTTAAATCTCTCTATCCTTAAATGTATTGAAAAATAATATTAAGGATAGAATAAATTAAGCTGGTAAGCATTAAACCATATATTATATTACATATGAGGGACCTGGTTGTTCAGCCATTTACTGTGAGGAAGCTACTGCTAGTTTGTATTTATATATTTGAGGCAGTATATTTGTCAATTTAGAAAAATCTCATTCTCAACTATTTGCCATGAGTAAAATTCTCAACATGATTGTTATCCTCACAAAATTAGCATTGTATGCAGTGAATCAATTAATAGGAAAATAAAAGTTAAGGAGACTTGTGTACATTACTAATTCTAATAACATTATAAATCAAAGATTTAGTAATGTGTGAATGAAGGTATTTGAAATCTTGGTCATTAAATAACAGTTTTAATTTTTTTGTTGTTTTAATAGTTGATTGTTCAGCTATTATTATTTTAAAGAATAAATATCTTATTTAAACGTTAATATATTTGTGTTTTGTTATATATATATATATTGTAACATTATAGCATCGCTGTAAATTGCAATTAAAAATTGTAAAAAATTTATTGACTTTAATGTTATAGTTAAGCAATTATATTCATCACTATCATTGGTTGTAGAACATAAAATGTAGTCACTATCATGTTTAATAGTCTCTCATATTCATGTTTATGAGAAATGTATAATTTTATAAAGCAATGATTTATACTTACTTCTTTCAAAAGAGTGAAAACTTCTCCAGCATTATTAATTGAGGTTGATTAATAATTGATTAATTAGTGACACAAACTAATTAAGGACAACTATAAAACATTTCTTTTATGATGATAATAATTATTATTCTTCAGTATTTAAATTGAGAATTGTTTGAAATAATAAACAACCTATTCCTTTTTAATGTTAATGTCTTTTCAAAACTGTCTAATAATTCACCGTCCATATTCCAAGTTCAAATTTGATTTAGGAAACAAATAGTAATATTTATTACATATTTTATATAATTTTTTTATTGTTATTATTCATTTTTATCATTTATTTTATATTGTATAATAAATTATTATTTTTTAATATTTCTCTTTTGTTGTTATTAAAGAAACATCATCACTGCATATTCACAAAATAAAGATCATAGCTGAGGTATTAGTTTACATGCAAAATCTGTCTGGATTAAATACATCATTATTGTATTGATGTTATTTGAAATATAAAAATATTGGGTAGAATAATGTATATAAAATCACTTTTACATTGTCGTATCCTAAAATACATAACCACACTTTACATCCATGCATTTATTTATTTTTACTTTATATAACCTGAGACAAATTATTAATCAACTTTGTATTTAAAATTTCAAGCCTTAGTTTTAAAACAACAAATTAAGTTACTGTTCATTAGTGCTTGTACTTACAAATAACATATTTGTAAATATTTTTATTATTAAAATAGAATAAGATTAAAAGTACACATATGAATATAAAATCCTGAGAAATTTATTTATTATTTTATTAAAAGCAAATCTATTGTCAATTTATTAGAATAGTTTTAGCTTATGTGAAAATAAATAAAACTTATATGCATAATAATTGTAGATCACGGGAGAGCTAGTAATCTCATTTCTTTCACATTATTACTTTCACTGCATTTTTCACATTTTTGACTTAGATGCACTTTTTTCACATTATCGTGACAGAGACCATGGCTGGTCTATCTCTTTGTTGGTTTTAATATATATATATATTGATTTTTAATAGAGTGATGATTACGGTGAACTTTACCAAAAGAAGAAAGAAACCACTTTGTTACAGACAAACAAACATATGGAAATATATTATATATGCAAATATCCAGATCATAATATCTAGAAAATATAAAGTTTGTGAAACTATGTAATTGTAAAAAATTTTGTTATTTATTTAACATATGGATTTACTTATTTTTTTTAAAAGACAGTTTGACTGTTAACAAAATATGCTAAAGGGACATGTAGAGATTCTAACCAAGACATAAATTCACTAATGACTTTATTAGGGTCTTCAATTCTGCCACTTGAGACATAGATTTGAAATATTGTTAAGTATGTCATCCATGGTTTGGCTTTCTCCACTTATAGATAAATTAATGGCTGTTAAATTCTCTTTACAAAGCAAATGAACACAATGACCTTGGATTGTTCTGAATTTGTTGATACAGCCGGTTGCATATAGGAAGATCAAATCCAGATGACTTCATTGTTTGAATCTGAAAAAGGATGTATTTGGCATCTAGTAAGAATCCCATTTTTTATACCATAATTTTTTAATTGTAGATTCTTGGTTGAACATTGCAAAGGAGATCTTGAATTGAGATGAGTTTTACTTGGTGAAAGTATGTCTTGAGTTACAGGCAAGTTGATTTAATAACTTACTTATACATTTTGCAAAGGTAACTTCTCTTCTGATATTTAAAGTGAATAAGTGATAACATTCCCACGACCCATATTGCCAGTAGCATGCATTAACATGTAAAATGAATTTTCTCAATATGGAAACCAAGATTCATCTTGATGGATTCCTGCTGAAAAGCAGCAAATTATGAAAATACGCAATGAAATTATCATCCTGAATTCTTGTGCTATTATGGTTAAAGATAGAAAATTGAAAAGATGAATGCAATGAAATAATTATGTTGAAAACTAAGAAATACACTAAATTCTTTTAATGCTTATTTTTGTAAATTAAGTTTTGTCTTTAATCTAGAATTGATTACATTTATAAACTTGGATGAGTTTAGTTTGCTGAACTTTAATAAATATTTGAACTAAACTATTAAAAGGATTTATATTAAAATTAAATCTTAGAATTCTCAAGAAAGGAGACGAAAAGTAATGTTAGAATATTTAGTCATGATTTTATCACTTAATTTTAAAAAGTTTTTAGTTCAATTGGCATTAAACTTGAGTGAATATATGAACATTGTGATATAAAAGTAGTGATTAAGTAGTGAGTCTATCTGTATTAATATGAGTGTGTAATTTACAAATATCTGACCCTCTGCTCATATATATCTTTAGATTTAAAGGCAAGAGAGAACTACAATTGAATGATAATACTATTATATATGTGAATGGCAGTTTATTTTAGCATTACAAATTTATTTATATTATACAATAATTAATTATTACTATACAAAAAGATGTATTTGTAAAATATTAAAGATTTTAAGACTTCTCATTCGATAATTTAATATACAAAATTAACAAAGCGTATGCCACACTTGAATGAGAAGCTATAAAGATACACAGAAAAAGCGCTTTTGTGATAGTAATATGGATAATGATAAATTTGACTTTCATTATAATTCTGCATTTGATGTATAGGGCATTTCTGATTTACTAATACCATAATAAATCTTAATAATTATATCACTGTACCTGTTGTTCCATATCATCAATACAGATTAATTTTTGGGTATGGGGAGAAGGTGCTTTAATTAAAAAGATTTCTTAGCATATAAAACTTAAAAAGACAATTTTTTTTTCCCCAAACATTATAAAACATGTTTTGCATGGTGAAAATATTGTTTCTTATAAATTATTTTTCACAGTTCATTATCATTTCTGATTGCTTTGCTGATGAATATTTTGGACTGTTTAAATACATCCTGAAATCTAATATTCTCTCTTCAGATGCAATAGACCTATTACTTTTTTTCTGATGTAGTACATTGTCAACATTGAAAGAAATTTCAAACATCACACAAGTACTTGAGTATTTGCCTATAATCTGAATTTTTTTTTAAAGTGTTTGAATTGAGTTTTAAATTCTTTAAATTTCATAAGATAGTCTCTATAATGCAAAATTATTAGTTTATTTTGGGATGATTATTTACTTACAACTTATAATTGCCTTTACATAATTATTTACTTAACTATTAATAATTATATAATCTCCTTTTTTCTAATGTCACTCTCTTTTAAATATATTATTGTTATTGTATTGGTTTCTTTGATTTAGTTATAATCAATATGTTTTAAAAATTGTATTAGTTCCTGTTTTGCTTGTATAATGTTTGCAATATCTACTATATAATGAATCGTATAATTTTATACAGTGGTTCCTTATATTCACAGTCTCATACTATAATGGTTTTAGTAGCCCATGATCTGAAAAAATTTATCAAATACAAATTTTTAAAAAAATAGAAATTTGCAAATTTGAATTCATAAATATTACTTGTGTGCCCATGTGCAAGAAGATGACTCTAAATCATCTTTCAGTCAGCCATTTTGTCATATTGCATACTCAATATACATTTACTTAGCCATGTGCATCCTCACTCTCTTTTTCTCTCAATTTATTATTGTACTTTTTTTTAAAACTATAATGTTTACATTTTTGTTAATTATTTAATAAGTATATATTTTTAAAATTAAATTGTTTCATAGATATGTAGGTTTGGTATTATCCATATTTTCAAATGCAGTGAATAGAGAACTACTGTACATTACAATGTAGACCATTTATAAGAGTGTAGTTTGTGTTAAATGGAAAGTATTGTACTTCTCTTATATAGCAGATAGTTGGAAAGTATATCTGTTTGATACGTTGAACACTAGTTTAAATCACTATTTTTGCTGTAGTACTTTTAAATAATAATCACTATGAGAAAAAGTATAACATTAATTCATCTATGCTCTTTATTACTGTTTTATAATGTTTTAATCACAACCCAACTATTTCAATTGCCCCAGCCATCAATATTCTTCAGAACTGTAAATTTTAAAGTTGGAATTTAGCATGAGATTTGGAGATATAAATGAAACTTCTGAAGAAGATTGCTGGGGCAATCAAAACTATAGGGTTGTGATTAAGCATTAAAAACAATAAAGAGCATTAAGATTTAATATATGGATTTGGCAATGCAATAAGAAAGATATAGTTATTATACTTTTTTATGAGAAAAAGTCTAATAATAAATATTTACATTGTATATGTTTGATACATATATATCAGGGCCAAAGCATCCATGTATTGAGTGAAATGAGTGCTTCATAGAAAAAATCACTAAAACTTTCAAAAGCTTTAAATTAAAATTCAATTTAAAAAATTTACTTTCAATTTCTTTTACCAACAGTTGAATTGTTTTTATATATGGAAAGAATGAACTTGACTCACACATTCTCATTGATTATAAGAAGTTGAAACAATGCTAAGATTTAATTTATAATTAAAACTTTTTAAAAATGTTAATAGGATCTGGAAGATAAAAATATATTGATACTGTATTATCTATATTTAAACTAATCACAGTCTGATTATAATGAGCAATTCAAATTCATTATTTTTTTGTATGGAATTACTGTTGTCTTTCAATTTCTTTTACTAACAGTTGAATTGGTTTTATATATGCAAAGAATGAATTTGACAAACTCATTCTCATAGATCATAAAAAGTTCAAACAATGCCAAGATCTAATTTACAGTTAAAATTTTTAAGAATGTTAAAAGGATTTGGAAGATAAAAATATATTGATAATATATTCTCTGATTTACAGATAAGAGAGTTTCAAATTTTTCTAGATGTGTGTAATATATATATATATTAGGCACTATTATGTAAAAATTGTTGTAACAAGTGAAATAAAAACTTTATAAAAAAAAAAAAAGTGTGCTTCCGTTCCTAAAAAAGTCACATTTCATTACTGATATATATATATTGAAACTATGAGGTTTACATTAAAGCATAATAGTATTTGAAATAAAAAAAATTAAAACAAAGGCCATATTAGTATTGTTGCTTAATAAAGACTGGTAATTTGTGTTGGCTATGGATAAATAATCTCATCTATACAAGATGTGTATACATGTTATAATAAAGGAATAATTATATTAAAAATATATACATATCAATATTAAAATATTTTATAAAATTATATTGTTTTTTGGTATCTAGAATAAATAAAAAACATAATTATTGTTTTAGATTATTAAATAATTATTATTACTATTTATCAAAAATATTTTTTTTGTATTATTTTTATTTATGTAAATTATTTGATTTATAAGAATGCTAGACATAAGGTGGGAAAAATAACATTTATTGAAATGATTACTTGTTTTGTAAAAGAGTGTGATCGTGGATAAAAAGTAAGAATATATTGAACTGAATAACATGTATTTTCAAATTTCCTGTTTTTTATAACTGAACTGTGTAATAATCATACATTTTAAGTGATCAGAAATCAAAAACATAGGATTGCTAAATTAATAAGTTAGAGGAAGGGGTTTATCCCCTCATTTTTTATAACATTTTCCAGAAAATTGGATGAAGATATTAACATGAAATAATTAAATTATACAATACAAATTCCTCTCTTCAAAATTAATGGATATATTATAATTTAGAATACTTTTGATCAACAAGAAGCAAAAGAATAAAAAAATATTGTTCAAAAATGAAGTTAGGTATTGAAAGTTAATGTTTACTAACAGTAACTCCACTCACTTATTGCTTCAGCAGCTTCATTACTGGTGGATCTAAAAGAAACAAATATATGAGGACAATTAGCAGTTTTTATTCAGGATCACCCTTTCTAGAGCAAATAAAAAAATAGTAATATTGTTTTTAATCTATAAAAAATCATTCCCAATGACTTTTATGTAAAGTATAGTCTTAGTCAAGCATTGGTGGTTGATATGTCAGCAATGGCCGCTTTACAAGCAGTTGTCCTGGGTTAGCGGGTTCGCTTCCTGGCTGATGCTATGACACATGAGAAAAAAAAAGTACAGTCTTAATAATACGTATGTATAGTTAATATTAATTATAAAAAAAAATTGAATTAATATGCATATACAAATCTATTATAAAGGTGATTGTTTTTAAGTTTCTGGTTTTTTTTAATATGAAAAACATATATAAGTATTTAATCAATAAATATGATTATAGGGATTGACTTTTGATATATTTTAAAGATGTATGACTTGAAGCAAAGCAGAGATATATACATTTTTAATCTTTATCATATGGGGAGATATACTTCTGCTCTGCTTCACAATTATAATATTCAACCAAAAACCCAATCTAAATCATAAATGATAAATATTTTTTGATTATTTCAATTATTGTATAATAATAAATTGTAATAAAAAAGCTTGAAATGATATTTTATACTATTATTTCAATTTAATTTAACTAAGTGAAATATACTTTTAAAATTGTAAAGCTACTATTGAAAATCAATAAGGAGTATAATTATTAATTATGGTTTTTATTATTCCTATCTAGTGTTTCGGTTATAATAATCATGTATATTTTGTATAATAAATTTATTATTGTTATCATTTACTATGGCGTCCTTGATCTCTAAATTTTTCTTAGCTCTTTATTTTATTTTGGAATTAATGCAAAATCTGTTAATAATGGATATAAAAATAGGCAAAACTCACTACACAAGCATAAGAAGTGGTGGTCATGTGATGTTTATTGGCTTAATAATGGATATTACATTTGAGTTTGTTACATCATTATGTTACCCATAAGTTTTAAAGCTTTCATCACTTGTACATGCATCTTGATTACAGGCCATAAGGTCACTATGGTGCTCATCATTATCAAATTATAAATGTTTTCAGGTTAGAATATATATGATCTTGATGCCACTACTCATTTCCATGCTTTTATTTATTTATTATGTTATAATACATATATAGTTAACTTTTAGGGTACAATTTATATATAGTTTCTCTAAAAAAAATTTACTAATTACATAAAAAAAGTATTTAAATACTCTTAAAGGAAGGTGAAAACCTGCTTTTGTCTTACTTTAACGTGAAGCCTACTGTCAAAATTTTTTTCCCCATTCAACAGTATAATTATATACACAACTTTTCACTTCTTTTTCTTTTTAAATTATAGTACTAGGTTATTTTATGCAACTACAAAGAATTAGGGGAAATTATGTAACTATTGTGATATATTTTAAAGTACTACCAAAAATACTGATCTAATTTAGCGTTCAAATTATCAATCTACTCTTCCTCTCTAGATCTGATTGCTATTTAATAGAGACATCCTGTGTTACATATATGTGACATCTTATATAATTAATCCATGAATTATTAAATCAGTTTAAACTATTGTTTGTGGGTTTTTTACACAGTTGTGGTTACAGTTTTGGTTTGGTAGCACAATTCATTTATAATTAGTTAGTAACTGTGATATTGTTTTAGTTATTATAAAATGACATAAAGTGTTCAAAGATTAAACAGAATTATTCTGTTGTGAATTCCTGATTAGATTAAAGTTTCATTTTATTTCTTCCTTTCTATATTTACAGATACCAGATTCATTTCCGATAGAATTTTAAATACCAAGTGATTTTTAAATATAAATTAATTCTCTGACAATTTACCAAAGAAATTTATATTAATTTCCCTAATGTAATTTCAATTCGTCTGTTTACACGTCAGTCAGTCGCATCATCTAATAATAATTGTTCAAGTTAGTTGGATTTATATGTGTGTGTAATATTAAGTATAGGAAACTTTAATATTCAGAATTTATATTTGTTAGAAAAAATTCTTTAGAAAAAGCATTTATTTATTGATTTATTTTAATATCTAAGACAAACTGAAATAAATGTCTATATTTGTATGTCTATTAAGATCTCTCATGAAGTTACTACGCATTTACATTTAATAATAGAATCTCATCAAAATAAATTTAAAAAAAAAACTTATCTAATTTGTTCTTTAATAGCGCTATATATCATCTGCAGTTGATTACTATAAAATTATGGCAATATCTACCATACCCTGACTGTACTATGTAGTAAGACTGCTATTTGGGATTTAAAATGAATATTAATTAAACTTACTTATTATTAGATATATAATATTAGCCCAAGAATTTAATATTACCCTACAATCCCAAATTAGTTACTTTTTCAACTATATTTAGAGTGTAATACAGATAGATTACCATTTATCCAAATATCAATAATTGAAAATCTTTTATTATCCGTAAAAATTACAAAGTATTATTTTAATTTAGTTTTGTGCTGATATTAATATAAGTATACCGTATTTTAATGCTATTCTGTTATTAATAAAATAAATGGGTATAGTATACAAAAATTAACTTAATATATACAAATTATAGATAATAAAATTAATGTTTATTTAGAATTTTCAGCAAAATTTAAGTTTTATAATGAAGGATGACTGTATTGTTGAAATTCATAAAATTCACAAATCCAAAAAGCCCTTGATATCAAAGGATTTCATATTAATTATAATCTACTTTTATGTATAAACTGAAACCATAAAATTAAAAAATTATTGATACATATATGTATCTCCATAACTAGATTGTGTGTTGCCATCTGTATGTTATTTTTTCTTCATACCTCTATGCCATCTACTGGAAACTTTAGTAACTAATAGATGTCAGGTGACAGTGTTTAATAAATTCCTATTCAGTGCTGCCCTATCCAATATTTCCAGACTAGTTTTAAACTTTATGGCTTTCATCAGTGAGAAGCTTTGGATTTTGGAACACTCACTTGGACATTTAGGATTTAATGCATTTTTTTTAGCAACCATCTTTTACCTTTCCTTTTAACTCAGCTATCAGTCCAAGTTGAAAAATGCACGACTATTTTCAATTCAAACCAACTTTCTTGTATAGACATATAAATCTGAAATTAGTTCATTATCTATATATTATGATGATTTTAGTTTTTTTTTTTAACTACTATATGGACCTTTATCCTGCTTGATCTAAAATTATTAAAATATCATGACTCTATCACATGACTTCAGCCATTGTATATTACTCTTAAAGTTTTACCTATAATTTTTATTTCTCTTCACTAATCATAGCTGACTTTTTTTAAGTTTTCATTTAAACTTCAGATGTCATTCCAAAATGACTGATAATTCTTAAAGTTCAATCAGTTATTAAAAACTTGCTTTAATTTTTATGCTGTTATAAGATTTATGAGAATTGTGTGAAGGCTTCAAAATTTTATGATGCATTTCTATAAGACTAAAACAAACTACTTATTTATTAGCAATTTCTTTTGTTTTTCACATTTTACTTGGGTTTTATTATATGATAAAGCCTAGTTTTTATCTTGAAACGATTAGTGCTGTGTGTGGATGAGTACTTGTTACTTTATAGTGAAATTCATGTGTAGATTATCATTCCACCATTTACAATAATAAATTATCATTAGTGTTAATCAACAGTTGTCTTTTCTATTTACCATAGTTTAGTGAAAGATTATATTAATGCATAAAATTTAGATTATGAATTTAAATGTTAAATTAAAAATATTTACAAATGCAGTGGAGAAATATCTTCTTTTACATAAATATCTCATGATGATGATTCATTAGAAAGAATTATTTTTAGTTGTTGCTTTTAAGTCAGTCCAGTTAAATATCAATGTTTGGAGAAAGTCCAAAAATCATTTCGTTAAAAATATTGTCTTTACTCCATCCAGAATCTATCTGTGATGTTTGATTTAGTAATCCAACATTAATTCATTGAGTTAACATCTCAAGATTAAAATTGAAATATATTTTTTAACTTTATTTCCCCACTTTCCATTTTACGTAATTTTAATATTTTTAACATAATTTTTGCCACAAATTTTTTTTGATTCTGTCATAATAAAAAACTTTTTGTTGACATGAAACATCTACAAATGTATCTATCTTTTATCTCTTTATCACTAATAAACTAAATGCAAGAAAGTCACATCAAATGAATTGGAGTTATATGTTTATGTGGGTGTATTTGAAAGAATGTCAAAAGTTTTTGAGTAATATCAACTATATGTAATCACTGTCAGGAGTTTATCCTGTAAAAGAATAGTTCTTGATAATAAATAACTATTTGTAAATTGCAATTTTTACTTATCTTAATAAAACAGAATATGTTTCATTTATTAATTATGAATCCACATTTTAATAGTATTTGACTTTCAATATTATGAAACAAAATTATCATAATTTTAGTGGCTGCAGAATACTTTTGATTATTATTTTAGTATTTTATATGATTCAAATTTTTATCATCATATTGTGCTATAATCTTATAACAGATTTTATATCTGTTGCATAAAGAAGTCTCATTACAATACATAATTTTATAATTGGGAAATTAGAAAGAAAGACTTCCATGTTTATCCATGAATAGCATGATTAGAAGAAGTGGGAGTATATTGTGCTTTCACGATAAACTTGTCAAAACTTTTAGTATAAAGTGCTGTTAAGAATTGATTTTATTTATTTATTGATCTATTTACTTCACTTTTAGGTTTTTTCTTATATTCTTGGGATTCTTGTTGTTTATGACTACTTTGTTCCAAAAAAGATCGTATTGAACTTATAAATTTTATGGTGCCACATTACTGTGGAAATGATGTTAATAAGGTTTAATTTGGACCACTGCATAATTGTGATATCAATTTTTATATATTGACATAAGTTTTATGCAAAAAAAAAAAAAGTGAAATAAAATAACTTCTTAGATACAGTCAGATGTACATTTTATAAGTCCAAAATCTTGTTAGTCAAATTCAACTTTTATTCTTTCTGAAAATGCTTTATATTCATTCCCATCCTTATCATTACTTCCCATATACAATCTTCAAATCATTATTTCCATAATAGTGTGTTTTATTTTAATCAAAGTTTGTTTTGACAATTCCAATATTCCCTTACTATCATCATAAATTTTTAAACAAAAAAAAATTCTTTCATTCGCTTCATCTTTATGTATCTCTCACCTTTTATATCATTTGTTCTGTTACTTTTTGCAATATAGAAAACAACGACACTTTCCAATTTATTAGAAATGAACTTGGTTTTTTAGATATGATTTAATTACTAATTTTTTAAAATAAAAAAACAAGAACAGTGAACACAAGCTTTTAGTTTTGGAAACTTTTTCAGCTGACATAGCATCTTGATAGATACAATTTAAAGAATATCTGATTCTTATTTATTTAATCAGATCTCCATTATCTTTATTGAAATACGCCTGGGTCTCATTTTACGTGATAGATAGGTTCCTCAGAAAACACGCGCAAACGAAATTGCAAAAAGATGTAACTTCATTGAAAAAGGGGGGATGTGGTCTGTGATTTTTCAAAATTCGCATAAAAGCAAAGCACCAACGTAAAATTACTTTAAAATTCGCGCAAAAAAAAAAAAATAAGGAAATAAAATATGACTAATAAAAATTTTAAATTTGAAAAAAATTGATACAAGACAAACTTTTTTTAACTATAATATTTAATTTTATTCAAACTAATTTATTTTTATGCATAATTTACAGTACAATAATTTACATTTTTCTATACACATTTTAATTATTATTGCTATTTGCCAAAAAAGCACGTTCGTTTACAAACTGAGGAAATACAACTAGCGCCAACTTCACATTCATGTTGCGTCAATGGTTTTCTGGTGACAACGTAATTAGTAATTAATCTTTGAGTCGATGATTTTATTAATTGTTTATGAAACTAACAATTAAAAATTAAATTCTTATTTTTGTCTTTAATTTTTTAATTTTCAATTTCGTTTAAAAATCAAATTTCACAAAACATTAATTTCAAGTCACCAAGTAATTTTTAAATTGTTAATTACAATTAAAAATCAGATTTTAATTTTTAATTGTCAAATTTAATTGTGCCCACTGATTACATTCTTTTTTAAAAAGCAAAAACAGAATGTGATTTAAAATGCAAAATTAACACGCACAATGTTTGAACAAATTTACCATTATAATCTTGTAAAATTTAATGTGTGTATACATAAAATGTGGAAATCATGATTTTAATTTCATTATTGCATAAAATCTTACTATTATAAAGCACTGAAAATATTGAAATTACTAAGATGAAAGTCAAATTCCAATAATGTGCTATTACTTTCAATATAACGTAAGTGCGCGAAATTTATTATTTAAAGTAATAGCGCATTATCAGAGTTCAACTTCCGGTGAAACAGGAATCGTGTAACTTCAAAATCGTGTTAAATAAGTCTGCATAAAAAGAAACCCAGGTGTATGAAAGATGATTTATACATTTATTAAATATTTGTGTGAAGGTTTTGTTTTTGATGGTATTTCACTGTAAGTATATATTGACTAAATAATTAAATAAATCCATCTTCATTTTATCATTATAACAATGCTTGTTGTATTTAACTTGATCAGTCAGACAGTTTTGACTGACCTGCAGTTTACTTCAAAGCTAAAATATATAAAAATACATAAAATAATTTATTAGATAAATAATAAAAGCAAACATATCCCATTATAAATTGAATCCTGTTTATATCCTATTATATATATACAATATAACCAGTTGGGTTACATGGCACACAGCAACATCATTGTGTATATGCACATATATATAAAGTAAAGAAAAAGAAATAAACACAGACATAAATTTCTGTAGATATTTTTCTACATTCTCTGGGACTAAAATAAGGAACAAAGGGTTAAATAATTCTGAATTTAAAACAGAAGTTTATTATAAATTAAAACATTTAAAAAGGTTAAAGTAAATATCACCTCAGATGACTCATAAAAGGTGCTGATAAAAATATCAGTTCAGTTAGGCATTAATATTTTTGAGAAATGGTTAACAGAAGAGCTAGCTGCAGAGCCAGCTGCAAAGTTGATTATAATATTTTGTCACAGCTTGTTGAAGTTTTCAGCAGTTGGTTTTAGCTGTCCAGAATAGCAGTTGTTTCTGTGGAATGACTATGGAATAATGTAAGAAGGGCAATGGCAGAAGCAGTGGTCTTCTAGTTTCACTATGCTGGAGTTGATTCACATGAAGTCCAAATCAATTTCTAATGAGTCTAGCCTGCTTAAATGTGTTCTAGAAGGTGACTTGCCTGAAGTATGCCAATCCTTGACAGAAGGGAACCGATCAAGGCCAACAAATTACCTCAATTATACCTCTATCGATTATGATACTCCTGGGTGGTCCCCATCAAGAGAAACCATCATTTGATGAAGTAGTTATATGTATGCAGCTGTGCCTATATGCAGAGAAGCACTGATAAACATATACAAAAGTGAGTTGTTTTTAAATATTTCTTTTAAAAAACATTTTAAGAATTTCTATATTTAATTTAGAAACATGTATAATTAAAAGCAACCTCTGATGGTGATATATAATATAGAACAGTATTATTTTACATAATTTAAATGCTATAGTTTTTTAAAAAAAGAATAACACAAATAAATAACTCTGTTTGGATTAGAAAATCTAAGAGTCAGAATTAACATTTAAAAGACATATTAAAATCTTTTAGTGAAATTTATGTTTTTTTTTTTTTAAGAGAATAAGTGAAATTTATATTACATTTAACAAGGAGTTGATTTTGTAAATAATAATTTAAATAATTTATAAAAGAGTGCAAATAAATAATTTTGTTTTTATTATAGTTAAGAGTCAAGAATAATTCATTGACTGTCGGGTTTTAAAGGCAAAAGAAATATTTTTGAATTTAAAGATGTTTACAAATTTTAATCAACCATAACCTGTCAAGGGACAGACTATGTTATAGGATAGTATTTTTTGGTTTTTTTTAAAAGAAACTGTAAACTATTATGATAGAATTTGATAATTCATTCATATCATCTTTATTTTTATTGATATACACATACATATGTGAATTTTATGTATTTTCAAAATAGAATTAGTTATTATAAAATTAATGTCATTTATTAAATTCAGGTATGACAAATTAATTTTATTTATATAATTAATCAATTATTGTACCACACATACATGCGCAATTTTATATACATGTTTTAGTAAACCTAGCATGGGTATTTATATTATTAAAAATATAATTTAAAAGTTTAATCATGTATTATTATAGGGCAATTCAAATATGTCTATTTCTAAATTGTACTGCACTCTGTGTGAATATAGATGTGAAATATAACACTTATGTAAATTTTAATCATTTTTTGTCATTATTGAATGTCAATTGAAGTATTTTCATGTAATAGTAAAACACACTATTGTGTGCATATATATGTATGTTATATGTAAACAACCATATAATAATTTGAATTTTGAAAAGTAACTATTGTAAATCACAATGTGATATTTTTTTTATTATATGTTAATCAAAATCAGAAGGTTTAATTGATATGTGCATAGTCTTATTCTAGAGACCTTAATATAATTTATTTCTTTTTATTGTTAATAAACTTATATTCAATTGTTAAAAATTATATTCCATCATTATCTTGGTCACCATAACAGTTATAGAGCTTAGGTTCTCTGAGCTAGATTCAAATATAATGGTTGATATATAAATGGGGAGGTATTTAGTGCTTAAGGGGCATATAGTGATGGATCAATCAGCATCATTCTGGTTGGTACATGAGATTATATTTTTTAAAGCTCCTGCACTACATTTTTTTTAATTTAGTCTATTAGAATTTAAATTTTATAGTTGGACAGTACATTAATGGTACTAAGTGGCCAGAGCATTATCATGATCAGCATCTTTTAATATCCCAGCATTATTGTTTTTCTAGTTATATATTCTATGGATGAGCATTTAGTTGGTGCATCCAAATTAATGTTTAAATAAATGCCCCAAGCTGGCAATGGCTCAATAGTTAGCTTCATCTATAGTAGACCCATTTCAAATCCAGTCACCAGATTGACTGTTGATTTATGATTTTTATTGTTCAAATCCAGTCACCAGATGGGCTATTGATTTTATTTTGATAGATCATTAATGATGATGAATATTTATTAGTTTTGAGTAGTACTTATACTTTTATTTATTGATAATCCTGATGGATTTATAATTAATCACAGTTACTCTAAGGAGTTAGCTGCTTGATTTCAAAGAGATATGAAGATCTCTGGTCTTATGCTTTCTCTAATATCTTACTTATATTTTTGGATGTTAAACATTACTTTAATAATTAATTTGATATTTCATTTTAAAAGATTTATTTTTAACTTGGGGTTGATGATGATTTTTCCATCACTCCAGGTTCACTAATTTTACAATCATCCCAGGGATACTCATCTCAGGGATACTCATCTCAATATAATGTATATTGCACCTGCCCATATTAGAGCTGTATATATATATATATATATATATATATATATATATATATATATATATATATATATATATATATATATATATATATATATATATATATATAAAGTTTATTGATCTTATTTAATTTTATTTGACTTGATTTATGAATATTGTAAGTATTGAATTATAATTGTTAACCAAATAATCATGGCAACCCTAATATTTTAAAATAATATCATTATTTATTATTAATATAAGCATCAAATTATAAATTGGTTATGGTCAATTTTAGGAAAAATATAAATAAGTAAATAATAAATAAATACTTAGAAAATAATTAAGTGAATCATAAAATATATGACTTGAATAAAATCATTATTATTAATTATAATGTGTCCATTTTGTTATTGCACCCACCATAACAACTTATTTATTACAAAATCAAATATTTCATATATGTTTGCATATTGGAATATATTATTAAAGATATATGGTAAAAATATATATTCATTAAAAGGTATAGAAAATGAAAAATATTGAAATTGTAAAATAGGATTTTTATTGTATCAAATGTTTTCTAAAAGTCTTCATTTTTATTTGCTGTAAAAAGCAAGCAATTTTCTTGCACCAAAGAGTGACCATTGATTATAATTAGAGTTACCCAAGAAACATTGGTGGCAGCAAAATATATTATAAATAGAACTGAAATGCTTTAACTCTAGTTCTTATAATTTTTGTCATTGCTTAGAACAGATGCTTTTACATTCGTCTTTAAAAAAATTATCAATTTTATTTTAAAAGTTATTAACTTCTAAAACAATGGAAGAATAAAAATTTAAACTGTCTGCCCATTCAGTTTGGGATAATAATTCATTGATAGAATTCCAAGGGAAATGGCAAAATGCATTATAAAAGGAAAAAGTCATCAAAATTTGTTGTATTGCATGCAAGTCAGCTATAAAATATTCCATTGCTAAAATCTGGGATTTCATCTATATATTTGTGATGAATACAAACCTCATGATGTATATACGCATATCATATTTTTGATCCATGAATTTTACAAGATAGATTAATTTAATTTCTATGTGATATTAAGCAATTGAAATTTTATCTTATTGACTTGGGAAAATGCTAGCATTTAATACTCATTTGGATTGTAACTGAATTTTGTTAATGAAAGAATTTGCTTCATATATCATTACCAATATAAAAAAGGAAAGCCAGTGATGTGCAGTTTTCATTGATCCAGTAACTTTTATTTTAAAAGGTTGGATATATCTATAATTGAAAGAAAAATATTGGAATTTTAAAAAAAAGGTAACTGAATTCAAATTCTCAATTATTATTATTCATGCTTGTCTCTTCTCTGCCTCAAAAAGGATCATTTCTTTGCATTTGGTATCATAAACAATGAACTAGGAACTGTAATGGAACATAATGAATAAAAAGGAAAAATAAAACTTTCAATGTAGGTTATTTTGTTATATCAAAAGAAAATTTATGTTTGTGTATCTTTATTTTAAAATATAAAATTTATTTATGAATAAACAATGTGTATATTTAGGGATTAATGATAAGCTATCTATACAATAAGAGGTTGGAGAGATTTTTTTTTTTTGTTTAAACTCTTATCCTATAATATAAATTAATTCATGTCTCAATATTTTCAAATAATCTTTTTTTAATTTAAAATTTAACTTAAAGAGATTCATATAGAAGAGTTTAAATATAATCAATTTTATATTAGTTCAATTATTTATAACTCATATCAATAGATGAATAATGTTAATTGTATTTAATCCTATTTTGAATATATATTTTATTTAAAGACTAGGGAAGATATTTTGAAATTTCTCCAACAGTTTATATTGTCCATTGTCCTACTTTTTTTTTTGCAATCCATATATATTTATTATTCATTGTTTATTTTTATAGAGTAATAGAATATCAAATTAATTATATATATTAAAAAGAAATAGTATTTGTACTTTTCGACTGGCTATGATTTTAGTCAATTGCTTACATAGTTTTTTATTATTATTATCATTATTGATTTTTTATTATAAATCAATAAATTTAAAGTTAATTGAAGCCTAATAGACTTATCTAATTGTTTTATAAATATGCAAACCAATTTATAGCAATAAATTTATAGCAGATAAAATGACTTGTCTATATAAAGAAAACTTCATTTTTTATTGAACATTGAAAATCATAATCTAAAAATTAAACCAATATCATTAAGTGAAGTATGGTTATATATATGTATATTTTATTATATGATTATTGTTGAGCCTAATTAGATACAAATTTTATATTGTCATTACATTGAAATAGTTATGTGAGTTAATGTCAGTTATATAAATAATTTCATTAGGTCATGATTAATTAAGAGCTTGTTTATCTTGTTCAGTTATAAAGCTCTTGATAGATTTTATTCTGTCATTAGTCAGAATGATCTACCTTAATTGTCTTTAAATTTCTTTGAGGTGGATTGTAGAGTTTATTAACTATTAAATCTGAATGTAGTTTGTCATAAAATCCATTTTAATAATTGATTTACAGGAAATTTTAAATAGATGGATAGAATTAGTTGTTTATAGTTCAACAAATATCCAATAGAAACCTACTGTATATTTGATATAATGATCATATTAAAAATGCAAAATTATCTAATTTGTTTACTAATAATGTGTTCTTGTAGAGTATTTCATTTTAATATATAATTTAAATAATAATTGTATTTTGATATAAAGTAGCATCTAGATAGGTTACTATTATTTAACATTTTATTAAACTTAATATAAAACTGATTAATAGTTTTGTTTTATTTAAACATTATTTAAACATTAGAAATGTAAGTTTACAAAACATTCTCAAAATGTTGTTACGACCATTTAGGAACCTGTTTATTTAGATAGGGAATATCTTAATGTAATATGTATTATTTGATTAATAAAGTATATCAGAACTTAGTTATTTATTGATTTGAATTTGCTTTCATGCAATTATAAATTAAATAGATATCTTAGGCATATATCATTATTTATGACAATGATATATGATTTCATTGCTTATTGGAGTTTATTTTGGGGTAATGAATAGATTTGATGATATCTGAGGTGATGATCATGTTTGTTTTGTTTTAAATGCTATTTGAACAAATTAGGTTTAAATAAAGATTGTCATTAGTGTAGTAGACAATCTAAATAATTATGCATTTGAAATATTGTTATTGCATAGTGTAACTAACAACTGAGTTATATAATTTGTACAGGTTATAAGAGTTACTATTTATTGGTAAATGATTTGCTTTGTTATAAATAATATTTAAACCATAAAGGCATTTCTTCATTATCTTTTATTTAATTTTGTGACAGTAATAAATGATTGTGTAAAAACCTATAGAGAATTTTATTTTGTTTCATAACAAATGTTGACCAAACTAATGTAGAAGGATAATGGGGCAGATCAATTATTATCTCATTACAAAATGACTACTGAACTGAGGGATGATAATGATCATGTACAGGTGGCTATCATTACTATATATAATATATATTAATATGAAGATTTTCATGGGTTGCACATATAAAAGACATATTTTGCAGGTTCATCCATGTTAAAAAAAAATTTAATTTACCGACAGTCCAACTTGATCACACAAGTCATCTACTGGGTGATAAATGGTAGAAAAATGGTTGTAGAGATGCTACAATCACTGATTTGAAAAAAAAAACCATTAAAGTCCCACCAATAGCAAAAATGTTTAACTAAAATATTTTTTAAATATATGATGATATTATAATAATATTTCAAAACAGCTATAATATCCAAGCTGTAATTAATATCTTAGAAAATTTTCAGACTGAAACTGGCTCAGTTATTCAACCAATAAAGTCTGCAGTCTGGCAGTTAGCTACTGGTAAAAAAAAATGCCATCTAACTTTATGGCTCTTCTGTCTGCTTTCTTGGGCATACCATTATATATGTCAAGACAAAGATTAACTCTTATTTAAATAAATTAATTATTACAAAAATTGAAGATAAAATAAGTAAATTTTCCTCACGTAAATTATATGAAATTACAAGAGCTTCATTTTTTTAATTCCATTGATTCAGGGATTTTGGCATACTATGTACCTTGGATATCCCTACATAACAAAACAATACTCAGAATAAACCAGATTGCAAAGAAATATGTCTGGGGTAGAGCTTCAAGATGGATTCCAATAACCTTGCAAATGTCAATAGAAAATGGAGGTCTTTGCCTGATTGATCCAGAGCTATATGTATCTTACACCAAGGCAAGTCCATTTATTAACTTATTTAAAAGTCAATTTCTTGGGCCTTTTGTTGAACATGCTAGCTCCTTTAATGAAATTGGATGTGAGGGAAGATCTTTTATAACTGACCTGTTCATTGCTTGTAGGGATCTCCAGGATGATAGGATGATCTGAATGTGCCCAGTTTGGAAGGTATTAAATATAAAGACTTAATGAATCATTTTAAAAGTCATGACAATGCATGGTTGGATATATTAAAAAAAATGTGTTGAAAAAATTCCACTCTATATATGCACCCCAATCCAACTTGAAATTTGTTTTCAAACTGATGTATGGCTTGTTTCCAACAGCTAAGGTTCCAAATGAAAGGCTACATATGAACTTGGATCCAATCTGTTTACTATGCAAATCTGGTGATGAAACTTTCCAGCATCTATTTGAAGAATGTTCGGCATTTGGACAAATAAGAGCTATAGTGTTCCACAGACCAATCATTAACTTAAAACTTCTATTTAGTCAATACTTTGAGAAATTTAACCCTCATAATGCAATGGTAACTGTGCATACCCTTAAGACTATATGGTATATAAGATGTACCATGATATTCAATAACAAGAAATTCAATTGCCTCAGAAAACTCTATAGTGATTGGGAAACTTATTTCAATCAATGTCAGAGATACTTGCCAAGGAAGATGATGACTTGAACCTGGGGTGTCTCTAGAATAACTCTATGTGAGATTATCAGATAAACATTTGTTTTGAATAAAAGTTGGAATTCTACTGGGTGGCTTATTTCTTAGGCTAATCAAACATTTTGTTACACACTTCACCCTTTTGAGTTGCATTTGCTTGATGCCTTAAGAGTCTCCTTCCATTACATTGTTACAGGTCAACCTCCTTGAGTTGCAGTTTAATGTTTAATGGCCTGGAGCCTTTTTGTCTTAATAGTGAAATATTTCAAATTCTTTGTGTTTTGGTTATCATTTGTTTAACTACTTGTATAAATTGTAAATATCTATGTTATTAATAAAGTTTTTATTATAAATTTAAAAAATAAAATAAAATAAAATCAATAAGTTTTTAGCATTTTATAAAATAATTGTTTATGTATATATATATTAATTAATATTATTAAAATTATAGAAAATGTAGCCAACATAAAAAATTTATAATCTTTTATTATTCATTTATTAATTTTTTATTATTAATCTAAATATTAATGCATAAACTTTAAAGTTTAATATTTATTATTAAACTTATTATTGACTAATTTCATAAATTATTTTTATTATAAAATGTTTTTTTACAATTGTTTTTCAAATTCCTGTCTAATTAATATATTAACACCAACCTTTTTCTTATCCAGCTTTTCAATTTCCACAAATTTGAATTTTAAATAGTTTCTTTTATGTTGCTTAGTAACTCCTTCATTTTATTATTTTTATAACTTATTTTATATCTTTTATAATTGTATTGTTTGAAATTATCTCATTCCTATTTATATTACGATAGTTTTTAAATCAAAATCTTTTATTTAATGTATGTTTAATATTATTTATAAGGATAGCTTTTTTAATTTTTATTTTCTTTAGTTATTTGCATATTGAATCATTTTAATACTTTCCCTCTCAAATACATATCCTGCTTCTATTGAATGCAAGTAAACTGGTGGCTTTTTTATCATATTTCTATTGTCTTACATTTTTTTCACACTTCATTTGTACCATTATTTGCATTTTTATTATTTTTTTATGTATTTGTTTTCTAAAATGTTATGTTTTTTATTTATTATTTTAAAGTTTATTATACTGTTAAATTTTTAACTACATTATTTTCATTGTTATTGGAAATAAATGTATTTTTATTAACTTTAGATTATTTATAAATTTAATTGACTAGTCATTACTTAAAAAGTTTTTCCTTTATTAACATTATTTGTCTATTATAAGCATTCTTATTTGAGCAATAATTTATAAGCATGTGAACTGAGAACTTATAATATTGATTTTATTTTATTTTTTTATCTGTATTATTGTGTCAGTCAGTAATATTATTCATATTGATTTTTTTTCCATTAATGTTTGTATATTCCATCTACTATTTATGTATGATTTAATTAACATTATATCTAAATATGTGAGCTTTTTTTTCCACAATAAATTTCATATGTTATCTAACTTATTAATATATTCAATAGAAAATCTATTTGTCTCTGAGTGTTATTAACTATTAATAGAGTCATCCACATATCTTTTTATGAAAATAGGAGCATTTTTATTTCTTATCATTGTATCTTCTAAATCTTCCATGTATTTGCTTTTCATGATTTCACTTAGTGCCACTTGTATTAATGAACCTTTTTATTTCTAATATTCTTTATTGGGTTCGAATGTAATTTCTTTGCAACAAATTTCAATAATTTACTTTTTATTCTTATAATGTTTTATATTTATTAATTGCTAAATAAATGGCTTTTTTAACATTAATATTTGTATATATTGAAATAACACGAGTATTTTTATTATTGCTAATTTATAATTATTATATCCATTGATTACATCTTTAATTTTATTTATTGATACTTTATTATTTTTAATACATTTTGTCAAAATAAGAATTAGTATCATTAATAATTAGTCTTAATGGTAACTTTTAAAAAAAAAAAAAAATTGATACTTCATAAATTTTAGTTCTTAGACAATCATTAACTTCTACCTACTCAAATGTATTTCAATTATTTAAGCCTTTGTTATATTTTTTATTAATGCATTTTTTATATATTGTCATCTTTTTTTAATTTTCTCAAATATGTTATCTTCCAATATTTTATTTTTTTCAATATATTTTTTTAAAGCTATCATAAACAATTTATTTCCTTTATCTGACTTTCTGAATATTATCTTTTTTTGATATTTATTTTTGTCATTTCTTATATTTTGATAATATTATATGAATAATCCTTATTATTACATGTACCTATTCTTTTATCTTTATCTTTTTATTATACTTTTTTATTTTATATAATATATTAATATTTTCATTTTTAAATCTTCCAGCCATATATCTTTTCTACCAATAATCTTATTAATATCTTTGTTTTGGTCATAATAAATTTTATATTTCTTCTCCACATACTTTTGTGCATTTTTTCCACTAAAGCTTTTAATTCTATTTCATTTCTCTTATAATAACAAACATAAGTAACATACTTAATGCCTTTATTTAATATATCTTCTTCTTCCTTTGTTAATTCTATGTTTGATTGCAAATTTTATCTTTATAATTATTTATTATTATTTTACATTTTTTCATTTTTTTTTTCTTTTAAATACCTCATCTTTTTATTTGCATTTAAATATGTTTAATTTCTGAATATTTATTTTCATTTTACATAATTATCTAAAAAAAAATTCTTACATGATTATTTTGTTAGTTCAATTTCTATACTCTTAATGTCTTTATACAACTTTTGTTTTACAATATAACTTTTATTAATAATCTTCTCAAAAAATATTTATATATTTTTTGTATTTTATAATTTTTTTATGATTATTAAATCTTATACATGAAAGTGTTACATTTAATTTGGCACATTTTTTCAAAAATTTAATATTGTTATTAATATTATTTAATTTGATAATCAGTTTCCATTTTAATATATTCACTATTTTTTCATTTTACTACTTTGATATAATCCATTAACTCCTTGATGTTCTTTTTATTTTCCATTTGTATATTCATATATCTAAATATTCTTCCTCATTTAGTCTTGCTTTTTTAATCTTCAATGTGTTTTATATGTGGACTACTTAATATCATGTAGTTGAAATGTTAAATATTATTAGAAAAAATGAAACTTTTCAAATACATTCATTTATTAATAATAATAATACACAAGTTAGGAAAGAACACAATATTTTGTATGATATTATTTTCTCTTTTTCAGATGGTACTATATTTTCTATCTTTCAATACTATGAAGAATGACTTTTTTAAGTGTATTTCTGCTTAAATAGGAATTTAATTTCATTGTTACATAAACCTTGCAGATTTATATATTTGTATGTTTATGCCCTATTCTCTGTTTTTAGACTATTTACTTTTTTAGTTTTTATAAGAATAGAAAACTTGACAAGTGAGTAGTCAGGGCAAATTTAGAGGGTAAAACAGTGATATAAACACATATGGAAAGTCCGTTTATCATTCTTTTGATTACATAATATTAGAAATGCTAGTCTCACAACTGCATAAATATTCTTTAGATAAAGTATTTTTTATCTAAGATGTATAGAGCTTCACAAAAATAGTTATTACAAATTTTATATATAATGAAAAATGATACCATTGCATTTTTTATTTACATGAATACCATATTGCTAATCATAATATACTGTTGATTAAGTATTTTACATGTCTTTGGATAGAAAACTTAAACTTACTTACATAGTACATTATGGTATAGATATAAAGAAAGGATTTTCTTTATGCTGTATTTTTATGATGTCATAAATATATGTATATAAATGTGTATATATGCCTCTAAGGGAGAATGAGCTTAAATAGCCCTTTGCAGTGCAAAGGGTTCTCTGGAATAGTTAGAAGTAGTTTTAGCATCTTTCCAGTATTGATTTCCAAAGTTAGATACTCTTGTGCTATTAACCTGAATAAAATTGTATGTACGATCAGCATACATCATCTATCTCAAAAAATGTGTTCACATTCTACTAAGATTAAATATTCAGATCTTGGAAATGGCAGGCAAATAATGCAAGTATTATATATAAATGATTTTACATTCAACATCTTAATTATGTAAAGAACTTATTAAAGTTTATGATGTAGCTCTAATATTAAGAAGCTATAAATAATTGTATAAAAAGTAGTAAGAAATTGGAAAGCTACATCTAATTGTGTCAACGTGGCAAAGAAATTGATAAACATTTTTTAAAATTAGAATTTAGTAAGCATATCATCTAATTTAAAATATATATATATATATTATTTTTGCTAAAAAAAATGTTTTGATTATTTATTTTTAGGTGGGGCCTATTATATGATTTCTCGAAGTCTTGGTCCTGAATTTGGTGGGGCCATTGGCATGGTATTCTCTTTAGCAAATGCAGTAGCAGTTGCGATGTATGTTGTGGGTTTTTCAGAAACAGTTCGAGATATCTGTAAGGTACTTTTTATATATAAATAAGTCCTCAAACAATCATAGAACTATATTTTTATATTGCTATAGTTGTTCCTGCAATATGCTGTTATTTAGCATATTGAATATTGGTGCTGTATGAAATACTATGTTGCTTTTATTATGTATTTTTATGCTCATTATATAGTTGTTAAGTGGTATTATACAGCTATTACAGTGATTAAGTTCGATTTATTTTTAATACTGCAAATAAAGCTATATATATATATATGTAATTATATAACTGAATATTTGTAAATACAGTAACTAAATAATTAAAAAAATTTATCCACTTAGGAGCGCTTTTGATTATCCCAGTAATCTGTGTCAACTAAAGCTTTGAAGTGCTAACTTTCCCACAATTATCCCAGTAATCTGTGTCAACTAAAGCTTTGAAATGCTAACTTTCCCACAATTGGAAATTGTGGGAAAGTTAGCATTTCAAAGCTTTAGTTGACACAGATTACTGGGATAATCGAAAGCGCTCCTAAGTGGATAAATTTTTTTAATTATTTAGTTACTGTATTTACAAATATTCAGTTATATAATTAAGTATATTGCTTTAAAAATACAGACATTGAATCATAATATTATGACATATATATATATATATTGTACCAATATTGAATATTGGCACATGATAATTTATCTAAAAAAAAAAATTATTAAAATAACCTTTCGTAAAAGAAAACATATTTAAAAGTTTAATAGTTTTCTATCATTAGTTTTTGAAATAAAAGTTAGAAAATAATTGATTAAAAGGGGGAAGGGGGAGTTTTGGTTAGAAAAGTTAAACTAAAAGTTTTATAAAAGGAAGTAGAGTTTATTATTATTAGTCGAAATATAATTTAAAGTTTAAAAAATACAAATCTCTTTTCATTCGAATTAAAGAAAAAGTAATCTTAAAACTAGTTATATATGTGCGTATATATGTGTGATTGTAAATAAATAAAAATGTATGCGTAATAAATATTAAAATGAAATAAAAGAAGATTATCATTAAAAACACAGCGATGGCTATTAATTAAAATATAAAACAACAGGATTAAAAAGCTTGTCTCCAAAGGATTAGCTACTAATTAAAATTATATAAAACAACATGTTTGCATGGCTATTACTAACTAAACGATCTTCCAAAACACGTTGTCAAAGGATTATCACAGGAATTTCGACAACAGATATTGCCAGAGGATATTACAAGGACAACATGTTGCAGGTATAAATAGACCTTTTTTTTATTGGACAATCAATTGAGTCAGTTAAGTCCAGAGAGGACAATCATTCAGTCGAGTAATTGTTTCAGTTCAGATAACAGTGCAGTTTATTAGGTATCCAGAAACAGAAATGCAGTGTTAAAAACCCAATGGAAACACACGCCTCTCCACAGCCTGAAGTCTGATGAAAACAGCAAGATCTGCCCGTGAAATAATGTCAGCGTAACAACTTGGAAATCTCCATCAGTATCTAATTGTCTCCAATAATAATAATCGTGAATAATAAGGAAACTCATCAAGGAAACGTCCCAGCCGGCTGGAAATATTCTCACCTAAAGCAGTAACCAAAGAAAACGAAGTTCTACGTCCCCATTCAAAATCCTAGGTAATAATATTTCATATTCTTATTTTTATAATAGCCATTGCATCGCATTAATTTGTAAAGCCTCCAGAGACAAGTAATTTGAACTCTATAAGCATGCATAAAATGAACTATTGATGTGCGCATTTGTGAATGCTATATGATTTTATGTCAAACATTATTTATGCTTTCTCATAAAATATATTATAGTGTGTTAATTTAAAATGTTTGTGTTATTTTAGATTTATAAAATGTTTAAAATTAGTAAATGTTAGTTAATAAATTGTCTTTAAAATTAAACTTTATTTGTCGGTCAATTCTTTTTATCAATTCTTTTTACCAATCTCTCTTACAATTCTTTTCACCACTAATTATGTATAATCTGTTAGTGATTACCAACAACTGAGCTAGTCATGGATACTTAGGCGTTGAGTTAGTGGCCATTGTTCAAAGTGCATTGTTTATTCTTCTGAATAGATAGCTGGCACCCATGTTTACACAAAACAAAAAAGTGCTTTGAACTCTGGTGTTGAACTCAACAGTCGAGAAGAAGTTATGTCCTGGAAATGTAATGCTAGTTATATATTTTATAGCTATTGTTTGGGCATACATACTCTCCGAGTATGTTCTTCTCTGCCTAAGAGACAGGTGTTTTGATCTACACATATTCGACCCGGTACAAATGGCTATACCCAACTTGGGGCTGGACCTAAGAAACAATAGTAACTAAATACTTTGTTTCTTGTTTAAAAATTTTTTTATACAAAAGCTAAATTACGTATGTTAAAGTTGTTTAATTTTAAAAAAAAGAATTGACTGAAAACTTTTTTTTCTTTAAATGAAAAGAGATTTATGCTATTTACGTTATTTAAAATAAATCATTATGTTAAATCAGAGACAATTGGGTATTATGGGAGGAGCTGAGACATTAGAATGGGTAAAGAAAAGGACAAAGGGGGTGGAGTTCGCATGTGTTGCCATCTTAGTAAAAAAAATAAATAAATAAGTCTTATATTAAATTTAGTTTAACGTAAGCGCTAGTTTGAAAAAAATAAAATATATGGTTTCAAAATGGGAAAAGATATAGAGCTGGAGGAAGTAATAAAAAGAGTAGAGGCATTAGAAAGGGAACATGAGAATATGAAAACATGGGTGCACATACATAAAATGGAGGCAGTAAATCAGCTGCTAAAAATAAAAGCATTCTCAGGGAACAGAGGGGAGAATCCAAATGACCACTTAGAGAGCTTGGAATGTTATTGCATCTTGAATAGTTTAAGTGATGGAGCAAGAATTGCCTTAGCTTGCAGTCACATAGAGGGAGAAGCTCAGCTCTGGTGGAATTCATTACGTGTAAAACCGGCAACATTCGGTGAATACAAGTGTATGTTGTTGGCAAACTATTGGGGGGAGGAGCTACAGGAAAAGGTTCAGTTTCAAGTAGAGCAGGACAGGTGGCAGACGGGTGAGTTATTTATTACATTTTTTCGTAGACAAGTAGCAAAATTGAGATCAATCTCAGCATACAAATTATTGGAGCAGCATATTATGCATATAGTTAGGTGTGGTTTACCTGGGAATGTTCAACAAATAATGATTGGCAAGCAAGTGGTAGAGCAGATGGCTGAAATACTAATGGCATTGGACAACAATAGGGGGATGGTGGATGGTCAGGATGAGGATGAAAATGCAGAAGTTGATTGTATGCAAGTAGCGAATCTGGTATGTAGTGGAGAAGAGAGCATGCCCATAATGGCACCTCAGAGCTGTCCAAAGATAGAGATAAAGGTAGGGGGATTGCAACTAGTGCATTGTTCGATTTGGGGAGCCAGGTATCGGTAATGTCACATGAAATGTTTAATAAAATAAGTGACATTGACCCAGAAATTAAAATATTGCCATTAAAAACAGTATATGTTTTGTTGGCTAATGGTAAGAAGGCGAAGTTGGCATCCAAACAGGCATGGGTGAAATTACACATGGCAGAGGGAGAATATATGCACGTGCTGTTGATTTTGGAGGGTCTGATTCACGAGGTCATATTAGGCTCAGATTTTATGTACAAAACAGGCTGTGTATTGGATTATAAATGAAGTCGGGCAGAAATAAACAATGTAATAATTCCGTTTACAAAACACCAAAAGGATGAGGTAAATAAACAGAGTGATGCACAAAGTGCAGTAATGGAAATAGAGATAGGGGAAAAGGTGGATGAGTCAAGATGCATAAATGATAATCAAAGAAACCAACTGAAGAAACTATTCAATAGATATGAAAGCGTATTTTCCGAGGTTCCTGGGGTAATCCAAGGGTATGAACACAGGATAAGGCTTATGAAAGACCAACCATATCAAGCCCGTGCATATCCTATACCTCATCAATATAGATGTGAAGTAGAGGAACAGATAGACAAAATGCTTAAATGGGGAATTATATCTAAATGTTCATCTCCTTTCAATAACCCCATCGTAACTGTAAAAAAAGGATGGATCAATTCGGTTGTGTTTGGACACATGGTAGTTAAATAAGATAACAATAGCTGATACTAATGCTCCGCTGCCTATGAGCGAATTGTTATTGAAATTTCAAAATAAGAAAATATTTTCGACGTTCGACTTAACTGCCAGCTACTGGCAAATCAAACTTCATCCAAAGGATTGGAAATATATGGCATTTAAATATAACGGACATGCATATAATTTTAACCAGATTCCCTTCGGGCTAAAAAATAGTGGGGTGGGGCTTATACAATGTCTGGATCAGGTATTGTCAGATGATATTAAGAATTTAGTTATAATGTATGTGGACGACATCATGGTGGTGTCAGAAAGTATAGATGAACACTTTGCGCATTTAGAAATGTTGCTGGGGGAGTGTGAGAGAAAGGGGATTCGAATTAATTTAAATAAGAGTAAGATAATGACTGGCGAGGTCAAATTTTTAGGTCATATAATTACAGAAAGAGGAATATTACCTAATCCTGAAAAAATCCGAGCAATACAGGAATTTCCCACACCCCGGAATAAAAAACATATTAAATCTTTTCTCGGACTATGTAATTTCTATAATCGATTTTATAGAAATTTTTCACTTGACATGGAGCCATTACTGCAGTTATTAAGAAAAGGGAAATCGTGGGTGTGGAATGAACAGCATGAGCGTAGTTTTCAGAGCGTGAAGGCAGGATTTTTAAATAAAGTTATGCTGTCATATCCCGATTTTGACAAACCATTCTTTGTACAAATGGACAGCAGTGGGTTTGGATTGGGGGCTATGCTATTTCAGATACAGGAAAAGGGACAGCACAGAGTTCTTTGTTTCATTAGCCATTTACTAAAGGGACCGGAAGTGAACTACACTGTAACTGAGAAGGAAGCCCTGGCTATTGTGTGGGCATTCAAGAAATTCAGGCAGTATTTAGTAGGCTCTGAAGTGGTAGTAATCACTGACCATAAGAGCCTCGAATTTATTAATCACAGCTTCTTGAATAATAGCAGGCTAATAAGGTGGAGCTTGTTCCTGCAAGAATTTAATTACAAAGTGGCTTACTGTTGTGGCAAGGAGAATATTGTGGCAGACACTTTAAGCCAATATCCGGTAGCTCAAGAACAACACTTGAGTTGCAACAGAACATATATATATAGTTGCCATCAAAATATATAAAGGAAATGGGATAGAAGATGATTTGCATAGATTAAAGGAGCAGCAAGAGGAAGATAATGATTGCAGACAAATAATGGAGTATTTACGCAATCAGCCTGTAACAAAAACGGCCAATAATCCACTGTGGAGGGACCAAAATCACTGTTGTTTAAAGGGAGGACTCTTACAGCATGTATTACAAAAAAACATGCATTATTCTTCCGGTCGCCATGAGAAAGCAAATAATTAAATATGCGCATAACACTTACGGACATTATGGGGCAAATAAAGTGGAAGGATGGCTGAGTCATTGGTTTTACTGGCCGGGAATGAATGCCAATATTGCGGACGTGATTGGTAGATGCACCATATATTCAGCAACCAAGCCTGCTAACACATCAGGAGTGGGGCCGCTGCAACCTATATATGCCCAATGCCCGAACAGCTTACTAGCGATAGACTTCTACGGACCTCTGCCTCCATTCAATAAAATGAAGTATCTCATGGTGACATATGGCATGTTTTCGAAGCTGGTAGCAGCATATCCAGTAGCTCAAGCTAACGCAAGACAAACTATTTGAGTTTTGGAGCAACAATACTTTAAGACTGTAGGAATTCCAGACAAAATTCTGTCGGATCATGGAACGCCCTTTATATCTAGCGAATGGAAGAAATGGATGGACAGGTGTGGGATAAGACATATACTTACGTCGATTCGTAACCCTCAGTCTAATCCATGTGAACGGATTATGAGGGAGTTGGGGCATTTATTTCAGGTTTATATACAGGATGATCATTGCAAATGGGTGAAAGAAACCTCATGAATAGTCAACATGATAAACTGGTCAAGAAATGAGTCTACAGGATTCGAACCTGTTCGGCTACATTTTGGAAGAAATATTCCGTATCCGTTTGAGACTAAATTGCCAGTGGGGATAAATCCAATCAACCAGAGAAGAGATGCTAAGCAAGCACTTAACTGGTTAAGAAAAATGGGCAGGCTATGGCAGAAGAGGCAGGGAAGACCTAAGGCCATATTCAGGAGGGGAGATGAGGTCATGGTGAGAGTTCATCCGGTGAGTCATCCTGAAAAACATATACAAGAAATTCCAGCCAATATACGATGGCCCCTATATCATCAAGCGGCAATATGGTAATAACGTGTTTGTTATAGCACAGGGGTTGGAGGAAAAGGGAACATATAATGCCCGGTCGTTGAGGTTAGTGAAAAGAGAAAAACAGCCACCGGACAGGCGGTAATAATACTAAATGAAATGTTTGGGAATAATAATAATGACAAGGAGGCTTCATTGAATAAAAGATTTTTTTTTCCCACGCACATATTAATTAAGAAGAAATGCTCGTAAATAAACAGTTCAAAAAAAAATCAATAAAATCAAGTTAAATAAGTAGGTCAAATGAATGATTTAAGAGTAACATTTGTAGGATTAAATAAATGAATAAAATAAAAGGTTTAATTAAAGTGATTGAGTTAAATAAATAAATAACATGTCCATAATAAAATAAAAATAGTTCTGAATTAAGACTTAAAGTTGTCAGAGATAAAATGGTCAAAAATAGACGCATTTTACTCTCAAATGGGGATGGTGTAATGTACCAATATTGAATATTGGCACATGATAATTTATCTAAAAAAAATTATTAAAATAATCTTTTGTAAAAGAAAACGTATTTAAAAGTTTAAGAGTTTTATTACAGTTTATTTTTTGAAATAAAAGTTAGAAAATAATTGATTAAAAGGGGGGAGGGGGAGTTTTGGTTAGAAAAGTTAAACTAAAAGTTTTATAAAAGGAAGTAGAGTTTATTATTATTAGTCGAAATATAATTTAAAGTTTAAAAAATACAAATCTCTTTTCATTCGAATTAAAGAAAAAGTAATCTTAAAACTAGTTATATATGTGCGATTGTAAATAAATAAAAATGTATGCATAATAAATATTAAAATGAAATAAAAGAAGATTATCATTAAAAACACAGCGATGGCTATTAATTAAAATATAAAACAACAGGATTAAAAAGCTTGTCTCCAAAGGATTAGCTACTAATTAAAATTATATAAAACAACATGTTTGCATGGCTATTACTAACTAAACGATCTTCCAAAACATGTTGTCAAAGGATTATCAAAGGAATTTCGACAACAGATATTGCCGGAGGATATTACAAGGACAACATGTCGCAGGTATAAATAGACCTTTTTTTTATCGGACAATCTTTTGAGTCAGTTAAGTCAAGAGAGGACAATCATTCAGTCGAGTAATTGTTTCAGTTCAGATAACAGTGCAGTTTATTAGGTATCCAGAAACAGAAATGCAGTGTTAAAAACCCACTGGAAACACACGCCTCTCCACAGCCTGAAGTCTGATGAAAACAGCAAGATCTGCCCGTGAAATAATGTCAGCGTAACAACTTGGAAATCTCCATCAGTATCTAATTGTCTCCAATAATAATAATCGTGAATAATAAGGAAACTCATCAAGGAAACGTCCCAGCCAGCTGGAAATATTCTCACCTAAAGCAGTAACCAAAGAAAACGAAGTTCTACATCCCCATTCAAAATCCTAGGTAATAATATTTCATATTCTTATTTCTATAATAGCCATTGCATCGCATTAATTCGTAAAGCCTCCAGAGACAAGTAATTTGAACTCTATAAGCATGCATAAAATGAACTATTGATGTGCGTGTTTGTGAATGCTATATGATTTTATAAATGTCAAACATTATTTATGCTTTCTCATAAAATATATTATAGTGTGTTAATTTAAAATGTTTGTGTTATTTTAGATTTATAAAATGTTTAAAATTAGTAAATGTTAGTTAATAAATTGTCTTTAAAATTAAACTTTATTTGTCGGTCAATTCTTTTTATCAATTCTTTTTACCAATCTCTCTTACAATTCTTTTCACCACTAATTATGTATAATCTGTTAGTGATTACCAACAACTGAGCTAGTCATGGATACTTAGGCGTTGAGTTAGTGGCCATTGTTCAAAGTGCGTTGTTTATTCTTCTGAATAGATAGCTGGCGCCCGTGTTTACACAAAACAAAAAAGTGCTTTGAACTCTGGTGTTGAATTCAACAGTCGAGAAGAAGTTATGTCCTGGAAATGCAGTGCTAGTTATATATTTTATAGCTATTGTTTGGGCATACATACTCTCCGAGTATGTTCTTCTCTGCTTAAGAGACCGGTGTTTCGATCGACCCATTTCGAACCTGGTACAATATATATAAAACATCAATGTGGGAAACAGTAATTTCCCATAAAATATTAATAGTTAAACATGATTTTGGTTTGGTATATATAAGCAAATAAAGTTAACATAGCTCATTGCAGGCATTAATCATCTTCAATAAAATCTCATATAAAATAAAGAAGGAAAATGCATTATTCATTAATTTTGCCAATTACTGATTATTGAGAGTTTGAGAAATCTTTGTTTTGCCCTCTGGCTAAAAATATCTAGATACCCATTGTCAGCCAATGTTAAATAGTTAGTTGGATTCTTTGTGGGTTTATTGCCAGAAAGAAAAATCTTAAGTCAGATGATAACAAAAAAATTTCCATGCTTTTTACTCAGCCTAGATTCAAACCCAGATTATAGTCGTAACATGAAAATATGCTACCACTAATCTTCTTCACTCATACAGAAGTTCTTATCTTTCATGACATTTTGTTCCAGCCCTTGGTATTGATACTGAAATTTACAAATAGTAATAAAAAAATTGTTTTTAACATATATATATATGTATTCAATATGAAACACACCTATTAGTAAATAAATTAATATTATACATATTTTTACAAATAAAATTAAAGAGAAAACAATTTCAGTAAATATCTCTAAATTAATGAGCCTAACTGCAAGGAACTGTTATATATATATCTTGGTTTAAATAAATATATTGATAGAAAGAAATCACTGAGAAAAAAAAAGTTTTCAATCTTTTTTGAATTTTTTTAAAATGCTGCATTAAAATTGTTAAATAAACGGAATAAAGAATTCAATTATACAGGAACAAAATGCACATTGCTACACACTTGTAATAGTGTTGCTATCTTTCTTTAGTTTATATAACATGATGAGTACTTTTGCTTACATTTTAATCTTTTTAGCAAATTAATATATAAGTGTTATGTATATACATTTAAAACCGATCTTTTTTTTTTTTTACAAAAAAAAAACGGTTTTCAAAATTTTTTTTTTTTTTTTTTACAAAAAAACCGGTTTTCGAATTTCAATTTTTTTTTTTTTTTTTTTAGAAACTGACAAACCCTACTTACAACTGTATATTACTGTCAAGCGTTGTTAGCCGAGATGTTATCGCAACCGCCTTGCAAGCAAGTAGTTGGTTGCAGACGGTTGTGGGTTCGTGTCCCGGTCGATGCTATGACATATGAAAAAAAAAAACTGTATATTACTAGGAAGAAAAATTATTAAATTAGACATTGTTGGACTTTTGTAAAGTTAGAGAATGATCGGATAATTAATTTAAAACTGGAATATATTTTATTACAAAGGCACAAATACTGGAAACACAAATGGAGTTGGATTCATTGTAACTACAAAAGTGGAAGAACAACATTGTGCAGATTAATAGTATATCTGCAGAATGACAGACAAGATTCATTCTTCAACTTATTAGAAGACACCAAATGCAGATAATTTTGGTTTATACCTCAACAAGTTCTCATTGTGATGAAAAAGTAAAGAATTTACAGATGTGCAAAATACTTATGATTAAATCAAACAACATTTTAAAATTGCCATGTAGATTTTAATGATAGAATTGGTAAATGATTGAAAGGTGAAAGTGATATGAATAAATTTGGTTATGGTGATAGAAGTGAGAGAGGACACAGATTGGTGGAATTCACAGAAAAGGCAAAACTGTATTTGAAATGTTTTCTTTGAGAAAAATGGATGTGGAAGTATTCAAATGAAGATACAACAAAATTAGATTATATTTTGATTAACAGAAAATATGTATTTTAAGATTGAAATGTTCTTAGTAGATTCAACATAAGAAGTTTCATAGATTAATAAGACATAAGATATGTGTTAACACAAAACTAAAAATACAATAAATCTTAAGAAAAACAATATTCAGTTTTAGAAACATTCCAGTGAATTTAAATTAGAACTTGTAAATCGTTTAAAATATTAGCAATTTTTTTAAATGCTTCAGATTTAAATGAAATCAATAGAAAGATAATTGATTCATTATTAAGAATTGCAACAAAGATAGTTTTTTTTTTTTTTTTTAAGTGTCATAGCATCGGCCGGGACGCGAACCCGCAACCCGGGCAACTGCCTGCAAGTGCAAGGCAGTCGCGCTGACCTCTCGACCACCAATGCAAGATAGTTGGTGTTAAAAAAATAGAAATTTACCAGTAAATTTTTTACTTAGATAAGATAATTTATGAAAAGAAGAAATAATATGAAAATATATAAAAATGATCCATTAAGAAGAAGTGAATATTTATAATTTTGTAAAATGACTAGACAAGGTGTTAATAATGATATAAGAAAATATAATTATGAATTAAGAAAAAAGCTATAGAAGAGAACAAAAATGTAAGACAACATCTTGATATTGATAAAAAAAACTTATTTCTGCAATAATAAAGATGAAATTATTATTAAAAAGACAGATCACATCATACAATATATGGAAAAGTTCTATAAAGAATTATATACTAATGAAGTTCAAGAAAACAAAATATCTCCCACAATTACCATAACTTCTGAATAGCTAACATTTTAAATGAAGTGGGCTATGAAATTAAATCTATGATAAAGGGAAAAGTCCAGAAAATGGTGAAATTATAATCAAAATCTTAAAACAAACAGGTGAAGAAACAAAAAAATTGTTGGGAAAGTTATATAACAAATGTCCAAGTGATAAAGAGATACCAAATGATTGGAAGAATGCAGTAATAATATTATTTAAGAATGATGATAAAAAAGATATTAGAAATTACAGACCTATCACTCTTTTATCAGTTCTATACAATTTTTTTACCAAAATAATTAAAACTCATTGACAATGAACTATGAACTTTAACAAACCAAAAGAACAGCTGGATTTAAAAGTAGTTTTAGCACACTGAATCACATCCATGTATTGAAAGAAATTATAGAAAGATCCAATAAATATGAGTTATCATTATGCTTTGAATTTGTAGATTATGAAAAGGCATTTGATTTTACCAGCATTTCTACACTGATTAAAGCATTGAATCATCAAAATATGGACTTGGGATATTGACATATTCTGAAGAATATTTATCATAATGCAACAGCAATGATTCTACTACATAGTGATACTAAAAAGATTGATTTTGAGAAAAATGTAAGATAAGATGATTTCTTAACTTCAAAACTTTTTACATCAGCTCTACAATAATTATTTTTTAGATTAAAATTGGAAGCTAAGAGAGTAAAAGTCAATAGAGATCATTTAAGTCACCTAGATTTTGTAGATAATGTATTTATGTTTGCAAATAATCAGAGCTTCAGGAAATGTTCAAGAGTTATTAGATGAAAGGAAGAAAGTAGGTAAAGCTAAATGCTAAAAAGAATTTTTTCCTCTTAAGGGGAAAATAAAGATTGATAATGATGAAATAGAAGAAGTTAACAACTACAAATACCTTCATCAGATTATTAATAGAGATGCAAACAAGGCTTTTGATAAAAATAACTGAATATTAAAAGGAAATGTGTCAATTAGGTTTGAAAAAAGGTTTTTAATAAATGTGTTTTGCTAGTTTTTTCTTATGAATCTGAGACTTGAACATTTATTAAAAGAGCAATACAAAGACTTCAGATCACTCAATGATGTATGAAGAGATGAATGTTAGAAAAAACAAGAAATGATTAAATCAAACAAAATACATGGATAAGAGAAAAAAACAATTATAAAAGATATCATTGAGGGAATTAAAAAAGTGAAATGGAACTGGGCTGAATATAGTGCTAGAAGAGGTGACAGTATATGGGTAGTTGAAGTTTTAAATGGGATCCCAAGAAATTATAAAAGACCTAGAAAGAGACCACATATGAGATGGATGAATGAAGTAATGAAGTTTACTGATGTGATATGGAGCAGAGAGATTAGAGATCTTAGAAACTGGATTAAACTTGGCAAGACCTTCAATCAATATATATCGATGGTAGTTTTGAGCCAATGGAAACTTTTTGTTACTTCATGAAATGAGATTGACTATATGAATTGCTTCATTAAGGATAAATTTATAACTTTTTAGTTTAGTTTCCAGAAATTGGTAATATGATTTTTTTTATATATAATAATTTTAATTGATTGAAGTAATTGCTGAGATGGTGATCCATTCTATACTTTTTTATACGTTATAGATTCTGTTGCTTTTAAATGAAAGCAATAGGTATAGTATTTAATGACAAATTTCAAACCTTTTGCACATTATATTATACACATTAGAATATAATTGGAAATAGATCGATAATAGTTGAAAGTCATGATGATGACGTTATACATTGGTATATACTTTATGGCATTGATCTTATTGAGCACATATATATTATTGTCTTAATTTTATGAGTTAATTTTCATTTAAAACAATAGAAAGAAAATTTTTGGCTCTTGTCTTTTAAAGTCGTTAGTCTTGTGTTTAGATTTGTAGAGGTCACTACTGTCGCATTTTAGGCGCATAGTCTTATGGTTATAACCTTAATATATATTACTTATCCATAGTTTAACTCAGAATTATATCCATATGACAATTAAAATTGAATTCTCAAAGCAGGATTAACTGTTTGATGTTCTTTAAGCATAATAACAACGTTAACACATGATAAGCTATGAATTTTATTTATAATGTTTGATGTTTTATTTATAATTGCTTTAATGGACTTCTGACTTTTTTGTTACGTTTATGAAAGTAATTAGAATGGTTTTGAACTACTAATTCTTTGTCGTGGGGTCAATAATTAACTTTTGTTGTTTGTATTATTAATTTTACAAAATAATAAACAATGTATAATTTTAAAAAAATTCAAAAATTGATTTACTAAAAAGTTTTTTGTTTATTTAAGATTAGAATACAATGGTCTAATAATTGTCATTTATATTTATTTATTGGGTATGTGTATATATAACCTTAAATCATTTTCAGTTCTTAAATTAAATAACTTGAAATTTAATTCAGCGAAATCTTTAACTAAATCATTCTTCATATTACTATCGTTTGTCAGAATTTTTTTACGAATTCTTAGAAGATGGAACATTTTTTAAAAGGAATTCAGTTTTTAATAAGAATTTTATTATTTTTGTTTGTTTCAGATATTTATTATAAACAATTAAAATTATGCCGGAATGTATATGAGTAGATTATAGATTATGTATCATTCCTGGAATGGAAGTCCTACACTATTATTTTCGTCAGAGATAGAGAGAAATACGGAATACCTTCAAGGGCTTCTTGTAAATTAAAACCCTGATCTATACACAGTTCAAAATAAAGATTAAAAAGTTACAGGGAAACGAAAATGCGAGAGAAAAATGTTAAAAAGATATATATATATATAAGCTTATAAGTTTAAAGGAATTTATAAATTTATTTATGAATAGCCCGAGTTTATTGATTGTTGAAATTACTAACAATAACTTAATTTTTATTTTTCTGATTTTGATTGTTTATAAATTAATTTATTTACATAGATTGAAGTGTGTATTTGAAAATCTTTACAATCGTGAATTTGTAAGGAGAATCTGAAATTATCAAAACTAGAATACTTGCATATATATATATCCATTCTTATTATTGTTCAATAGTGTATTATTTTTAAAACATCGTTACGCCTTAAACAATACATTTATTTCATGGTGAATCTCTGCTCTTACTGTGTACTATCATTCATTTTGAGATAGCTGGATGTTGCAAGATAATTTCAGTTGGCAAGTACCAGTAATTTTGTTTGAGCATTAGAAATAATAGCTTGACCTCTGACCTGGATATTTTTGTTCTTGATCGACATTTTTCTATTAATAAAAACCAGTTTATTATATGTATGATGGATCTATAAGTAAAAGAAATGTTAGAATTCCCTTCAAAAATAGTAAACAATATCAAGTGACAGCTATCAATGATGATTAATGACATATTTGTTTGTAATATGCTTATTGCCTTTTTTATCTTTCCTTACCTTTGAAAAGAAATATTTATCTGCACATATGGTATAATGACATCTAAGGTTAAGAGTTATATTATTGTGATACGATTATTAGTTTATTTATGGCTAGTAGCACCAAATGTATCAGAGCTGAATGATCAGCTTAATAATATTAATATTCATTTAGCATTAATATAATGATTGCCTTAATGATCTCAGATTTGATATCAGCACTTTATGTAGTATTTTAATATATGTTTCATTCTAACGTGAATAATGATTACTGCTTGCTATCATTTCAATTGCAATCCTGATGATGAGTAGAATCAAATTGTATACTCTGCAGTATTTTCATATTATTACATAATTTGAATCCATTTAGAAATGATTATCTATTTATTTCTGATGATGACAGTAATTTATTATTTATGCTTGCTGATAGTATTTCTTTGATATATGCTTATATAGTTGTCTACTTCAATTCCATTAAAATGAACAGCCCAACTTTTTGGACCTGATGATTAAGTTTTTGTAGCCAGCACTACAAAATGACTGCACAATGTAGCGCTTAAATATAAATACATTCTTTGGAAATAGGAGTCATAGTGTATTATTTTAAATTACAAAGGCTAGAAAAATTTAATAATGAAATGTGTAACATGAATATAAAAATCTTAGTTACTGAATGATAGATAATTGAATGTAAAATATTGATGATTGATATACATGTAAATAAAGTTCATACATGAAATATTGTTGTTGGAATTTGTTTAGGCATGTTTTCAGTTATTGGTAATGAATTTGTCTATCTGCTTAAGGATTTGATGCTGCTGCATGATTACGGAGTGCTTACTTCTCTGTTTGTAGGTCTCAAAAGGAGTTACATTTAACTTTCAATAGATCCCAGCTTTTTCATATATACTAATCTTCAACTATAAAATAAACCACGCATAACTTTCAGTGAATCCTAGTTTTCATATATTCTATCAGAATTAACCTCTAAATCTAGGATAATCCTTATGAGCAGCTTAAAATTCCAAATATTTTGCTAGTTATTCTTATTGAAGGTTTAGATAACCATGTTCACACTACGGTATCTCTTTTTGTTTGATCATGCTGCACTCTGTATTTTATAGATGAATGATTGGATGTTGTTCCCATCTCAGAATCACAAGACAATATTCATTCTGTTTTATTGTACCTGTATATTTTTTGAAAAAGATGAATTTACAGTGTTTGATAATTAAATTTATTTTACATATATATAATATTATTCATTAGGAATGTGTTTTGTTTCTCTTTTCTTTTTTCCCAAGAAAGCAAATAATGAGACAGATTGTCTGATGACTGAATATGGAAATAAAATTTTAAAATTAAAAGTAGCTCTTTTTAAATCAAATATATTATTTAATATTTTTTTTACTCTGACAGTGAAGACAGTAAATTTAATATTATTGTGAAAAGAGTTTAAAAAATTAAAAAAGTCATCAGGAGCATGCTTACCATGAGGACAAATAACAAAGGTATCATCAACATACCTCAGCCATATAGATGGTTTTTTAACTGCTAATGCTGGAGAAATTGATGAACACATAGCTAGACCTGATGTTTGTTTATACATCTGCCCATCAAAAACAAAAAATGTATTCAATAAGTAGTGTTCAATCAAAAGCACGGCAAAATTAGGTAATTGAATATTTTTAAAACTTGAATAACTTCATTTAACAATATCAAATTTACTATGGAAATAGAAAATAATAACCAATTGCCTTTTTTAGATGTTTTAATTGAAAGAAAAAAGAATGGCTTTTTATGCCATAGTATATATAAAAAAAAACACACACACACACTGGGAGATATCTATATTTTTATTCTTATCACCATCCTGCACAACTATTTCAGTGGCAAGGACATTGTGGGAAAGAATGAAGAGACTTTCTGATGACAGCCATTTTCTCCAGGATATTTTTGCTACTAATAAAATGCTTCTTGATAATGGTTTTAGTGACAGCATTATTAATAGGGCTTTTTCATAAAAAGAAAAAGATTTTGATGCATCAGAAATTAAGACAATTTTGACATATATAGATGGAGTAACTGATAAAATTGGTAACATTCTAAGGAAAAATAATATTCACCCAGTTTATACTATCTTTAAAAAAATTAATGAAATATTTCCACTTCCTAAAGATAAAATTTCTTTGGAGTGTCATGGTGGATATGAAATTCCATGTGGAGTCTGTTCACGTTTATATCTTGGACAGACTAATCATAGAATAAATATTAGAAAGGAAAAACACATTCTGGCTGTCAGAGAAAAATTCAGTTCATCAATTATTTGTTCTCATACAAAATTAACTAATCATGATATCAATTTTGATAAAACAAATATTCTAGTTAAAATTGAACAATATGCCCAGAGATTGCTAAGAGAAGCTATAGAGATTTTTAAAAGGCTCAAGAGTTTGAATAAAAGGTATGAATTAAAGAAAATTAACAACATTTGAAAGAAGCTATTGGAAGACAAACTAATTTTTAAAACTTCTCAACCAATAGAATTTAAACATAAGGAGAAAGAAAAAGTTAAAAATAATGATTTTAAATCTCATCCGCATTCCTATGATTTGTGAAAGAGGTCGCTCTGAGGAAGATACTTGTTATTGTACTGAACTGTCAACTATTTAGCTATTTTACTACATGGAATATCCTGAAAATAATTATAATATGAAATTATATATATATTGTAATGGTATGAAGAAGGGTTAATGTGAAAAATATGGGGAGATGGAAAATCATCATGATCACAAATAAAATATAAAAGGAATGAGCAAGAGAGATCATCAAAGAATAAAACTAACAATAAGTTCTCTTAAAACAAAAGTAATCAAAACATTCATCATCATGAGAAAACAATCAAACAACAAAATCAATCAATAGTCAATCTTGTGACTGGATTAGAAAAAAGTCCACTATAGAAGGCTAGTTATCTAGCCACTGCTAAAATTAGGACAGAAATATAAATAATTTGAGTGCACAGACTTAAATGCTAATTCATTCAAATATAACAATAAAAAATAATGCTAGAATACAGAAGCATGCTGATCATCATCACTGATCTGGCCATATAGTACCATTAATGTACAGGCCAACTATAAACCCAATTTCTAATAAAACAAAATTATAAAATGTAATGTGTGGACTTTAAAGAAGATACCATTGCACCATTTAGGATTATTATCTGGAGTATCCAAAACACAGCATAACTCCAATATCCATATAACTTTTAGGCTCTAATCTATCTCAGGAAGCAAGAATTCTATGAACTGTTACTGTAAGCAAGAGATAAATAAATAAATATAATATTTTAAATGTATTTTAGTATGAAATAAATTCACTGGAGTAACTTAAAAGAATAATATATAAATTTATTAATTAGAAACAATAACAGTAAACAGTAAAATCAAATTGAAGGTCTGTGAAGTACACTATAAATATAAATACATCATTTTGATTTTGATTAAAAACAGTAAAAAAATTTGCTATAACATTGTAATCTACTGATATTTCAATATGTTTACATGACACACCTATATAAGCACACAGATGTTCTGTATAATAATATAAAATTAACATATTCCAATTGTTAATAAACTAATAAAAAATCAATTCATTTTAATAAGACATATATTACTACTTTTAATATATGGGTATCCCTGTAAATGTGTGCTCACACTAGTGTTTATAGCCTGGGATATTTCATTTGTCAAAAAATAAACTTATTAAATTCATATGTCCATATTATTACATTCTCACAAGACAATTAATTCACTGTTGAAAATATTCACAAAATGCACACATATATGCATATTCTACTTTAAAAAAAAAAAAATTGTATGAATTTTAAATTAATCAAAATTACTAGTTCATTATATTTAATAGTAAGTACAATGTTTTAAAGAAATCATTATTTTTAACAATCCAGTTCAAGTTCTTTTAAAACTCTGTGATTTTTGTTTCTTCATTTCCAATATTTAAGAAAGATTTCCGAGTTTCCTTTTTTAATTCTCAAATAAAATAAAAATTCAAATCAATCCTTTGGAGACAAACTAGTCAATTATTCTTATTTTCTTTTTAGATGGATAATTTAGTCCCAACTTATTTACTTTTAAAACTTATAAATTAAACATTTAACTACAAAGTTAAATGTTTGAAATAATGTCATTTTCAAAAGATATATTCTACTCACCTGCTAATGTCTTTTGTGATGTAATTGTTTATGCATACTATATACATATACAGTTGCAGTAACTTTGTTTGTGCTTCTTTGCATGTAGATGAATCAATATATGTATAAAATCATGGCATGGTAATCTTTCAGTTTTCTGGCTACTATTGGAATATCTCACTAAGATGGCCTAGTATAATCATGTACATGATAGAGAAATATACTGACATTGATATTTTTGGGAAAGGTATATATCAGACAAATGTTTGCAGTCAGTCAGCTCCATTAATTCTTCATAGTTTGATAAACTTCAGACAGGCAAGCCGTCTAATACATAAATATGGGCTATGAACCACAGAAACACCAGTCCATACTTCCCTATAAATTCATATTTGACCCTCATGACAGCAGCAACTGGTTTGCACTTTATATCAGTTTTCTTTTTATAACTTAATACACTTTTTTTTTCAAACCCACTTTTTATAGTTTATGGGGGAATTTGAAAACACAATAACTAAGTAAGTTTTTCTTTATCTTGAGCAAAAAAAAAAAAAACAAGTTAATGACTTTTCATTTTGCATTACTCAAAACTGAATTTTATCTAAAAAAACAAAATCAGATTGTAGAAATTTATAATACTTTTCTATTTATCAAAAATAGTTTTAATTAGAAAAAAATTGTCTTACTTAATCTAATTAAAAATAGATAAGAAATTTTATAATTATCAATATTACTTATAACATGAAAAGAAGCTTGTTTTGGGTTTTTTTTTTTAATTATCAAAATTAGAATTAAATAAAACACTAAATAGTTCTTTTTTACATATTTGATTTAAAATACAATAATTTTAAATATGTTATTCCAGTCCATATATTTTAAATAAATATCCCCCAAAAAATTTGAGTTCAGTTCTACTTTTTCTTTGAACCTTGTATATATATGTGTGTGCACATACACACTACTATTTTGTTGTATGCCATGACACATAACTATCTCAAAATATAGAAATATTATTTAATGTGTTTATATTAATGGCAGACCTTTTAAAAAAAATTTTATTGGCTTATTAATAAAACAAATATTAATTGTTATTATTGTTGTTATGATTATGAATAATGTTATGCAAGTGATATAAAATTACTTATAATATTATCTTATACAGTGAATTATTAAACTTATCCAAGATGTCTACCCAAATGTATTTTATAAATACAGCAATTTTGAATACATGTATCAGTTTTTTTTATTAGCATGATTCACATTTAGTTATGAAACTCATACACTATAATGTAATTTTAAAAACTACACGTAAAATAAAATAAAAAATGCATAACACTAAAAACAATAAGGATAAATTATTTAAGGATAATATTAATATAATAGTAATTTTATTATTGTATAGATGTGATTTAAAATTCACTGAGTAATGATAGAAAGTTTAAACATTATATTTAAATATATGTGTGCGCATACATGAATGGTTCTAATTCTTGAATGCATTTTAACTTTAAATTATTTAAGTAAGTTTATTATTATAAGTATTAATAAAATATTAAATATAGTGAGAACTTATAATTAAATAGGGTAAAATCATTTATTTTGATACTTATAACATTCAATTATTCATTTGCAAAATAATATGTATTTTAATTTTATTAATTCATGTAATAGTATGTTAAAAATAATTTAAATATATTCTTTCTTAAATTTAAAATATGTTATAAATTGGTGTTATAAAATGTTAAAACCTCCAAATATATCATCTGATAACTAACTCATCATTTCTCACAACTTTATTAAACTTTCCTGTAAAAAGGCAAAATAAGGGAGAAATTTGAAAGAAGACAATGAAATCATTGATCATATGATGTAAACATATAAATAGAATTATGTGTTAAAAATTATTTTGTCTTTCTTATTAACTGATTGCAACTGCACCATATTGTGTTTAATTTAAAATTAGGCATGTTGGCTTTTTTTGTATTTCATCAACTACGCAGTAGGAAAAACCTAGTGAACATTTGCCACAGTGGCAAATATTCCTTGCAATTTCCCTGAAAGATGAAATAAACATCTAACTACATTTATCATTTTATGATGCATTTTTTAAAAGGAATGAAAATATAAAACTTGGATTTTGATTTTAAAACTTAAATTATATAAGAATGCTACTATATTCAATTGTCTCAAATAAAGTATTTATTGTTGCTGTTTCATCTCATATATTTTTGACAATCACTGTAACTAAATTGCCATAATAGGGTTTATATTTTTATATATTTGTAGGTGATAACAAACTTGATAAACATACATAAATATGGGACCCAACATATATGTTCATATAAATTATAATTTGTATTAATTAGATATTTATGTGCAGTCTGCCATTAACTTAGCCTACATTAGTATGTTCTAATTCTATGATTATATACCTAAATTCTAAAATTTAAACATCTTTATATTTAACTATCTAACTTCTGGATTAGTTCTCCGACAATAATTTTATTATTTGTGATATATGTCATTTTTGTTTGACTTAACAATGAAATGAATGTGAACCTTCATAAATAATAAAGAGATTGAAAGTTTGAGATTTTGGATTTCTTTGTTTTTAGTTTACCTAACATCCCTGTTATGTATGAATTTGCTACAGTATTTGTCAGGCCTTTTTTTTTTTTTTTTTGGTAGTGTAGTCAATTGTTAAGAGATATTGAAAACAATAAATTATCCAATTTAATTTACAAAATTAGTCATAAATAATTAATTTTAAAAAATTTTTAAAGCATATTATTGGGTAATTATGTTTGTTCAATGACAGATTAATGCAGAAGGGGATAATAATTAACTATATTTGAACTTGTGTCTTTCAGCAATATGATTTATGAAAGTTGTACTAAACAAAAGTTGCTTAATTTCATAAGGCATATCAATCAAAGAAGCTATTTGTTTTAAATCCATTTATTTGTTTAATTATTATTCCCACTTCTGATTTGATTTTGGGGTTTGAATAAACCTAGAAACATATATCAGATATTAACTGAATTATATTCTTGATAAGCTTGAAAACTCAAGTGGACAATTTTCCATTTTCAATGTATCTGCAACAACTGCTTGAGTGTCTTCTGCTAACCTGAACAGTGACAAACATGATTTGGGACAAAAAGACAAACGCAATATGAATGTTTTTATCCTTTATCCAAGAATATCTTCACTATATATATATGTCAACAGATGGCGTTCTACCAAAAACACCGTCAAGCGTATATTTTCACAAACCTCAAAGCATGCATTCACTATCTCTAATTTTAATTCCACTTTCAGATCATGATTTCAAGCTATTTGCTATCGTCAGTGAAAGACAGGAATTTCTTTTTTGGTAGAACACCATCTGTTGACATAAATACAAGCGTTAGCAAGTTTTTAACTTGTTTTTTGTTTTTCATATATATATATATGTCAAATCCTCTCAAACATTAAGAAATTTTCAGCTACATCCTCTGCTGGAGCTTTCTTAATATTTGAGGTGATTTGATATTTATATTTACTTCAGATAGCAGTATGCACTGGAAATATTTTCATATATATATATAGCAGTGACCTTTATTAATTAAACATATATATCCATAACAAATCTACCATATATATATATATATATAAAGTTTTAAGTGAAATGGAAATAGAAGCAAATGTTACATTTTGCTAAAAATTCTGGATATAAATCTGTTAATAAGTGACTGAAATTTTTTCTATATGGTCACCTTTATAAAACAGAACTAACTATTGTTAAAAATCTTCAGAAAATAATAAATCGTACAGTATTCTGAAAAATATTAATAATTATTTATTTAACATTAAATTTGTTCTGACTCAATTAGATATACATTAAAGAAAAAATAAGAAAAAGTATAAAGTTGCATTTTATGCAATAGTTAATGACAAATTGTTTAATGTGGGAAAAATGAAACTAAATTTTGTAAGTAATTGTATAGTTTTTGTTAAAATATATAAATGTAACTTAGAGAGTGTTTTTTTTTAAATTTCTTTAAATATTATGATGTCTTTATATAGGTGATGGAATTGGTAATTTTATGTAACATGTTAGATCATGGATGAAAATTGGGGAAGGCTTAAGATATTTTACTTTTTCAGCATTTTTTTTTGTCTTTTGAAAAAAAAATAACTTAAAAGTATTAATAATAGATTCTTTGTTATTGCATTCTTCCAATCTTTCATTTCTTTGTCAATAAATAATCTGCTTTCAGAAATAGAACTTAGAAATACACATCTACCTAAGAAGTAAATTAATAATTTTTATTAGCCATTCATTAGACTAGAGATTATCCACTTAATAAATAATATTTCTGTAGTGTAATTACACTAAAGAAATATTATACATCTATTCTAAAAAGTTTTACAACAAATCATAAGTGACAATTTTATGTAATGTATTAAATCGGGTGAATTTTAAATCCCACATGTATGTGTTTGGTATTATTTTTTCTAATTTTATTCAACTTTAATGTAATACTGTTGGAATTTTAAAAACATCTTATATATATATATAATAAAGAGCAAATATTTTTAAACAAGCTTATTTTATTATTATTTTTTTATTTTATGATAAATGTTATAAGAGAAAGCATTCAAATTCTTTATTTATGATTGTCCCCATCCCCAGACAGCTTTTAAGCTATGGCTCTCTTCAGTGAAGAGCTAGGACATCAGATTCAAAAATACCAATTTTAACCAAGCATTTATCTAATACTTAACTATTAAGAAGAAGATCTGAAACTTTCAGAAATCTAACGTCATCAAAGTCAACTCTCCAACTGAAATTGCTAAGATTATCAATATATGGAGTATTTGAATTTAGTTCAGGCCCATATAGCTATTTCAGTTGGAGAGCTGACTTTGAAGACATTAGATGTCTGAAAGCTTCAGATCATCTTAATAGTTAAGTGTTAGATAAATGCTTGGTTAGAATTGGTATTTTTGAATCTGATGTCCTAGATCCTCACTGAAGAGAGCTATAACTTGAAACTAGACTGGGGGTGGGGGCAATCGTCGATAAAGATTTGAATGATTTCTCTTATATTATTTATCGTAAAAAAATAAATATAATAATAAAATAAGCTAGTTAGAAATATTTGCTCTTTGATACATATTGGTAATTACAAGCTATATAAATCGTGATTTTATCACTTGGTTTTATTACTATTATATATACATTGCAATTTCTAATATTCTCATGAATAAATAATGAATTCATAGTATTATTTCCAGGAGCTTGTATCATAAAAATACGATAACTAAATTGATGACATTTCAGTATAATAACAAGTACTTTCCTCGGAGCATTTTTTTTCTCAAATCATAAGAATGTGTGTGGTGAGATTTAAAATCGTTGTTTTTTCCTTTGTTATTTTCTTCACATTCTCAAATTCTATCGGTTGAGAAATCTAAAAACTATTTTACCCTCCAGTAGCTTTTTCCAAATATTGTTAATTTTCTTTAATTCACATTTTCCATTTATGTGCTTAGGCCTTTTAAAACATTCTATAACTTTCCTTAGCAGTCTCTGATCATATATATATATATATAGAATTTGAACTCAGGATTTTTCAGTTTATTCATCCTCCACTCTATCTCAAACAACCAGTACACATGACCACATACATGTGAATAAGATACATAATCCCCAAAATAAGTGTGGACGAATAGACTGAAAAATCTTGAGTTCAAATTATACATTAAGTATAAGCAAGTTGCATATTGCCTTAGAATTATATATATATTGTATGGAAGAAGTGTTAGAAATAAATATTTTTTCATTAGCTCTACCTAAAAAGGGATTGCATGCTGAAGGCGTTAAAAAGACTAATACAATTTTTTTTTTTAAGTGTCATAGCATCGGCCGGGACGCGAACCCGCAACCCGGGCAACTGCCTGCAAGTGCAAGGCTGAACCAAATGTAGAAATTAAAATTTGACTAATTTTCAAATAGTCTATTTATAAAAATAAATATTATGACAATATTTTAAATGAGATTTAAATTTAAAATCTGAAAAATATATTTATGCCTTCGGGCTATAATAAAAATTTTGATTTAAAATATTATTACTAAAAGAAGTTTTACCATTTTTTTTAAAAAAAAAATAAATAAATGTTACTTTATGCTAAAACTCATAAGTCACATTTATTTTTAAATAATAAAAATCTAATTTGTAAAAAAGGCATTGCGAATGAAATTAAGTATATAATGGAAAAGATTAGAAATTTAAAAAATGATAATAATATCGTATATAATTTTTGTTTACAATTAAAATAAATGTAATGCTTTTAGTTTGTTTAGTTGTGTTTTTTTTTTAAATATATATATATACAATATATTCATATGTGCTGAAATTCAAGTTATGGAAGATTTGCTTCTTTACGTATTTTCATATGAAAGATCTCTTGTCATAATAGTTCATTTATCTGCTCGCTGTACTATGATCTGGGGTTTGAATTCAGCCCATGTAAAACTACGAAATTCTTTCAATGTTTCAAATCAGTTAGCTATTCGTTATTACTCATTAACTAGCAGCGCACGTGATTTGATGCAGTGATAGATTGGCAGGCAGACTCCGAAAGTGAAGTTCCATTGATCATGGACCAGTTTTGGGAACTTCCGGAGCTTGAACATACTGGGCAATAAACCATTCGATTATTTATTGTGTAAATAGCTAGGAGGTAAAAAACGAAAATAGAAATCAGCTAAAAGTCTTTACTATCGGCATTTGGTAAATGCAGGGATTGGGGAGGGGGGGGTAAAGAAATTTTATCATGCAATGACTATTTAAATGTTATTTTACCTTTGCAGTGTATAATCATTTTCATCATTCTTCATTATAATTTAATAATTAGGATTACTGTTTTTTTATAACTGAGAAAGGAATTAGTTACATTAAGCAATATACTGTACTTATTTTAATAATATACATTATTTTTTTAATATTGTATTGAAAGTTGTTACATTTAAAATTACTGTTGATTTATGTATCTTTTTTTGTTGTTGTTGTTGTTAAACCTGAGAAACTTTCTCGCTATTTAGTAGAATAATTTTAAGAAAAATAAATATTTATCTATTACTTTCTCATAATTTTATTGTATTGCTTTGTTTTTCAGGAAAATTTTATAAAAATTATAGATAATGGTATCAATGATATCCGTATAATTGGATGTAGCACTTTAGTACTTATATTAATTATCGCGTTAATTGGAATGGAATGGGAAGCCAGAGTAAGTATTACTCAGATTTTATTTCTTATTAGAAGGTTTTGTTTGATAGAGATCATAAGTTATATTATATCTCAAAACTCATTGTTTTTCACAATTAAAATTTTAGTTATTTTCAGAATATCAAATGTCAAGTGGCATTCTCATCAATTAGCTATCCCTTGATTTTGTGACTTGTTCTGCTCTGTGAACTAATATCTTTGTTTAATACATTTTTTGTTTTTTTCACAATAGACAAAACACCATCACAGAATATATTTGTGAATAAACTTTCCACATTAATGCTTACCAATATATCAAGTTCTTTCTGTTTCAATCAAAGGGAAAATTATAATGATTATATCTGCTTGAATCTCAACTTTGTAAATAATATTTTTATTATACTATATAATTTTTGCATATTTTAATTTACATAATTTAATTTCTACAATTCTTTAAATCTAGGGTTTTTATTTTATAATTATATTAAATTTATTAAGCGCTAGCAGATAATCTAAATAATAATGGAAAGACTAAAACCTTCGACAGAAGCACACTAAAATGCTTATGTGACAGCCAATCAGATGTAATAATGACTGCACGTGGAACTCTCAATTCAAGAACACAAGCCAGAACACGAAAAAAATATGGAACCCACCTTTTTCTCTACTTAAATTTATATATAAATAAATCAGACTCAAGCATTCCGAACTCAGAGCGTGAAACTTAAAACATCTTCACATTTAATTCACTAAATATTATATATTGTAACGGGCACACATGCCGTTACATTATTTCAAAATTAAAATAAAAAGATCGTAAATAAAAATTGATTTATTAAAAACAGAAAAAAAAAAAACTTAACTTAAAAACTGAAAAGTTATATTTAGCACATATATTGTCGCACAGATGGAAAACTTTAAAACATTTTTAAAAAAAAAAATATTTGAAAGTATTTTTTTTTGTAAAAAAAATGAAGATGTAAAGATTAATGTTTTTCATTTAATGGAAATGATTGTTTTATTAATTAAATGATTGTTCTAAAGGACACTAGCCCTTAGGGCACTCGAATAATTAATGGTCAGATAAGAGAATAAAATGAAATTAAATGACAATGCAAGCATGAAGCCACAGCACAGACCGTAAATGGAACATGAGAGCCAGTGACATCATGTTCGATCGATCTGGAAAAATGCTGATAAGAGGCTAATAAAAATATAAAACCCCAAATATTTGAATTCAGTGGATTTTTATTATTGTTGTCTTAGATGCTGATAATAATCTACAAACGGACTATTAATCTATCTATAAACGGTAGCTGTATTTCAGGCTCCATGATGTAGGAGCCTGCAGTAGATTTAATTTCCAGACAACCAGCTGATGCCTCAAGAAGACAGTTCTTGACCAACTGAATGGCAAGTAGCCACTCCATTTCAAAGGACAAACAGTCTACAGGAGTGATCATGAAAATGGACAAAACAGACTCCAGGCAATCTACCATGGAAAGTATGAACTTTTGTCATTATAGACTATTTCAAATAAGTTAAACTTAACTTTAAAGGAACTTATCTGACTTAAAGAAAATTTCTAAATTAATTTTGTGTAAATTAGCTAAATTAATAATCATTTCCATTTTTCTTTTTTTAATAATTTTGTATTAATTAAATTATTTGAATGTATTTAAGTTGGATGTGGATGGCTATATAGATTCAAAATTGTGTTAATGTATTGGATATATTGGTATAATTAGTAAATGTAGTATGAAGATCCGCTATGTGCTGGATCACCTTTACACTGCACTTGGGAAAAGTAATCCCATTTTTATTGACCATCAGAAGCAGACGTATTCCCTGCTTCTTGGATCAACCCTTTACTCTATGGAATGGGGTGGTAAGTCGGCAAAAAGGACTGCAATCTTTTCCTATGGAGTTTTCTATTTATTTATTTTATTGTTCTTCTCACCAGACAGATGTAACATTCCTGTACTGGACGAGAGACAATCTCTTCTATATAACCATGCTGTTCAGATATTTGTTCCTGACAGTATGGTACTGTGCCATCGTATTCATGCTGCATTGAATACATCGATATACCAGATAGATTGGCGTTGGTTTGACTGTGAACTTTTGGCCTAGGGTTAAATAAGGGCTATAGAATTTTTTTTCCGAACAAATCCATGTAGCGTATCTATACCCAACATTATAAAACAAACTCTTATTAAAATCCATCTGTGCAAATTTCTAAAATTTAAATTTTAAATATAAAAATAAGAAAAAATTTAAGATCATCTTTATTCCTCAATTTTTTAAAAATTTATATATGCATCAATAAATCTTTTTTGTGTGTGTTATTACTGGAAGTGGCTTATTTTATTATTTTTAATATTAAAAATTATCTCTGCTGCTTCGCGAGCTAGTAACTGGGGCTGACGGTCAAAATAAAATATATATGTAAAATTCGGATCTTAACAGTACGTATCTGCCTACTATATAAATTTTCCAGGTTCACATAGCCTGGTGGTGCCCTTGTATGGCAGATATGTAAGACTCCATCTTTACCCCAACCATTATAATATAAATAAACAATGCGAAATCTTTCAATTTACAACAAAGCAATTTTCAAATCTAATGAAATGATAGTAACAAATGTAAATATATTAAATTTATTAAGCACTAGCAGATGATCTAAATAATAATGTGAAAGGCTAAAACCTTCAACAGAAGTGCCTTAAAATGCTTATGTGACAGCCAAGCATTTTAAGGCACTTCTGTCGAAGGTTTTAGCCTTTCACGTTATTGTTTTTATTTTGATAGAACAGCGGTTGCCAATCTCACTATAAATTAAAAATCTTAAAAACAAACAAATTATAGACTTAATTCTAAATTGTTTATGGTTTTTTTTTAATACACTACAAATTAAGCTTTTTACCTTCCATATCTCAGTCTCTTGAGGCAAGTTTTTTTTTTTTGTTCACTATTCATATTGTTTTGCTTTTTCATCAGTAGGCAGAAAGGCAAATTATTTGATTTAATAAAAAGTTTATATTCATTTGTTATATATTCAAATGCAGGCACTCAGAGTACCAATAAATAAGTCAATAAATGAAATTTCAGATAAGGACTGGACACTGATGAAATATTATTAATAATGAATGTTATTGATGCACTCTTACACAGTATATATATTTTACTTATGGTTCAATTCCCATGATACTCATAACAATTTGTTGCTTTCAGGACAGTTTCCTTTGGCCTCAGTTTCCAAAACCATTTGGCTCAAGTTCTCAAACTACTGGAGATCTTTGGCTTCATTCAGCTGCTGCTCACAATCACACTGGCTTCACACTAAAGCACTGTCTCATTACTTAAGCTTCTTTCAGCTACTGTTCATTAAAATCTCCCTCCAACATTTCACATAATAAATCCACTGGAATGAGGAACCACACTTTTCAGCGCATGCTATTTTTTTTTCATGCTTGATTGTTATCAGTTATTTTTCTCTTGGTATTTTTAATTAGTCAGTTCCACTTTTTATTGTATCACAGAAATATTTGTAATTAGCAAATATTTGTAATTAGCAAATATTTCTTGGCATTTACCAAACGCAATTTTCTTATCACATATTACGTAAATATTTTCTATTGTTAAATCCTATGTAGATTTAATAATTAATTAAACCTTTTTACTTTCTATCTGATTTAATTATACAATATTGGGTTTTTCTTAAATTACTTTACTCAAACATTCATTAATTTTACACTTATCACTTAGTGATCTAAAAATATATTCCTCTAATATATTTTTCTTACTTTTTCTGGAGGACAAAAAGACTTAATTTCATTTCAACAAAAATTTTATTAACAATAAATAGTGATTACATACTAATAAAGGATAGATAAATGAATAAATTGTACAATAATATGATTGTGTAATGTTCTATTTGTTATCTGGCTAGATTTTGTTATGAGAGTACATTTGTTATACTCTTATGTGGTTAGGTATAGTGATGAGATTCTAATAACTTGATTAATGGAATAAGCATTTTTAATATAAACATGAATATTTTCTTTTAGAATTTCCTATTCTATAATGCTGGGTAGGTGGGAGTTGATAATCAGGAAAAGGAAAGTGCAGTTAAAGACCAGGTGTCATCAAAGACTTTACTGGAGGCCAGGAGCTGGTCACGTTTCTTGATTTTTTTGAGTGTTTGATAAAATAATGGAATGATTTGTGGCGGGGGTAATTCCATGAGAGTTTTGCATCTCACTATCCATATGGAATATAGGACAAAGGTAGAAAGCCTTATTATTGAAAAAAACCCATTATGAATGGCATTTTCAAGTGAGAAAATCATATCAGGTCTTATGTTGGAATTGATTATAATTATATCTTTCAGTGTTTTAAGTCTTGGGCACCGGTGTATAATATGGTCTATGGTTTCATCTTCACGAGCACACAGACCACATATAGGGTCAATGCTGGCAAAACCTCTTCGGTGATAAAGGAACCAATTCGTGGGAAGCGCATTGAGATTTATTTTAATGATGAAGTCAAGGAATTTGGGTTCCAGACTCCATCTTTTAAAGTGTGAAATGAGTCTTTGGTTGGTTACTTTTAGGCTGGTTTTTATGGGTTGTTGATTATAGTTGATTATATTGTATGCTTCCCATAAGGTGATTTTTTTGTTAAGGTTAAAGGGCATTATTGGGTTATAAAGTTGTAGGTGGTCTATTAGGGAGGCTATCCATGAACTGGCAGAGGGCGGAGGACGATCTGTCGGTGTAATTTTTTTAATAATGTTGGAGTATCCACAGGAGAGGATCAGATTATGTAGGGTGTTGTGGGTTTTCTGTAAAATTATTGCTTGTATTGAGTGGAATGACAGTCCATTGAACCTGCATGGTCGTTGGATGCCTCGCAAGCTAATAGCAACTGTCCTTCCTCTCCAAAGAAGTTTGGTACATAATCGGTTGATTTTATTTTGAAATTGTTTAGACATTTTTACGAATGGAAGGTAATATGAGATTTTTGGCATTATGATCATGTTGAGGAGGCCAACCTTTCCATATAATGAAAGGTATACTCTAGAGAGTGACGTGGTGATGGCTTCAGTTGAATGGAGGATTGCATCTTGAATCTCTCTTGCCATTGCAGTTGGTGTTTTGAAGATTGGGAAACCTAGGTATCTTTGGGGTTTTGCAGAAAAGGGAGAGTTAATTTGTTTACCAGACATAATCTTCCAGATGGAAGATTTGTTAAAGTTTATTTGTAGGCCAAGTTTCGCTGTATTTCTGTTTAAGATGTTCATGAGATGGGGAAGGTATTTAATGGTGGGAAGAACAACCATGATGTCATCTATATATGCAAATACATTGAAGTTTTTATTGAGAGAGGGAAGGAAAATTCCAGGGAGGTTTTTTTCTATATCCATCAGAAGAGGGTTGATGTATGCTGTGAAGAAAAGGGCACTGAGTGGAGATCCTTGAGGGATCGACTTGTATGGTTTGAAGCCTGGTGTGATCTTGCCATCAAGAGAGAAAAATCTCTCTGTTGTTGAGCAGATTGCTGATCATCTGAACAATCCCGGCTGGAATGTCGCATTCCGACAGAATATCCAGGAGGATATTTATCTGGACTGAATCAAATGCTGCCGCAACATCCAGCTGGACAGCAATAGGTTTTGATTTACGATGTCCTCTGATGTAATTGAATAGTGCAGTTACATTGGACATAGCATGCGAGGTTGATGATCCCTTTTTTCCGTATTGGTTTGACGAGATATGGCTAAGGATTTGAGTTTGGATTTGATCTTTAATGACTGACTCAATTATCTTGATAAGCAATGGGGTCATGGAAATTGGCCGGATATTGTTAATGTCGTTTAGTGGTTTTGCTTTTTTAATAAAAGGCACGAGTGCCACTGGGTAAAGATCTGTTATGTTTCTGTTGCCGGAGGCTAGGTGATCAATCATTTTTTTAATAATTGGCACAGTGAATTGACTGAGGTGTTTGAGAAGGAAATTTGGGATGCCATGAAGGCCAGGATGAATGCCGTCAGGGAGAGATGTTATCTTCTTTTTGATTTGGATTTCTGTGATGCCATGTTCGCCGGGGTCACCAGCATCCAACCAGCTGTTTATAGGAGGAGCTCCATCTTTTTGCATTAATTGGCAGAATTGTTTGCTGATGTGCTGCATCATTGGAAAGCCAACGAGATTGGTTCCATTAGAATTAATGGATAAGGGAGTGATTTGTTTTCTATTGTACCCCAGTGCCCATCTAAGGTAGTCTCTCGTCCAGCAGTGTTGTTGTGCTAAGAAACATTTGGCTCTTCTGATGGATATATATTCTGCAAGGGACTTTTGCTTGATCTTGTAGAGATTTTTAAGGAAGATGATTTTTTCTGTATTTGTGAAATTTTGCTGTAAAGCTTGAAGTTGTATATTAATGTCTGTTAGATCATTTAGAAGGCCATTAGGTCCTTTGATTTTCCTGGCGTGGTGATTTAATATGGATTGTAGTATTCCGATGAAGGAAAACCAGCCCTCCTCAGCAGGAAGGGAAAGGATGTTTATTTTCTGGAAAAGGATGTATGCCTCAGATACTATCACTTCGGTCATATTTGATTGGGTGATCATGCGCATGGTTTTACCAGGTCCATCAATAGGTGCAGGGATTGAAATAGGTGTAAGTTGTAAGATTAGAGCCATATGATCAGAGAAAGCAACAGGGGCCAAGGCTGCATCAAGGTTGAAATGGAGGTCTGGGGTGTAGTAAACCAAATCAATCAGTGACTTTTTAGTTTTAGTATAGAAAGAGTAGGCTTCGGGAGGGAAGAAGCCCTCTCCACACATTAATCTGCGATTTATTAGATGCAAAAATCTCTTGTTGAAGTCATTGTATGTGGTGTTAAAGTCTCCCAGAAGAATAGTAGGGGAGGCTCTGTTAGCGTTGATGGCATTTAGGATGTGGATTATTTTTAGATATTGAGAGGTGTCTTTGGCTGTATATATATAAGCTATGATGATCGGATAACCCCAATAGTCTATTTCTATGATAATAATATTGGCATCTAGGAATAGAATGCTAAAACTGTTTGGTGGTGTTGACTTGCTGAGCAGAATACCGACTCCACCTGAAGCAGAATGGCCTATGGAAAATCTAGTAAATCCGAGAGTTGAGAGAAGAGATAGTATTTTATGATCGGTCTTATGGTGATATTTAGTTTCACCCATAAGAAGTATATGAGGGGAGCAGAGCGAGAGCCAGTTTTTAATAGCTAGAACTCTATCAATTGAGTTGATGCCGCGAATGTTAATGCCAGCAATTTTGCAGAACATGATAGATTAATCCAAACCGTCCTCAGCAAAGTGTACCAAGTCAATGTGGGACATCTCCATGTTAATGAGGTCTGATGTTGTTTGGCAATCAGAGTCTTGTGATTGAATTTGTGGATGGATTGGTGATATAGTTGTTGGTTGAGGAAACGCATCCATGAAGTCTTCGGTGTCTGATGAAGTAGTGTAATCTGTCTGAGATTCGTCAGAAGGATCAATGGTATCAATGGTTGTAGGATCCATGGTTTTCCTCTTTTTTTCTATGGATTTGCGAGGCTTTGTGCTTGATATATCTGAAATTTGTTTGTTAGAGGGTGGAGGTGAGTAATGTATCAGATGGGCGCTATCATCATCAGAGCTTGATTTATCTGAACGAATTGATTTTCTTTTAATTTTCTTATTTGTATTTTGGGTATTTGTTGTGTCGGTTTTTTGAGGGTTTTTAAGTTTAATAGTGTTTTTTTTCATTTTCCTGTTCTTTTGATAAAAGTGTTTTTTTATTGTTATAGGAATTTGTTTTAAATTTTAGACCTGAGTCATTTTCGGTTTGCTGTAACTGTTGGGAAACATTAACTATGCTGACTTTCGGGTTGTGTGTTTGACAAGTCTTTTCATCTGGATGGTTAATTATTGCAGGAGTTGAAGAATTGAGGACAGTTTGTGGATCACTTTGTTTAGGTTTACTGGACTTAACTGACCCACATGAAGATGTATCAGTGGTTTTAGACTGGGTGGGAGTTGTTATGGATGGATTGTTTTGAAATTTTTTGAGTGTATTTTCTTCATCGCTTGTATTTTCCTTGCTCTCGTCCGGTGGTTTGGTCATATTGCCTTCTTTTGTGTCAAGAGTTTGGCCTAGTATTGTTTCTCCGGGATTAGTATAATATGTATCGTATGTAAGATCTTTAGTCTTATCGGTTTGAGTGATTGGTTTAGGCGCAGTATATGTAATTGATTGGATCTCTGATTCACTACTATTAGTGTAGAGGTTGTCGTTTGTTCTTTCTTGAATATTTTGATTTTGAAAGATAGGTTTGGATGTGAAAGAGTTTGTTGGAGGATTTATTTGACTCAGGTTGTCTGGGTTTGTGAGGTTGCTGATTGAATTAGGCCCATGTGGTGATTGTCTATTTAAGGATGTGAAAGCCGTGTTAGTAGGTCTACCAGGACATCTGTGAACTTTATTCTTTTTAATACCACAGTGTGTACATATTCTTGCTGCACAATCTTTAATGAGGTGTGTTCTTTGAAGGCAGAAGAAACATTGTGGATGTACTCCCCTGAAAGTCAAAACCATAGGAGAGCCTCTTGCAGTAATAATAGTGGGTATGTCAGTGGGTATAATGTTTTTCTTCAATGTAAGTGTGAAGATAACTGTATTGGACAGGATTTGATCTTCGCAGTGAGGGTTTAATAGGTGTTTAAATTTGCTAACTGAACCATAATTAATAAGGATGTCTTGTAGTTCTTGTTCTTTCAAGTGGGCAAGGCAGTTTTGGATTCTGCCGGATAGTGTAACAGGACGGTTCATATATATGGAGCATAGTATAAAATTTCCTAAAGATCTGTATTTATTTTTAAAGTTCATACGGTCCGCCCACGTTTTAAACTCAACGATAACATAGCGGTCATTGGGATGATTAAGAATCATATGAATGCCTCTGCCTAATTGTTTTTGATTGATTAGACTGTATAGCTGTTCTAGAGGGAACTTATATAGAGCACATTGTTGATTTGTTATAGCTAAGATTAACGATTTATCGCTGTAGTAGTTAGCAAACGATTTATATAGGCTATTGGGAATCGTTTTGTTGAACTCATTATTTAGTTTTAGGAACATGTCGTCATTAAGTTCGTCTATATTAAATGAGACATAGGCTATTGGGAATCGTTTTGTTGAACTCATTATTTAGTTTTAGGAACATGTCGTCATTAAGTTCGTCTATATTAAATGAGACATTTTCCAAAGTGTTTGATTCTTGTTCTATGTCTAGTTCTGAGATATTCAAATATAGTTCATTGAAATTATCGGCCTTAATATTTTCGGAGATGCTCTCAGAATTTTTAGACCTTACGATATTTGCGTACGTAGAGGAATTTTTCAATATTGGTATTGAAGAAATTGGATTAGACTGTAAGTTGGCTGAAGTAGCAATGGATTGTTCTACGCTATAATCTTTGTTTGTTCTGGAGTGTGATTTATCGGTTTTAAAATTTATTTCTTCTTTTTGATTTTTAAATTTACTGTTGACAAACTGTAATGTGACAGCACTGGTTTTGTCGACCTCTGGTGGAAAAGTTTTTACTTTAAAAAATTCGCCGAAATCATCTTGTCGGTAATTTTGTCTATTATTATCAGATATGGTTTCCAGGGTATTATTGGGCAAAGTAAATTGCTCATTAGAGTCTTCTGAGGGTGCGTAAAGTCTTCGGAGAGGTGATGATTGGTTTTTACTTGAATTTTTAAGAAATTTCAATAGTTTCGCTTGATGAGATATTAATGCTATTACTTATATTAGGGGTAAGTTGAATATTTTCTAAACTTTTGTTGATATTTGTGATGCTGTTTTCTTTTGAAATATTGGTTTGTGGGTTTTTATTTGTTGTAGAAGTTATTTTGGATGAATTTAGATTAGATCTAAGACTATAAAATTTACGACCGATGACTGCATTGCTAGATTGAATGCTGAGATCGGGGCTAACCGTAATTTGCGAGTTATCGATTATATTATCACTTTCCATAATATATAATGATTAAAACCGACTTACCTTGAATAAGAAACGTAAAGGTAAGGGGACAATCGTCCCTATCTTCCTGAAATTGAATTGCTAAGGGACGCTTTTTGTAAGACCAGTTGCAAAGATGGCTGCCAAAAGCGGAAGTTACAAAAAGACTTTTAATTTATAATTTACAATGTACATATTTTTACAAACACGACACCTCCCCTCACTCTAGGAAAAAAAAACCTGCTTAGGTTTCTTAGATATAATCTTGTAGTCTAATAGGTATCTTGTAGTCTAATAGGTATTCACTTTTCCTGCCTCAACTTGGAAGATTTTTTCTCCTGTTTTGGTAAAACATGTTCCTCTGCCTGTGTTTGAGCATTTCTTTCTTCCCACATGCTGCCTTTTATTGTGTGGTCACTATTTTGAATGTCCATCTTCAGGCTCCTCCATTTTATTTCTGTTTTTGTTAGGTTGAAATAATATGCTTTTGTTATTTCATAAACCTGGACATGATTTTCATGGTGCTTGTATTTCGCATTGTTTTCTCATCTAATTATCACAATATGTTAGGACAATATTTTGTCTATTGTTTCCTTTATCCACATCTACATCTTTATTGGCACTTCACTTATCCAGACTGCTCTTCCCACTTTGAACTTTGTTTTTCCAAAAGTATTATCCTCATTTTACCATGATCCATTTGTTTTGTGTGGATTAATGATAGATTGGTTCTTAATTTTCTTTCCACTAGCAGTTTTTTTAGTGTACCTACAGTTACTGCAAAGGGTTGCATGTTCCACAGCATTATCTTCTGTAAAGTGTGTTTAAGATTTCTATTACTTTTTCTCAATGTCTTTTTGATTTGCTGGACTGCTTTCTCTGCCATGCTGTTGGATGGTGGATGGTGTAGGGGTTTTTAATATGCTGAATCCATTAAAACCAAAGTATTTCTGTAACACTTATCCAATGAAAGCTGTCGCATTGTCAAAGATAGTGTCCGGTTATCCATGCATCATAAAAAGGTTGTTAAGACTTCTACACTGATGTTTTTTTACTTAATGGCATTTTGTCCATTTTGAATAAGCATCTGCTATTGACAGAATCAATTTTCCTGCAATAGGGACTGTATGATCCATATGTAATCACTCCCATGCTCTCATTGTCCTTGGCTATGGTATATCCTTTTTTGGTGGAAGTGCCATGTCTGTTGACATTCAACACATTAATGCATTTTTCAATATCTGTATTTAATATATAGAGTATATGAGCACAGACTTTCACATGACCCACCACTTTTATCTCATATCAGAGTGGTGGGTGGTGAGTCATGTGAAAATCTGTGCTCATATACCCTATATATTATATATATTGATACAGGTATATATTTCAGTTAATATCTGTATTTATATTAGGCCATCAGGTTGTAGCTATGTGCTTTTGTTCTCACAACCCATGGGTGATCTTTATGCAATAAGTCTAAACTGTATTTTGTCCTGCAGTCAATATTACTATTTTATCGTGAATTATCATGCAGCCTTTACGTACTGATAGGTTTTTCCTGTTAAACCAAAACCCCTGAGTGAGAAAATATGGTTTTGCATTTGGACAGCCTTCCCATATCCACTTTATAAGCAGTTGGTATTCTGTGTTTTTTAAATCCATTGTTTGACTGCCTTGCTATTTACTACATTTGAATTTATCTCATCTATGTAATTTATCTCTATTTCTGTGTTTATCAGTTCACATTTATCTGGGCATCTTGACAGTGCATCTGCATGTGTTATATGTTTTTCATTTTTGTAGTTTAATTGTGAATTGTATGCTGATAGAATATTCTGCCAGCATAACATTTTCAGGCTAATGTGTTCTATTGCTAATTTATCATGTGACACAATTCTGAGTTAAGGTTTATGGCCCATGAATATTTTGAAATCTTTACCCCATATTTACTGGTGAAAGTTTTTTAATACAAACTATAGCCAGTGCTTCTTTGTCCATTTGCTATATTTTTTTTCTGTTTTAGAAAGTATGCATGACATTTAGGCCACTGGTCTTTCACCCTTCACATAGGTGTGGGATAACACTGCTCCCACCCCTTATTCCAATGCATCAACCATTACTTGGAAGTCTTTGTCACTGTTGAAATGGGCTAAAAGCTTGTGTGATGTTAATGCTTTTGTCTCCTTGAATACTAGATTGTGTTTCTGTGCCCATTGCCATTTTTTGAATTCAGTAAATGATATAATGGTTTGACTGCCATTGCTTTCGTTTTTAGGTTCGGTTTAAAAAAATTAACTAGACCCAGAAATGCTTGCAACTGTTTAACATTTTCTGGTTTAACTGCATTTATTGCTATCTTAACTTTCTGTGAGCAAGGTTTTTTCTCTTTATCCACCTAAGAAAACTAACTCTTGTGTTTGCCACACTCATTTCTCCTCATTGAGTTTAACCCTGATCTACTAAGTCTTTTGCAGACTTCCTGTAACCCATCTTTTCAATCTTTTACTGATGCTGCTGTAATTATAATGTCAGAATAAAGCATCACTCCATTTAGCCCATTTAATATATGATCTGTATCTGAAAAGGCTGGAAGGTGTTGTAAGTGTTAATATTTTTGCCATTCTTTCTGTCACCTCAATCTGGTGATAAGCTGCATTTAGATTTAAATTTTGGAAAAATATTTTTGCATCTGTTAATCCAGACAGTATTAAGCATTGGATATGCACTTTTATTTAAGTACTTATTAACCATGACTTTGTAATCTTTGCAGATTCTAATTTGACTGTTTGGTTTAGTAATAATTACTATCAATTGTTGCCCACACTACAGATTATACTTGTGAAAGTACACCTTCTTTAACTAGTGCTCTGATTTTTTTCTTCTACTTTTTTTCTTTGGGCTAATGGTATTTTTCTGGCATTACAAATGATGGGATTGGCTTTTTTCACTAATTCAATGTATACTGGATTTGATCTTATTAGGCCTATTTCTTCTTGTGAATAATTCTGGGAAAATTTGTCATATCTCTTGTTCTATTTATGAGTTGGTGACCACATTCATGTTAATATTGATATCTATTTCTCTGAACCAATCTCACTCTATTAATGAACTGATTTTTGTCTGTACTGTAGAGACAAGTTAGTTGGTTTAGTTAAATATTTTAAGGAACTATCTCATAGCCTATTATTCCTTCCTCATTTCTGCTTATATCTACAGTCCTGATAGATGTTTTGCACATTTCAATGTGTGCACAATCTCCTCTAATCTTTTTCTACAGTTTCTCTGAGATTATTGATATTTTCAACCTGCTGTCAATTTCCATGTCTATTTTGTTGTTGCCGACCTCGACTTGCAGCATAAACTTATTTTTTCTGCTTTCATTTACTTTGTTGGTATTTCCAATGGATTAATTGTGCCTAACTTAATTTGCCTTTCTTTGATAGTGTTCTTCATTTTATATGTCTTGGTTAGGTGTGGTCCTTAGTTTTCCTTCGATATTCTTTATTCTATCTTTTAGCTTCTCATACCAGTTTTTTGTTTTTATCTCCTTGCCTAACCTTTTACCTGTACTATTTCTTGTATCTGCACTCTTGCTTCTATTACTTTCTTTCTAATTGCTGCTGCTACAACAGTTAATTTCTGCATTGACCTGTGTTAGTGCCGCCTGACTTTATAACATGTTTATTATCCATAAGATTGTTAGCTTTTTCAACTTATTCCCTACTCATAGGTTCAAGATGGTGACTGCGCCAACTCATTGGGTTTTCAAATGTAGGCACTCAGAATACTAACAAAAAAATCAATAAGTGAAATTCAGATAAGGACTTGACACTGATAAAATATTATTAATAAGTAAAGTTATTGATACATTCCTATACAGTATATATATTTCACTTATGGTTCAATTTCCACAATGCACATAACAAACTTGCTGCTTTCTGAATGGTTTCCCTTGGCCTCAGTTTCTAAAACACATTGGCTTGACCATCATCTAATATACTTAAGCTTCATTCACCTGCTGCACATTGATCACCCTGACTCTACACTAGAGTGCTGCTTGACACTTAAGCTTCTTTCAGCTACTGTTCATTAAGATCTCCCATCAACAGTTCACTTAGTATAAGAACCACACGCTTTTCAGCACGTTATTTATTCATGCAGTTTGTCCTCTAACAATCCAGGGTTCATGCTTGATTGTTATCAATCTTATTTTCCTCTTGGTGTTTTTAACTAATCAGTTCCACTTCTTTTGTTTCAAAGAAATAATTGTAACTAGCAAATATTTATTGGTATTTACCAAACGCAATTTTCTTATCACATATTACGTAACTATTCTCAATTGTTAATCATTAAACCTTTTTACTTACTATCTTAATTATACAACATTCGCTTTTCTTAAATTATTTTACGAAATGTTCATTAAATTTTACTCTTATCAGTTAGTGAGCTAAAAAGATATTCCTCTAATATATTTTCCTTATTGAGGTTTTCCATTTAATGAATAATATTTCTGTATTGTTATTTTCACTACACCACTCTCATTCAAGATAATGATTGTTTTCTATCATGTAGTCATAAACATATGATTAAAGACATGAAAAAGATGTATGATTTCTAAGATGTAGCATTTGTGTTTAACCAGCACTTATCAGTTGACCATTACCATAGTTTAATTGATGTATCAAGCTTAGTGCCCTCACAACTTTGACATAAACTATTTGAGGGAAATATATTGTAATACAACCACCGTTCGGTTAAACACCAGCCGCACTTATAATTATGTGATCGACCGTTTCACCACCGATGATGATTACCACAAGCAAGAAGCCAATATACACCCCAAAATTGTGTATATATTCTTAATTGAACACTGGCATAATATAAAATATCCTCCCAGCATTATATTTCCCAATTAAACGCTTCTTCTCTGCTGGGCAAATTATTTGAATCGAATAATTTGTTCTGCCCAGCACTTGGAATATTTATAAATTTATTCCCGGAATTATCACGGTACAGCAGGAATATCAATTATAGCCCTTCCTTCTTTCCCTTTATTTACGATATGAAAGGACTTATTTATCCATTTCGATTGCTTTATTATTATTATTCCTCACTTAATAAACTTGTTAGCTCGAATGACCTAGATTTAATTCACTCTAAATATTTATTCGCTTGGTAAAGAAAAGAAAAATGCAAATGACTATTTACTTCCTTTTATAAATAAACTTTTAATTTTGCAATTCGTTATTTATAATGACATAATAAAATCATAAAACACACATATACCTATCACACACCAACATAATATACACATTAATAAAATAGTAAAGAATATAATTCAAATTAAACATTAAATAAACTAGTGTAACCCAATTGTTACTTTCTTATACATTATTATAGTAAAATCATAAGTTCTTTTAATTATATTTGTCCGAAGTATTGCGCAAATTTTAATAGTTTTAGTTTCTGACTGATTTCTTTGTTCACAAATTAATTCTGACATGCATGTATTAATAATAGTTACCTAGGTATGGAGTCCTCAATGAAGGATCAACCATCGAGTGGGAAAAATTTCCCTTCTTTTGCAGAGATGGTTGCTCGCTTTTCCGACGTCCCAGTTAGTGGAGTGAGAGTTTATAATCTTTTGGCTTGGGTTTGATTTCTTTCTAATTCCGAATTTCAGTATGTATTCATCTCTTTAAATATCCTATTACGAATCTTCAGGCAGATCTGGTTCCATAACGGCGGTCTCTTATCGGCAGCATTTTAGATGTTATAGGTAGTGAGCAAATGGTTGGACGGAGATAGACTGATTAAACGCCCGTTATTCGCCACTAGCCCTCCATGTTAGCATATCCAACTAAGTTCGTTAACATTTGAATAATACGTCCTCGCTATTCTCTAGACGGTTTCTTCCCTTTTTATTATTTTTTTATGTTAAGTTTTCGCCAGCAAAAAAACACAACCAGTTACTTCTAAATCAGCTCTGCTTAATCTCTCTGCTATTGTTCTATCGAATGTTACTAATTGCATCATTCCTTTTCATTCTTTATCTTGTACCAATCTATATGGAATTTTTGGTACTAGTTTTACATTTTTCCAATTTTATAATTACAATTATTTTCTTTCATTCTTTTGATACATTTAAAATATTGAATGTTACTAATTGCAACATTCCTTTACATTACTTTATCTTGTACCAATCTATCTGGAAATTTGGTACAAGTTTTACATTTTTAATTTTACAATTACAATTATTTTCTTTCATTCTTTTGATACGTGATTTTCTTCTTTAACAAAGAAAGAAAGAGACGCGTTCATTATACACCCCTCCCCTTTCCTTTCTAATCTTCAATCTTTATTTAGTTTTTTCTAATTTCTTTTAAAATAAGTTTTTAGAATCCTTTTAACTAACTTTTTTTTTTCATTTTAATCCTTTCACGACTTTCACATAGTTTTGAATAATTACATATTAAAACTGAGTAACTTCCTTTTTTTTTTTATTGGTTTTCTATTTCTTTTAACGAAACCCTTTTTTCTTTATTGTTATTATTGAGGATCAATAATATATATACATGCGAGACTATATTATATGTAGATATCGCAATATTATTAATTTTTATTAGACATTCATTAAACTAGAGATTAACCATTTAAGGAATAGTATTTCTGTAGTGTTATTTTCCTTCTGTCTGTTACCTAACATATGTTGCTAAAAAGTGAAAAGAACATAAATAGTTAAAAGATTCACATTTAATTATATACTGGTATATTATTTTTATAGTGAAATTTAAATATATACCAGTATACAGAAATAATATATCTGTATATATTGTGCTCTTTTTATTGGTATACCCCATCATAAAACAAATTGGAAATACATTTTTATGATATATAATTTTAAATCTTATAAAATCAAAAATATTTATTAAACTATGAAAAATAAGTCATTTTAATTATCATGGGTTTCGAACTTGGGCTTAATTAATTTAAAGTAGTATAAATGCTATAAATCCTGAGTAAATATTTATTTTCAAAGGTATATAAAAGATAAAATAAAATATGAATTAATAATATTTGATAAGAAGTAATCATTTGATAATATTTAAAATTGTAGGGAAGTTCAAATCTAATCTTATAAATAAAAATATGCATTATATAGATAATCATATCTGTGTGCATCTAATATTATAAAGCTATGACTATTTCTGGTGAAATCTTAATTTATTTTCCAAAATAACTAATTGATATTTTTATTATGAATTTTGTGATTAAAAGTTCATAAAATTCATCTCTAATCTAGTCTGTATAAAAATAAAATCAAAATGATCTAAATTGATTTAAAGTAAATTATATTTTTATTCATTTCATGAAAAGTATTATTTTTTATTGAGAAATATTTTAGAACAGATATTTGTTTTTAAAAATAGATAAACTAACTACAAACAACTCATTAAATATTCAAAATCAGAGAAGTGGGAGAATTAGCCAATGGGAAAGCACAATTTGGAATAAATTAACAGCTAGCAGATGATGTTTTTCAAGAAAAAAAATTGGAGAGAAAAATTAAGAAAAAAAGATTACAGATTGAAAGAAAAAGTAACTTTGTCTCTAAAAGTTTGCTTAAATTCTTTTCAATCTTACTATTTTTTTTAAAAAAAGTAATCGATTATGAAGAATTGAAACTATATATTATAAAGTTTTGTTAAAATGCAGGAGTAAAAGAAAGTTAAATCTCTACTGGTAACCTCAACAATTTAATAATTTTCAGAAAATATCTTGGAATCATTATATTGAAAAAATATTAGAAGAATGAAAAGAAAAAGTTGTACATTTATGCTAAAGGATTGTAAAGTAATACATAAACTCAAGGAAAACACTATGAATATTAGTTTAATACATAATTTAATTCATAAGCAAGGTGAAATATTTATCCATCATGGCTATCATAGTAGTTGTACAAGATTAAGTCAGAATTGATGGATGAATAACAAAAATTATTCTTACAGAGTTAGGTATACAATTTTAAAGATAATTAAAATTAAATTAGTAATGAATAATAATGGAAATATTTGTGTATGGAAAAGTGTACCTAGTATTAAAAAAAGAACATATAGAAGTGTATCTGAATGAAAATTTCAGTGGTATAAAAGATATAAGCGTATTGTTATTAGTTTTAGTATAACTTTCATGTACACCTGGGTCTTGTTTTATGCGGTAGATAGGTTCCACAGAAAACCCGCATTAAAAAAATTGCACAAAAATAGACTTAACTTACCTTGAAAAAGGTGGGATAGGGTCTGCAATTTTCAGAATTCACATAATAGCAAAGCAACAAGGAAAAATTACTTTAAAATTTGCATTAAAAAAATAAGGAAATCAAGTATGACGAATAAAAAATATCAAATATTTGAAAAAAATTGGTACAAGACAAACTTTTTTTATTTTTTTTTTATTAACTACAATATTTAAGTTGACATTTTTTCATACATATTTTAATCATTATCGCTATTTTCGAATGTGCAGTTTGTTTGTAAACTGGTAAGAAATCAGATTCGTCAATGTGATGTGATGAAACTTCTTGAATGAAGTCAAGAATCTCTTAGCAATTATGTCCAGAGAAACTTGTTAGCCACTTTATTTTCCATTCCCCACTCTAATTTTTACCATATTCTGCTCCATCCCATTTACACAACTAGTGCCAATTTCAGCCTTGTACTTGTGTTAGTGGTTTTCTGTTGACAACTGATTTTTACTACTGAAATAAATTTTAAATGTTCACATTTTGTTTCTATATTAAAAAAATGAGAATCACAATCAAAACAAAAAGATTATATATTATCATTAAAAATATTATTTTCAGTTTATAAAATCAATAAAATCTTCGTTATTTATTTTTAAAAAATTACATTATTTATTTCTGTTATACCTAACAAAATATATTTTAAAAGTTTAAAATTTTTTAATATTTATTGTGATATTTTTATGTGTAAGTATAAATCTATTATTATTATTTACTCATTAGTATAAGTATGTTATTTATTCTAAATATAGCTTCAGGCCATGTTCACGTTAGCTACTAATATAACGTTATATTTTTGAAAGAAAAAAAAGTATTTCAAGTCAAAATAAGTTATTAATAATTTAAATTTCTTGATATCTAATAAATATAGTGAAATATGAAAAATATTAAGAAGAAACATGAATCGCATAACTTCAAAATTGCATTAAAATAATCTGCATAAAACTAGACCCAGGTGTATAATAAAATTTTATGATGAGTTATATATATGGTAAATGAAGGATTAAAAGTTAGAAAGATGGATGGATGTAATACAATGCAAAAGGAAATTTTTAAATGAAGATTATATCTATACTTTTAATAAATTATAGCAGTCTGCTCAGAAAATAAAAGAATTATTTATCAAAACTGAAAATAAATATAAAAAAAAACAAGTTAAATGTAAAAAATTAAATAATTATTGAAGATAAATAATAAAAAATTAAAATGTATGGGAAGAGAAAGAATTGAATAAATCATTGGATTAAACATTAGCTTATTTGAAAATATAAAATGTATAGTGAAGATAATGTCATTCTACATTTAAAGAGATGTAAAATGTTCTAGCTTAAATGATAACACTGACAAAGGGTACATAAGGAATAATGTGAAGACAAGTATAATAAATGTGGAAAGTATCTAAATCAAATATATTGTGCAAGTTGAAAATAATCCTTGATTGTTAAGAAGGAAACTGAAACGCTGGAATTTTATAATTTTGGTGACTTTTTTATTAGAACAAAGGAACAGAAGTGAGAGAATGTTGATGGTAATTAGTCTGAAGTGTTTGGAATGATTGGAGTAACAATAAAAATTAAAGTTTTTTTTTAAGATGATCTTGTATTTTAAAGAGAGAAAAAAACTTGTAATATTTGTATATAGGTAAAACTGACTTATAGCGGTCTCAACATTTCGCCCTCTATTTTAAAAAACTTAACTGCATTTTTTTTCCTACTAACTGCATCCAACATTAATCAGTGTATTTAACTATATCTAAGTATAAATGTTAATAAAAAAAATTAAACAAAAACTTACATTTTCATGCTTAGTTTTCACTTCTAATGTATATCTAGCAATCTTTGCTGTATAAATAACTGTAAATAAATAAACTATATTAACTATAAATGTTTTTACATAAAGATGAATAAATAAAAAAAATGAATTTACATTTCCTGCAGGCAGGATCCGTGGTTCGAACTACGTTATTCTCACTATGTAATTGCAAAGTATATCTAACTATAAATGTATTTTTTACATGAAGGTTAATAAATAAAATGTAATAAAACTTACATTTTTATTCTCTATGTAGAGATATGTTGCCTGGGGGAAATGTCATCAAAAAAGTCCCTACTGTCAAAATTATGAACTACTTTTATCACGTGTAATTCCCCCTCCCCCCCATTTACTTCTTTGCTGAAAAAAAATTCAAATCAATGTTAAAACCAAGTATGTCAAATTGTGAACAACTGTTTTAACATTAATTTGAATCTTTTTTTTGGCAAAAAAGTAAATGGAGGGGAATTATACGTGGCAAAAATTACACGTAACAAAAGTAGTTCATAATTTTGACAGTAGGGACTTTTTTGGTGACACTTTTTCAGGCAACATATCTCTACATAGAGCATAAAAATGTAAGTTTTATTACATTTTATTTATTAATCTTCATGTAAAAAATACATTTATAGTTACATATACTTTGCAATTACATAGTGAGAATAACGTAGTTCGAACCATGGATACTGCCTGCAGGAAATGTAAGTTCTTATTTTTTTTATTTATTCATCTTTATGTAAAAACATTTATAGTTAATATAGTTTAGTTATTTACAGTTATATATACAGCAAAGATCACTAGATATACATTAGAAGTGAAAATTACACATGAAAATGTAAGTTTTTGTTTAATTTTTTTTTATTAACATTTATACTTAGATATAGTTAGATACATTGATTAAAGTTGGATACAGTTAGTAAGAAAAAAAATGTAGTTAAGTTTTTTAAAAATAGAGGGTGAAGTGTCGAGACTGCTATCAAAAACAAGACAAATGGAGGGATAAAAGAAATAAGCAAAAGATGGTTGATGTAGATATAAGTGTAGATGTGGAAAGGGAATGGTTTTGTAAGATTAATGGTAAGAAAGGTTGTTATAAATGTAATGGAGAAGAAAGAATCAAAAGAATTTATAAAAGAATAGTTAGGAAAGAAAAAATTGTTAAAATTGTGTTTTTGAATATGCAAGGTGGTAGGAGACCAGAAAAGTGGCTGGAATTAAATAAAGCAATTGAAAATGAAGAGCTGGAGATATTAGCAGTAGTGGAAACTCATCTAAGAGAAGAAGAAGAACCTATTTTGGAAGAGGTGGTATGGCAGGGGGTAAACAGAAAAGAAAAAGAAAAAAGGGGTGGTGGTATAGGTGTTATATCGAGGAAATATTTAAATATTGTTAAGTGTCAAGAGCATTTGTGGTTTGAAATAAGGTTGGGTAGACAAGAATGGATGGTGGCTGTAGTGTATATAGCTACTGGAGATAGTCAAACTGTAATGGAGTGGAACAGTAGTATATATGAATGCCTAGTTAAGGATATACAAATTTTTAAAGAAAAGGGGAAGAGAATAATGGTTGTAGGGCATATGAATGGACATATTGAAGAAATTGATGATGTAGATAATAAGAATGGTCAGTTTTTGAAGGAATTTTGTCAAAGAGTAAATTTGAGCATTGGGAATTTATCAAATATGTATGAGGGACAATACACATGGTCTAGGAATAATGTATTTCACCCAATAGATTATGTATTGGTAGAGAAAGAGGGAATGAATAAAATACGGAAAATTAAGGTATTTGATAATGAAGAGAGGGTATGTAATAGTGATCATACTTTTATTGTAATAGAAATGGTTAATAATGTTATGAACGTTAGAAATAAAGATAGAAATAATAGTGAAAGATGTGGATGGAGAGCGAATGATAAGAATAAGTTGGAAGAATATAAAATAAAAGTTGAAGAAACCATGGAGCAGATGGATGGGGATGAGTATAAGGACGGGTGTGGTGAAATAGAAAAAGTGGCAAATAGGGTTTTGGTTGAGAATATGCAGAAGAATAAAAGTAATAAAAAAATGAGAGTTAGTAAAAGTGTAAAAGAGAGGAAAGAAGCATGCAGAGGATATAAGTGTGCTATTAAGAACAAAGAAAGTGAAAATGATATTAACGCTAAATGGGGAAAGTACTTAGAAAAGAAGAAGTTGGCTAAAATGGATAATTATAGAGAGAGGATGAAGTTAAATAGTAAATTGTTAGAGGATATTAATAAAAGTGGAAGAGATGGGAGTAAAAAATTTTGGAATTACATTAAAAGGAGAAATGTAGGGGAAAGAGAGATAGTATTAATAGATAATTAGGGAATAGAATGTAGCTCTAGACAAGAGGTAGAGAGAATCTTAAATAGATATGTAATGGATATAGAAAAGATGTTAGATGTGAAGGAAGTAGTGATAGAAAAATGGAAGCAGTTAGTAATGGGAATATTAGGTTCACAAAAAATGAATTGAATGAGGCAGGGAAGAGATTGAGAGGTGGAAAGGCGAGAGGTTTAGGTGGATGGGCAGCAGAGATGGTAATGAATTTAGGGCATAGAGAAAAAGCAAAGTTATTATCATGTTTTAATAAAATGGCACAGAAGACAGTTTTTCCGGTTAGTTGGAGTAATACAAGAATAAGATTATTATTTAAAGAAAAGAGTAAGGATCATAGAAAGTTAAATAGTTATAGACCGATAGTGGTAACATCAGTTTTATATAAAGTTTTCTTATATATGATAGCTGGAAGAGTTGTAAAATGGATGGAAGAGAATAATGTAGTGAGGGATGTGAGGAGGTTTTAGGTCAGATAGGTGTATAGGAGATAGTTTGTTTGTAGTTACACAGCTTATGGAGATGAGTAGGAATTCAGGTAGATCATTATATATGAGTTTTATAGATATAGAGAAAGCATATGATAGAGTAAATAGAAATAGATTATGGGTAAGGTTAGTCAATTTGGGAATGAATGAAGCTTTAGTAAATATTATTAAGAAATTATATGAAAATAATTATTATACTTACCAGTTAGGGGATATAGAATCAGTTAAAGTTAAAAATGGGGTGGGATTAAGACAAGGATGCCCTATGTCACCTATTTTGTTTTTGTTGTTTTTGAGTGAAATGGAGAAAGCAATAGAAAGACTAGGAAGAGGGGTAGAGATACCATTAATAGGTGGCAAGAGAGTATATATTTTGTCAGGTCTTTTTTTTTTTGCAGATGATATCTTTTTGTGTGCAGAAAGAAGAGAAGATTATGGAAATTATGTTGAGGACATATGCAAGGATGGGTAAAGAGATGGGGTTTAAATTTAGTGAAGAAAAATCAAATATAATGATGGTTAATACTGGGGAAAGAGAAGATGTAGAATTTTTATTGGGGGATATAAAGTTAAGTGTGGTGGATAGATATAGGTATTTGGGAATCATCTTATGTAATCAGAAAAATTGCTTGGATAAATGGGAGAAAAACTTGGTAAATGAAGCAAAGAAAAGAAAGGGTTTGGTAAAGAAACTAACAGTATTTTCATATAATAAATATGATGTACCTAGAATAGTATGGAAGGGAGTTGCAGTAGCAGGGTTAACTTATGGTAATGATGCATTATGGGTTAGTAAAAGAGGTTTAGATTATTTAGAGAAAGTACAAAGGGAAGTAGGAAGACATGCATTGAATGCAGAGATGTGGACAGCAAAGGAGGCAATTCAAGGAGAAATGGGATGGTCAAATTTTTATATGAGAGATGCAAAAGTAAAATGAAAATTTTTGGTAGGTTGCAGTTTATGGATAGTAAAAGAATAGCAAAAATAGTGTTCAATTGGGTTATGAGTAAAGGGCAGGCAACAAGATGGGTGAGAAAGGTAATGCGGTATGCGAAAGATTTAGATAAAGAATTTATATCAATATACTTGTATAAAAGATGGGATGATTGTGTTAGGAGGATTGTTGAGTGTTATAGTGGTAAGGAATGGGATAAAAGAACAGAAGCATTAATAAAAAATAAGGAGTTGGAGAGATGGAGAACTAGTATGGAGGGTAAGAAGAGTTTAAATATATATAGAAGTAAACGGAATATTGCATGTGAGTTAATTTATGATAATAGTAAGGAAAGTAGTTTATTATTTAAGGCTCGAACGGGATCTTTAGCAACAAGAGAATATACATGTAAATGGAAAACCATAGATAATTTAGTGTGCAAATTGTGTAAGGAAGGTATAGAAAATATTAGGCACTTGTTGATTGAATGTAAATGCTTGAAAGCAGAAAGGGTACAGATAATGAAGTTATGGGAGAATAGACATGAACATAGTGACTATACAGAAAGTGAGTTATTAGTTTATATGTTGGGTTTGCGAAGAGATAAGGAGGGTTTAGATATAAAAGCCATAGAGTTGACAAAGATTATGTTGTGGAAATAGGATGGGGCAGAATATGGGAAGACTTAAGAGTGGGGAATGGGGAATAAAATGGCTAACAGGTTTATCTGGGCATAATTGCTGAGATATTCTTGACTTCGTTTAAGGAGAAGCCAAAATCATCAAGTCAGTTTTATCTTGTATATAGTTTAATTTTATGCTTTAAAATAATCGTCATCATTATGGGGGATAAGTCAATAGATAGGGAAATTAATAATTAATTTGATTTGTTTATCTATGTAATTAAACGTTTAAAGTTTTATTTTATTAAATATTGTTAAATAATTAAAATAAATAGATGTAAACAATGAGCTAGTGAAATATACACATCAAAGTAGTTATATATACATGTATTATAAGAAGATGGGATATGTCTGTTCGAATATAATATTGCAAATGATAAATGGTAATATTTAAATTTTGATCTTATGTTTAACTATTAATAAATTAATATAATTGTAATAGAGTCACAACCAATTCTAGTTTGTAATTCTTTATAGATTATTATTTATAAGAAATGTATGTATGAAACAGGTATAGATTGGAAATAGGAAGGTTGTTTATATAAAATGAAAATAAGGATTTTTATTTTAAGATGCACCAAAGAGTATTCTATCAACATTTAGCATGAGATCATAAAATGGAAATTGAAGTTTGTTTAGGAGGAGATAAGTTGTTATATTTGATAGTATACAGTATTGTTGTGTTTGGTCTGGATTACAGACCCAACCAACAGTAAATAATGTAAAATAATACTGAAACAAGTATTACAATTAATATATTTATTATTATGTACATATATATATACACACAACACAAAATATACAAGTGAATATTTACAAGTTGAATATTGTAGTTCAATGTAAACTCTGGGTTCTGCCTACCGCTTCCAGCCACACCTGATGGTTTGCCTCACGGGTAAGGTCTACGACTCTTCCAGCTGTACAAGACAGCTTGCCTCAAGCCGAGAGTGGTCTTAGCAGCATCCGGACTCTGTGGGACTTGCCTAGCTGCGTAGACTAAATATTGTAGTGCTATAAATGAGAATACTTGCTGCTGTTTAGATTAACAGTTTTCTTGGGAGAACGCAAAGAGTCTGTTCAGGTTAGACACGTTCTTCCTTGATCCTCACAAAAGGCTGACTATTTATACCCAGATCCCTGACCTTATTGAAAACCTTTGGATTCAGCAAGCATCGTTGCTCATTGGCCTGTAATAATCATTGGCTATGCTTTTATCTATATATCAGCCTATTGGCCTGTTGCAAACAATGCTTAATCCGATCAGATAAGGAGGCATCTGGAATAGTCTACTTCTGAGAGAAGGGAGGACTATAACAAGTATAAAAGTTTTATTTGTTGTATTCATTTATAAAGTTTGATAATAAGATTATGGAAAATTAAGTGTGATATCAGAAAACAAATTAATGATGTCATAATTATCGTATTCTTTTCTTAGTAAAGGTAAATATAAAGATCAAATGATAAATATCATAAAATATAAAAATAGATAAATATGTGGTATTTCATAGTATTACAATAAAGAAAATAATCGGTATTTTGAATCTTCTTATATTTTAAAGCATAATGTATAAGGGGTAATGAGAGTAAATCGTGTCCATAAAAAAGGAACTGATTATTTAATAAGTACATATGATTTTATTATATAAGAAATAAAGTTGAATATAACAGCAACATCTTATCTTAGAAGGAAACATTTAATTTTAATTTTTTGTAATTGTAATTAAGGGGAATAGAAAGGTTTAAATGTTTATATATGTTACTGTATTATATTGTTATATAATGTTTTTAATATTGTTATGTATTCAGTTCGTTAGTAGTTCAAAATAATTATTGAAAGATTTTATAAATAATAGGTTATTAAAATTAATATTTAAAAGTTAAACTAAGTATTTAAAGTTGCATTTCTTTTGTTTGGATCATCATCACACCATCTTCAAAGAATCTTAATTGTAATGTACACATGAACCAAAGGGTACAGTTTGAGATTTGAATAAGAAATTAATCCAGTACAGAATAATATATAACAATCATTTGAGAAAATATTTCTTGAAAGAGATCTTAAATTTTTGCAAATTGCCTTGATCCCATAAGTCATTGATAAAATATATTGCAAATTTATTAAAGTATGTTTGTTTATAGAAAATCAAAGTATGAATTAGTTATTATTTAGAGTTATAAATTAGGATTACAATTTAGATAACAATAGTTATTTATTATTAAATAGTAGAGAATCTAAATACAAAGTAGTAATATAATTTGAATTATAGTTTAAGGTTTTAAGTCTTTTCTTAATTAAGACACTACCTATAGAATTAAGTAAAATCCCTCTTGATATTCTATAGGTAGAATGAATAGCTAATTTAAAATCAATGATAATCCTGAGATCTCCTTGGTATAATATTATTATTGTGTTTATTATTAATTATAAGCCAATAAGAGTATAATAAGAGATCAATATACAATAAAATGATAGTTTAAACTTATTAATTAATTTAACTTAAAGTTAATGATTATAAATATTTTATTATATTTATTTAAATATTATTGATAATCATGGGAATATTTAGATCGTTAATAAGGAGGAGTGTCTTAGTATTTTTATGCCATTGAGCAAATAGTTTGATATTTGTTTAATGTTAAAGGGTATGTGATCTTGTTAATAGTATAAGTGGGCCTCATAATTGATAATATTAATCAAACATAATTTAGAAATAATTAAGTGTATCAAATTCTACCTAGATAAAATAACAGTATAGCTTAATTGAAGGATTTGTCATGGTTTTTAGGGGTTATCGTCCTATTGGCAAGATACAATATTTAAATGTGAAGTCTTTTAACTATTTATCTTCTTTTTACTTTTTTTAATACATTCCATTATATAATTTGGCTTAGCATATATGAGTGTTATAACTGCTAATATATAATGGTTGATATATTCATAATTTTTATTCATTTATTTATTAATTTGACTTGCTTTTTTTTAGGCACAAATTGCTCTACTTCTGATTTTGTTAACGAGTATAGTTGATTTTGTAGTGGGAACATTTTTGAATCCCTCTCCAGAGCAAAGTGCTCGAGGATTTCAGGGTTATCGCGGTAAGTCAACAGAATATTACTTTACTTATAGTGATATTAGTTAGATTACATTAGTAGTTGAAATTTCCCTATTAGTTCTATTCTAAAATTATCTATTGTAATTTTAAAGAAATCAATGGACACTAAATAGAAATGCTACATCAAAATCTCCATATAAGTTTCTGGCTTAACTACACTGCTGCCACCTCTAATTTTTTATATTTTCCAACCTAATTAACTAAACTTCAGCACTCTTAGCTTTATTGTTATATTTTTTCATGGCTTAAAAGGGACTGGTTTATTCCTCTTAATTACATATAAGATAAGCTATGTTAATTTTATGCTTATATTTTTAATATATACCAGGAGTGTCCAACAAGTTGATTGTGATCCACCTGTCGATCGCAAAGTCATTTTTGGTCGATTGCGAGGCCAATCTGGCAAGAGCTGTCGGTAACGAGTGAAACAAATTAAGATTTTCAAGTTTTTTTTGTTATTTTTATTTTTGCTCTAAATTTTTTTCCAATTCTAGATAGGTGAAGTTCACTAAGCAGTATCATTATTGAAAATAATATTTTTAATCTTGATTTAATGTAGCTAATTTGAATTAATAAATATTGTTAATAATTACGCAGATTGCTTTAATTTTTCCAGACATGAGTTTTTTGGCTCGTTAAATAATTGTTATTTTTTACTAGGTAGATATATAAAAATAGTATGTATTTCACACCTCCCTCCACTTAGACTATGCCTATGATAACAAGTCGATCACAATACATTTTTTAAATAAAAAGTAGATCTTATGAACACAAAAGTTGGCCATCTCTGATATATACGATATAGATGATATTAAGGAAATTCTTATAAATATGTGAAAAGGTGCTTTGCATATACATAGTAACTATGATTGGCCATGATATAATTTTTTTTTTAAATAACAAAATTGGGTAGAAATGTCATGTACAAAAACAAAATGGAAATTTTTTAATCTTATCCAAGGAGAAGTTTTGAAAAGTATAAATTCTATATAGAATTTACTTTTTTTTCTATAATCTCTTACTGAGTGCTATCAATCCAGATTAGCCCAAATATAATTAAGCCCTAAAGATGACTTCTAGATATTTAAAATGTAAAGATATTGTAAATAATGTAAAGGATTAACCTATTGAACATAATTGTCACAGTACATATCTATACAATTTTTACTTATCTGAATTTTTTTTTAAGAAAAGTGAACTTTTTTAAAAACCCTAAATAAGTATACATCTCAATAAATATACAGTGCCAGCACTAGGCTGGCCATCGCCCATCTGCACAGTTGAACTTGGCACACACACCCCATAAGAGATTAACTTAGTTTTTTTTTTTTTTTGTCATAATCATGAGTAAAGAATTTACAGGAAAAACCTGAGTAATGTAATGTGCATGGTTTATGAATTGTGGCTTTTGCAATGTCTCATTGTTCATTGCAACATCTGGAGAAGCTGTCACGTCAAATATAAAACCCAATTAAGTAAGGCTCATCTGAACATTTTTCTACCTGTTAAAAGAGTCAAACAGTTTTACACTTGTCCAAATTGGTTCACTTAATGCTGAGTTATAAGCGTTTTAGTATGAATTGATGGTCAAAGTGTTTATATAGCCCACAAATGGAAAAAAAAAATCAAATTTTACATTTATTTTTTTTTGACCATGATCAATCTATAAGATTGCAATTTTGTAAACCAGTTACTTTTTTTTTATTTTTCCATTTTTCATAATTAAAACTACAAATTATTTAATTTTTATTAAAATTTTAATTTTTATTAAAATTTATTGTTTTAAATAAACATTTTATTGTGAAAATTTTCTAATTAAAATTCTATCAGTTACAGAAACGGATAGCACCAGTATTTTATTTGTAACTAAAATATTTCCAAGTTTTGTTTAATGCATAATAAAATAATTTACAAATTACTTTTTTTCTATTTTAATTAATTGTTCTAAAATGCTAGCTTTTTAATATTGAATTCTTCTTAATGAATGCACAGATCTGTATACTGGAATATAATAAATTATTTGACCAGAGTGCACAAATGTGCTCACTATATGACAAATACAAACTTGTCACCACTATATTAAATCCTACCCAGATTTCTTATTCACTTAACTTATTAATGTTATATATAGCGATATCACTATCTAAAGCTCAACTGTTGCTGAACATAGATATCCTTTTATATCCAACTTTGCTTATTCATTGAGTAAAGTTTTCTGTAAAACCATAGTCAACTATTTGAAGTCTGGTCATTAATAAATATCGATAATATTTATATGTACTTCACAATCCAGCACATTCTTTTTAGTGGTGTCTGCCTGCAGTTCTGGCTTTGCAGGTCTGTTTATGCTGGTCCTGCATATATAGTGTTAGAATATTCAATAATTGATCCTAACAGTTATAAGAAACACTGTAAGTCACTATATTAGCTTATAATAAATAAATTATACATTAGATTTTGGCTGAAGTCACGATAGTAAGATAAAGTGTTCAACCATACTAATATTGACATTTATTGAAGACTACATCACATTACAATTATTATTTATTTATTTTTTTGCAGTCACTATATTGACAGTTACCTGACCTGCCCTGCCCTAGTAATGTAGGATATTTTACATTTATTAATAAATATACTAGATCCTCTTTGCCAATCAATGATTCGGGCGCTATTTGAGTAGATTGTAGACTATATACCTAACAAAACAAAACAAAATCCTAAACCAGCTTTATATGAGTTTCTAAATGATCAAGCTGAAACTTCGATTCTTGGTATAAATACATTTAACATATTATACTTAAACAATCCCTTATGTGTTGTAATAGTTAGCAATTCTGATGTGCGTTCAGAAACTGGTATCTGGTGAAATGCGGCCTTTAAATCAATTTTAGCATAGTGAGTTGCCTTTTGCATATTTGCCAGTATTTCTCTGACATTAGGTACAGGATACTGACTTTTAGTGAGGTTTTTATTTATTGTGGTCCTATAATCTCTGCAAATGCGAATCTGCCCATTTGGTTTAGTTATAACCACGATTGGAGTCGCCCATTCCGTTTTCTCGACTGGCGTTAATACACCCTTACTAACCAGATTTATCAACTCTTGTTCTACCTTAGTTTGCAGCGCAAAAGGAACTTTTCTGGGTCTGCAGATAACGGGGGTCACGCCACCTTGTAGCTCTATGTTTATAGGCGTCGTAATAATTTTTTTCCTCATCACTTTTAAATAATTCACAATATTTCTCATTTCTTGCTCAATAGCAACTTTATTTATTACACATATCTCTATTCCCAAAGCATTGAACCATTCCCTACCTATAATAGGATTTAGACCGCATGGAATATATATAACGGTAGTGTTCGAACCTTACTATTTAATTCAATCTGAGCCATCACCTTCCCTAATATTTTCATACTATTTCCGCTAGCGTCTTTTGCCCTTAAACTTGTCTTCATTAATAAAGGAGGATTTTTTCGATTTTTCGCTACTTTCTCCCAGTCTTCAAGTGTCATCATTGACACGCCTGCTCCGCTGTCAATTTCCATTTTTACTGGTGTCTTTAATAAATTAACTGTCAGCATAAACTGACTTCCGTATCCAATCTGTGTATTGTAAATATCACTTTTTTTTTTTATTTTCGACTTTACAAGTTGGCGAGCTGCCACGATCCTTTTCTCCTTTATTTCGACATACTTTCTGCAAATGCCCAACTTTACCACAAGTCCTACAATGCTCCTTATTATATTTACACTTACGAGCCATGTGGCCTTTTTTTCCACAGCAATAACACACTATCTCATATGTTCCGGAAAAGGGTTAATAGGTTGGGACTTATTTTCAGTTGTCCGAATATACGCATTACCGTCATTTTTGTGGGTAAAATTTCTAAATTCTTCCGATTGGTCGAGTACTATTTCGTGGGCTACTCCCATTTTGGTTGCTTCGTCATACGTTAACTCTTTTGAGGCCAGTAACTGCTGCCTAAGCCTATCATCTGACATGCCCCAAAGTAATTGCTCAAGCAGATTATCCTCTAAGGCATCGCCATAACTGCAACTTTTAGCAAGTTCTCTTAGAGCTTGATCATAATCTCGTATACGCTCTCCCTTGTTTTGCCTTCGGTTTCTGAAGTGTAGTCTTGCGACATGCTTCGAAGGCTGGGGACTGAAAAAATTATTTAATTTCCCCGTAACTACATTATATGGCAAATTCTCTGGCTCTTCGTGATCACAGAGTCTATTTGCTATTTCGATTACTTGTTGCCCGGCATAACACAATAACGTGGCAACTTTAATGGGGTCGCTTGTCGTACCATTAATCAAAAATAGTTTCTCGATTCTCTTAAGATAAATTGGCCAATCAAAAGGGTTATTAACGTTGAACTCGTTAATTGTTACCTGAGGCACTGATGTCATCATTTTCTATTTTGCTTTTTTTTTTTTTTTTTTTAAAAAAATTTCTATTTCGCTACGAGATAACTATTAAACACGCTTACTGAGACAAATTTCTATTAATACGCTTACTAAAACAAATTTCTGTTAATACGCTTACTAAAACAATTTTTCCGACTACCAATTCTATATTCACCCGGACTTCGATTCTCAATTTCCTTGTAGCTTTCTCTACGTTATACAATTCAATTTGAATCCACTACTGTTTCTAAATTGCACCAGATTTTTCTACTGGAACGTATCCTGTCGATTAACTGCGCCAATTTTCTGCTGTGTACAGCCACTCACTCGGCTTAACCATCAGGTAAATAGACAGCAGAAACCAAATGATTATACAAATAGTTTAATAGAATTAACAGTCGGATAAATAATAGTACATATATATATATAGTTATAAGACAATTAAGTTTAACTTACGAACGCTGGCCATGAAGGCATACAAAAAACATAATCTAGACCGGTGTGGCCTGCAAAGTTCCTAGGTCCACTTTTTAACCTTCAGTGGTGGAATTCACTGGGTTTGTTCCGTTGCTAAGTTAAAACTCTTGACCTTCGTGTGCATTCAATGATTTCTCCGCTACAAGTGCTGCTTAGTTATTTTTTGTTCCTTCTTTTTTCTTGTTAAGGAATGTTTCAGAAACCAATTAATTTTCAGCTATTGTCTACTTTTAGTAATCAGCACTTTTAATCTAGCTGCTTAATTAGTTTCTGATCTGAAGCGCTTATCTTTAATAGCGTACCAAATTTAATTACAAAATTCCTGTCTATTTCTTTTAATAAAACTTATTTTAATAAAACATTAATTATTATATACGTATAATTTTCTTTTAACAAAACATTATTATACACGTATATAGCATAAATAATATTAAATCTGTTTTTTAATTAAAATGTAATATGGCTAATTTATTACTCTAATGTGCTGGAATATATATACTTGGTTTTTACTTATTTTATTATATGTAATTGTTTTAAAGGGAAAAAAAGAAATCAATGTAATATACCAGGAAATATAAAATTGATTGATTTTTTTGTGCTTAAATAAATAAAGGCCTTTTTTGTTGAATTGACACGTCTATTTGTTTATCAGATTAGATCTTTTTTTTTTTTTCTCATGTGTCATAGCATCAGCCGGGAAGCGAACCTGCTAATCCGGGACAATTGCTTGTGTCACCACCAATGCTTGACAAAAATCTACATATTTTATACTGTAATTCATGCCAGTTTTTTTTTTTTTTTGAGTAACTTTTCTTTATACAGTATATATATATTTGCGGCTCTGATTGAAATATTTTTAAATGAACGTTCACTAACAAAAAAAAGTTTTTTGCTTTTTTTTTTCTCATATGTCAAAGCGTCGGCCGAGCGAACTCGGGACAACTGCTTGGAAGGCAGCTATGCTAGCAACTAGGCCACCAACGCTTCACTACTTTTATTTGCTTTATAGAATAAAAAAGGCAATTTAATTTTTTTTCATATATAATAAGTTGAAATATGATTATATTTTCTTCTTATATATGTATATTTTGCTTAATATTTTAATAAGTGCTAACAAAAAATAAAAAAACTCGAAAATTTTCAAAATGAAAAAGCTTTGCATTTTCATCTATTTTGTAGAGCAATTAATTAGTTTAACAGACCAAGCAAATTTGGAACTATTTGTTAGAATTATTTTTTATTAATTTAATGAACTTTAATGTTATGGACAATTAGGCATAAAAGTTAGACTTGCAATCTCAAGCTAAGTATAGGTAAACTTTATTTAATTTTATTTTATTAATATGAATTTTAGGGTTCATTACTTGTTTCACCAATAGAATTTTGATGTTAATGTTTTAATTAATTGCTTTTATGCACAATTTATTCATTGATTTCACAATCTATAAAGTCCACAACATATTTCTGATTGTTAATATTATTATTATGCTTTTATTTTTTTATACTAGTGTGCAAAGACATGAAAAAAGTTTGTTTGGGGAAGGGGCATAGTTGGTCGATGCTCTGTAAACTGTTTTAGGTCAATTTATCCATATAAACCTGGATTTACATAGTTTGAATGTGGATAAAAATTAATTGCATTAAGAATCTCTGAATACTCTTCAGTGAAGCACATGATCTGAATAGTGGAGTAATATTGTTATAGTTTAACTTATACTCCTAATGAACTTAATTGGGATCCATCATATGTTGATTGGATCATTTTAGACTAATCAATATATGAATAAATAAGATATATTCAGTAATAGAAATTGAACAATAGGTGATATTGCTCAATGAATCTGATTGCTTTCATTAAGGAAGGGGATCGGGATTTAAATAGGAAGTTCATTTATAAGTAAAACCAGGCAGCAACCAAATAACTGTTAGACCTAAATGACAATATGCATGTTGCCCACTATATTGCTAAACAAGGGAAAGTTCACATTGAATTGGAAGCTGCTGGGAAGTAAACCTGATATGAGGTGAGCTGTCACAATACAGCTAGAAGTGTTAAAAAATATAAGAGGTCACCTGACTTGATAGTTGCACAGCAACCAGGTGCTATACTTAGACAACAGCATCAAGTGAAAATATATATTGTAAATATGTTTCCTGTAAGCTAAATAAAATAATTATATTTGTATGAGTGTGTTTATTACAATCATATGTAAACATAACAAATTTGACAGTTATGATAAGAGCTTACCCCTATAGGTTGTTTAGATCTTTGCCATTAAATACAAAAAATTGACATCTAACATTATTAAAGTATCAATAAAAATTAAAAAATGAAATGTGAGTGATTATTCATTTTCTGTGAATTTTTTTTTCTTGTGGCAGAAAAAAAATTAAAATGATGTAAATTGGTTGCCTCAGAGTTTGATCTGGTCTATTCTAAAAGTTGTCCGACATATGTGGGTAAAGTTTACTTTTTTATGATGGCAAACCAATTCAAATAGCTAAAGTTAATAACTTTTACAAGCATTTCTGGTTTTTTAATGTATGAAATGTTGAAATCTCATTCAGCCTTTTCTCATATATCTGAGTTATATTCCATAAAGCAATATTTCTCCTGATAGATTATTCCTATCCAAAACTCCTAACAATTTTAACAGTGTATATTGCAATCTTCATATTCATGACTAGAGATTTTGCAATAGAATTAAAAAAACTGGTGCTCTGACTTTAAACATTCTTTAAATGTAGCTCTAATGGATGTTTCATTTGTGGAATGAAAGACCATAACCTGAGGATCAAGTGATTGATGAACCCTGACATTACATTTGATCCAGCTGTCTCTCAGGTAACACTAGCTGAGTCCACTGCATGGCAAGTGGTCCCATTGATGAAAATTGATCACAGTATTAAATTTGTCAGAAAACTGGGTTAAACCAATATTCAGCTGACTATACTAAACATTGTCTGAATAAATCAGCAAAATAAATAAAAAAATATTCCTGTAAATATGACATATAGAAGCTGCTTTTTAAAAAGAAAAAACCAAATTATTCAGAAAAGAATGAAGAATTCATTTCAAAGAATGGGAAAGGCAATGTAAAATTAAATGAAATCAATGCATGTATAAATAATATGAAAGGCATTGATTCAGCCTTCAAATGGTCTGCTGTATCAATGTTATGGTGTCTAAAAAAATGTGAGCTATTATGAAAACATAATCATCACCTTCTTCCTTAGCAATAAAGTGATTATAGATTATCAAGGCAATGAAATATAACTCTTGGTTCAAGAAAGAATTAAAGTTGTTATGTGTTATACAATAATCCATTTACTCTTTGTTGTATCAGCTGATTAGCACAGCAACTTATTAGTCTAAAACTGATTCAGTCACTTGGGCTTTACAATGACTAAAGTGAACGAGTTCACAAAAAATACAATCAAAAGGATCTAAGATGTTATTGACTTAAACTGAGGTTGAACCCTAGGACAAACTAGTAAGCACTAGAATGTGCAGATAGGTACCCAAGTTCTATAACACAGATATATTGTAATCACCAAATGTGTTTCAGCAATTGTGATCAAATGAAAAGGCAGGGAATGGTGTGACATAGAGATTAGCTAAAATTGAACTATGAGTCACTAGACTTGCTTATGAAGGCATCAGATCTACAAATGAAGACACCAAACATGCTGTTAATAACATTATACTTATTGATGAAGTGATCAAACCTGATGATTATAGAATCAAATTTGAATTTCAAGAAATGACTTAGATGTCCACGTAAGAATTTCAATGACTATTCTGCAAGGTTGATTTTGGCCAGGGAGAAGGAATATTATAGTTCAACTTACCTTTCTAATGAACTTGTCTAGATTTCATCTTAATTGGACTGAGCATTCATTGCAGACTGATTGATATATGAATAAGTAATATATAACCAATAGTAGAAACTGTCCAAAAAGTGATAATGCTTGGTGAATCCATTTGCTCTCATTTTGGAAGGGGATTTAGTTATAAATAGGCAGTCCATTTGATTAAAGTCAGACAACAACCAAATAACTGTCAGATCTAAATGGCAGTGAAGCAAGTACACGTTAATCTGGAAGCTTCTAGAAAGTAAACTTGACATGAGGCAAGATGTCTTAGTACAGCTGGACCTGTGACCATACCTATATATGAGGCAAGTTGTCACAGTACAGTTGGAAATGTTAGTAAACCTAGAAGGGCAGCTGAATTCTTCCCATTAATAGTTGCATGACAACTAAATACTACATTTAGCAAATGGTATTAGGCAAAGATATATATATATATTGTAAATATATGTTGTATATAAGCTGAATAAAATATTTAATCCTATTTATATTTGTGTTGTTACAACCATATATAAACAACATATATACTGCAATAAAAAAAATAATAACTTTTTTCCCAAACGTATACCAATTTAACAGTGGCAATATACATACTATACTGAAGAATATTGAATGATATTAGATGTTAATATAATTAATATTTGTCTATATCACAAATATTAGGTAATAGTTGTCTATAATTTATATTCTGGGATCATTATTTAAATTAGTATATCAAGAGTCTTCATATTTTACATTATCACTCATGATATTTTCATTGTTAAAATAAACTTCCTTTCAACTTTGTATGCAATTTTAAAAAGGAATTTATGACCATATTTGCAGTGACAATTCAAATTGGTTGATATTTCTCTTATTTGAAAACCTGTAGCATAATTATTGATGTTTCTAGTTATTTGAATATTAGTAAAGCAAATTGCTTTTTCTTAACTCAAAACTTTTATTCTTCATTATCATATTTAACACTGCTGTTTGTGTAAAATTTATTTATTTATCTTATTGTTTTTTACTCAGGATAACAAGTAATTTTTCAAGCACCAAATAGTTATTTTTCTTAGTTTAGGATCAATGTAGGCTTCTTAAATTTGGAATCAACCCCTTTTAACTAAATTCTATAAAATTTATATACAAGAATTGAGTATATCATATTGATACTTTTAAAATCAAAATCTGGATTTTATGTTATAAATATTACTCTGATTACTATTATTATTATTGCTACTACTATTATTTATAAAGTTTGAAATCGTTTTATTTTACATAATTTTAAATATGTGTGTGTGTGTATGTTGTAATAAATGTTCATTTATATATGCATTAGATCTATTGGTTATTTATAATTATTTTATTTATGTTTCATGTCACAATTTTTGTGTTATAGAATATACCTATATATTAAAGTCAGCATCAGTTTTAGATGTGTGTGTGTAAATGTATACATGTATGCATGCATGATTACTTGTATTTAAGTTTTCTATTAAATATTTGTTTTCTATCATTCATAATTTTTTTATGTAAAAACATTTATACTTTTTGAATAATACATATATATACACAACTACCTATTTATATATTTTTATAGCTGCTTTGATAAAAGAAAATTTTGGTCCATTATTTCGTAAAGATGAAGGATTTTTTACTGTTTTTGGAATTTTTTTTCCTGCTGCAACTGGTATTCTTGCAGGAGCGAATATTTCAGGTGATTTACTTGTAAGTATTATTGGAATTTCTTTTTTATTATTAATTTAGGGAATATTTGATTAACATGTAATGATTTTATTTTCATTATTTAAATTATAATGATCATTAAAAAATAATGATGATAACCATAATATTTAAATATTATTCAATTTTTTTTAGTCTTTTATTTAAGTTTTAATTCTTTTAATCTAATTAAATGCTTATAAATTAACTTGTCCTGTCTGTGTTTCTGTCAGGATGTCCAGATTTTAAATTTTTCACAATGAAAAAAAAAATTAGGTCCTATTTAGGATTGAACACATATTCTACAAGAAAACTCCTTAACAATGTAGCCAGCAGTAATATTTCATTTATAGAATAAATTTTGTTAATATTGAATTACTTAATTAATTAAAAGTAAATATTTCCCAGTAAAATCTGAATTATTCTTCTGAAATAATAAATATGTAAAAAAAATGTTAAGGGAATTATTACCTTTTTTTTTTTTAATTTCCAAAGTCAAGTCAACTGTCAAAATCATTGAAAGCATGTGTTCTCTTGTGGAAAGAACAAGAAACATAATAAAAAAAATACACATGAAGAAAATTATTTTATTTAAATTGAAATTTATAACTAAAAATCAAATAGTCCATATAAAAAGTAGAAAATAACAAAGTTCATAAAAGGATTTGAATCTTAAATAAATTATAAAAATCAAGCTTTGAATTACTATTGATAAATTAGAAACTAATCATTAAAAAAATTTAAATGCTATGGAGACATTTGAATTTGGCCAACATTTTTTATTAATAATTAGTATTCAAACATCAATAGCAATGTTGATAGTCTTAATTTAAGCTTCAATTTAATAAGACTAAATCACTAATCATTGTATCATTTCAATGAGCTATATTCTGCTCTCCTGAAATATATTTTCAACATTTGTAGTAATAACCTCAAATTTTACAATCTTTAATAGAACTTTTACATTTTCATCCAGGAAAATTTTTACCACTAATAATATTCAAAATCTCTCTCAGATGTCCTACTTTCTGTGTTGATTTTCTCAAACTTTTTCTAATTCTATAATTTGTAATGCTAAACTCAAATTTCAAAGGTAACTGAAATCACACTAAAACATGTCCTTTAGAACAGCAGTTGGCAACCTTTTAGAACCACTAACATAATTTTTAAAGGTACAAATTAATACGAGCATTGGTTATGATATACATATATATTTATTAATAATTTTAACACAAAAATAATAATAAAATAAGCCACTGCCTGTAATAATCACACAAATATTTATTTACATACATATATAAATAAGATATTATTTATATAGCGCAATGTTTTTAAACTAATAATAATCAGCCATTACGCTAATGCGGATGTATTTTGTGGATTTTAACTATAAATGAATACTCTCACTTTCCAAACACAAGATAAAGTCTTTGTGAAAAGATAGAATCTTAAGCATTTGGAAATGAGAGTGTGAAGATATTTAACAATCACTTTAAATTACCTTTACTATGCCTGAATGAATGACGCTTGCAAAATTTACTAAAATTTACGATATATTATTCTTTTCGCAAAGACTTTATTTTATGTTTGGAAAGTGAGAATATTCATTTATAGTTAGTGCATGTGCATTAGCTTAATGGCTGATTATTATTACAGTTTAAAAACATCACACTATATAAAATAATATCTTATTTACATATGTTTAATTTCAACTAAGAATGACATATCGTAAATACATATATAAAATAAATTTGGGGAATAAATTATTTAACATTGTTTTACCGTTTTATTATTATTATTTTTAACTGTTTTAATATCTTGATAAGATCACCCAGATGGATATTTTATACAATTTAATAACTTGATAAATGCAAGTACGCTACAAAGATTATGCATTTATATACTCAATTCTTTCTTTTAACTCCAGGCAACAAGTTCATGTCCAAACCAATGCCAGCTTATTGATATACCGATGTGATCAATGCAAAATGAGGATGTTAGCATACAAAAAACCATGCTGACAGGAATGTGCATCTGTCTGACGAGGTAATCATGTGGAAAATATATATATATTAGACATGCTCTATAGTGGAAGATTGCAGTCTTGGCCATCAGGGAATACGTCTACATCCATTACCAATGCGATGGCTACATTTTTGGCCATGCATTCAATTGGGTATAGTGCCCTGATGCTAATGTGGTACAAGGGAATGAGAATTCAGTGCACCTCCCCACATCACATTGACATAAAACATCCATTCTCCAGCACTGATTCAATTATGAGACAAATTGTCTGAAATTAACCTACTTAATTTAACATAATCTTATGAATCTATGCAGCCATTTAGGCTTATTTTTAAATTATTAATTTAAAAGAAATTTACAAGAATGGAAATGATATCAAATATATATAAAAATATAATAAATACTTTAAAATTTTAGTCAGATAAAAAAAATTTTTTAAAGTTAAATGACGTTCAAAATTACTACTTGAAAAGGTTCATATAATACAATTAATGTTCTTATTTCATTTAAAACAAAAGTTTATACTTTCCAATGCTTTAGGTAAAGTTCATCTTTGCAGTCCTTGACACAGTTCAAAGTTCTTTCCGTTTTATATTATTCTAGGTGGAGACAAGTTCTTTGCTGGCCTGTTTCTGGGAACCATTATACTCTGAAGACTGCCTCAGCTGGTACAAACATGGAAAATGGAAATTATTGCTGATCTCTACATTTTGGTGTTCTGCAATACACTTATAAATATATTTTAATAATACACAATCAGAAAGAGTAATCCAAAAGTAAATCTCAACTTCAAAATTTTCTTTTTATATCCTTGTGAATTCTTGTCATCAAATTCCAGGATCGATCTTGCCTGGCTTGGTGCTGTTTTTATTGGCGATGATGACTTTTCTCTGTGAACCATGTGTTTATTTCCATTGTTATTGGTCAGCTTTCTTCAGAGGCAGAACTCATAATTTTATCACTAGTATTTTTTTTAATTTATCTCTTATCTGACTGTATGCCCAAGAGCCTGTTTGCTATTACATCAGTATACAAAATCATTTCCATTCTAAGATTAAAAATAATTAATTAACAAATTTTTTTATATTATTCTTTTATATTACTTTTTTAACAAGAGTACTAATCTTTAGTTTTTTGTTTTTTTTTAACTTTCTTTTAAATATATTTTTTAATAGTTTTCCATCTGTTTTAATTTTCTTTTACATTTTTCAAAAAATCAGTTTTATTTATGATTCATTTTCCCCTTTTATTTTAGTTTTAAAATAATGTAATGGCATATACTTATACAGTTATAATATATATAATTAAAATTTTACATTAAAATTAAAAACTCTAATTTTTGGTGTGTTTGTTTTATTTTATTTTTTTACCAAGCTCATTTCATGAATCTATTTTCTATACTCCAGTTGAACCACATCTGTAATAGTGAATTTTCTAAAATTAGTTTTCTTTATTTTCTTATTATCATAACCAAAAGTGGATTTTATTTATCATTTTTAGGACATAGTAATACAGGAATTAATTGTAAGTTATTAAGATGCTGGATATATTTTATCATAAAGTTTGAAAAGCTTAGTTTCACAAAGATATTGACTTCTATAACTGTACCAAGCTGCAGTCAAAATTTTGAATGAATATCAAAAACATGGTTGTAACATATTAAGTTATGGATCATATAATCGTCAATGAAATGAGTTGAGACTTCATATAATGACTATAAATATGTTTACTGTCAAAAACGCCTTTGAAAAATTTCTGAAAATACTGATTTATGATGAAAAGATTCTAAAAGCAAACAAGATTTATTTTTAAAAAACTTTGATATATGCAAAGATTTTAAAAAATACTAGCCAAATCTAAGAAAGCAATATGTTTTGGCTGTAAAAGAAGTAGATGGAATCTTCAAGATATATAAGATGTGGTTGTTTATGTTTAAATAGCATATAAAATTTGAAATATATAAAATGGGTCATTATTTGGATAACATGGTATATCAATTGAAATAGTTAAAGCCAGTATGGATGAATTTGTAGTCACTTTTGCTTTTAAAATGCTTTAAAGAAATTAGAATTTCCACAAGTACACATTCAGTTTTGTTTTCATGTAGACTTTTTATATATGATTTGATTTAACAAATCAAAAGATAAAATGCACTAATTGGAGATGAGATCCAACTGTTTGCTTGAATATTATAAAAAGAAATGGTGGCCATAAACGTTTGTGGAGAAAAAGTGTATAGAATTTTTATCTGCTTGGATTATTAGTCACTTATAATGGGGATGATGATGTCTGTGCATGTAATATTATATGTAAAATATAGGTAAGACTTAAGTGCCATGGGAATTAATTTTTTATAAATCTGTATATTTTATTTTTAATCCTATCCATGTTAACTGCCCTCATTGAGTGAATTACAAATAATAAAAGATTATTAAAAAAAATATTGATCAATGTAGATTATGCAATCTTGCTATATTGGCTATTATATCTAAATTTCCTATAAATAGATTCAACCAATAGTATTAATATTTTTAATAATGTATAAAGATTGTTATTCAATTGACAGATACCCCTGGGAAACATTTGTAATCAATTGCATATTTCAGAATTTCTTTACATTCTTTCAACTATGAAACAAATTTTAAATATTGCTTACTATATTTTTGACAAGAAACCCATAATTCATCAAGGAAACTAGAGACGTGAAATACCTGGACAAACACCCAGAAACAATAGTCAGACTTATCTATTTTTGTGTCTTAATTATAAACAATTTGATTTTGGACATACAGTTGTATACATATCTTATATATAATACATATCAATTTATTACATATATATTCCTTATAGTATCATATTTCTGCATTATCAGATGTTATAATGTGGCTATCAAGTAATCCTACCATTAATGAATTTGAAGTCTTATATGTATATAACTAATTATTAAAACAATCCATATCTAAAATCAAATTAGTTGTAGTTAAGAAAAGTTCATGGAAAATTCCATGTTTGGATATTTCAAATCTTTACTTCACCTGATAAACAAAAATGAGAGATTGGTCTGGAGGATTTTACACTGTGTGATGGTTTAAGATTTATTATAAGTTTGAAGGAGTGAGTGACATCTGAAAGATTTGATTGGTTAATAAATACTAATTTTGATGTTTGTAAAAATATGTTATGAGTAGAATGCATATTTATATTATGAAAATAGTTTTAACTTTTTTTAAATATTATATTGAGACCTAAATCTTAGTTATAATATATTTTGTATATTTGTTTATTTATTTTGTGAAATTTATTTCTATACTTAAAAAAGATTCCAAAATTATTTTACTATAAATGTTTGTATATGTATGAAATAGAAATTCTCAAGATTTAATAATCACTTGTTTTTAATGTTTGGTTGTTGTTGTTTTTGTTTTACTTTTATTATCGAAATAAATAAAAAATTAATTGGCTTATATTTTTAAATATATATTTATATTCAAACATTAAAAGCCTAAAGCTAAACTAGTCAATAAAATAATCAAAATTACTCCCAATTCACAATTCAACCAGACTAGTCAATGAAAATAAACTAAAACACAACCATAATTTGTGTGTATTCAAAGTTTTTAATATAATTATTCTTTATCTCTTGTTTATTTAAATTGTTTTATAAATGTATACTAATATTTTGGTAAATTATGTTTTTATGTTCAACAATTAGCATTTAAAATTGAATAAAAAATTTCTATAATACTTTAAATACTTATATATAGTAGCATTTCAATGAAGATTATTACTTGTTCATAGCTTCATCTGTGATTACTTTTGTAAAGCCAAATTAAATTTCTGCATTTCCATCTCATGTGGATTTTTATGATTGTGACTTAATTTAAAGATTTGCCAAACTTTTTTGAAACCATTAGAATGTTAGCATTTTTTCCCCAATAGATAGTCTAAGTGAATCAGGCAATTACATTAATAGTATTTACAGTATTAACTTCTTTTTTTAATCTCATCAAAATTTGAATTCAGTTATGGTTGAAGCTTTGAAAAATTGCTTTGATTAATTTTGCATTGTACACCTGGGTCTCGTTTTACGCGATAGATAGGTTCCTCAGAAAACACGCGCAAACGAAATTGCGCAAAAATAGACTTAACTTACATTGAAAAAGGGGGGGATGCGGCCTGTGATTTTTCAAAATTCGCGTAAAAGCAAAGCACCAATGTAAAATTACTTTAAAATTCGTGCAAAAAAAAAATAAGGAAATAAAATATGACTAATAAAAAATTTCAAATTTGAAAAAAATTGATACAAGACAAACTTTTTTTAAGTATAATATTTAATTTTGTCAAAATAATATATTTTTATGCATAATTTACAGTACAGTAATTTATATTTTTTTATACACGTTTTAATTATTATGATTTTCTGGTGACAACGTAATTAGTAATTAATCTTTGAGACAATGATTTTATTAATTGTTTACGAAGCTCGCGATATCCAGACATACAACCATTTAGCTCTCGTTGGAATTTAAAAGCACGTTAATGATTAGTGTCATTAATAAGAAAATAATAATTGATTACGTTCTTTTTTAAAAAGCAAAAACAGAATGTGATTTAAAATGCAAAATTAACATGCACAATGTTTGAACAAATTTTCATTATAATCTTGTAAAATTTAATATGTGTATACATAAAATGTGGAAATCATGATTTTAATTTCATTATTGCATAAAATCTTACTATTATAAAACATTTAAAATATTGAAATTACTAAGATGAAAGTCGAATTCCAATAATGTGCTATTACTTTCAATATAATGTAAGTGCGTGAAATTTATTATTTAAAGTAATAGCACATTATCGGAAATCGACTTCCGGTGAAACACGAATCGCATAACTTCAAAATCGTGTTAAATAAGTCCACGTAAAAAAAGACCCAGGTGTACTTGACTTTTGATATCTTTAAAATACAAAGTAGAATTAAAAAACTAAACTCTCTTTTTTAACTTTCAGTTGAATATTATATTTTAGTTACATTATATCACATTTTAAAATATATATATATTAAACGTTGTTAATTGTAGTTGTTTATTATTTTTTATTCATTCCTAAAAGAGAAAATATAGTTATAAGTTATTACAATTTGTTATAAAATAATTAGCAGTATAAAAATAAATGTGGAAAATTTAATATTACTTATATATAATCAATTCACTATTTTTATAAGACTGATTGATATGCACATATAAAATATAGCATAAATTTAGAGAAAAACTAAATATTTTCCAAAGTACTGTATACCTTTATGATATAATAAATATTGTAACTATAAAATCTTATTTTTGTAGATATATTTATTTATTATATATAGTGATCCCTTAATCTATCATTTTTTAAAGAGTAGACAAATATCATTTAAGAGAATGCTAATAAAAATTGTAGATAAGAAACAGAATATTCATTGAAATGTTACATATTAAGCACAACTTAATCATTATCTTTAAGTACAACTTAGATACTATAATTCAAAACATTCCATGCATGTTATTTCAAAATGTTGTGTGTGCAAATAAATATGCATAATATGATTGAGGTAAAGTGAAAGATGTACTGAAATAAGAATATGATTTGACCATATATATAAGTAAATTTTAATATCATAATAATTACATATATTTAAAAAATCAGAGTTAATATTATTTTTAATGATCATTTATGTAAGGGTAACTTACAATCTTATTAAATTTACTTGTTTAGATACAATATCATACTATAAACTTAAAATTATAATTGCAACTTTATAAACAGTAAATATATTACCCTTTTAAATTAGAATACCCATATATACACACGTATATATAACTTAAATACTATATTATAAAATTTTAATAATGAAAGTATACTTATGTTTCAATCATTCATATATAAATAAATCGTGAAGTTTAACTAATGATTACTATTCAAGATACAAAACTTAGAGATAACCTTAGGTCAAGTCATATCGTAGCAACTAAATAAAGGAAATAAAATTAGAACTCAATTATAAAATTATTAATTATAATGCATTCAACAATAGTCAAATCGTGAAATGAAATAGTAATTTCAATACATGCTAATTACTGGAAGTTAATTTGATCTTTTACAAATGAACTAGTCGCTACACATAGTTATTTTGCTGTGTTCGAATTTCAAACACATTAAAAAAGTGGATCAATAATTTGAATGAATTTTTTGTATTTATAAAATGTTTGTTAGAACAGATCTTTAATATCACTCAATAAAAGAGTAAATAAATTACTCTTTAATATCATTAATTATAATTTCAAAGCAAAATTATTTTTTATGTATATTAATTAGAAAAATTCTTAATAAGATCGTTCTAAACTTGAATTCTAAAGAAAATAAATTTCATCAAAAAACAATATATTTAAACTAAATTATTTTAAGAAAATATCAAGTATAGAAAATGCATCATGAGTAAAGACAACTTGCCATAGGATCAAATGCTATTGTTTTAATCTGAAGTAGTGTAATTACTTATTTCTACTGAATGCCTAATATATATATATTTCATCTATATAATCCAATACCCAACTTCAAGTTATAAGGAAATGATTTATGAAAAGGGATGTCAACAGCACACAAGAGGAACAATTCTGAATAATAGAGTATTAATTGCCTCATCAGTGATTAATGATCAGAAAATAAAAAACTTTATTCTTAATGAACATTATTACTCAAATTATGGAAATGAATAGAACAATACCATAAACTTTTAATACATCATATCATCTTTGTGTATCATCATCCATAAATATCTAATTTTATTTCCTTTGCTTCTAAAATCTACTTACATTGAAATAACCTAATTTGGAAAATTATTAGATGAAAAGAAATGGAAAAATCATTGGGTTAAATATTTTTTTATTTAATAAAATGTAGGTCTTCCTTGTAAAGCAACTTGACCAGCGTAATAAGTAAACTTAATATGAAGGTAAGATTTTATTGTTCTTCATATTAAATGCATTCATTTATGACAGGACAGAATTTTTGTTTATTACTAACTTAATTAATATAGTAGTATTTGTTTATTTATTATTCATATAAATGATTAATATCCTTGGATGAAAGGTCTTTTCTTTCAATGATGGGGACCACACATAGAGGGCAGTTTTATACAATAAAATTCCCTCAAAGGATTTGGTATTATAAAAGTCTTCATTTGTACTCATATCACTGAATTTAAATTAGTTAATATCATTATATTCTGTGAAATTATAAAATGTTATTTATTATTTTGGAAGATATTATTTTTAATTTTATATCATAATATAGTAGAAATGTATGTAAAGCATTTATAATAATAAATTTCTATTATATAAAAAAATAAATTTAAATTGTTGTCAGTTAATAAATATTCTTAAGTTTATTTTATTTTAAGGAGGTCTCTGATTTATTTAAATTATTTATTTTATTTCCAAAACAAAATAAGATTGAATACCCATACTTACATATATATATTATCCTGACTTAATATCATCATAATTCGGTTGAAAGTAATTTTGAAAATCTATTGATTGAAATTATATTAAATATTATTATTACTATAGAATATTGATGGACTCCTGAAGAGGGTTAATTCCAAAAACCTACCCTGAGTTTGAATACTGAACATAATAGAATAATCAACAAAGGTGAAGATTGGATGAATTAGTCTAAGTTGTATCTGTATTAAATATTTAATATTAAATTATCTTATTTGAAATAGATTCATTCAAGGATTAAAGTTAAATCATATTGTAATGAGAATTAAAACTGCTTAATTATACCTTTTAAGGCTTTTTTCAACTTTACAACTCGAACTTGTAATTTTAAAAACTTTCTAATTATTTATTTTAATTTTATGAAATCATATTATTTTGCAAAATATCTTTTCAAAAACCCATTACTCAAGCAGGAGAATAAATAGGATTAATACTTACATATCAATCATAGCCCCGGTCAGACTGTGATTTAATAAAATCTTAAACCGACAGTCATTTCTCTAGATCGAAGTAACTCTCCAGCTGCCTGAAACGGGAAACATCCCATGGGGAATATATAATGGGTTTAAAACCCAGGACACCATCCAATACGGAGATTGGAACCCATGAGATGTCAACAACACGTTTCAAGCGCTTGACCCATGGCTAGCTCTTCACATGAGACCGGCTGCACATTTGATTGTGAATGGAGAGAGAGAGAAAGACGAAAAAAAATGACATTAATAATTTTAAACAAAATTTATTTAAAAAAAAAAAAAAAAAACAATGATAATAATTATAAATGCACGAATAAGATATAATTAAAATGTAAACACATAAAAAATATTACATATTTAATAAATTTTGCATGCTCATTTTAACGAGTGAGATTTAAAAGTTTTATCCTGATATTAATATTTACCTAAGATTTATAGTGCTGCTTTTGGACTTTATTTGTCATTTCAACATTGTCTTTGTAGTGATTCTATTAGTCTTTAATTTCCATAGTAGGTATCATAGTTCCTAGATTTCTTTTGTAGTTGGGTGATTACCTTTTTTGTCCTCAGATCCGGTTAGTTTCTTGGTCCTTTGCATTGGTATTTTTAACTGAAAGATAGCTTCTTGTGGTCCCTTGTTCAGGTGGCTTGGTTTACCTAATTTTCATTTAATTTAGTAGGGCGGGTTGAAACTTCGGCAGAAGGTGAGTCAGAATAATATGTTACGGCATTTTGCTAAATGATATATGGGAGAATAGTGGAGAAAATGACCGAACACAACGTTCAGTTCTAGCCAATCATTCTTTAATCTGGCTTGAAAATGAACTTAATTCAAACTTAACAACTCTGGCTGAACTCAAAATTTAAATACTGAATTCAAAACTCTATCTCAACTCTCTCTAAAACAATAGAGAATGTGTGCATTTTATATTACTCTCTGACCCCACCCCCCTGCTCTAGCTTCAACACATTTTATCTCAAGAAATTTAATTATAATTTACATTTCTTTATTTCTGTTTCGAATTTTAATTACAGAGATTAGAAATTGTTCAACTAATCAGTCTGGAATTTTAATCCCCAGCCTGATTATTTTTGTACATACTATTTTAATTAATCACAAACCTTTTATTTTTTAAATTAAAAACACTTTTTCCTTAAAGAATATTTTTATCAGATAATATTATATAAAGAAAGACAAGTTATAATTATTCGTTTCTAATTTATCTCTAAATTTCCCTGTATTTTAATTTCTATATTTTCAAGTATTGATTCTGATATATTTTTTTAAATTTTATATATTTTTTTAATAAATAAAAACATGTGAACTATGTAACTCATATATACACACACACCTGTGCAACGCATGTATATACATACTGTTACAATATCATTCATAGCATTCTATATGTAGACTCTAAATCCGACTATAGTTAGATGTGTTCACCCACATTCCTTAAGGGAATTCGGACCATTACATATGGCGCTCAACCTTAGGGGCATGAAACAATAGTTTACCATTAATTACATTCATAATTTTTAAAAAAAAAAAATTTTTTTTAAATAATTTTTATGTATTATAACCTTGATTGATTGATTCACATATCAACGATAGATAATTAAAGTCATCAAAGGATGATATAATTGTAAAGTAAAATCATAAAATAATAAATAATAAAATAAACATCTTAAAATAAAATAATGAATGATTAAATAGATGAATCAGGCGCTTAAAAAGACAATTTTAAATTAGGCATTAAATTAATAACATCTAGGAAAAATTTTAAAATTACACTAAATGGGAAAGACAGCATAAAATTCTACGACAAATAATTTCTATTAGTAGATAAGGAATAAACAAATTTATAACCAAAATAAAACTGAATTTATGATCACAAGAAGCAGAAAACCCTTAGTCGATGTGATAATGAAACATGGAAAAAGTACAAAATGCTAACATTTGTGAAGAAGAAGATATTAGAAATATTGGAGAAGAAGGATCTTTAGTAATCCAAGTATCAGGAATCACTACACAAACTCATTCCTGATGAATCCATGGTTTAAACAAATGGTACACTAAATGATGAAGTGTCTCAAATAAACACTTAAAAAAGCACAAACTGCCACAAATAACATGACTGTAGAACAAATGTTCCAAACCATTATAAATATGGCAGAAGAAAACCAAAACATGAATTATAATTTGGAAAAATTGAATCAAAACATAAAAAATATGAAAGAAATTTTTAAAAGTGATATAAATAATAGTAGTAGTGAGGTAGAGTGCCCTACATCTAGCAGCAGAGAAAATTTCTACATTAGTGCAAGTATCTGGGAGGTCCATAACAGAAACTGATCATTTTCCACAGACACAGGTGGTGAACCAAACACCTCAAATTCAAGAGACCTATACCAATGAAACGAGTCAAGCACAGGCAGCACCAACTACAATACCCTGAAACAAGAATTCCAAATGCTCATAGACAGATTGCCAAAAGAGATAAAGGAATATGAAAATAACATTGACCCATGACATGATACATAGAACATGATATGGAGAGTCGCAAGGACAAGATGGTCCTCATGAAGACCGACATGATCTTAGACAAAGCAGCTCTGAAGGGAGGGTTGGAAGATACAAACAAGATGTACGATTAGATCATCAGGATGGATGAAGCCGTCAACCAGAGATCTACAATGATAAAATCTCAGCCATGCCAAAACATGCAAGTCATTGGAATGTGATAGATTGAGATAGATCAAAAAACTCAGAACAATAGGGAAGAAAAGAACAGTATAAAAATCCATTTAGAGATCACCTTTAAAGACCCAAATCAGATGGTTTGACCCCTGTGGAGAATGTACTCTTCCATGTCTGATAGTACCTGTGATGGAAGACCAACCCCTAACTTTCAAGTTGGAAGAGATAATTCCAAATACTTCACAAGCCAACTTTGATAACTATATACTGAAGCAATGGATCTGAAGTCCGATCCATGCTTCACAGCCTTCTATAAACTTAGTTAGTATTATAGACCTGAATTAAGTTTATAGTCCAATATCAGCAGGGTTTTGCATTAAAGCTAAAATTAATTACGTTTATATAATTTGTATTGCATTTAAATATTTTGTTAAATAAATTCCATTCTAAGATTAGATTTCTGTTAATAAAAATTACTTGTAAAACCTATTAGTCAAACATATATATACGTCAAGCGTATATATATGAGTTAATGCAAAATTCTGCTGAAATAAAATACTTATTTTATTAAAAGAAATAAGAATGTATTTTTCTTTTTAAATCTTGTTCAAATATTTAGTATGATTTGATTTTGAGATAAGCCCGCCAACATTTTCTAAAAGAATGTATATTTTTAATTAATTAGCCCATTCAAGGCAAATTAAAGATGGCCTTCTCTTTCTTTTTTAATTAATAAAATTCAAAGTTTAAAGAAAGAAATTTAGAGTAAAAAAGTAAAGGTTATTTTTAGAAAATGTTACCTTGAAACAAAGGAGCATGGGGGCTTATCAAGATCTAAGACCATACAAACAATAGAAGGTAGCTGACAAAGAGGGTATAAATAAAAGTGAGAACAAAAGACTTGGTTATTCAGAGTTTTCTTGCGGGCATTCAGATCTCTCTTTGGAGAACTTTTGCAGATTTTGCTTTTGCTTGTTAAGATTTTATTCCACAAAGTTATACAACTGTCGTCTTCAAAATCATGGAGAAGTTTGAACATGCTCAAGAAAAAAGTCATATGAATTTGATGGATTCTACTATGCTTGGCTAGGCAAATAAATAGCTTTGCCTATCGCCGAGGTTCCTAAATACCATCCAAAATGCCGTAGTATCCACCTAATAGTGATCTGAACTCTGTGCCATGTCTGTAGGACTTTTTGTGAAACCATGCTACATATTTCCATTTTCATTGCCGGACAAATACCTATCGATGGTTGGATCAAGCCATGCTGCCGCTGAACAGGAGCAAGGAACCAGGATGGTAATCATATCTCTCCTCCATTGGACTATTTACTTTCTACCCTTTTGTTCATACCTTTCTTAATTGAATTATATTATGAATTATTTTATTTAATGATATTTGTAATGTAACCATTTTATTAGACTAGTCTTAAATATATATATGTGTGATCATCTATCTATATTTAACCTTTTTTCCTTCGCTATTCTTCATTACTAACATGTGTAAATATTTTGTATTCCATTGTGGTTAAGTTTAAAAGTTAATTTTTTTCATTTAAAATCTCTTTCCAATTTTATTTATGTTTCTAAATTCCATACGAGTAAGTTTCCTTTGTTTGCCAACTTGATCTCCTCAATAACGCCTCTTTTGTCCGCCAGTAGCTTATTACATATATATGATTTAGCTATATACGTTTTAAATAATTTTTAAACTGTCTGTTTTTAGCGCAAAGCAATTACAAAATGCTTTGCGAAAGATTTTTACTATTGTACTTTATCGAGGAGATTCAAGTTGCCAATTTTATTAAAATTGGGAAGAAAAGACTTAGACCGCAAAAATATTATATCGTTTAATCTGTTTTTAGTGTCTAATTAGTTTTTCATTAATTTAGGGGAATAGCGGAGGCCATTAAAAACATTCTTCATATTTTAAAGTCATTAATTAAACATATTATTTAACTATCAAAAACTTGAGTTTCCTAATTTTATTATAATGCTTTATTTTACTTTTCCAATGATCCAGGCACACAAAACACGTTTCTTAGTACTTTTATTGCACATTTAACTATTTAGCTCTGTAGTTGTTCCCGTCCATGTCTCTACCTCTGTTGCTAAGCTTTGTGGCTGGTGAGAAAATAATTTATGTGTGTCTCAGATAATGTTGTTTGTTCATAATTAGCCTCGAGAATAGGCAAATAGGGCAGAGGTCATAGTATTCTTGACTTAATATCTCGCATATGGATGGCCCCGAGTTACTTTCGCCTAGTATTCGAACTGGGTTAAACCAACATACATCATCTGACTGTCACGATACTGACCACCCAAATAAGCACCCCATATGTTAAGAACATCATAGAGGAATATATTGAAGAAGACATGAAGGTTAATGGATTAGATGTATATTTAAAATCATATTTCCACAGTTGTATTCATCATTAAAAGAAAATCCACGTCTTCCCAACACTATGATGGAGAACTGAGGAATAACCATCAGATTAGGGCATTACTAATTATAGTAGCTGTCACAAAAGATCTTAATAAAAAAGCCAATTATGAAGTCCTTAAATCCTACTATAGTTAGATGTGTTCACCCTCATTCCTCCAGAGAATCCGGACTGTTACATATATGATTACTTTTTTAATAATAATCATATTTAATTCTTTTAATTAATTATGAATAAAGTTGAAATTTATTTGCTTTGAACAAATTTTATGATTTCTGAAAGTGTTAAAGTTTTATAGCCTTACCTTTAAAAGGAAGGCAAAAATTGTAGACAGACAAAACAAAAATGTCTTTTTTTGATCCTGACAGTGTCACAACTTATCTGAAAGATACAAACTTTTTTCTTAAATATTGTTACATGTATCAGATGCATATATTCAAAGTCATGTTAGCTGTGCATTTGCACATGACTCTTAACATGTAAGCTTAGGTATAACATGTGTTTTATAAAAATATATGATATTTGATAGGAAATTGTACCTGAGAGATCTTGTAAACTCTGAATCAGTGTTGATGTAGTTGTGATAATAATTTTTAGATGGTAACTGAAAATAAATCAAAAATTATGTTAATTTATTTAATGAAAACATCCACAGAAAGGATAGTTTTTAAAAAAAAATATTCGGTTTTATTGCTTTCAATATAACGTATATCATATTCATGGTTTATAGTAATATGACTTAATACCAAGAACTCTTAAGTCATATTATTATAACCATGGACATGATTTACATGTTATATTGAAAGCATGCTAGACAGTAATAAAGCTGAATATTTTTTAAAGAACTATCTTTTCTGGGGATGTTTTCATTAACAGCTATGTATTGAATATAATAAATGTAATTTGCAGTATCTTTATTTTTATTTTTATTTTTTTTGCACATTTTAATGAATTCCTTGAATATATGCAAATGTCTTTTTTTTGTTTTAATCATGACTGTTAGTTATATTTATCATATGATCACTATCTATTATACTAGCACATAATTGTTATTAAACAAGGCAAAACTCTCTATACAGTAGTGCCACTTTGTGCCAGCCAGAGTAATCACTGGATGCCAGAAGTCTTGTGCATAAAATTTCCATTCATTGATTACTCTGGTTGGCACAGAGTGGCACTACTGTATGGAGAGTTTTGCCTTGTTTAACCTCTTTATTGCTGATTTGTTTATTGGCTGAGCGAGGAAAAATTCTAAACTTTTAATTGGTCAATTCACTAACTCAACTGTCAAATTATATTCATCTTTAAATATTATATTCACTTTAGTTTCATTTGTAAAAAGTATATTAATAATTTTTCAGGTTATGAAAGTGAACGAAAGTTTTTTCAAAAATAAATTTCTATTTATAATTATAAAAATATTCGATAGCGGCAAATTTAAAACGAAAATTAGTAACCAACTAAAAAGTGTTGCTGACATCAGTGATTTCTTTATCAGTTTTATGTTTTACTAAAATCTTATATATTTTTCTATAATAATTTTATTTTTAGCATATTTTGTCAAAATAATTTATAATATATCAAAAAATACTTTTAAAATGGTCTAAAACATTCGTTTATTACTTTTGAAATGAAACAAAAGAAATCAGAACAATTTCGTTATTGAAGAGAGATTTTCTTTGTTGTCGAAATTTAACAGCTAATCAGATTTAAGAAAAGCCAGCCTTTCTTCTTTGTTAGACCTTAACCGACAATTTTATTGATTTTTTACTTGTAAAATAATTCAAGAGAGGGCAGCATCTTACAGAACTTTTTATAACCTTTCAAACGACCGTAAAATCTTTACCGTAGCTTTAAAATTGCCGGGATTTGAACGATGGAAAGTCCTCACATTTTTAACCATAACTGCCGAAAAATAGGTTAATAACAATTAGATGCTAGCATAAGAGATAGTAATCATGTGATGTTTAGTGGTTTAACACCAATCCTGCCTAATAGGATAATGGTGGCTATGGTTGTTAAAGAGCCAAAGTCACCAAAATGTATGGGTGCTGAACTGAGTTCAGATCCATATGACTATATAAGCTATTCAGCTTAGATTGAAAATATTATTGAGTTTTCATTTTCATCCTTATAGTTTTGTAGTTAAGTAGAGATAAAAGGTGGCTGCTGGAGGAATACTTTAGAACCTAAGATCTAGGTGCAGTGCTTTCAGATCCAAGGCTTCCCACTGACGAAGGCCACAAGCCAGAAACTAGTCTGGGGATATTGGATGAGTAGGCACTACATAGGGATTTTATGCACAAGCCTTTTGACACCCATTGATTTCTCTGGTTGCCACAAGGTGGTACTACTGTATGGAGAATTTTGCCTTGATTTTTATATTTCTTAATTTAATATTTTTTAGAATGTAACTGAAAATAAAAAAAAATGATGTATTTTAAATATAAATATAATAAAGGCCAAATCTAGAGTGTTTATAAATTTATTTTCACATTTCAGCATCTAATAATAATGAATGTTTTCAGATACATGTAGTTTCCGCTACAATTTTTGTTGACCATAATCTCTGCATAATTAAAAAGGGAATAACAAACTGTAAAGATTGGCAGTATAGTTAATCATTTTTAATTTTTTTTTAAAAAGTAAAATAGTAATTTCTAACTTATAAAAATTAAAAAGATAGAGAGAAAATGATTAATATATTTTTTAAATAAAAAAAAAAAATAACACCATGCAGAAAAATATATCAGAGCCATGATTTATTAATTATCAATGTGAAAAACAGTATCTCAGAAAATAGTTGCTCTATAAATAATATTTCTCTCTATGGCATTGATTTTTAGACCCATGAAAGCAGGTAATGAGTCCAGAAAAATGTTATATGCTTATATAATAGTTCGAGACTATGCTGCATATTGTGATGATTCAGATACTACCTTTGACATATATGTCTTGAGAAACTATTTGCATTGTCTTATTCTAAAATATATTGATGTGCATATATGAGAGTTACAACCATCAATATATCGCATGATCACCATTTCATATGTTTACTCATGTTGTTGATAAGAATACCAAATTCTCCATACAGTGGTGCCACCAAGTACAAACCTTCATAATCATTGGATGCAGGAAAATTTGTGCCTAAGATCCCTATCTAGTGTCTACTTATCCAGCATCTCCAGATTACTTTCTAGCTTGTGGCTTGCACTTGGTGGCACTACTGTATGGACAGTTTGGTACTTTATATATGAGAGCTAATAAAACCTGTAATCTGTACTTAAATAAAGTATTGAGAGGGGAATATTTAAGAATGTTTTATTAGTTTATTTAGGGGGGGGGGGTTGAATAATTGATCTCAAATACAAATATGTGCTATAAAAATTAAAAAATTTTGTGTAATAAAAAGTAAAATATTCTTTAGACTTTATAATTGTTATTTATTAATAAATTACAAATGTGAAGATAGAAAAATTATATTAGAAATATAGAATATACTTCAATATTTGGTAAAATCTTATTTTATACAAATACAATATACTTCTCACTTTAAATACTTTATTGCAAAACTTTTATATACAGTCTGACATTTTGACTGTCCTGTTGTCTTCTTCAAGGTTATGATACATTACTAAATAAAACAATGGATTGAATAAAATAAAGAAGAAAAAATAGACAAAGTATAAATAAAAACAAAATACAGCAAAAAATATAAACAAAATAAATAAAACCACATTAAAAAAAATAAAGTAACAAGATTAATTGAAATATAAAATATATACTGAATATGTATGTACATTCCTATCTTTTATACATGTTCACAACTACCCATTAATTTATATATATATTGTATATCAGAATATGACTGAAGCATGGAATTCTTTTAAGGAATGTGTTATGGATACAAGTAAATCTATTTTTTGGTTCACTAAAAAGAAGAATCATGAATGGTTTTTTGATAATGAACATATTATTAGTGATTTAATTAAAAAGAAATATGTGTCTTTCTCCACTTGGAAAAATAGTAAATTAAATGTGGAAATTCATAATAAGTATAGATATCTGAAAGCAGAAGTTCAATGATCGACAAGAAGACTTAGAAATTATTGGTGGATTAAACTGCAAAGAAGATACAAACATTCCTTCATCATTGTCTAGATCTTTTTTGATGCATTGTTGACCTGAGAAAAGGAACCACAATGTTATTACATCCAGCAATGGCCTTCTCTTATATGATGATAATGATATTTTGACAAATGGAAATAGTATTTTGATCATATTTTGAATAATTATTCAAGAATTGATGTGATGAATTTAATGAAGTCAAAACGGCTCTTTGTAAACTTAAAAATGGAAACGCTTCAGGTGCTGATGAAATACTTTGAGCTTTAAAATATGGTGGTGATATATTAGTTTCAAAAACATTGGAATTTTTTAAGAATAGCTGGATTCATTATGTTGTGCCATTCAATCTTAAGGGTGCTTTAATTGTTTCACAATGAAATATGCAAGATTGTGGTAATTCTCATGGAATATTATTATTATCCACTACAGCAAAAATATTTTCAAGAATTTTGTTAAATAGATTGCTTCCAGTTATAAATGAATGGTTGCCAGACACAATGTGATTTTAGGGAATCAAGAAGCACTATAGATATGATTTTTGTTGTCATGCAAATGTAAGAAAAGTGTCAGGAACAAAGGAATGATTTATATATTGCTTTTATTGATTTTGTCAGTTGATTCAATTAATAGGGCAGGTTTATGTCATTGGTTTTCCATCAAAATCTATTCATATTATACAGCTTCTAATGATGGAATGAAAGGAAATATTATTACTACAGGTATTCAAAATGAAGACTGGTATTAAATAAGTTTGTGTATTTGTTGCAACTTTGTTTTCAATTTTTATGAGAGTTGTCTTTGAAATTGTTTATAGGTAACTTAACCAGACAGGGATCAAAATGCAATACAGATTTTATAGTAGAATTTTTAATATGAATCACTTAAAATCAAAAATAAGAACTTCATTTTCTTGGATTCTAGATTTATATTATGCTGATGATTGTGTTATTTTTGACAGTTCTAAATACGATTTACAGAATGTTATTAATGTTTTAAATACAACTTATAAAGATCTTGTTTTATTAATTAATGTTCAGAAAACTCGAAATTCTTTATTAGCCAGTGATGGAAGAAAATTCTCAACAATTTTCAGCTTGGATGGTTATCAACTTGAGAATGTCAGTTCAAATACCTTGGTAGTTTTATAAGTAGAAAAGTGAAAATAGATGTTGGATTCAACACAGACTTCAATGCCCTGCTGCTACTTTTAACAATTTAAAAGGTAGAGTATTTCATCATAGGCAAATAATGATTGCAACTAAGTTAGCTATATATAAACCTGTTATTTTGTCCAATTTATTGTATGGGTGTGAACCTTGGATTCTCTATTCTTGTAATATAAAGGCAAGCAAAAACTTTCATTTTAAGGATATTCTGTAAAATTTTAAAAATACAATGGCAAAATCATAAAACAAATCAATATGTTTTTCAGTTTGCAGGATGCGATACTATTGAGTCCAGCATTGTATAATCACATCGTCATGGGATTGAACATTTAAAATGGAAATCATCCTAAAAGGATATTGTATGGTAAATTTAAACATAAGTTCCAGAGGAAAAGTAGACCCTGTCTATTTTATAATGATTATTTCAAAGACATAAAGAAGTGCAATCTCAATTGTTTCCATTAAGAAGATATGGCAGAAAATTGAATACATTGAGAACTATAATTAGACATGGTTTTGAAGTATTTCAGAAAGAAAAGTTTATTGCTAAGGAAACTTAAAAGACAACATCATAAAATATAAAGTAAATAGAAAATTGTACCAGCATTTTTTATATATCAACATATTTGTGTTTCACAGATTGGTTTGTATTGTCATCGCAAAACTGATCTTTAGAATAGTTTTTATACTCTCTCTGTCCTATCTTTTTTGAAGTTGTAATGGCCATTCTCTTTTTTGAGTGAACATTTAGTCTTATTATATCTTATTGTTTTTAATATTTCCTAAAATATTGTTATTATATATTGTATTAAATATAAAACTAATCTTGCATTTGATATACATTATTTATGATTTTACTTTTATATATTTTTTATATATGTTTTCATTTTTTAAATATTTTTTTATTATTTTTGAATGACATATAATATCTACTATGATTCAAATAATTATTTTTTTTTCTTCTGCTAATTGCAATGTATATATATATCAACATTTTGGCTATCATGAAAAATGAAAAAAATATGCTATAACAGTTTGAGGACTTCTCCCGATTTAAACTTACTGTTAAACAATTAAAGATAGATTGCCCCTGGATCAAACCCCAAAATAATATATAAAATCAGATGCGGAAATATTTTTTGTAGTGCTATATATTATGGGAAGCCTCTCAAACATTGCTAGTAGAGTTGCACAACATAAATAGCTGTATAAATGAGCAATGAATAACTCTGAGCATAAGTCAATTTTTCTCAAGCGCGAGCAGGAACAGGGACATATTTTTGACCCAGTAAAGAGAAACATGTGAAAATAGAAAATGTAAAATAAAAAAGTCATGGTTCATCCGTAATAATCCCCACGCTATCAACAGAACATAAAATAAAACGAAGACCATAAGCCAGAAATTAGTTTGGGGATATTGGATGAGTAGGCACTAGATAGGGATTTTATGCACAAGCCTTCTGGCATCTATTGATTACTCTGTCTTGCTTAGAGTAGCACTACTGTATGGAGAGAGTTTTGCCTATTATAACAACAGTTATGAGCAAGCATGGAAGATAGTGATCATGTGATGTTTTAAGGTTTAATAAAACGTTCTATTGTCCAAAAAGTGAAATATTTAAATTAGTCTTATATAATATCCACCTTATTTAGATCTCTAAATGCACTCTCCACATTATGAGTTCTATGATTCTGGTCTTAGCAATTGAAAGCATACTCAGAAAGTTTTAAAGATTTTAATACTGAATAATCTTTTCTTTTTCAAACTTACAAAACGTTGATATATATTTGCTATGCTCTTTATTCAATTTTCTGTTATTAATAATTAATCTATTATATTTACCTAATTATTAATAACAAACAAATGAATAAACAGCATAGTAGTATTATATGTGATTCAAAAGTAAAAAAAAAATATTTAAGAAGCGGAATAATGTTACATATATATAAGTAAAATCGTAAATATTGCATCAATTTTAAAGATTATTGTTTATAATTAATATAATATTTAATAAACATATAAATGTTAGGATATTTAACCCAGAAAAGGTAGACGTCCATAATAAACTTAAAAGAGCTATGATTATGATATTTGAATGTATTGAGAGCATGAATAAAAGCTAACATTTATAAACATATGCCTATCTTTTGTGAGTTAAATGTCCTCACATTTATGTATTTAACATTATAATTGTAAAATTTAAATCCGTTAAAATAAATACACACATTAATTCCAAAATATAACTCAAACAACAAAATATGATATATAGATAAATATCAACAAATTATAAATTATCCGAACGTTTTCGAAGGCTTACCCTTCATTATCAAGGACAACACAAGCCTTCGAAAACGTTCGAATAATTTGTAATTTGTTGATATTTATCTATATATCATATTTTGTTGTTTGAGTTATATTTTGGAATTAATGTGTGTATTTATTTTAACGGATTTAAATTTTACATTAATATCTTTACCACACATTTGTTTTCGTTATATATATATTGTAACATTTATTTATATATGTTACAAATATATTGGCATTTGGTAAAAGCTAAAAAAGTAAATTTCGATTTTTTTTTGATTAGTATAAATTTTGTTAAGAGCGTACAATGAAAGTTAAATTATTCTTCGATATTTTTTTTTAATTAGTAATAACGTAATTGGAGAGAACAAAAAAGAATTCCAAAAGCAAGTAAAAAGATAAGCTAAAAGAAAAATATTTCTAGCTAATTAAACATGGCCGAAAACTTGATAAGAAAATAGAGACTTTAGTACCTAAAATTTTAAAAAACTGTATAAGATTAGAAAGGCATGGTACGAGCATGCGCAGAAGCCCTAAAACTGGATATAAAAAGGAGGGATCCGGTTGAAGGAGCGTCTTGTTCGTTTTATTTCGCTAGTTGGTCTTGGATAACATTTAATATGTCCAAGATCACTCGTCACCGAAGGAATTCGGCAATGTCGCAGTGAACCGGAGCCCCTGAAAACATCAGACCTAATGATGTAGATCGGAAGAGCCTTCGTGACCAACTGGGAAATGGACCACAAGAACAAGCAAGAACCAAACGGCCGAGCTCATTATTACAAAAAAACTATGCATAGTTAGCTACAACCTTCGTGAATTCACAAAGCTTACCGGTAAGTTAAGAATAATAATCCTGATTGTGACCAAGTTAACTAGTTAAAAACTACTCGTGAAAATATAGCTATAAAAAGAATCCCGATAGTGACTTTATATTTCTATATGAGAGACTCTTAATTAACCAAGAACTTTTTGCTTATTTTAAATGATATTGATATTTTCTGTATATTTTCCACCTAGATTAAATGTGTTCTCTCCAAAATATTAAACAATATTTAACCTAGAAATGTTTTATTTTGTTAGAATAAAAGAGATTATATTTTTATCAACATTTTTTTAGTATAATAGAAGTTATTATTTTTGTTATTAGATTTATTTTAGTGAAATAGGATTTAAGTGTAAGTTACCTTTGCCAATATGTTTCAATACGCCAGGGCTAACAATCGTAAAAAAAATCATTAATTCTCATTACGGTAGAATTACCGTACAAAATAAAAATATTATAAAAGGATCTTTTTATTTTTCTTCGTTTTACAATTTGCGAGAGGTGCTGGCGGCATATTTCAGCGGATTCTTAGGAATCCTGGCGCCCATAGGAAATAAAATTAAAAGTTGATTTATGTCTATGGTACAAATTCGTAATCAATTAGTAGGCCGGAGTCGATCAGGAAAAATAGCTGTGTTAAGAATAGAAACACAACTTTCTTTTTTTTTTCCTTGATACAGTTTGATCAACTCACGCTCAAATATAAATTTGAGGCGTATAAGGGCCTAGTAAAACGGAAAACGTTGGGCGCCATTGTAGCATTTTCCGTTCTGCTAGACCACAATACGCCCCAAATGTATATTTGAGCGTGAGTTGATCAAACTGTATCAAGAAAAAAAAAGAAAGTTGTATTTCTATTCTTAACACAGCTATTTTTCCTGATCAACTTCGGCCTAGAATTATTACCAAGTACAATCGTGAGCAGAGCCAGTTTTTAATTTCTACTTGAGGGCGCCAGGGTCGTTAGACCCACTGAGACTGCGTCAAATATTGTAGTCCGTAAGGTAATAATTATACGATCTAAATTTACTAACTAAAAAAAAATTACATAACCTAGTATTAATTTCTTTGACACGTACAATGAAAGTGATATTAATAATAATGATTTATTATAATTTGTTAAACATTTAATAATGATAATTATGATAAGAAATACAACGTTGGAAAAAATTGTGTATATGAATTCATTAATCAGTGTCGAATATTGGAGTATCCATTAATTTGTCTGATTTTCTGTCCCGACATTTTGGTTTCTTTCTCAGTTCATGAATCTTCTGATACAAGAAAATTTTATCGTATAACATTTCAATTCAGTTCATCACTCATAAAGCTTTATGTAAAAAAAATATTTATGTACATTTACTTACCGGTAAGTTAACATTTCGTAGGTCATTGCTCTTCCCGACGTACAATTCCGTTAGGGAGTAGTTCAGACGTGTGCTCTTCCGATTCTTTTTATTTTAGATCCGAATCTCCGATCTATTTTAGGTAGCACGAGGACGATCTAGGTGACTTTTCTTTGAGAGAAAGTGTCGGCGAGCGATAACTTTCTACTCACTCATGGCGGGCGATTTCAGCTGGTATCTAAGTGAACACATTTAAAAAAACAAGAATATGAAACACTTCTAAATGCTCAGCGTTATTGGAACACCCAGGTAAAAAGACTCCTTTTCAAATCTGTCCGCTCCTTTTATACCTTCGATTCTTTTTAGAAGCTCTGCGCACGTCCTTTCTCTTCTTTTGTTTTACTTTACAACTTCTACATTTTTCTCCTTTTCTTTTTTACAAAGTCTGTTTTCCGCTGCGAATTTCGGCCATTTTTAATTACCATCCGAAAGTTGTTTCTGATAGCAATCTTTCGCCTTTTGAAATTTTAATCAATGATTCAATATACACTTTCCAACACTGAATTTATTTTATTTAACTTATTTTCAAAAAAAAAGAAAAATTAAACTTTCACTGTACGTTATCTTTCTCTTAAAACTTTACGTTACAAAAAAAATAAAGGTCATGTTCGTTCTCCTTTCTCCTTTCTATCATACTTAATATTAAAAGTAATTTGTACTTTATATATATAAATAAATGGTACAATACCACCGGGGCAGGGGAATGAGAATAAAATATAGGTTTAAACTAATTTTATTCTTAATAAGCCTTTATGGAGTACTTCTAACCCATGTCTTAGTCTTATATGGTTTCAGTGACCTAGCGTTATAGGTACCCCTTTCCCCTTCACCATTCTTTAAGGTGAAGGCATGTGGACCATCGCGTCGGCTGATTTGGTAAGGTCCATCATACAAATTTTGGAACTTTTTAAAAATATGCTTCCCAGTTTGGCTCACAGGGTTCGTTTTTACCCATACTGTATCCCCTGTTTTAAATGTACTAGTCAGGCCTCCTTTCCGCTGGGTTCGGAGCTTGGCACAGTGTTCCAATTTTTTTCTTGCTTCTTCATGATCTCTCCCTTTATCAATGTTTTCTGTACCAGCGGGTAATTTGGATTGGTACAATCTAGGTATTGCTTGTCCGAAGTGAAGTCTTACAGGTGCAAATCCGGTAGATTCATTATGTGACCAATTTATGAAATTTAACACCCTTGGGAGTTGTTTCACCCATCCTCTATGGTTGGATGCAGTGTATACCCTGAAGAGGCGTCCTAACTCTCTCATCACCCGCTCACAAGGGTTTGATTGCGGATTTCGAATGGATGACAATATGTGTTTTACCTCCATCCTCTCTATCCACTGTTGCCAATCATAAGATGTGAACGGCGTACCGTGGTCCGACAAAATAGCTTTTGGTTTGCCTACCCTTTTAAAATATCGTACCTCAAGGGCTCGTATGGCATTCTTGGTATTGGCTTGGGTCATCGGATATGCTGACACCCATTTTGAAAAAGGTCATATACTACTAGTAGATATTTCATTCTCCCAAAGCTGGCAATGGTCCATAGAAATCAATAGCCACCAGGTCATTGGGTTCTTTAGGGATGATAGAATTCAATGGACCTTGATACGACTTGTTTGCTGGTTTTGTCCTCTGACACATTTCACATGAGCTTACTATCCTGGTGACTTCCGATGGCCAGTGGAACCATGTCCTCAATAGGGCTTCCACTTTATCTACACCATAGTGTCCATACAAATGATGTGTGTAGTCAATAAGTCCTTCCTGTAAACTTTCTGGTATGATCATTTTCCATTGATCCCTTCGAGGGTCGGTGGTATACCAGAGTATCCCTTCTTTCAGGCGGTATCTCTCATCCGTGTTAGCATCTGCTGTCTCTCCCGCTTCATCTTTGTCTTCTAGTTGATCAATAATTTTCTTGTAGGTCGGGCTTTTCCGTTGTACCTTTCCCAAGTGTCTCAATCCTTCTTCTACTACAGCGGCTGTTTCTACTTCTACACTTGCCAAACAGATATCTTCCATCTGCAAATGATCCTGGGTATCAGGAACAATATTCCGGCTCAATGTGTCGGCTACCACATTTTCGGTGCCCTTACAATACTGGATGGAATAGTTGAACTCTTGGAGAAAAAGGCTCCATCGGATTAGCCTACTAAAAGGAATAATAATTCTAGTTATTGAATTATACAATAATGGGGGGGGGGGGGGTTTTAAAAATAATAAGAAATATACAATGTATATAAATTAATGGGTATTTATGAACATGTATACTAATAGAAATATATATTATTTTTTAATTAATCTTATATTATTTTTACTTGATTTTATTTATTGTATTTTTAATCAATCTCATGTGATGAAAAATTTGATAATTTTATTATTATGATTATTATTATTTAGTTCATTCAAGATTAGAATTAATATTATCTGAAACATCCTTGCTTTCTTATTCCTCGTTTTTAATGTTTATATGGTTGTTGTTTTTTTTGTTTTTTATTTGTATTTTGTTCTGCTTACTCTTCATTTTATTCATTCCATTGTTTTGTCTTATTATTATTTATTTTATCTTATTTTATTTATACTGTTATTTAGTAATGTATCATAGCTCTGAAAAAGTCTACAGGTCAGTCAAAATGTCAAATTTTATATAAAATTTTTGCAATAAAGTATTTAAATTAAGGAGTATATATTTTATATGAAATAATGTGGCAAATTAAAGAAATAGATAGGATTTTATGACATTTATAAAATCTTACTCTTCTTAACCATAAATATAAAAATGTTTATGTAAAAATAATTTGGTAAAAGATTGTAAAAGACCCAGAAAGAGACCACATGTGAGATAGATGGATGAAATAAGAAAGTGTGCAGGAGTGATGTGAAGAGAAGCTAAAGATCGGAGAAGATGGATTAAACTTGGAGAGACCTTCATCCTGCAGTGGATTGATAATGATGATGATGATGAATTTGGTAAAGATTAAAAATTTACAATATTTAAAAAAGAAATAGTATTGATGGAAAGAAAATCTTTTTTAAAAGTTTGTTAGGAATTTGGCTAATCCAACAAACAGTTTAGCTTCCAAATGAAAGGAGATAAAGAAGCTTGCTTACTGATTAGTAGAAAACACCTTTGATTTAATTAGTACAAATGCATTTATTTAAGTAATAAATATGCACTTAGTTAATTGAATAAAGTTTGTAAATCAAAAAATGTGGAATTATGAGACAATGATTTTAATTGTTTAATCTTGGTTGTGTCATAAGTTGAGAAAGTGTTTAAGTAGAGTTACAAACATTGAAGAAGAGTTTATTTTCCAGCACTTAGTAATTGTATACTAAATTAACACAAGCTGTTTTATAAATAAACTTAGTACTTAGTGCAAGAAGTTCTATTCACAAATTAACAGATAGTTGTAAGAAGATCATGGTATTCTACATAGAAGCTGAAATTGTGATCCACCATAGCATTATGGAAAAGTTTCACTGCATTTCTGTAGTCACTGAAATGAATAGCTAAATTCTTCACTTTTATCTCTTGTAGCCAGTACTGACATGGTGCATTCTGCCTGACCTTCTAATGTATGCTTCCTGTTCTTAAACTTATATATTTCTCTTATGATATGACTGACTGAATATAAAAGCTCTACTTACCAAATATCCATGTGCAATGTCAAAAATGTATTAAAAGTTTAATTGTCAAAAAGAAGTAATCACAAGGGAAGAAGAAATTTGTCAATATAATAATAGCTCATCACAATAATGTACAAGAAATAACTTGAACAATCTTCAATATGTGCACTCAAAATGAGCAATTTTCAATGTGTGCACTCAAAATTAAAATTAGTCTACAAGGTTCCAAAAGCATTGTATACAAAGAATTCACACTGAAAAACTATCAAATTCAGTTTATGGTTTTTTATTATTATAAGCTTTAATTATATTTGAAAAGCTTTTTTTTTTTCATTTATTCTATTGTGCATTTGTTTAACATGTGTTATTAATATTTGAAATGTAATATTTTGTTTTTCTTTTCTCATTCAATATATATTTGTATTTAAAAGCTCAAATTTCAGTTTCAAGAAAGATTTGATTTCTGTTCATGCCTAATTTATTTTATTATTTGTTAATATATATTTAAAAATTATATGTCAATATAGACTGTCTTTACTGAATATAATAGTTTAAAGTATATTTTAGACTGATATCTGTCATAATAAAATAAAAAACAAATATATGTAAATCTTAGAATTACTATTTTAATATTAATATGAACATTAAAATGTGCTAATGTGGTTATTACTTATTTGATTTATGAAATTATTATTTTATTTCATTTAATTATTTGTTTATTAATATTTAAAGTTTTTGTATTTCTTTATCTCAATTCTATATACTATTTAAGTTATGTAGCATTATTCAATATGAATGATAATCAGATATTAAGGTATAAGTTTCAAGTTGGCATATAGTAAATAGTTAGCATTATATGTAAAAGTAGAATTATGAGGATTAATGGTTCAAATGAAGTATATTGTTTATGTAATGGTTGTGGACTTATAATCTATGTTATAGATTATGTCTATGTAATATTATTAAGTGTAAATGGAACTAGAGAGATACTGTAATAATTTAACATTTTCAAGATGTGTAATTGGAAGTTGATATATTTTGGGCATATGATCACTTAGAAAGTGTATAAATTTTATCATTTATTCAGCCCATACTGTTTAAATGCTTTAGCATAATAGTTTATTGAATTGCTTGAAATAAAATCAATCACGTGCATTTTAGATTGTATTTCTAATATCTTTTTGGTTACAGTAGCATTTATTTATTTATTCAATCCCTCTCTCTATTTATATCTATCTTCATTTCATTTTTTTACTATATTTTTATAAAAATTGGACTAAACTGTCCGAATATATTGTACCACTCAAAGTTAAATAATAATTGATTTGGTAATGTTGATTTTGATTATTTAGAGAACAAATAATGCTTTTAATTATTGGCAACTTCCTTTATTTAATTTTAGAAGCAAATTAATTACTGCCATCTAAACAAAAAAGTGAAGATGGGCTTATTTGTTTATTCTAGGGTTAAAAAATAATTTGACTTTTTTCAAAGTTGAATAATAATTTAACAGGTATATATATATATTTGCATTACTAGCATGTACATAAACTTCATGGAAGTATAATGTTGTTAATTACAGATCATCTTTTATTTTAAATACTATTAGAAATATGATTTTTCAAATAATGTTTTTTTAATATAAAAGATAATCTCCATATTTATTTTTTAATTTGATAATGCTCTGCAAATATGACTATTAGAAGACAGTCTTTATTATAATACATCAATAAATTAGATTACACAAAAGTTTGGGTTAACATTACTTATGTAAGCTAGGTATTGCCTATATATCTAATTTTTCCCCTTTACTATCAGCTTTAGATTTATTTATTTTTTACTTTTTATTTTTTCATAAATATAGTATTATTTAATATAGTTTTTCTTCTATTTTTTTGCCTTTAAATGTTTACTTTTATTAATTATATTGTAATATTTATTACATCAATAACTATGATTGACAAAGCACAATATTTACAATGCTTAAAAATATGCATACTGTATTAGACAGCCATAAGAAACACATTTATTAACTCTGGTTAAACTCATGGCAATGAGAATTGTGATCAAGTAATAATACATGATTATCTTGACATGTTTCACCAATGCTGAACTTAATATTAACTGAATATCTATGATCTTGAAATGACCATCGCAAATAAAAAGTCACATTAATGGTTATATAAAAAAAATTAAAAATATATTTATTTATCAGTCTGTCAGTATTTAAGTCATATTGCTGAAACAAAGATTTTTATAGTTATAAGATGAAATTAGCGTAGTTATTGCTCTTAATACATTAGTTGTGAGGGACAGTGATATGATTTCAAATTTTTGAGTGTCAAAAGCTGAAATTCAAAATGCTCTCGTTTACTTATAATATATATATTAAATAAGATAAAATTGAAAAAAAAAAAAAAATTAGCTTTTATTGAAAAAAAAAAAACATTGTTTACAAATCCCAAATTATTTCACATAATTAAATTCAACGTAAATGTAAATTGTTTTTTATTTTTTTTATTTCAGCAAATCCTTATATTGTAATTGATCTTGCACTAATTTTTCTGCCTTTTCTTGTCCTTTTGCCATTATTGATAAATTATTAAGATATTTTTTGACCATGATGTTTCATATATTATTTTTTATTAATTTTAATTTTGTAAGTAATAATGACAGTTTTAAGTTGTTTTTTTTTGTTTTTATGTTACATGCGTCCAATGAGATTTTTATATGTGTGGTTCCAAAGTCAATTGTGTCTATATATCGTTGTAGTTATATCTTTTCTAAAAAGAATGAATAAATATCAGCTTTCACATATGTGAAGAATGTTTTATTTCTCTTGGTCATATCCCCTTAAGATTCATATTATTCTGTCAATGACAAATTCCTGCTGTCATTGAGGACTTCTATACAATGTTTTCCTAAATTTGTTTTGTACATATGTATACATTTAAATGACATTATACATGCTTATATTATTTATTATTAAATAAATAGTTGCAGACAAAAGAATTGATCTAATATATATATATATTGTTGGTAAACATTTTAGTTTATCCCTCTCTATTTAGAGCCAAACTTGGGGCTTATAATTAGATGTGGCTCTTAAATTCTTTGTCCTCTTAAATAGATGTATATGATGAGTAATGTTATAAATTAAGACATTTAAATGCATTTTAAATTAGATGTTGTTTTTTTACTATTTGGCTGTTTGCCTTAGCCTGTGGTTAGCAGACAATGTAATCTAATCATAGTGCTCATGTTGATCATAGGATCTTTTTAATATTTTTGAAGGCCACTAATTTACCAATGTATTATTATATTACTTTTATGTAGATGAATGTCAATATGTTCTTGAGTTAATTACACAAGTTTTTTTTTTAAAAAAAGAGTAGGTTAATTACAAAAGTTTTTTTTTTAAAAAAAGTGTAGAAAAATTATAGCAAAATATAACATTTTATGATTACTAATAATAATCGTTCTCACTAAGAAAAAAATGGATTAAACAGAAATAATAATAATAATAATAATAATATATATATATATATTAGAAACCAGAGAACATTTAGACAATCTCAATATAGATAACAATCAACAATCTCAAACTGTTGTCAAGACAACCTCCTTTTAATAATAAAGGTGGAATGAATGAATATATATATATATATATAAAGTAGATAAATAAATAAATAATACTCCTGCATATAATATAAAAATAATATAAAATAACAATTCATGTCAATTGTTAATACAGAGTTTAATATAAATAAATAAAAACAAATAATATTTCCAAGCGCTTTCAACTCTTATGAGTCCTTATCAAGGCAGTGTAAAAAATTCTATTTTTTCCTAGGTGATGAATCTAACATTTCATTGTATTGGCCAGGAACAACTAATCGGAAAGCTGGTTAATTTTGAATTCATAGCACAAGATGAATTTTGTATAAGATATGATTCTTTAATCTTGCATTTTTTATCGTGTGTTTCATTCATTAATATTGTAAAATCCTTTGGACTACATATATGGCCTGTATTATTTTGGTGAACATAAAAAGCTGAATAAACTGTATCATCTTCTCTTGCTCTATTATAAGAATATATATATATATATGTTGTTGAAGGCGATATTTAATATTTGTTTTGGTTTCTCCAACATATATTGCACTACAATTTATTTGTGGGCATCTAATAGAGTATACAACATTGCTTTTATCCTCCTTATTTATTATTTCCTTAGAATTATTTATTAACCTATTAAGGTTAGGTGGAGTTCTCCATGCTAATCGAAAATCTTGACTTAAAACTTTTATTATATTTTTATTAATATTGGGAATAAAAGCTAATGACATCCATGGTTTATTATTCATATTTATATGGTCACTATTATGACATTGTTTATAATGCTTCAATATAGTAGATAATAGCATTTGTTTATTATAACCCACTTGTATTAAATCTTGCATATAACATTTTATATTATCTTTCATAAACATTTCATTTGAACACAGTCGTTGATTATGTTTAAAAAAGCTCTAAAAGCAGCTAATTTGTGTACTAAAGGAACATTAGATGTTGGATGAATGTAACCTTTATTATCTATATGTTTTACAAACATTTTATATACTAATTTATAATCTACCCTTGATATTTGCAAATCTAGGTATTTAATACTAGAATTGTCTTCTCTTTCTATTGTCCAAACTAAACCATCTTGGTTCTGCAAACTATCAAAAATTTGCTTTATAATGTCTGGTAGCCCATATATCAAAACATCATCCACATATATACAATATAATGTGTTCTCATTTCTTACTAATATGGGATGCACAATTCGCTGTTCTATATTATCTACAAACAAATTACTTAATAATCCACTTATAGCCAAACCCATTGGCCATCCTTTTTCCATTCTATATAAGTTACTACTATGTGCTGCAACAATATCATTCCTTATCCAAATTAAAACATCTATAATGAAAGATATTTTATCCTGTGGCATTTCTTTAGCACACAATTTATCTCTCAAAATTGTAATAGATGCAGATCGATCCACTGATCCATATAATTTTACCACATCCAATGAAACAAACTCATACTCCTTAATTATAGCTATTTTATTAAGTATAGTAACACAATCAAATGACAATTTTAATGTATATTTTCCAAACCCAACAAAATCTAAAATCCACTTAACTAAAATTTTTGCTAGCTTTTGATAATATGCCCTTGTAAAATCCATCATTAATCTTAAAGGAGCATTAAGCTTATGTGTTTTTACATTCGCAAACATTTGCGGAATAAAAGTTGCTGATGGATAAACTTCCCTATATTCTTTATTAGTAAGAAACATTTTACCACATGCTCTTAAAATCTTTGAAACAAACTTATCTTTCATAGCCTTTATATTATAATTTTTAATTCTAATAAAATTCAATTTCTCTATTTGTTGTTTAAGTTTAATTTCATATGTATCTTTATCCATTAATACAAATCTATGTGAAATTAAACTTAAACAACAAATAAAGAAATTGAATTTTATTAGAATTAAAAATTATAATATAAAGGCTATGAAAAATAAGTTTGTTTCAAAGATTTTAAGAGCATGTGGTAAAATGTTTCTTATTAATAAAGAATATAGGGAAGTTTATCCATCAGCAACTTTTATTCTGCAAATGTTTGCGAATGTAAAAACACATAAGCTTAATGCTCCTTTAAGATTAATGATGGATTTTACAAGGGCATATTATCAAAAGCTAGCAAAAAATTTAGTTACGTGGATTTTAGATTTTGTTGGGTTTGGAAAATATACATTAAAATTATCATTTGATTGTGTTACTATACTTAATAAAACAGCTATAATTAAGGAGTACGAGTTTGTTTCATTGGATGTGGTGGAATTATATGGATCAGTGGATCGATCTGCATCTATTACAATTTTGCGAGATAAATTGTGTGCTAAAGAAATGCCACAGGATAAAATATCTTTCATTATAGATGTTTTAATTTGGATAAGCAGTGATATTGTTGCAGCACATGGTAGTAACTTATATAGAATGAAAAAAGGATGGCCAATGGGTTTGGCTGTAAGTGGATTATTAAGTAATTTGTTTGTAGATAATATAGAACAGCAAATTGTGCGTCCCATATTAGTAAGAAATGAGAACACATTATATTGTATATATGTGGATGATGTTTTGATATATGGGCTACCAGACATTATAAAGCAAATTTTTGATAGTTTGCAGAACCAAGATGGTTTAGTTTGGACAATAGAAAGAGAAGACAATTCTAGTATTAAATACCTAGATTTGCAAATATCAAGGGTAGATTATAAATTAGTATATAAAATGTTTGTAAAACATATAGATAATAAAGGTTACATTCATCCAACATCTAATGTTCCTTTAGTACACAAATTAGCTGGTTTTAGAGCTTTTTTAACACGTAATCAACGACTGTGTTCAAATGAAATGTTTATGAAAGGTAATATAAAATGTTATATGCAGGATTTAATACAAGTGGGTTATAATAAACAAATGCTATTATCTACTGTATTGAAGCATTATAAACAATGTCATAATACTGACCATATAAATATGAATAATAAACCATGGATGTCATTAGCTTTTATTCCCAATATTAATAAAAATATAATAAAAGTTTTAAGTCAAGATTTTCGATTAGCATGGAGAACTCCACCTAACCTTAATAGGTTAATAAATAATTCTAAGGAAATAATAAATAAGGAGGATAAAAGCAATGTTGTATACTCTATTAGATGCCCACAAATAAATTGTAGTGCAATATATGTTGGAGAAACCAAAACAAATATTAAATATCGCCTTCAACAACATATATATATATATATATTCTTATAATAGAGCAAGAGAAGATGATACAGTTTATTCAGCTTTTTATGTTCACCAAAATAATACAGGCCATATATGACAGGCCATATATGTAGTCCAAAGGATTTTACAATATTAATGAATGAAACACATGATAAAAAATGCAAGATTAAAGAATCATATCTTATACAAAATTCATCTTGTGCTATGAATTCAAAATTAACCAGCTTTCCGATTAGTTGTTCCTGGCCAATACAATGAAATGTTAGATTCATCACCTAGGAGAAAATAGAATTTTTTACACTGCCTTGATAAGGACTCATAAGAGTTGAAAGCGCTTGGAAATATTATTTGTTTTTATTTATTTATATTAAACTCTGTATTAACAATTGACACAAATTGTTATTTTATATTATTTTTATATATAAAGTAGATAAAACAGCCTTTAAATAGCTTACTGTAGTAGAACAAAACCTTTCCAACTCTCACAGAGCATGGAAATTTATTAAAAATAAGGATATATCATAGATCTGCATTTGACCAGAGACCAATTCATTTCTAAATTTTAAAACAGTTTTTACATAGTTCTGCTATCAGTCTGAATAGTAATCTTTCTTAGCCCTATAATCAGTGAAGTATCTTTAAGAGCTTATATAGACACATTAATCAGTGTTTAAATTAGTCAAAATACCATAACTGGACTTAGATGCAAAGTATATTCTCTGCCTGTTATTAGGATTTTTTCCCCAGTATTTTTTGGTCTTCATTTATTTGCCTTAGATAAACAAAGTAAAAAGCAGTTTTCATCACATTTGAATATTCTTGTTATGAGTGTCCAGTGAAATAGAATTCATCAGTACCAATTTTATATTATCGTTCTAGAAGGAAAGTTAGTTATTGTTTTCATTAAATTTTCTATGGATGTATTATAATTAATTTCTCTTTTAATTTCTTAGTTTTCTATAGCTGTTTCTTGATCACCATAGAAGATGTATAATCAATCATCTTTTCTACAAAATATATTAACATGTTTTAATGTTATTGTAATCATCAATATGGTTAAATGGTTCTTAAATTTATCATCAATAGTTTTTTTTTTTTTAGAATTTTGATTTTAGGTAGCCTTATATATATATATATAGCATCATTTTCTATTGCTTACTGTTTGTTTGTTTGCCAGCATATTTTTAAATATCAGCACTTATGCACTGTCCTAAGAAAAGCTAGTAGTGCTTTCAAGAGCGAATTATGTCCTAATATTTATAGCATTGAGATATGCATAATTTGCATTCACATGTATCTATATATAGGCAGTAAATTTACTTAAAATATATGCAAATCGTGTTGCCCATTTTTTCAAAAGAGGGGATTTCTTATTTATGGCACTAGGATTATTAGATATATGCCATGTCTTTGATTTACTGCTTAGAGTCATTTCATTCGATGCATGCAATGTTGGCAGCTATGGGCTCAAATGTATCGCCCATTGTATTTTGGTGATTGTGGCTCATGTGTAAAGATAATTGTGTTGATAAATCCTTATGGATAGGCATATGCATGATTCACCGTAGTAAATAGCCATGCCTTTTTGCTTGGGTCATGCAATTTTATATAAGGTGTGTGGAGTTTCATCATTATGGAGTTTGTCCTTAAAATTCTTTATCAGTCTGTTGTGGGAGTAGTATGATAGCTTGCTTGTTGTGTTTGTGAGCAAACTTTATTTAGATTTTTAGTTACATGTGGTATATATAGGAACAATATCCAAGGTTTGTCATGTTTGGGTAGATTTTTTTTTACTATATGGTAAAATTGTTTGACTTTTATTTTAAGATCTGTATATTTGAAGCCTGTTCCACTTAGTTCATTTAGGTATAGCTCAGTGTTGTTTTTCAAGTGGCTTCATATTTGCATAAATGAAGATAAATTCCTATATTTGTGAGAGTTGGGAGAGATGGATTTAGAGTGCATATAACCTCTTATTTTTATTGGTTTGATATGCATTTTGTAATTTAAGTGGAAATTATCTCTCTGGACCTTGATATCTAAATATTTTAAATGCCTTTGCTGGTCTTACCATTCTATGGTCCATGATAATGTGAATTTATCCTCAAAATATGTTTTAATTTTATTGATTAATAAATTTTAGTCAGAAATATATCATTTACATAATGTGTATATTAAATTGGGAATATGTTCTGTGTATTTAGGGAGCACCTGAAGTCTTTCAGTATTATTAAGATTTTGTCCATCAGAGTGATGATGTTATTGTCTAACCAGTTAAGACAGTCTGTTATAAAATTAAGACATGTTAGGAAATAATTAGATTAGAAAAGTTCTGATTTTATTATGTTGGTAGCTTAATGGAACCATAAAGCTCAGTTATATTGAGAAATGCTATTTTATGTTGGACATATTTATGAATTCAAAGGTTGATTTAATAAAGTAAGCATCCACCATAACCTAGTTGGTCTGGGAGCCACTGATTAATCATTTTAATGGTGTTGACATTGGTGAACATTCATGGCAATATGATTTGCTTCTATTTAAATAAATTTACTGCTATATATATATATACATGTGAACCCAAATTATGCATACCTCAATGCTGTGAATATGAGGATATAATGCGCACTCGAAAGCTATGTGCAGATACTTATAAATTACAGCAGTAAAAAAGAAGTTCGTTGTATTTTTAAATTATAACATATTTTTAATATTCTGTGACTGTGGATAACATTATAAATGTTGTAAATTTCGAAGCTATTATTATATTTTAATCTAAGAAATTGTATTTTAAGACTAGTCTGCGATTTTTGTTTTAGTTAAAAGTAAACCATAACTTGTAATTTGATAGTTGATCTTTCTGATAATAATTGTTTTTCCAATATGAAGATAAAAGTATTCAATTAATTTTATATAAACATTTATTTCTAGACTAAGATGATTGACTTTTTCTTGATAACACCCGTAATTTTTGATATATATGAGTCACAATTAGACTAGATAGATATATGTAATCACATATAGATTATTCATGAAGGGGCCATTTATGATACTTTTTTGCAATTGCTGTAATGAAAAACATACAGTAAATTTTATATAAATATGCCAAGAATGAATATGAATTTATTTGCTCCAATCCAGTTTGATTGCTTATGAGGTATAATGGTTCAGTAAGCCCATTTCCAAAAAATAAATAATTTATTCTTTGGGAATTTGTACTATGGAAAGAATTGCTTTTAATTTTTATTTATATTTTATCAGTGATCAGTTTGTTATAGTCAATGTCAATTTTCGTTTTTGAGTGATATAATTAATATTAGAAGAAGAAAAAACAATTAAATATATTTTTTAACCTTTAATTAATTATTAGTCATTTTTAATTTATTGTCATCTCAAAAATAATGAGACCACCAAAATATTCTAGGATTTGTACTATACAATCAAGATGAGGAATCATATATATATATATAAACTGCCTGATTTTTGTGACAAAAGAGTCAATGTAAATTGCAAACAAAAAGGTAAGGGAGAAATTAAATGTTAATAATTTTCAAGCATTTTTATATCAGTTTTTTAGATATTTTTAAGGAATTATCGATTACATGAGTAAAGTATTAATTATAAGGAATTATTTGGTACAGAGTTTGAATCTAAGAGGGTCATTTAATCATTTCTAAAGTTGATTTAAAACAATTTAATACAGAAATTAATGTAAGAACTGTTTTTGAGTTACAAAAAATCAAAGAGCAAATTTTCTAAAGTTTATTTGGTATTATTTTAGAAAGGACTCAGGCAAGGATAGAGTTTATTATTTAAAATATACTTAGAACATGCCCTTAAAATCTGGAAAAAGAAATGCAAGGAATGGTAATTCTTATGCATAATAAGACACTTTATACATTATGCTATGATAATCAAATAGTTTTGGATCAGAATCATATAATGATTTGAGTTATATGAATTCAAAATTAGTAGAAGCATATAGGAATTGGCTAGAAGTAAAAGTGAACTAGATATAATATTGGAAAATGGATTTGAAAATTTGACAAACATAAGAATCTAGGCATGAAATCACTCAAAATAGAATTTCAAATAAAGTCATAAGAGAAAGAAATATACTTGAGAGAAATGGTATAGCAATTACAAATTGGATATTATGGGATTAAAATATTTGAATATATGACACAATAATGAAAAATATATTTACATATTGAAGTGAGATCTGGAAATTGAAGGAAAGAATAGAAAGGAATTGATAATTATATAAATTACTTATCTGCAGGAGAATCAAGAGAAGCTAGAATATGCAGAAAAAGAATTTTGAGAAATAATTGAAAATTGAACACATTATAGTAAATACAATCAGAACACAACTATTGGAATGGCATGAACATGTAAAGTGGTTATCTTATGTAAGATTACTAAAGCAAATATTAAATTGAATTCCACCAGAAAAGAGAAATAAAGGATATCCAAAAAGGAGTTGGAAAGAAGAAATAGATAGAGAAATTAGAGAAAAAATGGGAGAAAAAAGGCATGGCAATTGGAAATCAGATATTGTAAACTGTTATGGTTCGATGAGATTTTTTATCAAATACATTTGATTGTTATTGATTTGAGACCATCATATTGGGGAAAATATTTTTAGCTCCAAAAAAAATGTCTTTATGTAACTGAATATGGTCTATTGTTCATGGTCATATGTGGTTGAAATAGCTCTTTGAGATTTTAGTTTGTGTACAGCTTCAATAATATTATAATATATTGATAGGTTGCACTATTTAATTATTCTTATTAGTGAGCAGTCGTCTACTTTTTATATGCTTTTTGTAATTGCAGATAAGATTAGTTTTTAATGTGTAAGTATCTTGAAATTCTTATATAAATGGTTATTCTTATATTAAAGGTTATTTATAATATACAAATGGAGTCCAAGCTTTTTAATGTATTTTAGTATTTCTTTTTTCTTTCCTTTTTTTGTTTTTTTGAATTTTTAACAATCTATTATTTATCTGATATTGTGAGAGCATATTTCTTGCACAGTCCTTACATACCTGGCTCATGATTCTTTTTAGATTTATTCAGGAAATGTGGAAAGGAGCAAGTCTACATTGTTGTAGTAATTTGCAGCAATGAATATTTTGAAGATTTGATCACAAGTAAGTCTAATATTGTAAGGCATGATTTTTCTGATGATGTATTTACATGCTAATTTAGTATTTGATGTTTGGTTTATTAATAATTTACATTAATGTCATCAGATGAGGTGGACACAGGCATAAAGATTTAGTGAATTGATAAACTAGTCATAAAGACAAGAGTTAACTATGATTTATAATGGTTGTTTAAAAATGATTAGAGCATGGCAGTGGTAAGAGGATTTGATTGTCAGAATTAATATTTTGAACAATTTGTTATAGAAGAGTTAATACAAGTACAGTAGGTAAAGTCAGCAATACAAATATATATAGATATATCTAGTTTGTTTTTGCTTTTTAGTGAACATATGGATTTTAATGAAAATAGTTTTACATCTGGCTATAGTGTAACTATAAGCAAGTAGGATATAGTATTATTAATGGAAATAGCCATAATAATTTTTTTTATTTAGTAAAGAATTAGTGCTAAATAATATACCTTTGAAATGATATGTCATTCAGTTCACAGATTGAGGAACAAATTAGATAAAATAATAGTGGTTAAAGAAGTTATATTTGAATCTGTTTTTGATTATGTTATAATGTGAAGAAAATCCTATATTTTTTGCAATTTATTCCTATCATGATAGCTATTACAATGAGCATAGAAGTCAAGAGATAAGAATTACATTAATTCTACAATCATGGTACCATTCTCATAAACATCAACAGTCTTTTATAGTTTTTGAAAATGACTTTTTTGCATAAAAATTTGTTTTCTATAGTTGATGGTTTTTGATATCTAAAAAAAAATGTAGAGTATCAAATTTGAGTTGTGTGAAGATGTAGAATTATGAATGTCACATTATCATTATTAATATTGTAGAGACTGCTTTTATAAAGTTTCACTGCTTTTACCTAAGAAGTTGTTGTATTCAAGTAGTAATTTATTTTGTGAAATAATATAATTAGTTCTGATAATTTACTTATTTTTTTATAATTTCGTTTCAAGGGCTGAGGAGTTTATTCAGCCATTGAATTTTGCATAATAATTTATACTGGGTTTATTGATTATTTATTGAAAGCAAATACAGGCATTTTAATCAAACTGCAAGCATTGGGGTAACCTTTTAATGATACATTGACCTGTTAATTTGGTGAAGTGATAGAGTACTAGTTCTGAAACTCACTATCCATGGATCTCAGTCCAGCTTGGTCACATATGGTTTTCTGATTTCTTATGAAATTTCCAATCAATAAACCATTTGATTATTTTTAATAGTACATTTGGCACAATTTCTTTGCATAAGAAGCAAAGTAGCTTGTGATGATGGTAATCAGAAAGATGTTAGTTGGGTTCATATAATGTCTTCAGTATTTTCCAATTTCAAAATTATTATCCTTCTTTGAAAAAAAAGTGAAATGAATATTAGTTATCATATTTCATTGTAATTCAGTATTTTTTATAAATTTTGTTAGCTGAGTTTATAAAAAAAAAAATTTTTAATAGATAGTGTATATAAAATCCAATCTTTAATGAGATGGCAGACATCTTTTGTTTCATAATATAAATTTTGCTTCTTGCAGTGTTTTTTTTTTTTTCAAAGTTTCTGCAAATTCTTTATGTGATTTAATCAGTCTAAAGGATTTTTCAGTGAAAACTATTGTATATTTGACAGATATTTTATTAAATTGTTTATCTGAGTTTTGTTCATGGGATTCGTTTAATAACTGCAATTCATGAAACATCTTCCTAAAGAAATTTTTGAGTTTTTCTTAAGATTTTTGAAGATAATTTTATTTATGATACTAGCAGCTGTTTGTTTTACAGTCTGAATAATTGTAAATATTTTTAAGCTTATTGCTTAATTGTTGCATAATCTGAGAATATTTTTTTCTTTCAGCACATGAAATATTTGATGAACTACATACTACCAAGAAAAAGTCACTTCTAAAGTTATTTCAATACTATTTACATGATTTCTGATATATTGTGCATATATGTTTTTGAAGGGGTGTTTTTTTTTTTTGTAATATGACAAATATCATCACATTGCTACATACTTGATAGAGCTTATGTGATTTGTAATGTGATTCATTCAAATCAGAAACAGATAAATATTTGATATTATTATTAGAGTTTTTCAATTTCTTGTAAATTTAATAATAAATCATTATCTCTTACTTTGAGCTAATATTTTGCTGAATTTTAAGATATTTTTGTACTCACAATAGAGAGGGAAAATATATAAAGTATATATTTTTTTTAATAATTAAAATGGAGACTATATTTCAGTTAAACTAATTATATATCATTTGACTTTCATTGTGTGTTTTATTGTTATCTTTTTTATTATCATTGTGCAATAGATTGAACTACAGGATTGTGTTTTGTAAATATTTGCAATGAGAAAAGATAGCTTTTTTATTTCATATAATCATATAATCTTTTAGATTTAATTAGTTGATTATTTTGAATAAATTGATAATAAAAGATATTATGCCGTTATATTTTAATATTTATTTGACGGAAATGCTACTCATAAAACCATTTACAAAATACTTAGGAAGTTCTAGATTTATTAATTATTCTGGATAAAAGAACTTTAATTGGGACAATCATATAAAACCATTTGGAGAGGTTTCTGGAATGAGCTTTCAGAAAGTAGATCTTGATTTAAAGCATGTATTATTTATGGTCAGTCAGTAAAAATCTGACCTACTCAATAGTTTTTTACAGATTTCTTGTAAGACAGATTTTTTAAAAAATTTCTAACTATTGGTATAATATATTATACAATGGGTAGCCAGTATAGGGAAATGGATTTGAGTGAGCCAGTAATATTATTTATTGTAATGTTAGAATATCCTGAAGTTTGATGTGAATCTTTTTTTTATGCAGATAAATATTAGTCAGCAATAAAATATATTATTTGCTAAAACTATTTGCATCACATCTTCAAATTAATATCAGTGCCCTTTTGAAAAAGTAGTTCTAAAATTATTTTGCATATAACTTTTGATAGATAAATAAAACATTTGTTATAAATTACTTATTGTAATAATAATTACTACAATAATTAATCTATAATGAACATTGTATTTGATTTACATAAACTCAAATTAAATGAATTTTAGTAACATTAAAAAATGTTGATTAGTTAAGGAATGACCAAAGCAATGTATAAAATCTTATATGGACCTAATCCAAACTTCTTTTTTTTTTTTAAATTGCAAGATTTATCATGTATTTCCCAATTGTTATAGCATTAAGTTAAATAAGTGTTTAAATTTGATACTTAAGGATGTTTATAATGTAAAAAGTATAATTTTATATTTTGATAGATGTGGAAAATGGGGTGGAGTAGAGCCCAAGATCATTTTCTAAAAAGATACTTTTGTGTGATTCAAGATTATTCAGTTATATTGTTTAGATGTAAGATTGCATATATCTTAATTTGGAATAATACCCAATATTAGAATAACATTTCGCAAGTTCATATTTCTAGTAAAGAAATGTTATATTTTAGAAAAGACTCTTTATTTGAAAGTAAGATTAAGTTGTTATTGTAGATCAAAGTTCTACTTTTTATTTCAACATAAGTTTTTTTTTTTTTTTAAGTGTCATAGCATCGGCCAGGACGCGAACCCGCAACCCAGGCAATTGCTTGCAAGTGCAAGGCAGTCGCGCTGACCTCTCGACCACCAATGCAAGACATTTCAACATAAGTTGAATTAGAAAAGTGAACTTCCTGGAAGACTATTCTATAATCCAAAAGAATTTAAGCAGTTGATTAATCAATTATAGCTATACAATTTAATTAGCACACTCTATCTCATATTAGTATTTTCTATTAATTTTCTTAATTCCAATTTTTTTTCTTATTCTTATGATAGTATTTTGTATGAAACCATTTAAAATTAATTATTATAAATAATAATTTGTCAATATTTTTAAGTTTATAAGTTGATAATAAATTTGAAATTCAGCACAGCGATTAAATGATGGGCTGAATTTTACAAAGAAAAATAAATTCTGCATTTTATCAGTATTATCTGCGTGGTTTCATAAACATTGAACACTAAACAGAAAGCTATTATGAAATACACGTTAGAAAGAAAGAATTATACCTGGAGTAAGTAATCGAAAAAGAAGACATTACTAGATAATCTTAAAGATGTGAGTACTTACAACTATTTGAAAATTGGAGCATAAGACAAAAAGATTTTGCAGAAGATAGTTAGGAATAATGATTGAGTTCTGAAGAATATAATTAATAATAATAATTATTATTTTGTGCTTTTGTTTTATTTATTATTTTAGTAAATAATTATTTCTTTTAATGTAAACTTAATTTAGGATGCTCAAAAATCTATTCCTAAAGGAACATTAATTGCCATTTGTATTACTACGTTCTCATATCTTATGATGGTATGGATGTGTGGTGCTATAGCATTAAGAGATGCCAGTGGTGTTGTTTCTGACCTACATAGTTCCAACCTTACTGACTGTGCCTATAATCAGTCCTGTTTGTATGGGCTATTAAATAATTATCAGGTATGTATAAATTCCATAATGTAATATTTATGCCAATACCCTGGCATGTCTATGATTTGAAATTTCAAATCAGGTGTAGAGTTTGTTTGTTTGTTGTTGTTTTTTTCCAAATGTTGAAAAAAAATTCAAGTTTAGATATTTTTTAAGGTAGCTGATCCATAACTAATTATAAAATAAAATTTTAACAATTCTTCACTGAAAGAAAATATATATTGGACAAATAACTGTTGTGTATTAACCAGAAAACAATTCATGATGAAATGAATATCATGTATTTAAAAGCAATGAGTTTATTGTTTTTATCCTTATATAAATAAAAGGGTGATATAATCAAAAACACATTACTATTTTGCAAACGTTTCACATAGGAATAATGAAGGGGAAGTCAGTAATCATCAGGGCAATCAATTGCTGGATAGTTAGGTTTGGGGGGAGCGGCTTTTTTTAATTTTACCTTCAAGCTAATAATTACATTTAGCTATTAACTGAACAATGAGCTGGATAATATATATCATGAATTAGAAATTAACTGCTGCAAATGCCTTTCATTAGATTATTAATGCAAATGGAAAAGTAATAAATGAAATTAATCCAAATTTATCTTGGATGGAGTGGTTTGGGAAGTTAAGAGGAAATGTGTCTCTTTGAAAAAGAAGGTTTGTAATATGTATGGCTTGCTAGTTCTTTTTTATGGATCTAAGATTTGACTAATCAGAAGAGAAAAACAGATTTCATATTTCTTATTGAAGTATGGAGAGATGTATATTTGATTAACAAGAATGAATCAAAAACAATATATCTGAGTAAGAGAATAAACAGATATCATTGAAAGAGTTTAAAGACTGAAATGGAGTGCGGTTGACATATTGCTAGTTGAAATGATCATAGATGGACACTTGAAATTTTAAATTGGATTTAAAGGATTGTAAAGAGCCTATAAAGGAAGCACATGTTAGGTGGATGGATGAAACAATGTCATTTTTGTTGTCAATGTGAATAAGAGAGGCTATGCATTGAAGAAACTAGATTGAACTTGGACAGATCTTCATCTTGCAATAAATCGACAATGGTTGAAAATAATGATAATGAATATATCTATTAATATGACATTTTTTTACCAGTAGTATAACAATAGTGCTTGTTTTTTTTTAAAAAAAATTTTACTGTTTGACCTGTTATAAAAATATTCAAAACTTATAATTTTCAGTTTATTTTTTGAAAAAGCATGATTATAAAAATATATATGTACCAAAAATTTTTAAAAATAAATAAGTATATTTTAAAGAAAGATGTTTCAAGAGCATCAAAAGAATTTAACAAACATTAAAGTGATACATATATTTTTTAATAGCTTAATAGCTCTTCTTTTCTGTGTGATTTATTAATATTTTTTTATTTAAATTTTTCCATGTCACGCAAAAAAAAAATGTTTATGGTTTTATTGCTCGGGAGTTTATACCAAGTTCGAGCACCAGAATCGATCCTTTGCACTCCCAAGCCCAAGTCGGACACTCTATCAATTACACCAAACAATATTTTTACAATTAATCTTTTTTTATATTAAAATAAATTTATTTACAAGAAATCACTGAATAAATAAGAAAAACATATAGATGTCATTTTTAATAAGAGAAAAGTATATATAGAGTAAGTAATATCACAAGGTAAACAATAATAGTTGCTGAAAGTTTTACAGAATGGATTTCGAATCATAAATGAGACTTTATAGATGAAACTGGCATTGACAAGTCACTTGCCTTAAAAACTGAACAAGATTAAATTAAGAACGTGTCATATTTTATATATATATGTAATTAGAAGGGACCTGAACTGAGATTTTCAAGCTCCCTACAGCTATGCTTCATCTTATATAACTGATACACCTGCCCCCTACAAGTGAAAAAGATAAATGATCTCCAATATACGTATTTTGAAGCTTGTCCATTAAAGTTTGAAGATTTGCTATCTTAATATAAACTGAGCATTAGTTGTATGTATATCTGTGGGAGATGATAATCTGGATCAACTGATGAATGCTAGTTCAGCATGAAATACATATATTGAAGATCATTTATCTTTTTCACATGTATGGAATTATGTGTATTGGTTGTATAAGATGGGTGCATAGCTGTAGGGATCTTGAAAGTCTGAGTTCAAGTCTCTTCTAATTACATTAAGTTTAATATAGACAATATACTTATATTTGAATATTATATATATATTTCAGGTAAATGGAAAACTATTATGAGTATCTGTGCTAAATAACACAATATTGATAAGATTTCTTAAATTGATGAAAGAGAATTGTCAGTCACCTTACATTTGCTGATAATATCTCACATATTTGAAAATAGAAATTGAAAGCATTTATAAGAATATAAAGCTCAATTATTAAATAAATAACTTCTTCCCTCACCCCACTTCAAAAATAGCCCATGAATTCCAATATATAAATAATCCTCTACAATCATACACTTGTCTTCCACTATCTCTATGCCACTTACTATAAGACTTAACCTAACCCTAGTTTCAAATGTATGACTTTATCAATGAGGTGTTATAAGCTTAAAACTAATCTGGGTATATTAGATAGGATATCACAGGATAGGAATTTATTAAACACTATCATCTGACATCTATTACTTACTCAAACTCACAATAAGTGACATAGAGATGATGGAAATCAAATGTTTGCTGCGAAAAGAGTAATATGTAAGATGAAGTCATCTCTATTTTATTAAATTCTTCACATGCTCATTTACTTTATAAATCTTGTTTTATTTTATATAAACCAAATTTCTTTTCCATATCCATATATATATATATACTATAGTATTATATATCTTCACCTATGTTTTGATATCACCTTTGTTCTTTTTTTAAAATCTCTTCCAAGTGGTGATATATAATAATATACTTCTAACAATTTTAAAAAGCCTATAAATAATTTATGGCTTATCAAATATCTAGTACTGGTAATTTAAACCTATTCGGGGTACAACCAAGTCCAAAAACATTACTACAGTAGTTCACAAGCCACTCCCCTAAATTTATTTAAATGAGTCTTTGGAGATATGGATTTTGAATTATCATAGTACTATTTTTAGACTTGGTTGTTCCATGAAGAAGGTTAACAATATACTGTATTTACTGATATGGGAAAAATGTTTAGTTATATGGAGGATTATTTATGTATTACAACACAAAGTGATAATATGAAATTGCAGTTAAATATGAAGACCACCAAGCTTAAGGTATCCAGGAACAGCAATTAACTTTAAAATTGATAGTTAAGAAGTTACTTTTTTTTTCTTCTTGGATCATTCATAAACAAGGAAACACTCAGTAGGGATGTATTCATCATAGACTAATGTTAAGTTATTCTGAAAAGCTTAGCAAAAAAACAAATTATGCAGGGATATGTCTAAAAACAAAGAACAGAATCATTTATTTATGGATATGAAATCTGAATGCTGAACAAGGATTGGAAAAATACTGTTGCTTTTGAATATTGATGCTAACAAATATTTTTCAAAATACCATGGAGAACAAGGAAAATAAATAGATAAATACTTAATTTTTTAACTTTGATTTGAATCATAGATGATCAAGTTGAAATTAGCTTATTTTGATACCAAGGCAATCTAATTTATTACAAAAGCATAGAATTTTCAGATGGAATGTTGGAGGTAAAAGATTAAAGGTGTAACCATTAATAAAGTGAGTGGACTATAATAAATCTATCTTTAAGCAGTATGTAAAACCAAATAGATAATATGCCATTAAATATTATTACTGTGATTACTAGAAGTCAATATTGATTTATAACAGTATTTAATAATAAAAACAGTAATAATTAATGCAGATTATTATTATGGTGCTAGTGAGTTTTTCTTTTTGAACTTTATAAATTGATAAGAATTCTGTAGGATTCAGAAAATTAATGAATGATCAGCGCAAAATGAAGGCACAGGTCTTATAAATATGTAGAGTTAAACTGGAAGAATAATATTTCTAGAGCATTAATTGGATAAAAATTGCAACTAAAAGAATTGTGTTTAAAATTAATAAAACAGTCACTGGATGAAGTATCAAATAGTGTCTATAATTTCTAATGCTATTGCTTTCAATTCAGAGATTGTGGTTCTAAGTGGCACCAATACCATTCTTCACTACTAGGAAACTCTGTATTCTTGCATTGATGGTTTGTCATACTTACTGGAGTAACTACAATTGCATAACTTATGAACATTCAACCTCCTTTTCATTTTTTAGGGAGATTAAATTTGATAGATATTATGTTTGTTTTTAATTGCACTATTTTACATATTTCAGTAATATACTTAACTGAAATATTTTTTTATTGATGATATTAATCTTAATTTTGATAACTCAATGATAGTTATTCACAATTCTAAAATGATGTTGACCATAAGATCAATGCAAGCTAATATTATTCCTCAATCATCTAATGTATCTTCCTGGTGTCAGACTTTGTCTTGGTTTCAATAGCTTTTTTATTTCACTAAGCTAACAATATCTCTTTAGATGTTGTGAAATATAGTTTTTAATGTCTTCCCTCTTTGAAATCTAACCTTTGTGCTTATTGGAAGCAAGTTTTATAAATTTTATAGAATTTTTCTAACAACAAATTAATAGTTAACATTATCAAAAATAAAATGATTCTTTTATTGTTCAAATAACATTGTATGTTAGCTGAAATGATTATGAAACAACGGAAAATAGCATTCGATTTAATGACTATGATAAGGAACATGGTGATTCTATGCAAAATGTTGATAAATTTATTGTTATATTTGAAAAAAGATATCCATAATCGTAGAGATTATGATGAAATTATGAAAAAAGATATATAAAAATAGGGCCAAAATTTGAAAATAAGTATCAAATTTAGATTTTAAAAAATAAATAAATTGTTTTGTCGCACTAGATAATGTGTTATTGATCTCACTTTTTTTAATAGGTTGTAGAAATGATTGGTGCTTTTGGACCTATTATTACTGCTGGAATTTTTTCGGCTACATTATCTTCCGCTCTTGCTAGTTTAGTCAGTGCTCCTAAAGTATTTCAGGTAATAAAATTATATACTTATTTACAACTTTACTTATATATTAATTGCAATATTTTTCGCAGACTAAATTTATATATGTAAATATTGAAAGTATAATGGGGAATTTCCATATATTTACTTACAAAGAATTCATGTATGATGTAATTAGGCAAACAATCAAGTAAAATTGGCAATGCAAAGTGAAATTTTTGCCTGATTTATCTTTAAATTAAAAACTTTAAATATATATATGTAAACACACACACACACATATAGAAGGTGTTAAAAAATGATATCCCTTTTTATCTACACAATTGGGGGGGGGGGACTACAATTATCATTTAAAAATTGTTTAATTTTTTGAACTTTCAATCCTTGATGTAAAAAGTGGAAGTAGATACATTCCATGCTATCTGACAGTTGCAGAATAATTCATTTTTTTTCCATATAAGTGAATATACCCATGTAGTGTGTCTATATTGATTGTAACACAAGACATATGTGCCGCATCAGCTTTTCTGGACTTTATTGGAGTGCAGTTTGAATTTGCTTTATATTCTTAAACAATATATAGCACAATCTTTTTTTTTTATGCTAGTTATATTTTCAGTTAATGTTATATCTCATTGAAAGATCACATAAAATGCATTTAAGATACTTTCTATGCATTTTATATTATAGTATTCATTTAGCAGACTTCATAATGAAAGAAACTTTATTTTGTAAAGTCATGACTGCATAACATAATAATCTATCTCTGCAGTTGAAAATTGAAACACTTTGTTATGGAATTAAAGATACTTATTAGATTTGCCCATATATAAGCATTTGGGTTGAATGAATAAGTGGATTCATTTATTTGTTCGCAAAGACTTTATCTTGTGTTGGAAATGAAAATATTCATTTATTATTATTAACATTCGTAAAAAGCACATGTATGTTAGCTTGAAAGGCTAATCTTTAGTTATTACAATTTATAAATATAGCGCTATATCAATAAATGCCTCATTTACATATGTTTAGCTTCATTTAAGAATGACATTTCGTAAATTCTAGATAATTTCGTTGACGTCATTCATTCAGACATAGTAAACAGTAATTTAAAGTGATTGATTTATCCTCACGCTTTCATATCCGGTACTTAAGATTTGCCCATATATAAGCATTTGGGTTGAATGAATAAGTGGATTCATTTATTCGTTCGCAAAGACTTTATCTTGTGTTGGAAATGAAAGTATTCATTTATTATTATTATCATTCGTAAAAAGCGCATGTATGTTAGCTTAAAAGGCTAATCTTTAGTTATTACATTGTTGTAATATGCATAATGTTTTTCATTATCATATTGGTTATACAATTATTTTTTGTTGATCTTCTATTAATGTATTTGTTTGTCCATTCATTTATTTCCTACACATTCAGGATAGTATCGAAGTGCTTGTTTAATTATGTAAAAATATATTCACTATTGAATCAAATTTAAATTAAATAATGGTTTGATTATTTTTCAAGATACTAATTTTATTTTCAACAGTCGACATACTTGAGACAACAATAGTAAGATTAAGTTACTTTATCTGTGTCACAAATCATAAAATAATGATAGCAATGTATTAATTAAAATCCAATATATATGGATTTCCCAAGTTACTTTTTTCTTTTTCTTTTTTGCAGGTAAAGTCACTACTGGATCATATTAAGAATCTTTTCTTCGTTCATGAAGATTAGTACACTTTTGTAGCAAATAAAGTCAAAATTGATAAAGCATTTAATTTATTATTTAATATATAAAGAATATCACTGTCAAGAATATCACTGATTGACAGGTTGTCAATAAATTCACTAGTATCCTATTTTTATCCACAAAAGTGGTATTTAAAAATGTTAAAATAATGACACCCTATAAGACATCAGCATTTTTTTTGCTACAATCCATCAAATTGCACCCTTGCTGAAATCAATTAACTTTGTTTTTTCTCAGAGAAACTCCAGATAACATGACCAACAACACATTGCATGACCTTAATCTAGATTGTTTATCTGTATGATCTTTATAGATTTATTAAAGTACTATGATTCAAATCTCATTGATTCATAACTATTTACTCTCCTAAAATTCTTTCACATAATTGTTCATTGATTACTAATTGTAATTCCATACAAAATTCTTCATTACAAATGAGCTGCAAACTATGATGTTCAATAAAAGTATTTTAATGTCTTCTCATTTCATCAATGATCTTATCATATTTTGGTGTGTCCAAACATGATTTTTCAAGATAGACATTCCTGAATCACAGCTATCAGTCTCGTGTTTTGGCAAAAAAATTTTTAGTTAAAAAACGTAAATGAAAATTATTATTAGTGTGATGATAGATTTAATTTGCAAATATCAACTCATCTTTCAAATACTGCAATATCAAATCATTGCACATTAATGTTTTAAAGTATGGCCTCTTTGAAAGCATATATACAAAAAGTGGCCATTTTTATAATCAAAATGACTTGTATAAGGAACATTGTTTACCTTATAGTAGTAGATCAGTTATTTGCTGCATTTATAAATCAGATCATATTACTTAAGTAAACAAAAAGATCCCAAATTACAAACAAGATAAATGTTGCAGCAGTTATGAATGTGCATTAAAATGTATATAATAGTTTAAATGAAATAAGATATTATCACTAATTAATATAAGAAAAAAAAGTACAAGTTAAATGAAGAGAAAAGATGCGTATATTTGATTTTGCATTTGCTTTTTATATATATAAGTGATCTGATCATTCATCTAAAAATTGAAAATCATTAAAACCAATTGAGCCATATATATATTGTGTAACGGTTTATACCCGGCATAAACACGTATATAGGTGGTATATGTTTATTACATATTTCAAATCTAAGTTTCTGCTCTTTTTATTTAACGAAAATTATAATGCGAACACATACATATGTAGTTGGTTCTGCAATGTACTCTAATTATTCACCCAGCATATTTATGGATGTCAATTTGACTCCAAGCGCCAATCTTACTTACGAATAAATAAGAATTATGCTGGGAGAGAATGAGTATCTATTTCTGGTGATTAGAGCTTGTACCTCTGGCTAGCTCACTCAGGGGTAGTAGTCATTGACCGTGGGAAAGAGGTGGAGGGAACATATCAAATGCGCATGGAGCGCATAAACGATTCGTTTTGCTTTCTTACTTTTGTTCTTAATGCTATTCTAAGAAATTAACACTAAACACACACAATTATATTTATAACACTACTTAATATTTATTGATACAAAGAAAATAATAAAAACCCAATAGAACCCTGTAATTGGATATTGGTTTGTGCCCGAATACTTAAATAACCCGCATGTAAATACACACTCGCATAAGTTTATAAATGTAACACAAAACATATATATCATAGCATGAAAAATAATTGCAATCAGACATTGTCTATTTAGGTGTATCTTTATACAGGGCATTATTTCAACTGTCTCTTTATTTACTTTTAACCCTTTTACGCATTATTTTAATAAGATGTGCTTTCATTCTAGAGGTTACTGTCATTTATGAAAATATTTGGATTACCTCCTGTATCTCACCCGGGTGTAGATTACTGGTAATTTTCCACTGGCTTCATGCTGTGCTGTTACGAGTAAATGATTTCTTTCTTTGGTAGGATTCCGTGAGGCAATCAATGGCATCCGGTGAATGCTGTTCTTTTCATAGCTTTAGGAAGGACTTCGCTCCTACATGGACAGTGATGATAGTATCTCCGCAGGATGGGTGGCATAGCCCAGCCCGTTCTGTTCTTCTACCCCAGCCTGTTCATGATTTTTTTATGTCAACTTTTTTTCTTTTACTAATTTTCCTACGATCCTGCTCGTGGCAGTCACAGTTCTAGAATCCCCTTCAAAGTTCAGCTTTCCAACTCCAACTAATCATGCTATTGTTCTCTCCTTTTTTAATTAAACCACGTGGTTTGCAAAATGAAAATCTTTTCAATAACTTTTCTTTTCTTTGTTTTTTTTTTTATCTATGCTCAGGAATTTTAATTTTACCTTGCGATCTACACTCGACCGTTCATTGTCTCTTATTTTTAACATTTTATTTTATTAATTAAAATGGCTTTGTCTCGAGATAGCGATCTGCAACTTTTCGGGTCCTTTCTTTGCAATTAACTTATCTTTTAGAATTTTTAAAATCTTTCCTTAGTCGACCATCTTGGAATCAATTTCTTTTTAAATTAAAATAGCTTTATTACTTGAGATAGCGATCTATAACTTTCTGAATTCTTTATTTCCAATTAATATATCTTTTAGAATTTGTAAAATCTTTCCTTTGGTTGTCCATCTTGGAATCAATTTCTTTTTACAAAACTATTACATTTACTCACTCATGCAGCAATATAAACACGTGAATAAACAAAATATAAGAGCACAAACCATATAATTCCCCTCCCTCTTATGTTTCAATCTATTTTTATTTACTTACTTAAAATATATATACACACACGCATACAAAACAACAATGAGGAGAAAAAAAAATTTAACTTAATATTACACTTGATTTGAGTATATATGTATGCTCGGTGGTATCGCCCTATGACTTAGAACAGGGTTTGAACTCAGCCCTGTTATAATTGTAACCTTCTCACTGGTCTAACTGGGCATCAATGAATCATGCCATACGTTTTAGCGACTAAATTCTCCTATGCAACCTATCATACTCTCATTATCAAGAATATAAGCATAAAGAAACAAAAATGTAAAACTAACGAAATGATTCCTGTATTGAATAAAACTAGCATGAAACTATAGATCTTAAGAATATCACAAGGTGATTAATAAAGATAATAACTTCTGGTCAAACCAGCTTTAAAATCCACACAAAAACAAAAGGTGATGAGTTAAATTTGATATTCAGCAAACTAATAAATAACTAATAATTATATCTCTGGAATGATTATGAAATTAAGCTTATAAATGAAATGATAAGTAAATTATGATGTAGATGACTAAATGGATGATGGAAACAAGTAATAATTAAATAGTGGAATGAAATGAGTCTAAGAATGAAGAGAAAAGAATGAAGATGTATGAGAATAATGAATGATTAAGATAATGATAGAGTAAGAGTTAATGAATAGTTAAGATGATAAAAGAATAGAAGTTAATGTATAATTAATCAATTATGATAATGAATTAATATCAAATGAGAATGAATAAATAAAAGAACAATCAAGATGAAAATGAAGAACAATGTTAATGATGGAGACTGAAATCTTAAACTATAAACTAATATGGTATTAAATGGTAAAAAGATAAGCTAAATAAAAATAGGGATTCCAAGCTTGACACAACCAGAATATTTATCATGAAGTTAAAACAAGCTATGCTTTTTACAACAAAAGAAGTAATTTATACCTTAAAGTTTGGTTGACTTTCATACCATAGTGAAAGTAATCTATTTCAAGTCCAACTATAATAATTAACTAGATATAAAATTTATTACAAATTTAAATTCTACCTTGAAACTTAACAACTAATTCTTCTCGGGGTTCAAACACTCAAAATCATTATACAAAATATATTTGGGTCAGTGAGAGGGATTTTACCACTACCCGAATAGAATACACAAAACAGCTATCAATACAAACTCAAATTAAGAACTATATTTAGCAGTTACACATAAACTTTATGAACTCAATAACTCTTATAACTTTAATATTTAAGAAATAGGAAAAACTTTTTAATAACTAAACATAATAACTTACCAACTTCCTTTTCTTAAATAATTATAAACCATGTGATCAAGATCAGTGAATGATAGCTCTGCAGGTTCAACTAAACCAATTAGATCAATATTATATTTATCTTTTAATCTATTACTTAAAATAATCTGTACTCTAAGTTATTAACATTTTGATTATTGTGTGATGATGCATTAGATGTACTAATAAATTATAAGGCTTAACAAAACTATTATGATATAGCAATATAGTTAATAGTACTATATTGGTCGATGATGATTTCAATTTATAATCTTCTGATAGGTTGATAGCAATAACAATGATAGTGTATATATGGTGATTAGCAATAAGACTACAGGCAACTAAATAAATTTTTAAACACAACAAACTTTATTTACAAATTTTAATTCAAAGACATGGCATGAAATAAAACTAATATATTAAAAGAACTTATGGATGGGAAAATACTTGATATTCCATTGACTATATACTCAGCAAATGATACAACCCGCTTATATAATGAAATTCAAAGTATCACTTATTACAGTTTAGCCTATCTTAAAGAATAAGATAATGAAACCTTATTTAAGCTAAACTCGCACTTAAATAAAAGAAACAACAACAGTGTATTGAGGACTTTATGGTATGCACAAATTTTAAATTTAGAATTCAAAAGTTATAAAGGGGTGCATTATACCAAAGCCAGTTCTTTAATCAGAATATGATAAGGGCAATTATCATATTCTGCACAATTAATAACTGATTAAAATTTGACATGAATAGATTTAGTGTATTAAAGTAAGAATAGATATCAAAAGTCAAATACACATATATATCACTAAAACATTACCTATGTCCACAACCTAATTATTGAATACTTAACTGATCTTACCAATCCATTGTCAAATCATTATTCGATGAAGATGAATCTACACTGCCCATGTGCATCTCTTGCTTTTACATCTAAAAATTCCACAATCATTAATAAGATCTTGGTTTGTTCTGTCTATAACTGATAAAGATCCTACAACATAATAAGACACTATAACAATTAAGCCAACACTACAGATAGACAAGTGTTCCTTAATCTAACATTATTTTATACTTGCTATATGATTTTTTGAACTACTATACTTCACCATACATGGTGGAAAAACTAACTATATCATCATGAGGGATCTAACAATAAAAGGGGAGGCTCTATAAAACAGCATGACAGTTGTATAATAATATGGATAATTCTATTACCTCTATGGGTATACACATGTGGGCTTTGCCTCATCATGGAAAATAGAATTCAAACCATGGATATTCTTTCTTTTAGGATTATTTATGCTAACAAGCATTAATTACTACTCAGCCTCTACCAAACTTTCCTCTCATGGAATTAGCAATAGGTGATTCTCTATCAGCCCATGCTCAATATTAATATTAATCTATTGGATGCCATTCTATTGGAACATCCTATCAGCTAAAAACTGTCACAAATCTCTCTCAATATTATAGCAAGATAAAACAACACTAACAATAACAGTGGATATATACATATTCCATTTCACAATGCAGAACCATTAATGTATCAATAGACAAACCAAAAATATATGTCAAATGATCATTAATTATTTAAAATGATAACTATATTTTTGTTAGAGAGAGAGCACAACATATTTAAGCAATAAAGACCAACCTGCATTTGTATTCAAAGTGGGCAAGTTCATTCCTATGTAAAATTAAGAAATGAAAAAGGTTTAGATCAATTTTTTTTTATATAAGTAAATAATTCGTTCATTCTAATATATCTTTGACAAAATGTCTGCATGTTCACCCTTTAATAATATACATTAAAATCTGTTAAAAAAAATACAAGAAATAAATCTCGCTTCCTCTCTGTTTAGATGAACGATATATAAGATCATGTTTTCCCTTAGCTGAAAAAAAATAAAATATATGTAATAGATGTATATATTTTACACATCTTTTTTTTTCTTTAACTCAATATATATATTTTTCATGCCACAATAAAACATATATGTTTAAAAACAAAATTCCCAAATAACACATGACATAAGCATTATAAGCTAACACATCAGTAAAAAAAAAATAAACATGTTTTCTACCATCAGAGTTTATCCTGTTGGTCAAGTTTATTTTTCTAGTGAGCTAAAATGATAGGAACAGATATTATGATGGTTAAACATTCCAAATAATGCATATATATATATTATCCTGTTTGATGCTAATATAATAAGGCAATATTCAAAGGTCTTCAAGTGTATCATAACTAAAATCAGTTTATTTACGTTTTAATCCAGATGATTTTCCTTTATAATTTTATTGCAATTAATATTTTTAAGTTGTTTTTTTTTTTAAAAAAAAAAAATAACTTATTGATTCTATTCTTTCATTCGTGGTAAGATTTGTAACACTTTAAGTAATTAGGACATTTATTAGACATTTTTATAAAATCTTATTTATACACGTTGTACTGTAAAATTTTTAAAAGTAAAGATTTATTTTATTATATTTCTCTTGACAAAGTAATAACTGTTTAGCACTATTAAAAAGAATTTATCCAATTACAAGTATGATATCTTGAGCATTTTTAATGAATCTGTAATCGTTCATTTCTATCATTACACAAAATTGGCGCAAGGAAAAATCAGCAGATGAGAATAGATAATAAAATCATGCAATTATTTTTTTACTTTATTAAAAGTTAGATGATTCAAAAATGACTTTTTAATTTATTTACTATATATATCATAACACTTGTCTTCAAAATTATTTCAAATTTTTTTTTTCTTGAGATTTTAATTTACAAGCACAATATTGTTCTGCTGGATAATAAGAGTGGTGTGAAATACAAACATTATCATCTCTTTATTTTTTTAACTATAAATAATTTGTGCGTCATTTTTAAAGATGAGATTTTAAAACTATGAATAAAATACAAGCAAAAGCTTACTTTTTCTTGCATTTTTCTGGGTTTGAAGCAATATTTATGGGAGTCAGTTATGATGCACCAGGTTTCCATTTCCCTTCCAGTATAACTTTTAAGAATTATCAATCAATAGAAGAATGGTGTTTAAAACGATAGCAAGATTTGAAGATTTTTACTCCATTATTTTAGATAACAATATGCTACAGTTCTTATTCAATTAAATTCCAAATTTTTCTGATTTTTTCAGTTTTTTTTCCCTCCTTATTTTAGAAGATCAGAGTTGAAGTCTGAGGTTGTTTAGTTTTCTTTTTCTTAATCAACCCCCCTACAACTTTGTTTTAACATATATAGTTTGTTTTACAAGGCATTGTGGTGGTAACAAATGCATCAATAATCTTAGTGTGCATATATTAATATTATTTCACCTGGCTTCATTTTTAATAACTATGCATAATATCAAAAACTGTTTTCAATTCACTATAAAAAATATGCTTAAGAATTAACTGTAACTATTCATTTTACCAGACTTACAAATTTACTTAATTAATTTATTTCAATTGCAAATAGCAATATATTTATCTCCCAATTAATAACAATAGATTTAAATTGTTATTTTATCCCTAGTTTTAAACCTACATTGGGTTTAAAACCTCTTCTCTATTCAAGCAATTTCCTAGTGCATTCAAAACAGTCTTTATTGAAAGCCACTTGTTAAGATTTTAATGCTAAATATATTATTATTTAAAATTTTGGATTATTTAATACAGGGACCTGAATAAAAGGTCACAATATATATTTAGGGCCTCATGGTTCAGAGTAATATATTTGCCAGTTATGCCTATAAACTAGGGTTTGAACCCAAAGCAAGTGTTTTTTAATAGTCTTAAGATTTTTCTCTCAAGTAGCTTACCATAAGCAATCCAAATACCTATTTAACATTAATCACTCAATGACTGTCAACCTATCTTTAGTTAGAAGGTAAAACAAGGATGGATAACTGCTCAAGCCTTCACTATTTGGCAATTGTAAAGCCTGTGAATCTGAAAAAGAGCTGTTTATTGTTTTATCTTAACTTCTAACTATATCATTATCATCATTATTTTTAAACATTCCTATTTTCACTGCCGGTTGGAGTTATTTTTACATTTATTTAATAATATTAATTATTGTTTTTTATCTTTTATATTCTACTTTCTTTTTTTTTTTAATTTTGTAAGTCTATTTTATTTTACTTTTTAGAATCAGTTTTATACCCATTTATATAGTTGTTAAGACCGAGGAAAATAAATTGAGTATTTTGGTCAATGCATACTTTTTTTTCACTAGGATAAAGCTCATGAATCCAGATAAAATTGAGGAATCCAATATTATTTATTTTAAAAACTATGTCATAATGATAGGATTAGGAATAAACTGAGAATAATAATGAATTTAGTGTTCAAAATGAGATGGAAAGAAAGCCCTTAAAATGGTAACACTATGTGAAATGATATGAATAACAAAATTTTTAAGTTTTTTTATTTATTTTCAGGGTGATAGTAATCATACATGAATCAAAATTGTCTTAGGACCAGTAGTAAAGTAGTTTCATTAGTAGCATTCCTGAAAGTAATGAGTTTTTAGTGTTTGAATAGAAATCTCTTGCAGAATAGTTATCTGATTGTGATATTAAAACATAAAACTCATATCTGAATAAAAGTTAGCTTATAGTGATAATAGGTAATTGGGAATAACATTATAAGAAAACCCAATATTAAAGGAGATTATGGGTTAGGAATAACAAGATAAACTAAAAGGATTAATACGTTTTTATAAAGATAACAGCTTGGTAAAAAAAAAAAAATTATTTAGAAATCATGAAAGAAGAATTTAAACATGAAAAGCTCCAGGTAATAAAAACAAAAATACATTTGAATTATGCATTGATTTAAAGTAAATTTAGGAACATTAATAAAATACATATGTATACTGTGCAACTAATGTAAATTTAAATCATGGTTAATAATGGATAAATTAGGAAGAATTTATAAGAATAGTACTAATTAATGTGGCCATAGTGAAAAGAGTTATTAGGTGTGAAAAATCAGATTTGATAAGAAAATAAGCATAAATAGCAGTTTATGATGAGAGTAACAGAGCAATGAAAGTCTCGAATTAGCAATGAATGCTTAATAAAATGATAAAGAAGATAGAAAAATGTTAATTCTATAGCAAAAATCCATTTGGAAGTCTTAAAGAAAGTTAAGGCACGAAATGTATAAACATAAAAGGCAATGACTAATGGGAAATATAGGCTTGGAGAAGATAATCTAATATTAAAGAAAATTAAGGCACGAAATGTATAAACATAAAAGGCAATGACTAATGGGAAATATAAGGAAAGGCTTGGAGAAGATAATCTAATTTCATATGCAATGAGGTAATTAATGGTGATGATGGTATGAATTTTATTTTTTTGCAAAGTCACATTTTTGTTCTATTATATTTTCATTTATTTTTTTCTGACTTTAATTTATATCTTTCATTTATCAAGCCTGAAAGTAAAACAGATATTAATACTGAATTTTGTTTCTACAGTAATTGTTCATAAAAGTCATAGGGTGTATAATGTTAGACTTATAATTTTTTTTTTAAGAGTTTAATTATTACTGTTACATATGTTTAAAACATATATTCTATTTATGGTTCAAGGATTTTATTTAGCATTAGAAGTTACATTTTACCAATTTTCAGCTAACTTTTTTTTAAATAAAAAAAATCAAGATATGTGTAATTTTTTGCGAAGATAGATAGATGCATTGTCACTATGGTTAAAAATCATTTATTTTTGTTTTTCTAAGTCAACTTTTTGTATGGTTAAAAGGATGAGTTTGTAATTTTTTTTTTTTGCAAATTATTGCTTAATAGCCTTCCTGTCATAGTGTTGTTGTTTTTTTTTCTCTCATGTGTCATAGCATCAGCCAGGAAGCAAACCCGCTAACCTGGGACAACGGCTTGTAAAGCAGCTGTCGCTGATCTCTTCATAGTGTTATTTTAGATCTAAATTATGACATTTATATATATATATTTATTTAATGATTATTTATATATATGTATACACACGATGTTTATATAATAAAATTGTGTTTTGTTTTTTTAACTGTAGGCTTTATGTAAAGACAAACTTTTTCCTTACATTGAAATTTTTGCCGTTGGTTCTGGAAAAAACAATGAACCACACAGAGCATATTTTCTTACTTTTATAATCGCTTTTGCCGTTATCCTTATTGGTAAAGTATAATCTTTCTTATTCTCTCTCTCTCTTTCTCTTTCTCTCTTTCTCTCTCTCTCTTTCTCTCTCTCTCTCTCTTTCTTTCTCTTTCTCTTTCTCTCTCTCTTTCTCTCTTTCTCTCTCTCTTTCTCTCTTTCTCTTTCTCTTTTTTTTTTTGCTAAATGTTAATATACATCATTATAGGCTAACAATATTTTTACATATTCATATATGCTGTTTTATTGAGGGAATGATCTACAAATAACAGGTGCTGTTCAAAATGATAGCTTTCTAGTTTTCACATGTTTTATGATTGAATGAATGCTCATCTATTAAGGCAACACATTTCTATGACCAAGACATCTGTAATAGTTGGGTTTATCTGTCAATTCCTTAATGTATAGTAATCCCCTATTTTAGTAATTCGTTAATATGGGGGGGGGGGGGTAAATAAATATAAATTTGTAAATTGAATTTATAAATTTTATGTATTCTTGCCTATGTATTTAGCATCATGAATCATCAGCAGTCATTTTGTCATCATGTATATTCATCATGCTTTCATTCGGTCATGTAGTTGCTCTTTTTTTTGCCCCAAATTTATTTTTGTATTATCTGTTTTATAACTTCAGTATTTTATGTTTGTTTTAATTCTTTTTGATTATAACTTAATTTATATAATTTTTAAATTATTTTATACAAATGTGTATTAAAAACATATGTATATAATTCTTAAATTATATTATAGAAATGTATGTTAAAAATATATACCATATCGGATTCAGTATTGTCTGTTGTTTCAAACAATGGTCCAAGTCTAGGAAGGGAGAGGATTATTGTATTTTATTTTAGTATCCAGTATTTATAGCTGCTTTACTATTCTCTGATTTTTTTTTTAATTGATTGAAATATGTTTTTTTTATTAATTTTATATATATTTTTTTTAAGAATGTCTTTTTTATCATTTCATAAATCATAAAGTTTTGATTCTACCAGCGTAACCAATAGTGTGGAGTAAAGAAAAAAGACAAAGAAGAAGTGCTGTTTTAAAAATATTAATACAGTATAAAAATGTTTTTTTTTTTTTTTTTAAAAAAAAAAGCATTTATAGTAGGGGTGGGCAAATAACGGCCCGCGGATCACATGCAGCCCGCTAAGAGTTTTTTTGTGGCCTGCCAAGATAGTCAGAAAAATGTGCCTTGAACCGAAATTTCCTTCCCGTGCGCGACCGAAGATTCGTCTCGGATTTTTTACGAGAACGGCACGTCAATGCGCATGCGCAGTACTTTTCCGGTTGATCTGGTTGATTTCAATTATGTTTTTGCAACTGTAAACATATAAATTTCCAACTTTAGTGAAACCATGCACCTCCGAAAAAACGTAAAATCGGTGATGAATGTCGTATGTTTAATGAAGAATGGACTAACAAATATTTCTTTGATAATACAGGGAATAAAGCAGTGTGTTTATTGTGTCATGAAAGAAAGTGCAGCCCTCCGCTAACCTCCACTTTCACAAAATGGCCCCCGAGCTAAAACAATTGCCCATCCCTGATTTATTGTCTTATATAATAAAAGAATAAGAAGAAAGAGGACCGTAAAATTTTTAAATACTCAATCTTATCGTTTTTATAAGCCATATTATATATTTTTAATCGTTTTTATAAGCGCAGCATTTATGTTTAATGTATGTTTTTATTTTATTTAAAAAAACAGGAAGTAAAGATTTGTTTTCTTTATTATCTTGATAAATTAGTGATTTGTTTTATGAGTTTTGATATAAAATCAGTTGTTAAATCACTATTATTATTTCACCGTATTTATGATAATCATTTTACAAACAATAAAAAATATTTTAAATAAATATATTTGTTTTTATGGGGCATAAAATATATATATTTCCTTCAATTATTATTATGAATCTGGGGTAACTTTTTTTTTTTTACTTTTGTTTTAAAAAAAAATGAAGAAAATCGATTATTGAATTTATATTTTGTTTTGTTAGTGCAACTCTAATAAAGTAAAGATTAAATATAAAACATCTTTTAATTGCCATTACAAGGAATCTCTCCAAATTATGCTATATGTAAGAGTTTTAATGGTTGCTTTAGTTTACTGTCTAGTTAATAAGTAGCTGGATGCAAAGTTTACTAACCAGTAATTAGGTGATGAGAGTCTGGGTTGTCTATAGAGTTCATTTGGAAATCTTCAATTACTTGCAAAAATTTCCAAATTTGATCTGAATTCAAATCTCGGATTATGGATATGACAAAAAGATGCTTTTCAAAAACCAACTGGAATTAAAAGCTGATTGATACAAAATAATAGGGTCTGGTTAGAAGTAGATGAGTTCTGGAAATAAAATGTGATATATACAATATATAGTCAAAATAAGAATCATAGATCAATTTATAGATCACATGACCCTATCTCTTAAGCTTGTACGTTATAAACAGTGAGGATTGCCAATTCCTCTACAAGCTTTATGATAATTGCTTAGCCAGAGCCAGCACTTAAAATATCTCTGTCAGGAACCCAAACCCCTGACCATGGTTTCGTGCTTTGGCACTCCTCAGAGAGATGTCAGGGTAGGTTCAGACACTAGATACAATATATATTTTTTAAAAAACATTTTTGTTATGTATTAAATGCAATAAAAAAGCAGATTAAATATTGTTGTGTATTCAACTATGAAGCTGAATGCCAACAAATAACAAAAACTTTAGATTATAAGTTGAAATAAAAATCATTAAAGATGAAAATTATATTTTATTTACATTATAGTACATGCATTATATACAATTTGATGAACCTAGTTCTCAATATCTGCTAATACTTCCCACTGTTAAAGACTAAACAATATCTTAACTATTCTCAGACCTGAGTCAATACTACAAAAATTGTCTATACTCATGGCTCGACTCTGCACAGTTCTCCTGAGAGCCTTATCAGGTGTACACAAGTAAAAATAAGACCAGTGTGGTCTGTTTAAGATCCTTATCTGGCTATTTACACCTACAGAGGCTCGGTCTCTGAGATAACATCTCTTGTAGCAGAAAAGTCGCTACCACTTTTCCAATAGCTTTTTCTCTGGATCATTTTTCTTAACGTCCAGAGATGCAACAGCAACATCACAGGATGAATAAGAAAAAACTTGTGCTCTTTTCAGCACACACTATATTTTTTCACAATTTAATGTCTGCTATTAATTATTATCAAAGATAATAACTATTTACATTAAGCTATCCCCCCCCCCCAGAAAAATGGCTTTTTTTCAAATTATCATCAAGCATTTAATTTTGTACATGCACATTTCTTTTCTCTGCAAGTAGTCCTTCAAATATTTATTCTTTTGTTTGATTAGTTTTAAATAGCTTAATGTTGTAATCTAAACAATACTAGCCTTTTCTATATTTAAATCCATTAGGCCTTTCCTGCATTATTATTCACCTTTTTTTTTTATCTTACAGCAATCTTTTTTCTGGAGTCATAAATCCTAGCTTTATAACTTATGCAAAATATGGTTACTAAAGCAATATCTTTTTCAAAATATAACAAATATTAATAAATATTATACTAATTTACTGTATATACTATAATAAAAGCAACCTGGATTCCAAAATACTAATAAAACTGTTGGAAATAAGAGATGCAAATCCACCCACAATAAAAGTCCCAATGTTACACAAGATAGCATGATTTAAGTAATTCATCTGCAGAAAACAGCTTTTCTGCATATATAAAGTAGATAGAAAATAAAAATATTCAATTAATATATGAAAGACTTATGCAATCTAGGTTACAATCAAAAAACACTAAAGAAAGAAAGAAAAGATTTAATATAAAAATGAACAGAATATAAGACCACAAAACAATAATAAACTATGGATCAGCATGCCTTATATAATAAAACTGGCTGATAAAATAAAAAAAAGATTTCCAAGCAAAAATACAATGTGAACTTCAAAACACCAGCCAGCCTTAGAATGAACAACATTAAAGACAAATTACCAAAGGATATTCCACAAATAATCTTTCTATGAGGTTCAATGCAATGACCCAAGATGCATAGCAATCCAGAACCAACTATACCACCAAAATAATGCAGCATAAATATTTATAAAAACATGCCAAAGAAAACCCAAATATAGGTCTCTATTCTGGGATCATGAAAGACAACATGATCACAACTTCAATCTACAAAGTGGTAACCTAGTATGCCTAAATGGGATGACTGAAAGAGGAAGATAAAAGAAGCATGCTTTATAGCTAACCACAAGGACACAAACAGGAGAGATAAACAATATAAAATTATTAGACATGTGCAATAGGTAAATGAGCCCACTTGCATAATTAGAATAATAAAGATTATATAAGAAGCAGCAACACAATGAAATAAGGTTATGTTTATGGAAGTCAGCTCCAAAAGTGCACTAAGCCAAATAATGCATAAAGAATACCTCACTTCACCAAGCACACACACATATGTACACAAAAGTATTATAGATATATATTTATTTATTTTTTAATTGATCAAATTTCAATGTTAAAATTTGTCCATAATGGTGCCTTCTATATTTAAAATAAAAATAATCAATTTAAAACAAAATTGAAATAGACAACTCACTAAATTAAAAGAATTATTTAATATATCAATTCCTTTTTCATTTCTTAATCCATTAAGGAAGGAAAGTGGGATTGATGTATTAAATAATTAAGGAATGAATGCGGGATTGGTGTATTAAATAATTTTTTTATTTATAGTGAATTATCTGTTTCAATTTTATATTTAATTTAATATATATATATCTAATCAAAATTATACCAAATTCACAACTCAACCAGACTAGCCAAAATATAAACCCTAAAACACAGCCACTGGTTTCATTGCTACAAGTAAACTTTTCAAGTATAAAAAAACCTTCAAAATGACATATTTAAACTAAACATTACCCACAATTCCAATTATTTCCCATACATCCTTAATATTAAAAGAACTTAAATAAATTCATTGTTTCAAAAATCATAAATGTTTAATAAAGATTCTTTAATTATTTTTTATTTATTTCATTTCTCTCAAAAAAGGCAACTTTAGCTTCATATAGTTTGTATATTTTTTCATGGATATATAAAGCAGAACTAAGATATTTATTTCTAACTCTACTTTTATGTACATTTATTTTTTCATTTAAGCTCAAACTACTCTGACTTATATATACCTTATTACAAAAACAAGGGATAATATAAACTACTCCAGGAATAGTATTTCCTTTGTGTTATTTAATAAATTATTCAAAATAATACCCCTTTTCTAAGGTTTTTTTTTATTTCCAAACAAATTACTATTTTTACATACAATTTTATAAGAAGACAATTTACAAACATAAATTTAGAATAAAGATCGGTTCTCACACAAGCTAAAGCAAAGCTTGGCTACTCAATATACCAATTTATGAATATGATATAATATTTAGTCCCTAAACAGGTAACTACTTTTCATTAGTATATAATGACCTAACAAGCAATAAACATGAAATTATACACTCCTGGGTAATGAAAAAAATGTTGCTTTCATAAGAGAGAATAAGTTAATAATAATAACGTGTTGGTGCTAGCATAAACCTAAGAATTTGCCTTTTTCCTGAGGCTAAAGTATGTGAGGAACTTGTCTCTGCACATATATAAGAGGCATGCTAAGAACACCACAAACTACAACCATAAATATTTCTCTTACGAAGCAATAAAACAATATTGGAGCTGGTATCATGTCTTCGATGTCCTAAAATACTTTCAGATAAAATTATTTATCGTGAGAGAGCTATGCTCCATCTCAACCCTTTGATGCGGTAAAACTATGCTCACCTCAACAAACAGAGGTCATTTGCACTCTCACACTGCATAAAAAAGAGTATCATATTATTGATGCATGAATCAATTAGTCTAATATGACTAAAGATAAATTTTACTTAAAAATAATTCTCTAGACTAACAAATAGGCATCATTTCATTTTAAGTACGGATTTTAAATAACGTGCACCCTTCCGAGCATAGCAACAAAATACGAAATATGAAAAATTAAATAAACATGAAAATATTAATTTAAATTATTAGCATAACAATATCTTAATCAAAAAAAGCAAGTCATATATAACGTGACATTACTTTTATAAGCTTGTATTTACAAAAATGTAATATAGAGAGCGCACCAATAGCTCAAACAAGCTCTTAATTGATAAGTGCGGTATGAGAAGATATTTAAAATCTCCATCCAGAACACTCCCACCTCCAGACCAACTGGTTTTGAGCTTATGGCTCACGACTATATTCGGACACTAGATACCGCACATAACAATATCTTGTAAATCCTTTGATACATCATACTCCCCTGGCATTTGTAATACAGAAAAATATACGGGCTTAAGAACCAAATTATTTGTAAACTTTAGGTTAAATTGAATAGGGGTTAAAACTTTTTTCAACTTTTAATTCTTAACTAACCTATTAACAAATACAATATAATGCAATAAAAAATATAATAATAATAATAAATTTTACTTATTGTCTCTTTCTTGGTCCACTGGGGAAGCTGGCAATTATCCTCCCACAAATTTTAAACTGTCCAAAGAAAAGGCATATATCATTTTATAAATGAGAAAATATAAAATAAAATGCATGCATGGCCATAGTCGAATATCATTTAAGCTGTCCAAAATATTAATGTTTAATTGGTGCAATAACGAAGTTAAAGCACACTTAATATAGTAGCTACTTTAAGATCCGGATTTCTATAATATTCACAATATAGCACAATACTTCACATATTTATTATTTTATTTATTTCTTAAGGAATTCCCCCATACGAATTTAATGTTCAGCAGTACATTATCCTTTGGATTGGTTTCCATTATTTCAAGATTACATTTATCCTAGATGCTTATAATATTTTAAATTCATTTATATAAAATTCCAACCCAATTTATTCCATTGAAAATATTTCATAAGACCAGATACTCACTATATCGACGTTAGTAAGACTTTAAAGAAATTTTTATTTAGACTTCCTTGTTCATCGCCTTTATTAAAAATTGTTTTGACTAAAATTTTCAAACTTAATTTTATAACTATTCTCTCATGAGAACTCAAAGATTTATTCGGAGAATCATCATTACAGTAAGTACTAATTATTTTTTTAACTATATTACGTTTTGAATTAAATATAAAGTAGAGATAAATTGGCATTTATTATTATTATTACTTTTCCAGCCTTTTATTCTTTTATAATCTATTTATTCCAGTATTAAAAATTAAATATTTGAAGTAGTATAAAATATTATGAAAGTTTGTAATAACATTAAATATTCAAATATTAAAAACGACTTATTCCGAGTAAAATAAAGATTAACAAAAGTTAGTAGCACAATGATCCATCCAAATTTACTTATTAAATTATTTGCTAAGTGACAATAAAAGCTGTGCCTGAGACATTCTCGGATATGTAGATTGAAGCTTCCTAATTGGACGCGTTGACTTTAGCATGGTGTATGAATTCCCTTGTAAGTTGATAAAATTTTGGCACCAATTGACTTAATAGAGGAGATAAGTTTGCCTATGAATTTTCTAGTGCTCTATTATTGAGATATACAATATACACTTTTTTAATAAAAACTAATAACTTTAGCCTGACGATAGATTGAAACGGACTTTGTACGTGCTCACTGGACACAAGATTTTTAGAGAAGCCCTCTAGCTCTTAATGAGCTTAGTTTTATTGAATCTATCCGTTAATCAATCTTCTGATCTAACTGTTTTCTACTTTGGCCCCTAATATTAATTTTTAATGGGTTTGTTCAATTTTTGTCTGGACATTACTTACAAAACTCCCTTCCCATGTGTTCTTGAGATATTTTTTCTCTGCTTTAAACAATGACAAAAATGTAAAAAGAAAATTGTGGAAAATTTTATAAAAATTATTTTAATAAAAATCAATAGAATAATAACGTGAAATGCTGAAACCTTTGACAGATGCACCTTAAAAATGTTTATATGATAGCCAATCAGATGTAATACTGATTGCACAGGGAACTCTCAATTCAAAACACAAGGCAGAGATTTTATAAGAAAACATAGTTCCACCTTCCTCTCTACTTAAATTTATATATAAATAAGCCAGACTCAAGCATTTTGAACTAAAAGCATGAAGCTTTAAACACCTTCACATTTAATTCACTAAATATTTTATATAAATAAACGTGAAATCTTTCGATTTACTACAAAGTAATTTTCATACCTAATGAAATGATCATAACAAATGCAAATATATTAATTTATTAAGTGCAAACAGTTGATATAATAATAAAGTGAAAGGCTGAAACCTTTGACAGATGCGCCTTAAAAATGCTTATATGACAGCAATAAGGCTGTCGTATAAGCATTTTTAAGGCGCATCTGTCAAAGGTTTCAGCCTTTCACATTATTATTATATAATTTGCTTGCACTTAATAAATTAAAATGAATAGACTAAATTTTGTTTCAATATTTATGAGTAAAAATAATATTGAATTTCTTTAATACCCAGACAAAATAATAACCCTCTCAAGACACTACCGAATGGTATAATGTATAAAACCCTCTGATTTTCTGTATAATTAAAATTATATACATCACACACACATATGCATGCACGCACATATAATTACCAATTACTAGCAATGTACTTATTGTTACTATAACAGTAAACTGATTTTGTAATCTTTTTGAAATTTGAAGAACTATCTCTCCATATAACTAAATATTAATCATTTGCTAGAATTAGCAAGTTAAAAATTTTATCAACTTTCACTTTAAAATCTCATTGATTCAATTTTATTTTTATTATGTTCTTAATTAACTGTTTTAAAGTTTTATAATGCATCCAAGACAATCATTTCCCTTCCCTCTCTATACTTATACATTGTAATTTTGAAAAAGTATAAATATCCTTTTATTTATACGTTATAGATTCTGGATTTACGATGTTTTTATTCTAAAATGAAATACCAACTTTTATTTAACTTATCATTTTGATAAAAAAAAAAAAAATCTTCTTAGATTATGTAAACACTAATGTTACACTGAATTTATTCCTCGTTAGCTAATGGTTACAATATATATAGAAAGAGCAATTCAAAACCAAAATAATTAATAAAATGGCCAATCATACAAATAATGCAAGCTGGATTGTTCTATCATATTTATCACATATGGGTAATAAAATAGCACAAATATGTTCAGACAAATTTGATGTTGGATTCAGAATCCCCGTAAATTTAAACACAAAGGACAAAATTTTAACATACAACCAGCCCAATGTGGTCTATGTTGTAAACTGCAGCCAAAAAGACTGTCCATATGTATATTATGGTGAAACCAGGGCAAATTTTAGAACTAGAATGTCTCAACATTCATTAATGTATAAAAAATCTAAGTTTAAGTCTGAAGCCACAAGTTCCCGTCTTTCATAATCATGAAAGAAAGCACGGTCACAGTTGTGATCCGAATGTTGTTAAAATTATGTGTGAAGAAAGAAATGATTGCAACATAAATTAAAAGTGGCATGGTTCATTACACAAAATGAATATGTTTTGAACCAAAAATCAAAAAAAACTTTCAAATGAGAAAAAATTAATGTTCTTAGCAGACTAACCAAGAATATGACATGAAAGCATTGAAAGTATACTTAGTATAATAGATATTATTAAATTTTATATTTGAACTCTGTTTTAATACTTTTGCATTATATATATATATATATTGTAACGGAACCAGAGATGCACCGAGAAAGAGAGAGCACATCTTATTACCATCAGGCACAGAGTGTTCAGGTAGTATGCTGGTGATAGTGTGACAAAATGCTTAGTCCAAGATCACATCTACCTTCAGCATGCTAGCTCAATATTCACTGAAGAAATTTAGATGCAATTTGGACTAGTTCATCTTTATCACATTCCCCTTTCAGGCTCCACTAGATCCCAGTATTCGAACCCAGGGAGAATTTGCAGTTAGCTCTCTTCAGGGATGAATTTACTTAATTTTCAAACTACTGTGCCTATATATAAGCAAAGACCAGTATATTTTTACTACTAAAATATTATACACATCTTTGTATATAGGAAGAATGGTCTGTGGGTATGAATAATTAATATATGTGTATTTAATATAATTATTTAGTGATATGTGGAGATTATAGACTAAACTATTTATTTAGTAGTGTAAATGCATGGTATTGATGATCAATTTGCTTATTGGTATAAATATATGATAATAATAATGATGATGATCAAGTAGATTATTAGTGTAAATGCATATTACTGATGATGGTCAAATAGATATCAGATTGATTTCAACAATTATTTGACATTTATTAAACAAGAAATAATGCAATAGAATAATATTTACATTTATAATGTTGAGATAGCAAGGATGGCTTCCTATCATTTTAAAAATACAATAAATGTCCCTTTTCAAATCCCATGATATCCATACCTAAGCAGTCTTTAATTACAAAGTAATAAACAAAAAAAAAAAAACTTAATTCAGAATAATATATACAGTAAATTGAAATTAAAGAGTTTAAATAATAAAAATATGGCAGTAGAAAAGAAAATTAATAATACACTAATTCCGAATCTATCTTTTAATAGGATTGACTATAATTATATTTTATTTATTGGAGTATGCTATTTTTAGCTGATTACTGAATGAAGAACCTCTCATATATATAAGTTAAATCGACATTAGTTCTTTGTAATTAATCATACATCCAAAAGAAACAAACAAAAAGAAAAATTATTGCTAGGTTTTAGTAATAACTATTAATAAAAAATATATAACTTTATTCTAAAGTTTGTAGCTAATGTAGAATAAGTCAAGATCTTACTTCCCCTTGGTAGAGCAGTATCGAATTTCAGAAAGAATCAGTGAATTTTCAATTTGATTAACAGTTACACTTATTTACTTATTTTGATTCCTTCCCTTCCATACAGCTATATATATTTTAGATACACCTCCCATTTCTGAAGTGCCAGTGATCAAATTTGAAAAACGAAATTCAATAAAAAAAAAAAAAAACATCACAAGTCATAAAATTACAAATAGTAAAAAAAAATTATATGAATCAACAACAACAAAAAAAAATCTTGAGGAAAATAGGCATTGTCCATATTCAACAGTGTTGTCCAGTTGTTTCTTTCTAACACACAGCAACAAACCTACTGCAGATTGATATCCATTACGGCTTAAAGAGATATTTTGCACAGACACATTTATAATGGCATAGAAGTCAGCATCGGTTGCCTACAGTATATTTTATTTACTCAGTACACATTACAGAGATGCCTTTCATGATTGTAGTTAATTATTCAATGGCATTTAAGTGTCGGAAAAAATGTAGTGAGAACTTAATCAAATTCTAATAGTTTTAAATTTCTTTCTCTTCACTTTCTTAAAAATCTATTCAAGTTCTCTAGCATATGTTTAAACTATCAATCTATTTTTACCATTTATATATTCTGATTTGTTGTTTAAGCAAACAGCTGAAACTATTTTCTTTTTTTATTCTGATAATGAAAGTTTCCTTTTTATCGTTGAATATCAGAATCCATCTTAATGTACCTTCTTTTTTAAATATATATATTAATAAATGTTCAGAGACTTTTTCTTCATGTGCAGATTATCCAGTTATTTTTTAAATAACTCATTGTTACAAATCTATATGTTTATTAAAACATTTTTTTATTTCTTGCATTGTTTTCAGTCTCTCAAATTCAATCACCTAACAACTATTTTGACCTCAGATCATTATTTTTTTATTTTAATCTTCGTTTGTGTTAGTCTCACCAGTCAGTTAATAATTATTAATTTAATTATTAGTGAGATTAGGTTGTGTATATATACATAAATTTTACTACTTTAGAAATGCAAAAATTAAAAATACATCTCTCAGAAAAAAAATAAACATAGCAGTTTATTTAAGGTGACATTTGTGTTTGTTTAGCTTACGAGTATATGCGATTGTTTGACTATCAATTGACCAGATTGAAAATGTTGAAAAAACTAGGACAGGTGTGTTGTTGGTTGTAAGTCACTCTTACAATATATATATATATATGTATGTGTGTATCATTGCAACAGAAGTAATTCTACTTCCCATTGAGATATGTAAATGTTTCACAAACTATTAAAAGACTATATGTTTAGTTTATTGATGTATGTTAAACAAGAGTATGTATTCTATTTTTTATTTTAATTCATATATAAAATAAATAATCTGAAATCACTATTCAAATACTCAGAGGATTAAGACAGAGTCTCAGTTCTACTCAGAGGATTAAGACAGAGTCTCAGCTCTAACAATTCTCTAAATATCTAAATGAAAAATCAGATAATCAAATGTAATAAAAAATAATCATAACTATATATAATTGAACCCAAAGTAAATGTATCTCCCACTGAGTTATGTAAAGGTCAACAAACTATAAAAAGACAAAATGACACCATTCTGACTTTTAGTTTGTTGACATATAAGGTTAGTTTATTGGAATATTTTAATTTTTATATAGAATTAATAGTTTGAAATCACTATTTAAATATTTTCAGAGGATCAAGGTAGAACCTGTTTTATCATCCTCTAAATATCGAATGAAAAATCAGTTAAATAAATGTAATAATAAATAATCATACCTTAACTGTCTGTAATTGAAACAGAAGTTTCTGTTTCTCTCCTTGAGTTATGTAAATATACCCAAATGGTACTGTGGTATTAGAACCGCGACATGAAGAATTCTAATCATTCAATTATTAAATTAATTAGGTTATTAAATCAAAAACATATTTTAAAATCTACATTTAAAAAAAAAAAAACAATTTAACAAAAAAAATATGAAAAGCATTAATGTGAAGAATAGTTAAAATGCGTGTTTAAATCAAATTGAGTGTGTTTGCACGTGTGCATATTCTGCATAATCTATTTTAATACGTTGTACAGGCTTACACCTGCATTTATATATGTAAATATATGCGGAATTCGAACTCAGACTTTCACACGACCTACAACTCTTAGTGCCATCTTATATTGCAGACTCACCTGATCACACACATGTTGAAAAGATAAATAATCACCAATACACGTATTTCGTGCTAAACCAGCACTCATTAAAGTATGAAGATTGGTTATCTTAATATAAAGCTGAGTACTAATTGTATATATGTGTGGAGATGGTAATCTGAACCAACCGATGAATGCTCGTTGGTGATTATTTATCTTTTCAACATGTGTGTGATCAGGTGAATCAGCAATATAAGATGGCACTGAGAGTTGTAGGTCGTGTGAAGATCTGAGTTCGAATCCCGCATATATTGCATATATAAATGCAGGTGTAAGCCTGTACAATGCATTAAAATAGATTATGCAGAATATGCACGTGCAAACACACGCTCAATTTGATTTAAACACACATTTTAACTGTTCTTCACATTAATGCTTGTATTTTTTTTGTTAAATTGTTGTTTTTTTTAATGTAGATTTTAAAATATGTTTTTGATTTAATAACCTAATTAATTTAATGATTAAATGATTATAATTCTTCATGTCGCAGCTCTAATACCACAGCACCCAACTAACTATATATACATAGTATATATATAAAATATTCAAATTACCCTCCCAAACTTTGTTTTTTCAACAACACCCTCTGTGAAAAATATAGTCTGACCTTCAAACAACATGACTCAAAAAAGAGCTTTTAAACTAGTAATATGCATTGGGATATTTTGATATATATATATTGTAATGGGCACAGACGACGTTACATTGTGTTTTATTATTAAACATGAAAAAAATAAAAGTTTGCAAATAAAAATTTCTTTTTTGAAAATTGAAAATTAAAAAATCATCTTAAACTCATATATATATATAATCGCACAGATAAAAAAAAAAAAATTATTAAAATAAAACTATTAAAAATAGAAAAACTAAATCTTTCAACAAAAAGATTTAGAGATAAAAATATCTTTAAGTTTGGAAAACACATTAATTAATCAGAAATGGAAATGATTATTTTAATTAGTCAAAGTGAACTAGCCGTTGGGCATTTAAATGTATAAGCAATGGTCAGATAGGAAAACAATAGAAACTAATAGCAAATGAGAAATCCATCGGGAAATCGGACCTCAACGGAAGGATCATCATCAATGATGACGTAATGTCCATTGGATCCTAAAGGTAATATAAAAGGAAAAGTTTGGAAATTATTAGTTAGTTATTACGATGTGACTATATGTGTTAGTGCGGAGTTGAAGGAGAAGGGATTGAAAAGACGCACTCTTCAATCCCTTCGGTTTTGTTAAAAAAAAAAGAAATGACATCGTTTTCTACATTGAGGACCAGCCAAAGCAAAAGATCTCCAGATCGTTACAACTGGCCACACAACTTGGGCCAATCTATTAATAAAAACCACGTATACCCTGAGTAAATTTTTTTTTTCAAAATGAAATATGTTTATCTGTTTACATAAAGTCGGATACTTTAAATCTTATAAAAGCACTGCCAGAAAGAAATTGCACATATATTAAACACGAGAAAGTATTAATAATTTTAAATTGTATTTTGTTAAAAAGAAAGTCAAAAGATTGCAATTAATATGTTTTTTTGTTTGTTAATATATATTATGCTTTAATGTGTATAGGCACGCACAGCCACATAAGTTTATGATCGTAAATGTAGTACCTTATGATAAGTACTGTTTGGGAATTTACTTCATAGTAACCCTATTTAAGCATTTCAATCAGTCATAAATAAGTTGGTGGTATTTATAATTGTGCTGCAAGTATACACGTTTAAACCCATTATTCCTTAAAACATATTTACCTCAGTGCAACCTTCTTAAATAAATAATTTTAGTTAAATTATAAAGATAGGAAATCTTTTCCTGGTTATTTATCTCAATTTCCATTAATCTAGGTTGCTAATTACTTTAAAATTTATTTCTTATTATACTAAATTTCTACCTTCATCCTCTTTCTAGATTTATACTTTCATACTCAACACATATTTGTGTGGGCATATATATCACTAAGTGTGTGTGTGTGTGATACTTCCCAGTATTAACAAATCGTGTTTAACTTTTATAGATGATAAAAATAACATATTTTTCATGATACCAGAACATAATAAAAAACATTTTATAAAAAAAAAAACACACATATATATAAATGGTTACATGTAATGATAATCAAATAATACAATATATTGATAAAGTCAATATTCATCATTATTTTTTTAAAAAAACCATCTAATAATTGAGTCTTATTTTAATGCTTTGGAGAGTGACAAATGGATTTCTTTAAAAGAAATTTGTTAAGAGTCATTGAGAAACTAAAAATAAATTTGATATTACCAGGCTCCTCTTCTATTTCCGATGTAGAGACCGTTTCAGTGAGTGTAATGAATTTTATTTCGAAGTAAGCTTGTTCAAGGTTAGAGATTTGAATTAACATACCATTATTTAACGTGCGTAGATATATCAATTATAGTGGTTTACTGGAAAAATTCTGTTTTTAAGCTTAGGCTTATGATTCTTCTTTCGGTTTTACTGCAATGATGATACTATTGCATAGACTGCATTCCTTTAAAGACACCAATTTAGCATTGGGATAGGTTCTTAATTTCTTCTTTTTTCTTTCTGTTTGTAGGCATGGGTAACATTAATAGACTAATGGATATGTTCTGCTTTTAATATATTTTTAGCATTTACTTTGTGCTTGGTTTTGATTTGTATTCAGCAATGGGATAGGAGAAGCAATAGCAAGGCTCAGAGTTGTCTTTAATCCGGAGATCAGCCATAGGATACTATTTGTTAATTTCCTTCTTAGATTTTAACTCTTCAGATGTGCATAGAGTTCCTTGGGTAGCCATAGGTTCCCTCAAACAATAGTGATTCTATCCCTCCATAATGCTGTAGAATCTTTGAAAGAAATATAAAATAATATGTTGTTGATTCCAAGAGGCAATAAGACTTATCAATCCCCAAATTTGATGACATCACATGCATACTTATTCATTGAAACACCTGGTTATCTACAAAATATATCTTTTCAGCGCAGCTGTGATATTAATATTTGATTTCTTTCATCTTTATATTTCTCCAAACTCATTTTTAGATGGTCCCAAATAATCTGCATGTCTTTTTGTAAGTGTAATTACTTACTGATGAGTTCTCCCTCCCACTTTTCTAACACTAAAGTTATGTTAAAATTGATTTTATTTCTCTTAAATTTTTTAACACTAGATTGAAATCTTTAGAATTGACAATCTTTCTTAATAATACCTTTAAATAAAAAGGATTGGTCTTAAATAATATATATAAAAAAAACAACTTTTGTTTACACAGAAATATGAAATTATTAAAAAAAAAATTGATATATCTGTAAATGTTTAAATTTTAATGTTTGTACATATACATGCATCTACTCATATCTCTAAAACTTGCCTATTGAAAGTATTCTAAACAATCAGATAAGCTATAGATTATAATGTATTAAAAAGTCATAGAATAAATTAGTAATGACAAGTATACAAAAATATATTATTAAGAAAGAACTACAATTTTTTAGATATAAATTAAATATAGAAAGTTATTAGATAGAGCTAGAAAAATTATTTATAGAGTTTACAGCTACAAACTACTTTATATATGCTTAATTTTTAATTCTTAAATATTCATACTAAACTATTCAATATATATATTGTCCTCTTTCACTAATAAGAATCAGTTGAAGAAAAGAGAAAATTTTCTCCTTTCCTTCTGAAGACTTTGGGGTTTGTAAGGTAGGGTTTGAACTCAATACCCTACAATATATATGTAAAAATTGAAAAAACAATAGATGGGATTTTTTTTTTACAAGTAAAAAATTTACTAAAATTTCATTTGCAATGTAACTAACCATTATTAATGAAAATGGGCAATGCAAGTTGTACCCTTATGATATAGTAATTGTAACATAATGTTAAGTCAATCTGGATTTTTTTTTTAGCTTAATAATCCAGGCTGTTGTAAGAATAATCATCAATATTGTGTATGTATGAAAATTTGAAACCTAACAATTCTGAATTTTTTGAAATAAACGAGTATCTCTTTTGGAGAGTGAACCATATTAAACCAAAAGTGGATTATCTTCAACTTAATTGTCCATCTATTATTAAAGTACTGACTTATATATACTTTATATGAATGGAAATTTGAAGTGTAATTATTTCTTTGCATTTTTGCAAGCAATCAGGCATCTCTTTCAGAGAATTTTTTTTTCTCTTTACCTTTTTTGAATACTTATTCTTATTCCCAATTTGTTCCAATGTATGCTTTCTTGTTTATATCATTTTTACATTAGTAAAGATTGGCACATAACTAGTTTGAACATTTTATATCAAGCATGAGAGACTGTTATGTTTTTCTTTTCCTTTTACATTAATCCAGCTGTAAGTTAATTAATTATATTGGTATTATTCCTTTTGTTATCCAATTGTACTCTTATTTGTTGTTTGTATAACTTTCCTTTTGGAAAGTTTGCTTTTAAGAGAGATATCCATTACATAAACAGTGATGATCTTAAGCCTTCAATGAGCAGTATCAGTTAATATCATGACTAAGATATAATTTGAATGTGACATTAATGTTTAGATCATGACAATTGAAAAAACATTTTTTCTAATAAAAGCATACAATAAAAAGAAGACTAAGACTGGCCACTTTTATTAACTTCTCAATTTGGACTGCCAGATGTAGCATGATATTTGATCATGGCTGTGATGACTCGATGGTTAATCGATTTTTCAAATCCCTCTACAAGTTGAAAGATGAGGATAAATGAACTTGTCAGCCTTGGCTAATTGACCAAACCTGGAGCCAGATGAGGCTAGAATCCTAATTCATGTATTTCTCAGACCTGAAACTTGAACTTTCTCCTATTCACTGAATAAATAATATACCCCATCTTTCACTTAAGAATAATCTAAACTTTAACTATGTAGATCTTTCATACGTCCTATATATTTAATACCCAAACTTTGCATTAGTTACATATTGTACAATTAATTTACCTATATCAACTTGTAAATATTGTTATAGTCCTCATTACTCTTTGGGCCAGGATAATCATTAATCAATGGAATTTCCAAACCTTATACATAGGTTTGACTTACTTTATATTCCTAGATAATTAAGCATATGACCCACTGCCTTAAGGCATTAGTGTAATCTTTGATTTTATTTATATTTATTTATGTTTCTTTCATACTTACATTAATTAACTATCATGATTTTCTTATGCTGCTCTTGAGACTATGTTTTTGATCTAATACAACTTTTGATTTTTCTATATACATGGCTTGCATACCACATTTATATGAATACATTGAAACTTTCTTATTGACATAATTTTATCCTATCATTGATTTCTTTTGTATCCACTTGAATGTGTAAATAAAGTTTTAATTTTTGAAAGTAAAAAGAAGACTAGAGTTAAATCTATTTTCAAATGTAAATTCTTTTAATGGACAATTAATTCAATTGATTAAGAAAAATACTAAAATGCATTGGTTTCCAAAAGTATTTTTAATCTTAATTATTGAGTTTTTATATGAAATTTTGTATTATTTGACATATATAAATGGTCATTCCTGCAGAGATGTAAAGTATTTTTTACTATTTTTTTATCTATTTTTTTTTATTACTGTAAATGTATAATAAGTAGTATCTTAAGTGAATGCAGTTTACAGTATCATAACTGATGAAGAAAAGAGTCTATGGCTCATTTTAAATTTTCAATATATGATAAAATGATTGGAGTTAGAAACTTTGTGATTTTAATTCATGATGTTTGTATGTACATATATATGTCTGTGTGTAATCTTTCATTAATTTTTATTTTCAGTCTTGTTTGTGCTTCACTTTTTTTTTAAATAGTGAGCATTTTTTTTTGTATATTTATATAATCTGATTTACTATTGAATTGTGAAGAACAATTACTAAATAATTCAAGGGTTTAATGCTCAGAAGTTACATAAGAAGTTAGCACTGGAAGTAACAGAGAATTGGTCATGATCCATAGGTCTTGAACCCAAAGTTTGTCACTCTACCACTGTATCAAGTCATGCAAAACAGAAGAATGGTGTTGTTTAGAGCTTAGCATATTAATGAGGAACCTTTGTTATTATAATTTATACTATTATTATATAATGAAGCTAATTGGCATGGTTTAAGTGTTGTCTGCTTTTATGTATTTATAGTATTATATATACCCATAAAGATTTATTTTTCATTTGTTTCTATTTACCATGTCTTTTTATTACTTGGTTTAAATATAATATTTCTGCACTGTTTTTTTTTTTTTGTTTGTTTTAGGTGATTTGAATGTTATTGCTCCTATTATTTCCAACTTCTTTTTAATGGCATATGGTCTCATAAATTATTCCTGCTTTGATGCCTCACTAGCTAAATCTCCAGGTATGTAAAGTATTGAATACATCCAAATATACTATTTTATCCCAATCCATTTTTGATATGTAAATATGCACTGAAATATTCAAAAATTTAAAAAATAACATTTACTATGGCACATCTATAATTTATTCTAATAATATATGATTTTAATGTTATCAACCATGGTCTGACTGTTCATTTGTATCTGGCACTTTTATAATAGTATCATTCTATAGACTTCTGTCATTTTCAGATAAGCATAGATCTTGTAGATCTGTGTCTCACTATTTCTTTATGTCATCTGATTAGTTTCTGAATGATTAACCTTTCCATTTTTTTTTAAAGAAGCATGTTGTTATGTTGTCTTTTTGTTATAAATTATTTTAATGTTTATAATATTTTTCAGTATTTTTTTCTTCTGATAAGCACTTCCTCTTTTTATTATTCTAAATAATTTTCTGAATAACTTTATTTTTTTTTTGTAAAAAATCTGTCAAATAATTGTTATGTGATTTTAGGCATAATTCTATTAGAATTTTCTCTCCAAGTGTAACTAGAATCTTGATGCACATAAATTACGTATGCGCATAATCGGAGGATTTAAGAGCCTCTTTATTAATTTTATTCATCATTCTTAATAATCGTTTATTTTTCTATTTCATATATATAAAGAATATTTCTACATTTTTATTAACTTTTATATTATAGCTTTTTTTAGTTACGTTCTCATATAGTTCATTTATCCCAATTTATTTGAAAAAAAATTTTGTAGGACTTTTTTTTTTTAAAATCTGTATCTATATTTAACTTCCTTTGATAGTATCTATGTTATAAAATAAATCACAAAGCAGCAGTCAAATATTCACATCCTCAACATATTTTATTTTATTGATATTCATGGAATTTTACCATTCTAGATATTATTCAGAGTTATTATTTTTAGTGTGATTTAGCTATTTTGATAGTTAGTTGTTGTTTTTTGCTATACATTGCAAAGTTATACTGCTTTTAAGATAGTTAAACTTATTTCACCGTGAAAACTATCCACAATCAAGTTGTGATAACATTTTATATGGTATCTTGTCAAAATTAATGATTAGTTTTTTTATTTATTTATTTTTTGTATTGAACATTTACATTGTCTTTTTAAGTCATATTTTATTTTCTTCAATAATAACATTATCTGTAAATTCATATTATTAATTTATGCACTTTGCAGTAGGATTCTTTGATATTAGATTTGATTTTGTCCATTAGTTTTTCCAAAATATGTAGTGAACATTATGGACAAATCATGGTTTGAGTCACATCAGTTGCTGTTCCCATAACTTATGCATGATTATTACCATTCTAATCATTCTGACTATTATTAACCCATGCTACTTCTTAATTTATGTTGTCTAACTTTTGCAGAAATGTTTGAAAAACATATGGTTTGATTTTTTTTTTATGTAAGCCTTTTTGTTCTACCAACCTTGGAGCTATGATTAGTTGTATTGTTCTGAATGAAATTCTGTTCATTCATCTGTAAGCTATTTTTAATTTGATTTCTTAGTTTTTGTGATAGTTTTATTTTGGCACTTTTTCAGGGTAACTAATGATTATTATAAAATGCTTTTTATTTTTTATGAAGTGAACTGATTTATTATTGATTTAATATTTGTCCCTTTTTCTTCTGGATATTAATATACATATTTTTTAATTATTACCTCAACTTTATTTATTTCTTTTATTATCCATTATTAGATCTTTTATTATTCTTAATTGATTTTTTGCTCATCTAAATTCATCTTCTAAAACATAATTTTCAGCCTTAGATTTTGGCAGATTAAATTTTTTAGTCTTTTATCAATTTATCAGCATTATTTTGATTTAATGTTTGTTATATAGATATCTATAGTATTATCTAGTCCATATTTATAATATGTAGTTTGCTCTTTGGCTCTGTAGCATTTTCATCTCTTATTGTTACAAATTTTGACTGTTACTTTTTGTTTGTGCCTCTAATTATTTTGCATTTTTCATATATTTTTCAGTCTATATAATAATTTTCAATGTTTTACTTAGATCTTCCATTAAAATTTTCAGTTGTATAAAAATCTTTGTATCTCATTATATTTCATTTTAATGTTTTTTTAATGTCTCAGGAAGTTGTTTCTGGTTTTTAACATCTTTTGCACCGGCATCATTGTATTATTTTTTGGAAGTAATCTTCTGTATTGTTTTTTAACAAAAATTTATCAGTTAAATTTTATTCCTTGCTCAAGCTTTCTGCGTAAACTATAAGACTATATGACAGTTTTAACAAATCCTATCATTTTTGACTTTTTTTTTTAATTTTTCTATTGATGTTAAATTGGCTCTAGTATAATTTTTATCTCTTTATCAAATAATATTTTTAATCTTCAATTATTTTTTTGTTAATATTTATGGAAAATTATTATTTGGTTTTCATTTGCAAGATGTTATAATTTTTTATTAATTTCATTTCTTTTTTTTTTAAATATAAACTTTTCCATAATTGTTTCTCATTTATCATTGCTTTTGTGTCCAGTTCCTCTCCAATAGTGAAAATATTTTTTAAAAGTTTGATCCACAATTTTATGAAATCTTTATAAAATATTTCAGTTTTTTTCACTACTGTCTAAATAGAGACATGACTGGGAAAGAATCCTCACAGTATTGGATACTTGGACTTTACTACCAGAGCTTAGTCACTCATGGCTATAAATTACATCTTGTTTTAATCGCTTGATAACTTGAACTTTTCTATAAGCAGAGTTTCACATTTATCTTATCTTTGTTCATTAGTAGATCTGTACTCATATCATCTTTAGATAAATGTAGCCTTCTTAATAAAACAAAAAATAATGTACAAACATTTTTGTACCCACATATTATCATTTTTTTGTATAAGCTTTTCTAAAGTTGATGTGTTGAACAAATCACGAATGTTTTCACTTGTTATCATAGACCTTGTTTATATGTATCTAAATCAAGTTTTCTGCATTAGTGACAATATATCTTATATAATTAGAAGAGATTTGAACTCAGACTTTCAAACTTCTTATAGCTATCCATTCCATCTAATACAACTGATACACCTGCCCACACACATGTGAAAAAGGTAAATGATTTTATGTATGTTTTGTCTCACTATGTTCATTGATCACTATAAACTAGAGTAACATAAGGAGAACAAAAAATTAAAGATTCTCCTGTACTCCATACCAGTTTCTAGTTTATAGCTTTCATTAGTGAATAGCCTTGGATCTGGGAGCAGTACATCTGGGTATTTGGAATATTGAATGAAAAAGTATCAGATAGGGATTATGATGCGCAACCTTCTAGCATCTATTGATTACTAGAGTTTGCACTAAGTAGTACTATTGTATAGGGAAAAAAATTTCTACTGTTTTAATACAAGATTTATAGAATCTATTTCAAGACAACACCTTTCATCAAGATGAAATATACACAATTATTAAATGCGATGTTTTTAATAGACCGTAAGCACACATATATTTAGATAGCATTCGAATTACATGTTTCATTGTTTTATAAACTTTTTCTTGAGTTTATTAAGTTTATAAAAAAGTTGTTATTTACTTGATTTAAATTGATTCTCATATTAATTTACATATATAATAACCAAGTCTCTTTAATTAAACATTTGAACCGACGTGTTTAATAAAACTTTTTTCCATAGGAAAAATCATCATTTCCTATTCTATTTTTTTTAAAAAAATTATATAAAAAATTAACCAAAACAGCAACACCCAGAGCTTAGTCCTTATCTTTTATTGTAATTTGGTTCTAATTGTCATTCAGAGAAGCGATATTTCACTCATTTATGAAGCTCTGTAGCAAATAGACAAACAACATCTAAGAAATAATGAATAATATTGATACTGAATACAATAACTAGAAGGTAGTCTTACTTATTATTACATATTAATATTGCAACAGAACAGAGTGTTTTGCAATCATGCTATTATTCTAGAAGCATGTAGATGCTCACGGCTTCAATACTTCAACGAGGCACAATTTCTCTGAAATTTGTTTTTTTTTTACTTTCTAAAAATTTCATTGATTGAACAAATAATAATGAGATGGACCTGATCACAAACATATTATGAATGAGACATCATATCCCATATCATGATATAGCATATTGTTTTGATTGAAATCCACAAAATCGTTCATTTTGAGCAGAATGCTGACTTCATTTATACAATCAGAAGACTTTGAATAATATTACTGTGAATGACAAAATGTTTTTGAATCTTAGAGTTTGTTATCTACTGGCATAAAAATAGTTGTTTTTTTTTTAAAGTTAAACATTTTTCATGGAAAAAAATTATAAAAAGTTTATATATAAAAACAAATTATATATATATATACAATCGTTGTTTGTTATTGATATTGGGATTGTCTAAGTGTTGACTGGTTTTAATGATTATTTATAAACTCATTTAGCCTTGAGTATTATTACACTTAGTGTACTTATATATATCATTAAAAACCAGTCAACGCTTAGACAATCCCAATATCAATATCAAACTGTTGTTAAGGCAACCTTTTTTTAACAATAGAGGTGGAATCCCACCTTTATTTATGGTCTAATATATTTATATAGACACTAAAAATTGCAACTTGACCATAGAGATTGAAATTATTGATACAAAGAAGTTTAAATAAACCTCCTTAAACAGTTTAAATATAACTTGTTCTAAATGTAGGCTAATAAATAGTCAATTATAACAATACAAACTGGAATTATAATTTTCACATTACATCTTATGTATTACTTAAATAATAAGAATGATGTTCAAGGCTAAATGGGTTTATAAATCAATAAAACCAGTCAATGCTTAGACAATCCCAATATCAATAACAATCAACAATCTTTTAAAAATAAAGGTGTAATATATTGTAAGGATAGCTTACAATCCAGTCGAGCCTTTATTTATCCACAACACCAAATCAAACCCATTTAAAACATAAAATTAGATAACAGGTGTTTAAATATGCATTATCATTTTTTTAATGCAAACATACATATATACATATAAGCGATAAACGTTTGTTTTATTAAGTACCAAACTAAAAGAATGTCACAATAAAATAATTTCCCTTATATAATGAAAAGTAAAAAAAAACGGTGATTTGGAAAAAGAAAAGATCTATATAGAACAAACTCTTATGAAAAATGTTTATCCATCAGCTGTTACTAAGAAAATGTTAAATAGACAACAAAAAGAACCATCAAGAGAAAAGACAATTATTGGTACTGTAGTGTACTCATACATTCCAAAAATAGACAAATTAAGGAAAATCTGCAATCAGTATAAAATCAGAACAGTTTTCCATAGCCATATCACATTACGAGGAATTCTAACATCTACAAAACCTAAACTTGAAATGCTGAAAAGAAAAAACCATCTATGAAATACCATGAGAATGTGGAAAAACATATATTGGTGAGACCAGCCGTCCCATTGAAAAGCGCTTGCAAGAACATAAACTGATGATTAGAAGAGAGAAAACATGTGTCTAAGGTAGCAGACCATGTATGTACCAATGAACATACATTCAATTGGAAAAATACAAAAATATTGGATAGAGAAGAAAAGGTACAAAGAAGAAAATTTAAAGAAGCTGCTCATATGACAATGGCAAAAAAATCCCATAAGCCAATTTAGTGTGACTATACATAATGTATGGAAACCACTAATCAACTTTGCTCTTAGGAAAAAGTGGAAAAATCAGGAGGAACCTCATAGACAAATATATGAAATTTTTACTGACTGTTGCCTTTGGCAGGATGGCTAAGTTGGTTAGAGCGTTACCTTAAAGTTCAAGAATCTAAGGACCCAGGTTCAAATCCCATGCTAGTACTCTCACTGGTCAGGCTAGCAACACCTGAAGAAGAGGGGAGAATATCTCTCAAAATGTTGTGCATATACTAATCTGTTTGCTGTGATATTACTAACAGTTTGTGCATATACTAACCTGTTTGCTATGATATTACTAACAGTTGAATGTATTTTTAATATTTAAATAAAATTAAACTTTTCTAAAGACATTCAACACACATATTAGATGATGGAAATAGTCTAATATAAAAATACAACTAAAACAACATAACCACAAACCTTCAGGAAAATACCACATTCAGGTTTATGGAATGTGTGAAAAGTGACACTAATACTAAAGAATAACAAATTAATCTGCTATACAGAATGATTTTAAATGAGGTTCTCTTACACAAGCTCTTTTTCTGCAATATAATAAGAATAATCATAGAGAAATAAATAGGAAATATAAATACTGGTAAATATTAAATGGCTTTATTGCTTGAGAGCTTTGTAAGTTTGTGTAAAATTATTATATGATTTCTAAGTTTATGATAACTTCAATATAATTAATTTCTCCAGATAGCTGACTAGATGTCCTGCTTGAATTGTACCCCAACTTTTCAAATGTATAGGCTGAATTGTTTCCTATATAATTTTGACTCTTTTGGATTTCATTGAAAAACTACCATTTTTAAATAACCTTAAAAATTATTGTTCTAATTCCTTGGTGTATTTCCTAGTCTTAATTGATCCTAAGCTGTTGCTGGTCCTTATTTCCCTTTTGCTGATATTTGGTTTTACTTGACTAGTAATTATTTAATCTAATGAGTATGAATTAATTTAGTATTAATCAATGGAGATTAAATAGAAGTAATGAATTTCTAGAGAACATTTCTCACTGCTACCCACATAGACAAACATTCTCTTAATCTCTTTTTATAAATATTTCTCTTTAAGCTGATTATTATATTCCCATCTTTTTTGTTATTGAGTGAAGTTATTATTTTTTCCATTAAATTATCAAGTTCGTGTTTGATTATAGGAAACTTATGCAATGAAATTGTATATATTTTTTCAATAATTTACATATATTATTCAATTAAGACAGAAATATATAATGCTTTTTTTATTCATTTTTGTTTGATCAAAGTCATTAATTCCTTGACTCTTAATATATATTGAGTCTTGATATTTTCAGAGGGTTTTGTTTTTAATTGTTTCTTAAATCTAATTTAATATTATTTTAGTTTTCAATACATTATTTAATATTTATTTAACAATTTTAATAATTTTTAAGGCTTTGGAATAATTGTATTTAGTTATTTTTTCTGTTCTCTTTTTCCTTTTACTATATTCAAAATAATCATCATACTTAAACACTTGACTTACACTTTTATTTACTTAAAATAAGAAACGATATAAATTACCTTTATTTTTTAGATAATAATGTTAGATTTAATTAATGTATAAAGTCATTTATTTTTTTTGAATAAATAAATTTCTACAATCACTTATCTTAAAAATATTCTTTGAAAGGTTACATTTGATTTAATATTTCAGGTTTCCGACCAGCTTTCAAGTATTATTCTATGTGGTTATCACTTTTGGGGGCCTTCTTATGCTTGGGTGTCATGTTCATTATTAACTGGTGGGCAGCTCTCATCACTTTTACCATCATCAGTGCATTGGGAGTCTATATTCACCACAGCAAACCAGGTAAGTTGTTGATAATAATTCTAGATAAATATGATTATTGAAGATGGAAGTGGATTTATTAAATTAGCAGATATAAAGCTATATTAAATTATATGAATAATAGACATATATAGTAAGAGAGAGAAATAAATAGTTGGAAAAATAATAGCTGTTTTATAAATTGATAGAAAAATAGTAAATGTGATAATATGTTGCTCTATTCCCATCATCTATCATTAAATTTTTGAAAGTCTAGAAAATTTGAAATTATGTTTAAACTTTTCCAAATACAAACAACTGTAAATAATAATGCACAAGTTAGTGGTATTATTTTCCACTCTTCTTCAGGTGTTCCTGGCCTGACCAGTCACAATGCCGACTTAGGAGTTGAACTTACATCTGTAGATTCTTGACTATTGAATTTTAAGACAACATTCTAACTAAGCTCTAACCCACTGAGCTAAAGTGAGTTGGTTAGAGTGTTGCCTTAAAATTCAATATTTAAGAATCTAAAGATGTAAATTTGACTTCTATGCTAGTATTGTCAGTGGTCATGCCAGCAACACTTGAAGAAGAGTGAATAATAATATCACTCAAAATGTTGTGTAATCTCCTAATGTGTATTGTCTACTAATCTATATTATCTACTAACTTGTATATTATTACTAGAATGTTTGCATTTGAAAAAAATTAAATAAACTTTAAATTTTTCTAGACTTTCAAATATTTAATTATATATGATGAAATTAGTCCAACATATCACATCTAAAATACCAATGTCACAAACCTTCAGACAAAGATAATAAATGTTTAGTAGTTTATCATCATCATTATATATAAAATTCATGTGAATGTTTGTCTGTAAGTCTGTCATGTGTCAAATTCCCAGCCAATTAAAAAAAAATTTGTTTGTCCATAATCATATTTTATGGGAAGAAAGTACTTCTGCCATTATCAAACTATCATTTTTTTACGAAGCAGTAGTTTGTAACATTGTCAAATTCAAATATACCAGTTATGTTTAAAATTTTTAATTTTAATTTAGCTTTATTATAAATTTATTAAAGCAACCAATTAAAAAAAGTCTTATAAAAATGACAGCCTGAAAGATACTCATTTTTGTAATAATGCTCAGAAAAAAATCAGTACATGTGTTTTTAACTACAATACAGAACTGAATAGATATAATATTTAAATTGAAAAAAAAAAAAAAGTGATTACACTATATAAATTCATATTTGAAATGTGATATTTAGTGAAGGACAAAAAATAGATGCTATGGTATCGTATTTACATTCAGTTCTGGTTAGTGTATAATTGAAGTCATGTAGTTTGATATCGGGCTTTAACAAATTACTTTTTTTTAATTGGTTGCTGTAATACAGTAGAAAAACAACTAATTTGGCAGCGTCATAAAAAAAATTAATAAATAACTATAACTGACTAAACCATAATTTATATTACGAGCATTTTATGCAAACGAAGTGATTCCACCCTTTATATTTAATAATTCATATTTTTTATTAGGAATCGTATTATATGCAAAGGAAGTAATTTTCCCATTAATAAAAACTTTAGAAAAAAATCAGTACATGTGATTTTAACTATGGTGCAGAACTAAATAGGTACAGTATTTAATTTGTGAAGAAAATATGATTACAATATGTAAATTCATGTTTGAAATGTGATATTTAGTGAGGGGAAAAAATAGATGCTATAGTATTCTATTTACATTTAGTTTCGGTTAGCATATAATTGAAGTTTTGTAGTTTAAATATCATATAGTTTGCAGCTCCACAGTAATAACATGCATGATTGAAATTTGTCAAAACAATTAATTAAAAAAAAACTCTTACAAAAATGATGGCTTTTACTAAGCCAGGTACAACTTGTTAAATAGTAAAAGTATTGATAAATAGATACATGCATTATGACATTTTTTATTTATACCATCAATTTCCCAATCCCTCTCCTACAAAAAATAAATGTATCTTCTCTTAGCATGTCATTAATATGCTATCTTGCTGCTTATTGAAATCATGTTTAGTTGTTTGGTTAGTAATTTATGACAGTTTGATAATAAATTCATCATATGAAAAGTCAGTTATTGAAGAAAACCTGAGAAACATATATTTATATAAATCTGCTTATCAAAATAAAAAACACTAATACATTAGTGTTCTTTCTTTTTTAAAAAAGAGGAAAAAAAACCTTTTTTGTTTTTGCCATGCTTTGTAGAACATCGTTCTGAATTATTTACAGTGAAACTTTAAATATGTATTATGTGAACCTTCTTCAATTTTACTATTTGAGTTTACACTTTAAGAATGGTGTTTATTACTTTTACAATTAATAAGATTTTCGTTTATTAATTATAGAAGAAATTTTTTCTTCTTTCATTCATAGTGGATTAAACAAATGTAAAAGATATAAGAAGAGATTAGAACAATAATCTAAAATAAAAGAAATGATAATCATTTTATAAAATAACTATAGTAGTTATTCTCCTTTGAAATGTCAAAAAGATAAATCTATTAATAATTGCAATGTTGTAGCAATCTATATATATATAATCTATACTTTGTCTGTTGTCTGAATATATATATATATGTATATTAGTCTGTATGTTGTTTGAATATATGTTTGTCTGTAAGTTTACTGAAGTGTCCTCTGAAGTTCATAATGCTGTCAAATTCACATTTCAAATACAACAAGTAATAACAGCCTTTCAGCTCGGGTACATTTGTCACATTTATTTATATAATATTAAAGTCTTTTGTTTAATCTACATTAAATCTTTAAAAAAATTTGTTAAAGCAACCAATTAAAAAAAAAGTATTGCAAAAACAATGGCCTTTATGATAGGCTGGATACACTTCTGGCATTCATAATACTGTATCTTATTTTAGATATAAATGAAATTAATAAAAAAAATACTAATAATCAAATCTTATTTTTATTAAATCTATTATATCACTAAAAATAATAATGAAACTCCTAAAATAGAATAAGGTTGTATGGTATTAGGTAAATCTTTTGCTGAATATAGAAGTAAAAGATCCTTTAATTTGCTCACTTTGGAGCAAAAACCTCCCCAACATTTTGCCTTTTGAGGAACAATGAAGAATAAATCAACACTCACCAGGCATGTCATTTGACAAGTGATGATATTTAAATGCTTTCTATCTTTGTTTTGCCCTCTACCTAAGAACATGTAAATTCTCATTTGCCAACCAATATTGAATAATTAAATGATTTCCTAAAAACTAGTTACCTAAATGAAAAATTCCAAATCTTGAAGAAAAATTCAAATTTACTTATCCTGGATTTAAACATAGATCATGGGAATTACAGGAAAATTTGCTACTACTACCTCATGAGATTCTTTTTAATTAATTTATATAAAAACTTGACAATGAACTGCTTTTAAATTCTGAAAAGTATATGTTTCCAAATAATGTATTTATGATGAGCTTTTATTTAGAAAAAAATGGTTTAATGCAGTATCAAATTCTTCTAGTGCAAACCATAGTAAATTATGAATGCTAGAGGTCAGTGTGCATTACAATCTCTACCTAGTACCTACTTATGCAATATTCCCAGACTATTTCTAGTTTGCAACTTTTATCAGTGGGGAGTCTTGGGTCTAAGAGCCCTGCATCGAGATCTTTTGATCTAATGCATCCCTCTAGTAATCATCTTTTATCTTTTTAATTAACTATAAAATTAATGAGTCTCAACTAAAACACAATAATGTCTTAAATCCAAACTAATTTACTCTTATAGTCATACAAGCAATATTGTATACAAAAAGTTACAGATTGTGTAAGCATAAAATTTGGTGATTTTGTGATGTTTTACAGTGGTTTAATATCAATCATAACCAAATAATGTTGGTGAGTAGTTATTAAAAATCAAAGACACCAAAATATTTAAATTACTGTATTGGGTTTGGATCTATATGATTATACAAGCAAATTAGCTTGGATTGAAAACATTATTGTTTTAGTTAACTAAAAAGAGAAAAAGTGGCTGCTAGAGAGATGCATTAAGATCAAAAGATCTTAATGCAGTGCTCTCAAATCCAAGGCTCAACAGTGATGAAAGCTACAAGCTAGAAACTAGTCTAGATATATTCTATGAATAGGAATTGGATAAGGATTTTGATGCATTAACCTTCTTGTATCCTCTGAATATTATGACTTGCACTAAATAGCAATATTGTATGGAGAAAGCTAGTAAGGTATTAATAAATTTTATAAACATAAAAATGGTGGTTATGTGATGTTATAATGATTTAATATCAGTCATAAACAAAGAATATTCGTGACTAAAGTTATTTAAAAAAGTAAGACACCAAAATGTATAGATACTGAACTGGGTTCAGATCTATATGACTACACAGACAAATTAGCTTGGATTGAGAATGTTGTGCTTTTAGTGTGAGCTCATAGATTTATAGTTAACTGAAAAGATTAAAGATGGCTTCAGGAGGGATGCATTAGAATCAAAGATCTGGGCATCTTCTCTGATGAAAGTCATAAGCTAGAAAGTAGTTAGGGGTTATTAGATGAATAGGCACTAGATAGGGATTTTAATGCACATACCTAATGATTACTGTTCTAGACAATGTTATTTAATAAGAGCCTGATATTATTTTTAATTATCTAATACAATGGTTAATCAAGATGGATAGTTTGTATTAATGCTGATATCTAGGTTTAAATAATAATCACAATTTGTAACAAGTATGTGTTTTCTGGAATTTAATATGATCTGATTTCTAATTAAACTTCTTTCTACTTTATAGCAATTGCTACAATTTTTTTCTTCCAGCTTATAGGGGACGAGGGGGTCTTTTTTATATCTTAGCTGTGGTTACTCATTTACTTTTCTTATATTCTACTTTCGTTCATTAACAATATCTAAATGCACCATATGTTTTGTCCTACCTTTTTTTTATGTAATATAATTTAATAGACTATCTGTATGCTTAGAAATAAATATATAAATGAATGAGTGGATAAGTAAATAAATTGATGATTGAAAGAAAATTACTAACAAAGAATATGCACAGGATTATTATTTCTTATAAGAAAATCAGAAATTCATCATTTCTTTAGTAAATTATTTGATGGGCGAAGCTCGCTTTTTTTCTAAATTAATTTAAATGTGACTGAATTATAAACTTATGCCAGCTGCTTTTCAAAAACTCCCTTTTTTTTATTTAGTAAAAATAAGATTGCAAAGATTGATAATTTTCGTATGATTTATATATATTTGTATGTGCGTGTGCATGCATTGAATGTTTTGTCTATATTAATAAAGCAAATTACATTTCGCTTTTTATGTTTTGTCTGTAATTAGATGTTCTAAGTGAAATGTATTTTGCATAATGCTTTTAATTTTTTTTAAAGTTTTTATCTTCATAAATTTTCAGATGTCAACTGGGGATCATCAACTCAAGCACATAATTACAAAAGTGCGTTAACTGCATTGTACAAGTTAAACAAAACAGAAGAACACGTGAAAAACTTTAGGTATGTATGATGATATCATTATTTTGAAAAATCATTAATAAAAGAAATAAGTATTACTTATTTGAGAAATATTACATAAAGATTAAGAGGCAGGCTTATTTTGCATCAAAAGACTGGTCTCCTGGTGTAAGTAAAAAAAGAATAGGGCACATGACTTTATTAAATGGGGAATGCATAAGAGGTTCGCGATCTCCCGATTCCTAGTCGGATATTCTACCAACCGTGCAGGGCTGTCTTCTGGGTTTTTTAGTAATGATGGGGGAGGGGAAGGGAAAGAAATAGTAAGTGTAATATTAGTTTTTTATTTTATCTCTGCGATATAGAAAAATATAATTTAATTAAACTATAATAATTTTTGAAAAAATATTTTTTAGACATTGCTATGTATTATTGTATGTATTTAAATATATATACAAGTGTTGTATATATATTATACAAGCAAATTAAATGTGTAATGCAAATTTATATATATATTATATGAATTACGCCAACAGTTGTGTTCTTATATATATTATAACGATCGAAATGAAAGTGAAGATCGAATCTAACCGCAAACTACGATATCTGCTCTACAAGGTGCCATCTAGGCATTTAAACCTAGAAAAATTTATAGAGTAGGCAGATACGCGCTGTTAAGATTCCACTTTATTTAAATATTCAGATCGTTAGCCCAAGTCACTAGCCCAGTGGAGTAGCAGAGATAATAAAATATAAATTTTATATCTTAAATATAAAAGAATAAAAGCCACTGCCAGAAATTAACACATAAAAATATTTATTTACGCACATATAAAATAACATTTAAATTTTGAGGAATAAATTCACCATTTTAGATTTTTCTATTAATCTTTAGTTTTACATTTAAGTAAATTACAACCATGAGTTTAATATTTATTTAGTAAGTCGAGGATGAATAGACTACATAGATCTGCATTTGAAAAGAAAATATTCTTCCCTGATTTAACCTCCGGCGCCAATCCATCTGATACCTTTATGTATTCAATGTAGCATGAAAATACGACAACACAAAATACTATACTGTCAGGAATGTACATCTGATCAGTAAGTAGAATTAGAGAAGACATTGTCTCTCCACCAACAGGAATGTTACATCTGTTGGCGAGTAGAACAATAAACCTAAAACTCCATAGGAATGGGCTGCGGTCCTTTGCCGACTTACAAACCCATCCATAGGCAAACAGAAGATGTGTGGCGTATATATATAATCCTGCCCGTAGCGGATCTCATACTACATCTACAATTACACAAATATATCCAATCCATTGAACCAATTCAACTACGAAATCAACAACCTAAGATTATCCTTCCTTAATATAACTTTACAAAACTATATAGCCATTCACACCCGATTTAAATTTAACATTTAAATATGTTCGCACAGATTATTTTTATACAATTTGTTTTTAAAATGTTGAGTATAGATCGGCTGCACAGATTCCACGGTCAAAAACATTCCAAATTAAACACAACCGATCAAAATACAAAGTCAATCGATAACGTCAATTGCTGAGGGAATACAGGAGACCCTTTGGTGTTCATCATAAGACACCGCAGTGACATTGTTGACTTATATGTTCTAATCGACTGTGAAAACCACAACATAATCAACCGCTAACGAATCTATGCAACGTCTATACTCAACTTAAATGTAATGCATTTAATAATTTCTACAATAAATATTATTACAAATAAAAATAATAAAATGGAAATGATTTTAGCAAAACTTAACTATATAAATTTAAACAATCAATTATTAATTTGAAAATCAAATAAGAGTTCATTTTAAAATTTAAATTAGCTGAATCTTTAAAAAAAAACAATGATGAAAGTTCTTAATTACATTTTTTGTTGTTGTTGTTAATTTGTAAAGTTCATAGCTCACGGTAGAAGAGTCCAGGTTTCTGCTTTTAATTCCCGCAATGCCTCCATTGGAAGATAATGTTCTGGAGATGGCAATAGCTGGTTCAAGGTATCACAGTCTTTTCATTTTTTTTTTTTTTAAATAGAGAGTGTGGTATGTGTGTCCTACCACATCTCTCAAACACAAAACGCTGGAACTCTCAGAAAAAACTGTATTTCCCTTTTTATATTATTCACACAGATTCAATCAACAAAACGTCACTAATCCATCACTTTCGTTAGGGTCCGAGCCAAAGCTTAGTGCTTCCATTGGGCAAGCTAATTTCTCTTTATTTTCTTATCTATCTTTCATCAGATCATTTTAATTATACAAGAGCCCAAGGCTAGCTTGCTTTTCAAACAATTTATAAACAATCATTTCCATTTACAGATTACAAGAATTAATTAATACCTGTTTTTATTTTTAAATCTTTTACTTTTTTTTATAAAAAAGTACATTCAAATACTTATTTATTTGTTTTTTTAAAAAAAATATTTTTAAAGTTTGGCATCTGTGCGAATGTATATACGTTTAACAAACATTTTAATTTTAGCGTTTAGTTTTTTACTTTTATTTGCGAACTTTTAAGTTTTTATTTTAAATTAATGTAACGACATATTTATATATCGTTACAATATATATGTATTGCAGACATAAGTCTTTTTAATTTATTTATTTATATTTAAATGTGATGAAAATTTCCATTTAAATTATTATTATAATTTTATTTTATTAAATATTAAAGTGGTGGAATTTTCCAGTTACTTATCGTTTTGCGTTCTTGTTAAAAAAAAATGTTAAAATTAATAAAGGGGACATTTTTTCTCTTAGTTATATAAAAAAATAATTATTAAATTTATTATTAGAGATTGGCTTGAAATGTTGCTGTAAATAGCACACAGAAAAATCAATTCTGAGGGGTGACTCGCACCCTGACGTTCAAAAGGTGAATCTGGGGGTTTTATTGTACAGGGCATTCATATCTAAATTATTATTTAAATAAGCCTTCATGCAGATAGGAAAATTAATTGAAGTTTTTTTAAAGAAAATATTATGAAGATTATTTTATGGACTATACAACTGTTTCCTTCATCTGTAGAATAAAAAGGTAATCTAAGATTCATCTGCTAGTTCTTTGTCTCTTGATTTTTATTTAAATGATAAGCGTACATTGTATCTTAGTAATTTATTTCTGTTTATCTTTTAAGAACATATATTCTTGTCAAGCGTTGGTGGCCGAATGGTTAACACAGCTGCCTTGCAAGCAATTGTCCCGGGTTCGCTTCCCGGCCGTTGCTTTGACACATGAAAAAAAAAGAACAAATATTCTTGTAAATATAATAAATAAAACCTAAACTTAACCTAGTTTTGTCATTTTTTATCTCTCACAAATAATTTAAAATGTAGTGACTTTCTTTTTTTGTGACTTATTGGCTATGTAGTAAAATTAAAACTTATAAATTTTTGTCGCTGCAGAAGACACAGAGCAAAAATACAACAAAAATTCATAGATTAAAAAAAAAATGATGGAAATTTATAAATATTGTAGTTTTATTTTTTGAAATTGAAAACGGTAAAAGCAAATTCAAAACCTTCTAATAAGTATTGAATACCATTCTCAGAATTAGTCAACAATATGATACTAAGGAATATTAAAGTCATTGGATTAAAGAAAGTATCATAAGGATAATTACTGACTGAACCACGGAAGATAAATTTAATGATAGAAATAAAAATTTAGAACATATTTAATATTTTTGATAACTTAGCTTAATAAATAACAAAATATCTTAAAGGAATCTGTAGAGATTTCTATCATGAAATAGAAGTATCACTGGCTTTGTTAATGTCTTCAAGTCTGCCATAGATTCAGCTATCATGAATTTTAGTCAATTATAGCTTGTATTTGCCCACATTACCTAAATTGGTGACTGATAAATTCCATTTTTGAAGCAGATTAATGCAATGATGTTTTGTTACTATGTAAAGTGAAGTAGGAGAACTATGAAGAAAGGAATGAAAGAAATGTAAGAATAAGAAAGGTATAAGTGATTAAATCTGAGTGATGATACCTAATGGTTACCTGAAGATTTTATAGTTGTATAAGTTTGTATACTAACTAGATGACAAAATGAATATGATGACATTTGAGGAAATATTGTTTATAGTTATATAATGATATTGGAATGACAAAATGTTAAGGTATGTTAAGAAAGAAATTGCAGAATATTGTAAAGACTAGGGAAAAAGATGAAAAAAATTTTTATGAGGAAAATAATATCATTATAATTATTTTCAACCATTATCGATTCATTGCAGGATGAAGCTCTCTCCAAGTTTAATCCAGTTTCTCTGATTTCTAGAATCTTCATCATATCAGAAAACTTTCTTATTTCATCTATCCATCTGACATATGATCTACTTCTAGGTCTTCTTATCAATCTCTCACAATTTAGTTTAAGACTTCATTATCATCTCATTTAGAAATATGGCCATCCCACTCTGTTTTAGTTTTTTAATTCTTTTAATAATGTTATTAATATCTGTTTGTTGTATCACCATATATATATATATTGTTTTCATTCCCATCTTGTCCTACCATATACCTCTCCATATTTCATTGAGTAATTTGAAGTCTCTGCAATACTTTTCTGTTAAATATCTAAATTTCAAATTCATAAGTAAGAAATGGTAAAATATATTTATTAAAAATATTTCTCTTCAAACACATAAACCTATTTCCTTTTAATATTAAGTTATTTCTATAAAGTACTCTATCCGAGTTTAATCCTAGGATTAATTTTATCTATTATCTCTTCATCTGTATTATCAATTTTTTTTTTTCTGAGAAAATACATTCAATCTTATTTTAGTTTTTCACCATTTATCTTATAATTCTACTTTCTTACTTTCATCTGATAACTCTTGCAATATTTCCAGAAATTTTGAAACATTATTTGATAAAACAACTATCATTTCCAAAGTTATTGCCTTAGCTTTCTATTTTAATCTATAAAATAGAATTACTTTGTTGAATACCTATATCCTTGTTAATTTTCATAATGTCACCATGCATTTTGATAAATTTTATTCAAAATATGTTAATATCCTGGATCTATGTTTTGATAATCCTGCTTTTGTCACTGTAGAAATACTTATAGAATTAAATACCTTTTCATAAGCTACAAATTCAAAGCATAATGGCAATTCATATTCATTAATCCTTTCTGTGACCTCTCAATATTTGGATGTGATCCACTATTCTAAAATCATTTTTAAATATAGTTTTTTTTCACTTGGTATAAATCCAAAGTTCACTGTAGATTGGTTGTAATTATTTTTAAAAGATTTTGTATAAAACTGATAGAAGACTAATAGATCTTTAATTTCTAATATCTTTTTTATCACCTTTCTTAAAAATCAATATTATTATTGAATTTTCCAACCATCTAGAATATCTTTATTATTTAGACATTCAATATATAACTTTGCTAGAAAATTTTCTTTTTATTCATCTACTTCTTTTGAGATATTGATTATTATTTCATCATTTTCTGGAGTTGCCCTTCATAGATTTAATTGTATGTTTAATTTCTTTATTTAAAATGCTGAATAGTTCAGAAAATATACTAATTGTAGAGAATACTTTGGGGTTTTTTTGGTTTTTATTACTATATAATTTTTTATAGACCTCTTCCACACATTTCATATTCTCTTTTTTTTTTTTTGTAATAATTTCATAATTTCTTATTATTGCAGAAACAACTTTCTTCCAATATCATGATATTGTTTTACACTTTTAAGATATAATGATATTGTTTTACACTTTTAAGACTTTTATTCCCTTTTATAAGTTGTTCTTGCCTTTTCAAAATTATATTGTATCATTCATTATTAACTCTTTTTATGTCATTTTCTCAACCCCCAGATATTCAATTCTTATTTTTATATGTTTTTATATTGCTTTTTATCCCAGCTATCTTTGTTGTAGTTCTTAATAATATATGAATTATCTTCCAATTGATTTCATATCTGAATCATCTTCAAAAAAAAATTTTTAATGATTTGAAAGTTTTAATTTAAATTCATCAAAATGTTTCTGAAGATTAGGAATATCAACTAAAAATATTTCTTTTTCTTAATAACTTTTGTCTCTCTAGTTTTGCATTAACACCTATCTTACATCTCACTAATCAATAATCATTTACTGTGTTGAACAGAAAAATAATATATTCATATTTAAAAGAGAATTTATCCATGAGAAGTTGAAGCTCTGGAAATATAATGTAATCAGATACAAGATAAATTTAGAAACAGTATTAAGATGAGCTATTATAAATTTTAACCATGATTATGGGTTTATTGAATTGAAGCTATATTTTAAAGTAAACAACCAAAATTGAGAAATGAAAATAAAAAATCATTAATAAATTGGATATTAGGAAGAAATTTTTATGTCTGTTTTATCATAAAGTGGATGTAAATAATGGCAAGATATAAATTTGATTTTAATTAAAAAGGATTTTATTATTTGAGCAAAACTTTAAAAAATCGACTATACAGATCATTAATTATGATAAAAAATTTAAAAAAAAATATTACATTAATAGAAAGCTTAACAATTAATTTTTAAAAAATTTGAAACTGTGAATGATATGGCTGGAAAAACGTAAATAGAACGAGAATTCATCAAGGTATGATTTATATACGATAGAATAAAATAATTTAGTTAACAAAATCAGAGTATTTATAATAAAAGTTTTTAAAGCAAAATGTGTTAATCTGTAAATAAACTAAATATTTATCAAGAGATTGACAGCCTAATTAGAGTTATAGTAGGATTAATGAGATTTTAACTGTGTTAAATGGAAAAGAATATAAATAGGTTAGTCTTATAAATAATAAAGAAAAATTTGTAAACACTATGATTGAGGGGGAATTGAAATTCTAGTTGAATTGCTGATGGCTACTAGTAAAAATTATATTTTTCCATTGTTTACTGCTTTTTATTAACATCTATATATTTTAATAACAATTCAAAATGAAATAGTGATCATGTGATATTTTAATAACAGTAATATGTTTTACATCATTTTGATCCATCACCATAAGATTGAGAAATCAACAAATACAAATGGTGATGCCAAATTAACTTAAAGACTTGTTATTGTTCCTCAAATTTACCAATGCTCAATTAATCTGCAAATTCAAAAGGTGGTCCCTTGAGGCAAAATTCCTCGATTTCCTCCTCAAAATCAATCTTCACTCCCTTCCCACAAATCAATTTTTGGTCAACCTTAGAGGCTTCACCAAGATCTCTCGCGTATGCCAGCTTTGTAAAACTGACAATGAAACCCTCCAGCATTTCCTACTTAAATGTCCCTTTCTGCTTGGAGTGAAACATGTCATCAACTACTGCCTTTCCTTGCACAGGAATACCATCTTCAACCTCCAAAAATCCATAGAAACATGGATCTTTACAACTATCTGATTATCAGTTTTCCTCATCTATGCACTTTGGTTGCTCCAACCTGACATTATTTTTTACCCGAGAGTATACTCAGTGAATCAAAAGCTATTGGAACTAATTCGCTCTCTCAAAACCAGAGATACCAAACTAGCCCCACCTCCACTCCTCACAGACACTTGGGCAATCCTCCAACTCCTATCCTCTCAGCCTCTGTCATAGGACTCAATCATTCAAATGTTTGTGACCCATGGGTGCTTTCTCAACAAAGACATGCATCTCAGACTGGCCTGGACTACACACCATTTCCCCTTTCCACTTCCCATTCCCTTTTCACATGTATCCTTCACCTCTTACCATGTTGCTTCTGAAATTTCAATTCATCATATAATCACTCCCTTGTAAACGTTTTTCTTACTGTATTTATATGTTTCATCACTGAGACACCCCCCCCCCGTTTCTCATCCTACTAAGAAGGCAATAACCAAAAAGTGATCATATTTTATCATTACCATTTGCTATTTAAGATTCACTCATGCTTACAATGATTAATCAAGAGTAGTAATTGCAGATTAAATGTAGTATTTATTTTATTTCATCTGATAGCCCTGTTCACAACTTTTGATATGAATCTAGGTGAAACTTTTTTTCCCCTCAAATTTTAAACGGGCTTAGAATTTATATTTACATTAAAGAAAAATAAAATATTTCATTTAAAAAAACATTTATTTCCTGTGGAATTTCGCTGAGATAAATAACTATTTATTTCTGGAAAGCCTAATAAAATGTAGAGATTAAATAATCCATTAGTCTGTTTACTTTTTTAACTGCTATGATAGGATTTTTTAATATTAGGGAAGAGATGAGTAGCAATCAAAAGCTTTGATTTCAAAAAAAAAAAATTATCACTTTATACTGTCTGACTAAATCCAGTACTGTGTGTGCATATTTATGTATATGTTGTGTAAATAAAGTTCATATATTTGTTGTAATTATAGTCAGCCAGGAAGCAAATAAAATCATTCAAATAGTAAACAGTCTAGAAAATTCATGCATGCTAAATATATGTATATTTATGTAGATTATTCTAGTGATATAAAAACTGCAGAAGCGTATCCAAAGTATGTGTATGAGCAAAGGAATGGAAGGATTCACAAGTAACGACAATGTACACAAAGCATGTGTGCAAAGTTGTTTAAATATCACCATACTAAGATAAGCTTGTGCATGTACAGGATAAATCTATACATAGAAACTATGTTGTTTATTATCCAGAAAGATTAGTAATTTGTATTTAATTTCATTCTTATATTTATTTGTTTGTCTTTAGTGGATAAATTCAAATTAAATTTTAAATTTCAGATTGAATTTTACTTATAATAAAATTTATCAGTGCATATTCAAATGGCATGACCAAGGCATGATAGTTCCATTATGTTGCACATGCAAAGATATACATGCTGATAAACAGTATAGTGGTTGACAAGCTGAAAATAGCAATGTTAATGTGGATGTCAGATAAAGAAGTACTGCAAAAAGCACACTTGCTCTGTGATCCTAAAACATACATTATCAAGAAATAAAATAGAACATATTTTAAACCTACAATATTGAAACTGGTAGCATGTTTTTGATTTCAAAGCAGAAGCCAAACACCATGTGAGAAAATTCAAGATTATGTCATGGGTTATGTATGCTAGTCAAAGAGTGCAACTTTAATACCAAGCTGGATGACATGCTTCTCAGCTAGTTATTATGAGGAATAAATGTCAATAAGCTCAGATGAGTTCTGCTGAGTGAACCCAATTTAACATGTAAGCATGCAATAGAAAAATGTTTAGCCTATGAGACTGTACTGGAAAATATAGCAGTTTCAAAATACTATGGATGCGAAAAAACCCTGAATAACTGTAAATAAAAAAGAAGCTGAGAGTTTGAACTGCATGAGATTAATGCTCAATGTATTATTGCTGTGATAAGAAAAGCCAATTGATGAACTATTAATTTAAAAAGAATGATGCCATATTCTCAGAATGATAGGACATTTATCACAAGTCTTTTAACAAAGAGAAAAAGAACAAAAATGATATATGACCAGATTGTAAGTCAAAGGGAGGAATAGACAAAAAGAAACTAATATTTAAAAGATGAATGATGTGGATAATAACCATGTTTTGTTGGACATTCATATCTTTGAACAATAAGTGGGGATGGAAATCGACAGTGAAGTAGGCATGTTTCTAAAGTCAAAAAAATGATTGGATAAATATTATCAGGAATAGTAAAAGCAATGTGATACTAAAGTAAATTGGTGTGTATAATGATGTTAATGGAAACAGGATAAAAAATGTAATATAGCAACTATACCTGTGAAAGTCAATTCAAGAATTATATATATATAATGGAAAGAGATTTAAGTCCAATATTGGGTAGTAATTGATTCAAACTTTTAAGGATCCATATCAATAAAGTTGGAGTCAGGGGTTCATGAAAAGTTTCCATAGTTATTTAGGTCAGACCCATTACAGTTATACACATGTCCACTTTATATAGAGCTAATGAAAAATGCTCGGCCATTTGCATGTAGGACATGGAAGTTCCCTTTTGCCTTAAAGTTCAAAGAGGATGAAATTCATGATTTTATTAAAAGAGAGATTCTGTTATCTATTAAAAGTAATTATGGGAAACACAATTTGTGGAAAGTAATCATGGGAAACACAGTAGCGGAATATTAAGGTCATTCAGCACTGTTCATCTTTGTGGTGTCTATCATGTAACACTGAACAAATGCATCAGTAAAGGAGCTTATTCTTGTACTCACTGTTTATGAGATATGAGTATCATTACATACTTTACTAAAATCAATTTAAAATCTGTGTTTCATCAAATTTTCAGAAATAGCTGGACTTCTGACCATCAACACACATTTGGGATTATTTAAATGCAATAAATTGTTAAACAGCATAACTATAGCACCAAATGTACCCCAAGCAAAAATGGATAATTTGATATAGGGCTTGGAAGGAGTTATTCCTTCCTTACCTTGACAATATCTTGATAACTGTGGAAATAGAGAGTTAATTGACAATATGCATGTATAAAAAAATTGATGCACACTTAAATACTTCAAAGTGCATTTGGACAAACAGTGAAATCAAGATTCAGATACATAATAAATAATAAAGGAAAATACTCAAACTCAGAAAAGATGAAAGTTATCAAGATTGCTGCTAAACTAAAAAATGTTAAGAATTTACAAGCATTTTTTGGACTATTAAATTTTTTTCCAGTATTGTGAAAGGCAAATTATTTGTAGTGATGCTGTTTTATCGATAGTTGAAAAAAAAACAGCAATGGAAGTGGGGAGTCAAGCATGATAAAAAGCATTCAATAAAGCTAAAGACTTTATAATCTTGAGTCATCTTCTCGTCCACTACTGAAATGACTAAGAAACATCTGATGCTTCTGAATATGGAGTATAAGCTGCTATATGACATCATTTGTTATGAAGGTAAACATCTGGTCACATATGCATAAAGAATTTTAATAGTGGAAGAAATGAACTACAGTCAGATGGAAAAGGGACTTTTGGCAATTGTTTTCACTGTGAAAAAATTTCACCATTACATCTATGGACATGAATTCAAGATCTACACCGACCATCACCCTGTGTTAGGAATTTTAGGGAAACTTAAAGAAGACTCCTGATCATTCTGGTTAAAGAATGGATTAATATATTGGCATCATGTGACTTCAATCTCATCCATAAGCCAGATAAAGAAATTTGTAGTGCAGATGCATTGTCAATATTACCAAATATGCATGAATTTGACTCCGAGAGCATGGAGAAAAACTGTATAAATGTAATAGAATTAAAGATGTTATATAGTGCTGTAGTAGCCAAATGGTCTACACAAGATTCTGGTTACCAAATACTAAAGATGGATGGCCTAGAAGTTATCTAGTTATGTTATACAGTCTGTATAGAAAGTGTGCTAAAACCTATCCATGTATAATCCATGCATCTTAATCGATTACCTATTAGTTTTAACAGAAGGCAATAAGCAAATGTTTCAATTGCTCACAAAGGACATTTGGGAATGGTTAGACTGAAAAAATTAGCACAGTCATTTGTGTGATGGCCAAATATAAGCTGGTAGAATGAACAAACTGTTAAGCTGTGTAGAGAATGTTAATGCAGAACCAAATTTTCTTCAACAAAGTAGGAACCTTGGCCACAAGCCCTCAAACTTTACAGAAGCTACACATGGATCATGTTGGAATTTTCAATAGATATATTTTTCTGATTGGGATTGACTCACATTCTGATTGGACTGAATATGAGTGATTTAAAACACTAATTGTAGAGAAGAATATCATTAAAATTTTTGAATGAATTATTGCATGAACAAAATATCATTAAAGTTTCAAATGAAACATTCACATGTGATAGATATCCTAAAACTATATTATCTGATAATAGAACAGGTTTCATTTCACTGCAATTAAAAGACATTAGCTAATAATAACATTCATTATACATCACATGATCACATTTCCTATACTAGCACATTAATTGTTGATAAACAGAGCAAAACTCTCCATACAGTATTGCCACCTGTGCTAAACAGAGTAATCAATGGATGCCAGAAGGCTTGTGCATAAAATCCCTATCTAATGCCTACTCATCCAATATCCCCAGACTAGTTTCTGGCTTGTGGCCTTCGTCAGTGCGGAGCTTTGGATCTGAGAGCACTGCATCTAGATCTTAGGATCTAATGCAACCCTCTAGCAACCACCTTTTATCTCTACTTAACTACAAAACTATGAGAATGAAATTGAAAACACAAAAAATATTTTCAATCTAAGCTCAATAGCTTATATAGTCATATGGGTCTGAACTCAGTTCAGCACCCATACATTTTGGTATCTTTGGCTCTTTTACAACCATAGCCACCACTATCCTATTAGGCAGGATTGGTGTTAAACCATTAAGCATCACATGATCACATTTCCTATACTAGCACATTAATTGTTGATAAACAGAGCAAAACTCTCCATACAGTATTGCCACCTGTGCTAAACAGAGTAATCAATGGATGCCAGAAGGCTTGTGCATAAAATCCCTATTAATGCCTACTCATCCAATATCCCCAGACTAGTTTCTGGCTTGTGGCCTTATAAGCTATTGAGCTTAGATTGAAAATATTTTTTGTGTTTTCAATTTCATTCTCATAGTTTTGTAGTTAAGTAGAGATAAAAGGTGGTTACTAGAGGGTTGCATTAGATCCTAAGATCTAGATGCAGTGCTCTCAGATCCAAAGCTCCTCACTGACGAAGGCCACAAGCCAGAAACTAGTCTGGGGGATATTGGATGAGTAGGCATTAGATAGGGATTTTATGCACAAGCCTTCTGGCATCCATTGATTACTCTGTTTATCACAGGTGGCAATACTGTATGGAGAGTTTTGCTCTGTTTAACATTCATTATGTTTAATTCCTTCATATTAATTAGGGTATAACATTTATTGAGAAGGCAGTGCAATATTTAAGTTAGCATTAAATAAAACCTGTATTAAGGATATCATTGAAGTGTTATCAGCTGTCATTCTATGAAAATTTTACATCAAATACTGCTACTAGAAAAATACCTGACTAAATATTAATGAGACAGAAATTCTGTATATATGTCTTAATCTTGGTCCTTAATAAGAATGTGATGAGAGGAAACCATTTTGACAGTGTAAAATTTAGTGGTGGATATTTACAATGTGATAGTGATGTCCTGATAAAAAAAAGTCACTGCTTGAAGTTCTGTTAAATGCTTTATCAAAACAATTAAGATTGAAGTATCTGGTGAATGGAAATGAAGTTAGAAGACATTAATCACTTGAGAAACTATCAAAATAAGCAACTAGATCTAGTAAATGTAATAACAAGTTTTCCATTAGCAGAAGTGAACACTCCAATGAAAGATGACTGCTGATACATCATCAGAGGCATGAAGGAATCCAAGAAATAATCAAATAGATGAAACTGATTTATCTATAATGAATAATTATTAGTCTTGCAGTTTGCCAACAGTTCAAGACAGTCTGAACAAAAAGAAAGACTAACAAGACAGGAGGAAGAGAGACCTGCCTATATGTGTAAGAAAACAGAAGACCATAAATTAAAGGTTTATATTTGTGAATAAGCAAGCTATTTTCTAATGTGAAGGGAGGAGTGTACTGTCTGGGTATGTCTATATATGTGTAATGATATTCTTATTCGATGTCTGTATTTCTTCAAAGTTATATACATAATCTTGTAATTGAATATTAATAAGTACAGTAATCTAAATATATATATATATAAAGTACAACTTTAAAAAACTTTTATCCACTTAGGAGCACTTTCGACTATCTTTGTAGTCTTTGTCAACTAACACTTTCAAAGGCTAACCTTTCTACAATTTCATGATTTTTACATTTGCTGTCTGTCTGTTAATTAAGTCTTGCTTATATTTATTTATTAACATGGCTTTCTTTATTTTCCTTTTATTATTGTTTCTTTCAGGTTGTAATATTTTTACATTATTATAATTCAAATTAAAACCATATATACATAATCTATTATGGTCATAAAAAACCGATGCTGAAACATTATTATTAAAGAATTATTTAAGGAATTAAATAGTTTAGATAGCTTAAAATGGATCAAAACAGATGAAAAGTTAATATGTGTTCAGTTTTTTTATCTAAAGACAACTAGGAATAGAGGTGAGCTAGATTATTGTATGATTAAACCAATAGCAAAAAGAGATTACATTCCATATAAATCAAAGGTGCCAATGTTACATAAAACAGCAGGTTTGAAATCCTTTTTATTTAGAAATAACAGTCTTTGTAAAATTCATTAGATAAATGCAAAAATATTGAAATGAATTATTAAATGTTGGATATGATTATCATCTTATATATAATACTATTAAAAATTTTAATACGAAATATAATAATAAAAATATTAATAAGAAAGTTGATTATACTATTAATAAAAAAATATGGATATCAATACCATATATTTCAAATGAACAAGTAAATTTTATAAAGGAAATTTTTAAATATATATGATATTGCATTTTATGCACGTCCTGGATTAAAAAAAGCTAATAAATAATTCAAAAGATAAAATCTCATTTTTAAATAAAAATTGCATCATTTATAAATGGAAACGCAGTGGATATATAGGGGAATCAAGATGTACACTGAAGAAAATAACTAAAGAAGAGTTTAAAAAATGAAACAAAATTGTAATGGAAGTGATAGTTTCAGCATCAGATTTTTATGACCATAATAGATTATGTATATATGGTTTTAATTTTAATTATAATAATGTAAAAATATTACAAGTTGAAAGAAACAACAATAAAAGGGAAATAAAGGAAGCCATGTTAATACATAAATATAAGAAAGACTTAATAAACAGACAGGCACCAAATGTAAAAATTACGGAATTGTGGGAAGATTAGCCTTTGAAAGTGTTAGTTGACAAAGACTATGAAGAAAGTATAAAGCACTTCTAAGTGGATAAAAGTTTCTTAAAGTTGTACTTCATATATAGTTAGGTTACTGTATTTATTAATATTCAATTACAAGATTATGTGTGTATATATGTATATTTTATGTTATATAAATAAAGTTCATATATTTGTTGTATGTATAGTCATATAGGAAGTGATTAAAATCCTCCAAATTAAAAAAATTAATACATGTAATGCATATATTTGAATTTGTATTAAATTAATGTATGTAGATTTGTGCAGATTATTCTAATGACATTGAAATTGTAGAAGTCTATCCAAAAGGTGTATATGACCAAATAAAGAGAAGAGTAAGGATACACAGTATCTAACAATGTACGCAAAGAATGTGTGTTTAAGTACCACAATAAAGAAGATACGTTTGTGCATGTGCAGAATAAATCTGTATATAGAATTTATGTTGTTCATTATATAAGAAGATTAGTAATTCTGTTTAACTTCATATATTTATTTGTTTGTCTACAGTTTATAGACTCCTTTATTAAGTTTTAAATTTCATGTTGAGGTTTCATCATCAACCATTATCAATCCACTGCAGGATGAAGGTGTCTCCAAGTTCAATCCATCTTCTCCAATCTTTAGCTTCTCTTCTCCACATCACCTCTGCACATTTTCTTATTTCATCCATCTATCTTGCATGTGGTCTCTTTCTGGGTCTTTTACAATCTCTTGGAATCCAGTTTAAGATTTCAATTGTCCATCTACTATCATCTCTTCTAGCAATATGTCCAGCCCAACTCCACTTCAATCTTTTAATTTTTTCAATGGGGTCAATAACACCTGTTTGTTCTCTTACCCATTTATTGTGTTTTCAATCTCTTCTTGTTACTTCCAACATGCATCTCTCCATACTTTTTTGAGTGGTCTGAAGTCTCTGTATTGCTCTTCTATTAAGTGTCCAAGTCTCAGATCCATAAGTAAGAACTGGTAAAACACATTTGTTAAAAACCTTCCTTTTCAAACATATAGGCATATTTCCTTTTAGTATCAAGTTATTTCTACCAAAAGTATTCAACCAAGTTTAATTCTATGATTAATTTCCTCCGTTATGTTTCCATCTGTATTAATAATCTGACCAAGGTATTTGTAACTGTTAACTTCTTCTAATTCATCATAATCAATCTTTATTTTCACATTTTGAGCAAAACGATTAAACATTACTTTAGTTTTTTTAACATTTATCTTTAGTCCTACTTTCATTTGATAACTCCTGCACCATTTCCTGCAGATATGAAGCATTATTTGCAAAAACAACTACATTATCTGCAAAATCTAAATGACTTAAATAATCTCCATTTACTTTCACTCCTTACTTTCTCACTTTAATCCACAAAATACTTCTTGCAGCACTGCACCTTTTCAATGTTGACTTTCCCAGAATCATTATGAAATCTAATTGTTGCTGTTGCATTTTTATAAATATTCTTTAAAATATGACAATATCCTGGATCTATACCTTGATGATACAATGCTTTAATCATTGACAAAATGTTTATAGAATCAAATGCCTTTTTATAATCTACAAATCTAAAACATAATGGCAACTCATAAAGCATAAATGTTTTTTTTTTTAAGTTTATTTTTTAAAAAAATTATACATAATAATACATAATATAGCACTTATTATTACCAGTATGCTAAGACCAACCTTATGTGTTTTAGTGCAGTTGTTGAGTGTTCAAATTCTGTTTCATAAGATCCTCAGATTGATTCCAATTCTGGCATTTCCAGAACCCTAACTTTCTTATGAACTTCTGAACAATAAAGCCACTTGATTACTTTTTGCTGTAAGGTTTTTAGTAGAATGGTAGAGTATTCAGACAATTCTATAAGATTCTTCAATCAATTTCAATTCTGGCAATTTCTGTACTCAAACTTATTAATTCCCTACAATAAAGTCATTTGATTATTAAACCATAGCAAATTCTCCATACCGTAGTGACACTCAGTGCAAGCCTTAGTAATCAATGGATTCAAGAAGATTTGTACATAAATCTCTATCTACTGTCTATTCATCTAATATCCCCAAACTAGTTTCTAACTTGTGGCTTTCATCAGTGAGGAGCTTGTATCTGAAAGCACTGCACCTAGATCTTAGGATTTAATTCAACCTCTTTGGCATCCTCCTTTTAGATATTTAGTTAACTATAAAGCCATTGATTACTAATGTTTGCACTGGGTAGCACTACTGTATGGAGAATGTTCTACTGTTTAATTAAACAATGTGTGTACACACAGGAAATAGTAATCACATGATGTTTTAGTGATTCGTTTGATTATTATTTTTTATTATAGCTAAAAATATTCTATGACCGTAAATGTTGTACAATAAAAGGTATATATTTTTAAACCTGATCCATCATTTTTTGTTTATTGTTCATCTCGCCTTTTATGATTTTTCGTAAACACTGCTATTTTTTTCTTATATATTTTATAACTAATATGTTTATAGTAATTAGTGTTGTAAATTAAATCAATAACTAACAAACGCAATCTTTATTTTAAAAATAGCCCTTCTTTATAAATCTTGTCTTATTATATGAACTATTATAAAATAAAAAAATAACACTCAAACTTTTCGACTATATTTTTTTATAGTCTTTATCAAGGCACAAACTAAAAAATACATAAAAAACTGTAAATTTAAATATTCCAAATACATATAATAAATATAAATAACTCTTACTTGAGTTATTTGTTATATATATTCGGATTAGTGTACAATATTTGTCATTATATTTATTGTTTTTATGTATTTTTTAGTTTGTGCCTTAATGACTATGAAAAAATATAATTGAAACATTGAAGTGTTATTTATTTATTATATAATATTTCATATAATAAAACAAGTTTTATAAAGAACATGTGTTTACTTATATACTTCATTATTGTTATCTATCAGCATAATTAGTTCAACAAAAATTTTAAATCTGATTGTATATATATGCTATTGTTTACCAGACATTATATTTATTCTCAATTATAAATATTTAGAGAGAGACAGAAAGAAAAAAAATGTTCACTCGTCTTATCATTTGTTTTATATACAGTATATATAATTCTTCAATTTGTTAACTTATTAATATCAGCATTTTTGTGTTTTGTTTTGTTTTTTAAATAAGAATATTCTTAAATTTAAACCCAAGTAATACCATTAAAGACTGTTTAAATCTGAAGCGTATTTTTTGAATTGTTTGTCTAATATTTTCTTCCATCTTGAATTTTTATTTCAGCCTTGATCTTCAACATATTTACTTATCTGTGTTTTCTTTTTAAATATATATATATATTTAATAGAAAAAAGATCAAGAATATAATGTTTATTTTGAAACGGATTTCACTAGATCTGTCTTTTCATCTATATAAGCTCACTATATATATGTGTATAATTCAATATTCATATAGTTAGATCATTTTACTATTATTTAAATATATTCTGCAATATTTTGAAAATAATTTGTAGACCTCAAGTTTTGGTGTTGACCGGTAATCCTTGTTCGAGACCATCTCTTATAGATTTTGTTGCTGGATTCACCAGAAACATCGGCTTGATGGTCTGTGGACACGTCATATTGGTAAGAGCATTAGGTGCTTTTCATTATATAGTTGTTGTTTTTTTTTAAATAGAAGTTTTTGAAAGTTTCTGCTACGGGAGAATTTTTGTTATAAAGAAAAGTGGTATAACAGCATGTTTTTCTTTTAATTTTTAAAGTTTATACAAAAACTAAGAATAAATTTTGGCTCTTTATTCTATTTTTATACTATATGTACAAAATCAATAACATGCTTACCATTTATCAATAAAGCATTATTAAATCATGAGAGTAATCAGCATTTGTTTAAATTACTGAGAGATTCTTGTGTACGTTTTTTTTTTTTACATTTTGATTTTAATTAAAACGAGAAAATAATTGCATCTTTTTTAAAAAATAAAATATATCTTACTCATTACTTTTTAGGATGATACTAGCGAACGGGCAAAGCAACTTATGCAACGTCAAGTATATCAGTGGCTGCAGAAGCGCAAAGTAAGATCATTCTACAGTGCCCTTTTTGCTCCTAGTTTACGACAGGGAGTACATGCGCTACTGCAGGTAAGATATTATTTAATCAAAAAAAATAGCAAAATTATATATTGTATCGGCATATATTTATTCCATCTGTGCATATAATTCAAATCAAATTTATTTAATTGATTTAATTTTCAGAATCTTTTTGATGTGTATGTGCGTTATAATAAAATGTTTTGTTGAATTAATTTTGGCAGAAACTTATTTTATATATTTTATCAATATTTAAAAGTAAGCATTAGAAATTGGAATATACAGTGTGATATTTTAAGTTCAGCTTCTCCCTGAGCTAGCGACTGGTGCTTTCGGTTCGATAAAAAGGTAACTCTCCCGCGCGTATCTGCCTACTGTATAAATTTTCCAGGTTCAAATGGCCTGATGACGCCCTGGTATGGCAGATTGACCGTTATAATATATATATATTATTTACTGTTGTGTGAAATGCATTTATCAATAGAATAGATTAGTAAAATTTTAAAATCCACTTAGAATTATCACAATAATAAATACTTCATTTGATTATAAGGTGTGTGTTTGCATATCGAAGGGATGTTGGGTTGATTAGATCATCACTTATGTAAGATGATTATATTCATTTATATGTTGTTTTATATGTATATATTTAGAACTAAAACAAATAGGGTAATTAGAGATAAAATAAATGATAGCGTTACCAGATTAGAAAGTGATTAATTAAAAGATAAAGAGCAATTATAATTAGTTGTTTTCTAGAACATTTCACATTACAGGAGAAATATATAAAAACTCGGAGATAAGGAAAATCAAGGTTTTTTAACACACACTCGCATCGTGGAAAGCTGCTCATGCTAGAGAAGATACAAAGTGACCGAGTCTAATTAGGACTACGGTGGGACTCGTTGAACTCCACCACTGAAGGTACCAAGTGGACCTAGGGACTATACAGAGCACATCAGCCTTATTATAATTTATGTGCGCCTTGTTGGCATTTCGTTAAGTAATATTAGTGATATGTATAAATTGTAAATATATTAAGCATGTTGACTTACGGCAAATAAAGTCAGTATTTAATTATAAAACCTTGTTTCCGAATTACTTTTATTTCTGTTGGACTGACCACCTGTACTCCCTGTTGTAGTATTCGTGGTGGTTTTACTCAGCATATGTTACCTGTGCAAATAACAGTTATATTAGTGTATTCAGAAGCGTATGTGTGTATGAATATAAGTTGTCTGCTTGAATAGAAATGATAGAAAATCAGTAACTTTACTTGGTAAGTGCCATATTTTTTAATATTAGCTATAGACTTTAAATTAAACAAAATTTTAAAATGTTTATAGTATTCTGCCTTGTAACACTTCTGAATAGTTATTTCAGATCATTGACATTGTACTTAAATCAAACCATTATGCAGCTTTTACTTTTTGATTTATAATAATGTTGATAAACCAGGCTTAAATACCAACAGAGCTAAAAGAATAGATGGTATCATTTCATTCTTTTCATATTTTATTTGATATTTGGCTGTTGGTTATTCATGGCTTAATGAGAGTTGCAGTTACTGCTGTTTCAATTTAGTAATCTTCATGTGTGGCAATTCATATGTTTTAACTATTACATTTTTTTCTACTTATGTGCTACAATCTCCTGTTTGTAGAAATATGCTGATGCTCCTAAGATACACTTTTCGCCAAGCCTCTTCAATTAATCCAAGTCCCATATAACTCTTCAAATATAACGATATATTGTTTTGGTATTTAATGATAGACATTTCACAAATTTACTTAATAAGAGGTGTGTTTATACCACTCTCTTATTCATAGTCATTGTTTTTTTATGTAATTATTAATAATTATTTATATTTCTTTTAATATTAGACATTTATTCAATTACCTAATAAAAGAAAAAAATAATCATATCTTTTCAAGATTTTTTGTTTTGTTTTTATCAGTACATTCATACTGCAACCTCAACCAGTGCAGAAACCTATATCACTCTCTCTCACTATGCCTGCATTTTACAAACAGTCTTCATACTCAGGTGAATTAGAAGTATTGAACATCTGAATCTTCGCACCCATGTTGGAAGTTTAGTATTTTTCTATTACATCAGTTTTACACAAGATAGAAATTACTTTCTATCCATTTTTAGCTCCATTGCTCTGTAAAGATATTTTGTATATTTACTAAATTACATAGGCATAAAATGTTCACCAAAGATAGGTAAACTGTTTTTTCTTTATTCATTTAACTCTACAAGTGGCTTTTTAAAATCTGTAGCAACTTTAATCTTTCACTTTAACTAAACATTAGATTTACATAAGTAGTCTGATCACTGATGCTGTTGTTTTAACTAACTCTGTAACAATTTTACTCATTGATTTTTGTTTCATGTTCTCAGTCTTCATCAGTCTTAATTCTTATTTGTAGAACCATAACTCTTTATCAGCTATCCTTTTCTCCCAAACATTGTTATTAGAAAAACTATTTATATTTCTTTAACTGGCAATAAACAATATATCTAATCTAATTATTCCTTGTTTTCTTTAGAAGGACTTTTATCTTGAGCGAATGCATCTATTGGTCCCTGAGCCATATAAAGGCTATGTAACTTAGTATTGTATGTAACAATGGATTTATTCATAACCAAAGTGGTCCAAAAATTAACAATCTGTTACAGTTTGATCATCAAAATCATCTGTAAAATGTTTTTTTCAAAGTAAAGTCATATGTAGTTATGATAGATTGTCAAAGTTATGTGTTCTCAGAACATCTCTACTGCTGTCATTTCCGGCACTTGAATTTCGTATGAATTCTCGAGTATTGATTTTTGTTTTCATAATAAAGATTAGTCAAACCAGCAATAGACTACATCAAAATTTGAAATATCTTTAATAATAAAAGACAATAAAGAAAAAGCTTTGAGTCTGCACTTTAATTCTTTGCTTGTATAGTTCTTTATACCTAAGTTTGCTGCCAGATCTAATGTATCATGAAAAGTGGCAAGTTCATAAATTTAAAATGCAACTATATCAATATAAAAAAATCACATTGGAAATTTATTGCTGAAAGTCATAAATAATTATGATCTACCAATTTACTCACTAAATCATCAAACATCACATGACCACCTTTCTTTATGCTTGCACAAGCTGTTTTTCTCAGAGGTACTACATAGAGAGGTTTGCCTCTGTAAACTTACTACTTGTATTTATGTATAATATTTCTGACAATACTTTCCTATTGTAATTATTCTAATTAATTATGCATATATCAAATCATCTGGAACTATTTATTCACAAATATATTATTCTCTGTCAAAACGAAAACTTCTAACCACCACCTCATTATTAACAAAGACATTGTTCAGAAAATCTTGTCTAAATCATTTTTAAGAAGCTCTCTAGCTTTATTCTATCAAAATTATAATTATCATATTGTTAAGTCAGGTACTTTTGTTAACATGGAAAGTTATTCTGCATGCTAAACACCAAACTCACTGTTTAATGTTACCCAAATCGGTTTTATTTCAATCTCTTGTCAATTAATTTGGACTATCCCCAATCAGTGTTATTATTATAAATATATACTATTCATATATTATTTTTACCCTAAAAAATTGGCTCATGAACTGTAACATTAATATAAATAATTATGTAGACTTTTAACTCCCATTGTGCCTAATCAAGGAATCTCAGAAGGTTTTTTAGCATCCTTGATCTTTGCAGTTTACATAGAACACTTTGTCAAAAACCTACAAGCTTCACAGGGAGACTATATCTCCACTCTGCAGACAATGGCAGTCTTATGTGATATCTTTCTAAATATCACTTTATTTGCTTTTTTGAAAATATGTGAAAAAATGTAATCTTGGATTTTTATGTTATTCTTTAGAAACGCCATATTTTTATTGCCTTTTTTTTAATACAACCTCTTAAAAAAATGTTTTGTTCAAGTTATCTTGCTAAATTATAAAATGCCTTCATGTCTGCTTTTTTTATCAGAAATATTTTTTTCAATTTATTATTACAAATGTTCTTTAGATATTAAATTTCTTCTTATGCTTTTGAATATTTTGGCTTATTTTCCAGAATTACCATATTTTATCCACCAAATTATTTATTTAAATGTTTTCATTATTATAATCAGATGATGAATCTAAGCAAATATGTTCATGTTTTCTTTAGGTTTTCTGACAATAAATTATACTAAGATATTATCATCTGATTCGTCATTTTTTACATCATATAAGTAACTTTATCCATTTTGATACAATGGTATAACCCCTCCCCCCAATAACATGCTGAAATCAAATTATTTTTCCCCTCTTTTCTTCCAAGACCTGTAGAGGTCCCTACTTTCGCATTTTCAACCGCACACGCTTTAGATTTATTGCCTTAGTAATAAATTTATAATTACAACTTTAAATTATTTTTTTTAGTAATATGAAAATACTTGTTTCTGTGGCAGGTAGACTGTAAGTGGTTAATTATTTTATCATTTTTATGATGACACTTTGTGTTATTGTCTAATATATACCATTGTATTTAAAAATTTCTTAACTAATTTTTTTTATAAACATTTGAATTGCATTATTGCAATGATTTACATGAGAGCATGGAGTTAATCATAATGCCATTATTAAAGAAATGTAATTGGATTTAAAAAAAATTTTAGAATGCTGTGTAACCAGGATTACGTTTGTTTATGTTAAATAAACAAATAAAAAGACAAATTTGAAAACTCTACAAACAATTTATTCACTTATAATATACAGTAATAAATAAAATAAAAGAATAATTACTAGTATATAATTCACTTTACTTTAGGGAAGTGAAAAATGTAATTGGTCAGTGGAAATTGATTATTCATACATTCAGCAAAGTTGCAAATACAGTCCAAATATAAGTTAAATTTTCATTTTACACATTTCTCTTATCTCACAGATTCATGTTCTGTACATGTCTTCACATTCCATTTTCAGTTCTGTTCCATTAGCTGACTTGGTCTTATTATCTAGTTTGTAAGATTACAGGCATAGCCCAAACTCCATTCATGCTTAGCTCATGCACATATGTAAAGTAACTTGCAAAACTACCTGGTATCAGTTTATTTGCATAATCATGGCCAATTAACTTATAACAGCTTCATTTGTTATTCAGTACAACAATACTGTAAATGCTAATTTTCTAGAATGTACATTTTAATACAAACAACAATAACAATGTATTGTCTGCATGCAATTATATACTTTAAGTAAATTTTATTTACAGACAAAACATATATAAGTGCCACCATCAGTCTCATTCTAGAAAATAATCACTATTTGAGTGCAAATATAATCTTTTAGTCTTTTGGGTCTTTTACTACATTCTCTCATAGAGTTGGAGCCACAGGTATGTTTCATCATGATCAGCAAGTATACTTACTTGATCTGACTGCCTTAATGATGAAATATCAGATCACCTGGATGGATCTGCCTCATCAATCTTGATTGACAGCAGGTGTTTCATCAGTTAAGGTGAATTGACTTTTAACTGCATTTGACAAATTATTATGATGAGATTGTAGATGATTCATATGTCTCATCATAAATTGTTCATTTTATAACTTGATTGTTCTAATTTCTTTGGATACTACTTGGGTTATGGCACCAGGAATCCATTTCTTTTTTACAATACCTCTGGCCCAAACTAATTTATCAATTTTACATTTTCTAAAGCCATCTATGTTCTCCATGTCCAAAATATAAATTTGCTTATGTTCTTCATATCTAAAATGTTATTACTCGTACCACTATTGGCTTGCAATAATTTTGAGAGATAAATGTGACATTTTCATGCAATAATAATTCTGCCAGCATTTTCAAAGTTGATGTCTCAGAGTAAAATATTGGTAAAACATAGCTTCCACCAACAGTTCTTTAATATCTTTTGATGTTGCTTTTTTAAGAGTCAAGTTTAGATATTGCACTGCCTTTTCTGCCAGACCATTTGATACTGGATGATAGGGGATGTCAAAATATGGTATATCCTTCTATCAGCCAAATATTTTTTAAACTCTAAATAAATAAGTCCCGTTATATTGTCCATTACCAAAGTTTTTGGATAACCTTGGCTAGCAAAGACTTCTTGAAGGATTTTAATTATACACTCTGTGCTAATGTTTGATATCAGCTTATATTCTACCCATTTTGAATATGAATGAGTGATAACTAAAAACAGGTATCCATTCATTGGACCAGCATGATCTATATGAATTCTCTGCAAAGAGTCTTTTTATTCTATCCAAGAATTAAATTTCTTTTACTGAATTGGCATTCCAAACCATTCTTCATCATCTGATTCATCCTTGCAATTTGCAATATGCTTGGAAATCATCTTTTTCATTTTCTCAGTGGGAATTCCTAGAGGTCTGAACCAGGTTCTTCACACTGCAAATAAAATTAGACATTTTCCCCTGGCATTGAATTTTACAGATACCATAACTTTACCACTATGTTTTACCACATCCGTGACAAGTTATGTGAGTATTTTCAATCATCCACTCATCTTTATCTTTACCACTAATAATATTGCAGTCTTTTAGTGATAGTCCCACACTGCTGTTGGTTTCCATATTTATTTATTTTCACAAATGGTCACTTCCAAAATAATGCAGACATTATTTGTGTTATTTAATTTGCCAGTGTATTTTTCCTTCTCATTCCATCTCAACTTGATTTAAAGGTTGGGTTTGGTTTAGCTATATTTTGAACTCTTATCTTTTATATGACAGACACAAGCTAAATGCCCATTTATTGACATGGTTTTTCCCTCTGCTAAAAATAATAAATCAGATTATCCTTTGCAGTCTTCAAGTGCATGCTGGTGGCTGTTTTATTCACAAATACTGGGCTGTTCTTCAGTCTGCTTGAAGCTTGAAATTCGGAAGCATTATCTATCATATTTTCTTGTGCAATATGCTTCGCAATTGCCATCTTATATGGCAGGGGTCCCCAACCTTTTTGCACTTAAGAGCACATTCTATAATACCGGTCAGGTGGCGGGCACCATTTATTTTTTCAGCCAGATAGCGGGCACCATTTATTTTTTCAATGTAAATTTATAGTTGAATATTGTTAATAATACACATAATGTACAAAAAATATTTATTTCAAAAATAAAATTTTAACATATAATTAACATTTATATTTTTACGCCGTAAAAGTATAGTATGCCCTACAATTTGATTTCAATATAATACAATAATTTATAAGAATTTTTAAAAATTAAATTTATTTGTATCAGATAAATAATTTTTTATCGTGTTCGGATGGTGGCGGGCACACATAAAATAGTCTGCGGGCGCCATGGTGCCCACGGGCATACGGTTGGGGACCCCTGTTATATGGCATGTTTGTCTCATTTAGTAATGTTTTTGAACAACAGTTGATGTAACAATGTTTTCTAGCTCAAAGGGGATTGGACAATGTTTCTTGAGTGCTTGCAATACTAAATCATAATTCTTATGATGCTTGTGAGGTGACTGTTTTTTTTCATTCAAAAATGTAGATGTATCCCTGTTTTTTCATTCAAAAATGTAGACATGTCCACCCATTTAGACATTACCAGCGCAAAATAAACATTCAGGTTTTCTATTAGATCTTGATATGGAATGTCTTCTGGGGTCACCTAACTGTTTAGCTATTTATAGAACATCTCTACCACAAAGAATAACGGAGTAGCCACTTCAACTATGTTTTTTTCGATTTTATTTATAAACATATAATGCTCAATGTGTTTGACATGTAAAACATATCAAAGCATTATTTATATCAAACTTCCAAATAGTAAGACTTCATGATATCATTATTAATTTTTTACTGTGCTAATTGTTTACACAATTTATTCATAAGCACACAGATTAGTCTTAATTATCACAGGTTCTGGCTCTAACAATTGTCAACTTGTGCATTTTGCTGTACACCCAAGGGTATGATAATTAATACAAGGCAGGAAAGCATCAATTTTAAATAAACAAATAAAGAGACAAACTTGAAAACTCAATAAACAAGTTTATTTAATTGTAATAATATTTGTTTTAAATCGCATGTTGTTATTAAATTAGTAATGACTTGAAAGGTTGCTATTCTTTCACATGTGCCTTACTATTGTTTTCAGACAGCCAATAGCTGTTAAACAGCGGTCTGAGGAGCGATCAGGCCTAGACACATGACAGATATTTTTTGATAAGAAAATAATGATACACTCTTTTCTTTTACTTAACTTTTATATATATAAGCCAGTCTTAAGCATCTTGGCCTGAAAGCATGAATATATAAACATATACATATAATAAATAAAATAAAAAGATAATTATTAATATAGTTTACTTTAGGAAATGAAAAATATAAGCAATCCCATGGGAATTGGTTATCCACATGCTCAGTAATCTTGCAAATGCAGTTCAAATATAAATTAATTTCTATTTTATTCAGTTTTCTTCCCTCATAGACTTTTATCTTGTCCACAACTCAACATCTCGTTGACTGACTTGGACCTGTTTATCTCACTCATAAGCTTACAAATGCTGCCAAATTTAGACCTCACACATTTATGAAGTAATTTGCAAAACTATCTGGTGTCAGTTCTTTTGCATAATCATGTCCAATTAGCTTATAACAGCTTCATGTCTTATTCAATACAACAATACTGTATGCTAATTTTCTAGACTGGACATTTTAATATAAATAACAATATACTGTCTGCATGTAATTACATAATTTAAGTAAACTTTATTTACAGACAAAACATATGTAGATAAATGTGTCCAGACAGTCCAAAATGTTAGTAAAATTTAAAAAGTGGAGTTAATCGATTGAATTTGTGAACAACTCATTTTTAGCTTACACCATTAAATTCAATAAAACCCAAATGCTTACTTATTACATGTTCATTATAAAACTGACCTATCTTTGAGTTTATAATAATGTTAAAAATATATCTTACATTATATATAATTTATTTTTAAATATATATTTATTTATTTCAGCTTAGTGGTTTGGGCAAAATGCGACCAAATATTTTAGTCATGGGATTCAAACAGGATTGGGTAAATTGCGATATAGAAGATGTTCAAGAATATTTTGAAATAATTCAGTAAGTAAAAGATTAAATACAGTAATTTGAAATATTTTATGTAGTTTGATAATATTTTTAACATCAGATATTATTATGGTTAAAAAATTATAAATACAGTATATCTATTATTTACTCATGAATCTGTATGAGTAGATGATCATTTTAAATCTGTAACATTCCCTTTTTAAATATAGTCGTTTGATTAAATTTATGCAATAAAGAAATTTTTGTTAAAAAAAAAAAAGCATGCAAATGATTGCTTTTTATGCATTTCTGCAATTTTTGGGTGAATTTATAAATGACTTTTTATTTATTTTTTTAAACAATATTTAATTTTTATGTTTAATTTTCATCTTTGATTTCAAAATAAATATAAATTTTACAAACTTAAATAATTAATCATTTAGATTTTTTTTTTTTTTTTCATGTGTCAAAGCATCGGTCGGAAAGCGAACCCGCAAACCTGGGACAACTGCTTGTAAGGTGGCTGTGCTGACCACTCGGCCACCAATGCTTGACTAATCATTCAGAGCTCAGTAGATTTTTTTAAAACTAATTTTGCTGTAATAATCTAAAACTAATCTGTTTTAGATTATTACAGCAAAATTAGTTTTAAAAAAATCTACTGAGCCATGAATAATTGTAATTGTCTGGATTTTTTTTTTTTTTTTGTGGGTGTGTCAAATGATTGCCTTTGAAAAAAAAAAAAACTATTCATCTTATGTAAATAATCAATTGAGGATTTTTAAAAAAAGGGAAAAAATGGAAAAATTCTATGAATATTTACAGAGTGCATGAATGTAGCTACATTATCGAAATCTTCTTACCAATTGATAATTGTGGAGCTATAAATTACTAGGACATTCTTGAAGTTTCAATTAGATTGCAGGTTAGTCATAAATGAGATTATATATTATTAATTTGAAAGATATGTTTAAAAGTGAAAATTAAAAGCAATTTTATTTATTTTTTAAATTTAACTGTACTATATTAGAATACGAAATGGAATGTTTTATGTATCTTAAATGTTCTGATAGTAAGGCATTATGGCAAAAGAATACTATTTAATCATTATCAGCAACAGATTGCCATTTAGCACAATTTTCTTCCACATTTTCTTATTTAAAGTTAAATTATAAATCATTTACTTTATTAATACTACTTACAGAACTTCTTTGTCCAAAAGCACAGTGAGTAATTAAACAATAGATTAATTATTACCAAGCAATAATACTTAATCATCATCAATCGTAATTTGTCATCACTACCCATCACTTTGAAAAAAATTTTCTGGCATCTTAATCTTTAAAGCTATACCTTTATGCTATTGAGATGCATGCATAGGAATGAAACTAAATACAGGTTAACCTATCAACTACGTAAAAATGAATTAACTATGAAGACCACATAGTACGGATTAATGCTTTGTAAATATGTAAAAATCTGTTAAGAGGTGAAAATGAGGGGAAAAAATAAATAAATAACAAATGGATAAATGTGTTTTTAGTAGAAGAATTGTACATTTTAAAACAATGGTAGAATGATGGACTATGAAAGTAAAAGTTCTCAGATCGAAGTTCATTCTTTCATTTCTGGTGCTCAAATGTCACGTGGTATCCTAATCAATTAATCATTTGATTTTTTTGTTTTTTGTCTTCTTTTATATAAGCTATTTCTACTTTAAAATATTTTATAACATTGTTTGAATTAAGAAGCAGAAACTTGAATAATTGAAAATAAATAGGAAAAAAAAAACATGGAAACTTTTGAAATGGGAATATATAATCAAAAAGATTAACTCCACTGATGAAACTAGGATGCTGAAAGAATGGTAAAGGAATGAACAATTCTTAACAAAAATTTTTTTAAAAAAAAACTTAATTGTAAATTTGCTGTAATGATTTTTTTGTACCAGTTATCATTTTTGCAGTATTTAATAGTTAATTAGCTTCTTATTGATTTCAATCAAATACGAATCATTTTCAAAGTCTGTTAATATTTTAAAATGGTTTGCATATTCTAATTTAAATTCAGTGGAGTGTGATATGTGAAGAAGCAACAATTTTTTCAGAAGCATAGGAATGGAATAAGAGGAGATGTGAAAAATAGAGGAAATTAAGCTGAAATGATTAATGGATTTTTTTCTTAGACAGATGATTATTGGTATAGTGAAGGTTGGTGAATATTTTTTAAATTATAAGTAAAAATTATAAGCTTTGTAATTTTTTATAATTAATTAATTCTATTTAACTGTGGATCTAAATTTTATCTACTTACTTTACAATTTTTAATTAAATATTCATAAACTGTGTTGATTATATTTCTTGATATCGAATAATGTGGATATTCTAAAGTATTATCATAATTTGAATATTATTTTCTATTTTGTGATTTTGTACAATTATGCTTTTCAATTTCACAATTATGTTTTGGTGATTGATTATTTTTACATTAATGTTGACAATATAAGTATGTGCTTTTGTTTTTTCTAATAACTTTGTTACAAGTCATTATCATTTTTAACCATTATTGATCCATTGTAGGTGGAAGATTTTTCTAAGTTTAATTCAATTACCCTAATCCCTAGTTTCTCTTCTTCATAATATATCAGTAGACTTTCTTATTCATCCATCCAGCTCACATGTGATTTCTTTTTAGGTAATTTACAATCTCTAGAGATCCAATTTAAAACTTATTGGCCATATATTATTATATCTTCTAGAAATATGTCAAACCAATTCTATTCCAGTCTCATAATTCTTTCAATTTTACTTTGTTCTGAAGTCTCTGTATTGCTTTTTGTTCAAATCTCAGATCCCTAACTTGGTAAAACACATCTTTTAAAAAACTTTTTTTTAAAACACAGATAAATTTCCTTTCAATATTAAGTTATTTCTGCCAATAGCACTTCAAGTTTAATTTTATTATTAATTTCATCTATTATGTTTTATTTTAATTCATGATTATTAATCTTTATTTTTTTTTTCTAAGAAAATTCACTGAATACTATTTTAGTCTTTTTAGAAATTTTCTTCAGTCCTACTTTTTTACTTTCATATCATAACTCTTCTAACATTTCCTGAAATTTTGAAACATTATTGGTAAAAACAACCACTTTAGCTGTAAAATTTAGATGACTTAAATAATTCCCATTTACTTTTCATTTTCAGCTTCCCATTTTAATGCACAAAATATTTATTGTAAAACTGTTGTAAAAAATAAGTGATATAGAATTATTCTATAGACACCTTTCTCAATGTTTGTTAATATTCTTAGTATCATCTTTTATTTCAATCATTTCTATTACATTTTGATATATCTTGAATCTTTATTTTGATTATACAATGCTTTAATCTCCGAAGAAATGCTCATAGAATTAAACGCATTTTCAAAATCTACAAATCCAAAGAGTAATGATAATTCGCATTTATTACACTTTTCTATGATGTCTCTCAATACTTGGATTCCATTTACTGTATTAAAATCATTTTTAAATCTAGCATATTCTTTTGGTTTTTAGGATCCAAAATGCATTCAAGATAAATTGTGTAATTATCTTAGTCAAGATTTTGTATAAAACTGACAAATGACTGATAATGTCTAATATTTTCTTTTTTAAATATCAGTATTACTACTGCAGTCTCCCAATCATCTGATACATCTTTATCGTTTAGACATTTGTCTCTAACATTGTCAACATTTTTTCTATTTCCTCACCTGCTTCTTTTAAGATATCAATTATAATTGTCCCAATTCCTGTAACTTTTCCTCTTTTTATGAATTTAATTGCATATCTCATGTTTTCATTTAAAATACTGAGCAAATCAGAAGGTATAATAATTATAGGGTATGATTTGTTTTTTTTTTTTTTTGTTTGTTCTTTATTATTATATAATTCTTTATAGAATTCTTCCACACCTTTCATGATGTCATCTCTCTTTAATAATGTTTCCCTTTTTTCTTATTATTATAGAAAATTTTCTTCCATTATCAAGTTGTTGTTTTTTAATTTTAGAATTTGTATTATTTTCTATTATTTTCCTTGTCAATTTGCAATCATATTTTCTTATATTATTGTTAACTCATTTTCATGTCACTTTATAAAAACTCTAGATATACAATTCTTCTTCATTCGTCATTTTTAAAAAAATTTATATTTCTTCTTTTCTTCATATATTCTTTTGTTTCTCTAAAAAATTTACTGATAAATTGCAATTTGTTTTTTTTCACCATTTATCTTTCTTGCCATTTTTAATAGCATATCACTTATCTCAGGGGTCCCCAACCTTTTTGCACTTAAGAGCACATTCTATAATATCAGCCAGGTGGCGGGCACCATTTATCAGGTGGTGAGCACCATTTATTTTTTCAATGTAAATTTATAGTTGGATATTGTTAATAATACACATAATGTTCAAAAAAATATTTATTTCAAAAATAAAATTTTAACATATAATTAACGTTTATATTTTTATGCTGTAAAAGTATAGTATGCCCTACAATTTGATTACAATATAATACAATAATTTATAAGAAATTTTAAAAATTAAATTTATTTGTATCAGATAAATAATTTTTTATCGTGTTCGGATAGCAGCGGGCACATGTAAAATCGTCTGTGGGCGCATGGTGCCCATGGGCATAGGGTTGGGGACCCTTACTTATCTTCTTATTGATTTCAGTCAAATCTGAACCATCTTCAAAGTCTGTTAATATCTTAAAACTATTTGTAAGTTCTAATTTAAATTCATTGGAGTGTTTTTGAAGATTATAAATAATTATTAATACAGACTTTCTTAATACTTTTTATCTCTTTCGTTTTGCATTAATATGTATCTAAAATCTCACTTATCAATGATTATTCATGTACTGAATTTGTTAAGAAAATTGTAATATTAAAATACATATTTTCTGTTAGTCACAATATAATCTAATTGTGCATTACCTTTATTTGAATGCTTCTATGTTCATTTCTGTTTAGGCATTTTTCTCAAAGAAAGAATATACAATTTTTCTTCTGTGAAGTCACAAGGCTATATCCTCTCTTATTTCTATCATCATAACCAAATTTATTCACAGCACTTTCATATTCCAGTTACAATTCTAGCTTTAGGATCTCCTGTAATAATTTTAAAATGTTTGGTCTTATCAAAAACATTTTGTACATTTCTTCTTTATCACAAGGAGAATTTGTTGGAACACATACCTCTTTCGGCATTTGGTATCTCCCACTATGTTGGGAATAAACTAATCTTGACATCCTGTCTGTTATATCAATTTTCACAATGTTGTTCTTCCGTGTTTTATTTATAATGAATCCTACTCTGCTTGTGCGTTTCACATTTATGTCTTTTTAGTGAAGTACGTGATCTTTTTTAAATCAATTATCTCTTCATGTTTTGTTTTAATTTCAGAAGATCTAACAATGATTCTTTTTGATATTTGACAGTTTTTCTTCCAATTTGTGCACACTTTCTTCACTTGTAAGTCATATGCAGTTGTAAATATCTAAATAAAAAGTCATCATCAAATGGCAGCCTGTGCCTGCAGTCAGGAGATTCTTAGCAACTTCATTCTTTAACTGCCAATTACTGTTTTGGCTGGTCTCTTGACAGCCTCTTGCAAATATGGGCCATAATATATTGTTAATCTCTGAGATAATAATTATCTATTTTTACATACACCATTCCAACTTTTTTATACACTTCAACAATACTATTTTTATATCAAAACTTTATTTTTACAGTTTCGACTGTCGTGCAGTCATGATTAGAATTACAATATTCAAATATATAATCATACAATTAATACGTTTTATATACATATTTATATATGTCATCAAATGTACATCTTAACCTGTCCACTATAAATAATCATTTTCCATTGCAATGCAATCAGACCAGCTCTGTTCATGAGACTAAGGGCACTGAAATTTATCTTGCACAAAGGTGCCTCACACTCATGCTGTGGGCTTGCTATATGAATAATCTTAATCAGGAGGGAGTTATAATCTGTACACATGTGCAATTATAATATTTTAATACCATTAAGTATCACGTGGTCACCATGCTTTAATAGATATGAATACTGCGCTGGTAAATTAAATGGAGAATTATATGAATAATCATATAATAATAGCAAGAATCAAACTGGCTCATTTTAGTTAATAGCAAACTCTTTTCTGCAACCATATTACTAATATATATATATAATTTCGGTTAATTATTGAGTGTTCTAATTTTCACAGGAAAATTTTTTTATATATATAAAGAGTACATTGAAGAATCTATTGATGTCTCACACACCAATAAAAGTTGAAAACAATATATTATTCTATAGATAAATGTAAAATGATGGTAATTAAATGATTTATTGCTCTGAAATTTATAACAAATTTGAACACGGAAAATAATAAAATTGCCTTGATTAATGAACTGTGAACTCTAGAGTCTATTATTCTCCCACTGCATCAAATCTCATATGCTAAATACATTATACATCAGATTTAGCCATTATCACTCAAAATTTATGTAAATGTAAAAAATATCACCTTTCAAAATATCTTCCAAGATGTAATTGATAGGGGATTGTTCTTATTGTATACATGTTCTCTGCTATTTTAATGAATCTTTTGTACATTACCAAGATGAGCAATGTTTGTGCTTTAATGAAGTAAATAAACTCAATTTACGTTGCATCCTTGTTTAATTATAATATACTGCTAATTAATTGTTATTGCAAATTGAATGATTAAACTTTTTTTTACATTTAAATGCCGAATGTTTATAATAAAATATAATTACTTTAAAAATAAATTCAGTTATTTTAATATATATGTAGAAAGAGAGAGAAGAGTGAGAGTAATAAATATTTAATAAAATGAGTTTATGGTAGTGTGTTTGCTTCAAGTAAGAGAGTAAATAATGCAGTCACATTTTCGTAATGTTGCCAATATGAGATGTAAATAGAATTTCAAATATCAAATGAGAGATATATTATGCTAAGCACAAATTATCTTTTTTTTTTTTTTTTTTTGGCAGCATTTTCTATTAAAAGATTAAATGTACTTAAAATTTGTATCTTTTTTTTATTATTATAAAAAAAATAAAACGGGAATATTTAAAATCTTTAACTGATGTCTTCATAAAGTATCTCCAATAAAATTTTCCAAATGAAAAAAGTTCTTGTTTTTTAATGTTCATTATGGAAATGTAATAAATTTTATATTTGAAACTTGAATCATATGATAAATTCAAATAAGAAACTGAACTTATTGAAATTTTTAAGTAACAAATGATAATAGCTTAAAAAGTACAGTTTAATGATAACTATCATATTTATTGATCAGAATTAGCACACACAGACCCCTTTTTAGAGAACCATTTGTAAATCAGTAAAGTTTTAAATTTGAATGTTTTTTTTTCTTTAAATCTCCCTAATATTAACAATTTCAGACGGAAATGTAATAAATGCTCATATTTATAAACATAAGATATCAAAAGAAAAATGTTAAACTCAGCCACAATGTTTTAATAATATATTCACTTCTGGTAAGAAACCCAAAATATTTTATATTTGACAACATTAAAAGTTTTCACTTGAATGTTGATATAAAAATCATGTCACAATTTATAAAACAGCAATGTATTAATCTGAGTGAGTTGAGTTAAAAAATGAAATAATGTAAATTAAGATTATGCATTAACAAGAGAGATAAATATTATGAATGATTCACTGGAAATTTGAAACAAATGATACATTGTTTGATTAAAGGACAATTCATATTATTTTCACTATTCAGGGGAAATGATCGAAATCTGGCATTGTTTTGCATAATGTAAGACAATTGGCTGGATTGAGGATAAATTATTAAATTATATAGTTATTTTATTTAAGTAAGAAATAATTCATTTTCAAGAATATTTGTGTGTGCATGTATCTGTAAGTACAATAACATCACAGCTAAGTGTTCTAATTTGAATCAATCAATAATATTTATAGCATTAAGTCTGAAAATTGCAAAAAAATAAAGTAAATTCTATTTGTAAGATACATACACACACATTTTGGCCACCAATCTAGAATCAAATCAGGATAAAAATTTTAGTTTTTTTTTTTTCAGTTTGCTGCCATGGTTAGAAATTTTCAGATATCTATAACAAAGCTAATATCCAGCCAACTATTCAATTATTAATCAGAAAATTGATATTTTTAGATAGAAGATAAAACAAAAGAACCATAAAACAGACTTTTTCTGTATACAATATGGAGATGGCTATTAAAAGTAAAACTTAGAAGTTACTCTGACATAGAGGAGTTTGAATCTGTTACTTAATCCTCAGATATCATGGGATCTTTCTAGCAACTGATTGTGTTTTAGTAATTAATTGATTATTTGGGCTTTTTTGATTTTTAGTTCTCACAATCTATAACCATTTTCTAACAGTATATATTTATTTTTTAATTTTTTTTTTTCTCCATTTCTATTCTGAATTTTTATTTTTTCCAAATATTTTAAACTCGGTGCTATCATATTATTCTGGATTGCTGTTTTACTTAAACAAGTAAGAGGATTGTTTATTTTTCCTTGTTTATATTTTTATTAATTAAAATAAAAAATATATGTAAAGACATTCTATTTAAAAGTTGAAAAACATTATGCCATTTGGCAATGGATTTTTTTTTTTGAATTATCACACTTAGTTCCCAATAGAACATTTATTAAACATATGGGTTTATATTTATATACATGAATAATTGCAACAGAAAACTCTAATCTCAGTATTTATTATAAGGAATTTATTGTTTTGTGCACTAAGAAGTTTACTTTGTGACACTTGTGGCCCATTTAAAAGGCTAATCCTGAATTAATTCCAACAGAAATAAAAATAATAACATTAATCATATGAATAGAACTGTTCTGCTCCAGGTGTTCAAATTTCATATGATTATTTTAGCATTTTAATATATATTGATTTTTTTTTCTTATTAATTTCTTCATTTTTATTATTCATTTTCTTCCAACTTGCCTAAAACGTTTTTAATTTAGCATTATCATATTTCTTTTGTTCTAGTGACGCATTTGATCAACGCATGGGACTTGGTATTTTGCGAGTACAGGAAGGTTTAGACTATTCATTCGCAATAGATGATGACAATATGAAAATTGAGGATATTGGTATGGGAATGGGTATTGGTCTCTTGGCTGTAACAGCATCTAGAGGCTTGCCGAGGAATAACTCGCAATTAGCTCCAGGTAATGTTTTGTTGTTTTTGCTGCTGAAGTATTTTAAGACCAAATACAGTCTATTTTTTATTTTTAACTTCTAAATTATTAAATAAAATAATGATCAGCACCTACACTTCAGTACTCGTTTTTTTTTTTTTAAATTATTAAGCTTTATATTTTTTTTAATTTTTGCGATCATATTTGCCTATTGTGTGATGCACAGCTTTTTTTAAAAAAGCCAGATTTTTGAAACAGATGATGAAATAGATATATTTTACTTGTAGGTATATATAATAACTAAAGGCAAAATTATTACTGAAAAGTAATTTAATAAATCAGTCATTGGTCAGAACATTTTCTCGGAAAATCATGTAAACAAAAAACAGATTAGAATAAAATAAAATTACAAGCATATATAAAGCCAAAAGCATAAGATGACTCAGATAAATGACATTTTTATTCAGCTGCAGTTGGTAGGCCATGGATTAGTTGACAGGTGTACATCCACAATAAAACACGCTTTTTTTACAAATAACATTTACATGTTGTAAAGAGAAAAAATGTGGCCAGATTCAATCTGGTATTTCTTCAAGGCAGAATAATTTAAATAACTTTCCCCAATATGTATATTTCTATGTGTGTTGAATCATCTGATTGTATGACATTGCCCTCATTTCCCTATCATTTATTGTTACCTTCTGCGATACTTAGTGAAGTAAGTTAATAAATTTGCTTAGCCTATTAACTATTTTTTTATTATTATAAAGTATATTAGAAGCAAATTATATACAAATATTAACATGAGCTGTACTTTTTGGTATTATTAATAAGTCTTTTTAAGTGTAGACAATTTGCAAAATGCTACATTATTGTTATTACAGCATAAATCTCTATTAAGTTTAAAAATTATTAATTATATAAGATAGTGATCCAGTGTTTATTATATTTTATGTAATATATGATAATTAAACAATTCAAAACAAAACAACACTCTCCATATAGTAGTGCCATCTTGTGCTAACAAGAGCAATCAATGGATGCCAGAAGGCTTGTGCATAAAATCCCTATCTAGTGCCTACTCATCCAATATCCCCAGACTAGTTTCTGGCTTGTGGCCTTCATCAGTGAGGAGCCTTGGATCTGAGAGCACTGCACCTAGATCTTAGGATCTAATGCAACCCTCCAGCACCCACCTTTTAACTCTATTTAACTACAAAACTCCACTGATTGCTCTTGTTAGCACAAGATGGCACTACTATATGGAGAGTGTTGTTTTGTTTTGAATTGTTTAATAACAATTATTGTGCTAGTATGAGATAGTGGTCATGTGATGTTTAGTGGTTTAATATATGATAATGGCATTGGATATCTTTGTTATATGGTACCAGGATGTTTCAGTGATTATTGTAATGGAATAGATATATTATATGAAATTAAATTTAAGTAACTCTAAAACTAATGTGAATATGAAATTAAATCATAACATGTGCTATATGGATTATTTGAAAAAGTAGGTTTTCTGATATATTATTAGTATGAGAAGTTGGGCTGATTTCTGGGTTAATGTATGTTTGTGATAGGATTGAGTTAAAAGATGTAAAATGCATTGATAAAAGCAAAAAAATTTGCAAATAAGGGATTTATGGTGTAGTGACTATTTTACAGTTTTTCATATCTTTGATAGTTTTAATAGACATCAATAATACTAAAAATACTGTTAGTACATTGAATAACTTTCATGATTTTTGCTCTACTGAGTATATATTAATAAAAATTATCAAGTATAGATTGAGAATTTAAAATAAATGTGCAAGAGAGATGATTCTGTATGCGTACCAGAAAGGGATTCGCATTATAATGTCTTTGAGAAGTGCCAAATCAAATTTCATTACACTTGTTCTATACAAAATGTAAAAATTGTTTAACATTAGAAACTGTAAAATATTAAAGGTATGAATTATTGTGTGCACACATCTATCAATTAATCAATGATCTAACTGTGTAAAACTTATTAGAAATTGTTAATTACATTCATTAAATCTATAAGTAAGATTTTTCTTATTACATGTATTTGCAATTTTATTTATTCTAATATGCAGAATAATAGCATGTCAGGCAATATTGATTTAAGAAATTACTTTTCCCTAATAACTTTTCACTAATAACTTTATCTTTATTCATTATATATATATATGTAGATTTTATTATTTTACTATAAATTTATTTAACACACATTGATTACGTAAGTAATATTTACTAAGGCAATAAACCTAAAGCATGTGCGGTTGAAAATGCAAAGGTAGGAACCTCTACAGTTCTTTACCACAAGCTTACGCATTGGAAGAAAAGAGGGGAACACATATAAGGGGGAACCCTTATTTGCTTCAATCTCTTTTCTTCCAATGCATAAGCTTGTGGTTAAGACCTGTAGAGGTCTCTACCTTCGCATTTTCAACCGCACATGCTTTAGGTTTATCGCCTTAGTAAATATTTTACTATATACAGAAAATATATCCCTGAAATTTAAATGTAATTATAAAGAGATTTGAACCCAGACTTTCAAGCTTGAAAGTCTGGGTTCAAATCCTCTATAATTGTTGCTTAAATAAATATATAAGGAACTATCTCACATTTCGATAAAACAATTCATTTCAATGATAGCACTACTTATTTATATTTGCTTAACAATGACAAGAAAAAATGGTTTCCAACTTAACCAACTGATCATAGATGTATAAAGACAACATGTATTTAAACAATCACAAATAAATTTGAAATTTAATTTAATGAAGTTGATATTACTTTGATTAATTTGCATGTCATTCATGTGATTTTTACGCTTACATTGTCTATACATATTAATGATAAATGCTAATTTAAAGTCGGGATGATTTTTGTCTGATTGTTGCTAAATAATTAAAAATAAATGACTGTAGTTGAACTGAATTTTTTATTTTATATGTGGATGGTCTAGTTCCTTATATATATATGTTATATTTTTGTCAAATCTGTAACTTTTATAAATCATTCTATATATTCCTCAGGGTAGTTTGGGCAGTTGTAAAGTGGCAGATTCTGGAGTTCAGAGTCTATGAATCATAGCCATAACTCTGCTACTTCCATGGCTCCTATTTTTTATAAATTCCTGAGCAATAAATCATTCATTTATTTATTTTGTTATTTTATATTCTGGAAGAGATAACACACAGGAATATTTATAAATTTAAATTAATTACAAATTTTAATAATATAGGCTTGTTGATTTTAGTTTAAAAAGGAAAATTTTTGACTATTTCAAAGTTTATTTTTATAAAGTATATGCAGAATGTATAATTCACTTCTCAACAGCCAAAGCCTAAATAAACCAATAAAATATCAAAAATCTATTGTCAAGGCAACCTCATTAGATAAAAGATGGATACTGTATTGAGATTGCCTTAACACATTATTGATATTCCATTGGTTTATTTGAGCTTTGACTCTCATAAAGTGAGTTATTTAATAAAATCAGTTAGTAATAATCAGTATTCCACCATTTTTTTTTTCCAAATATGGCCCATTAATTTCAATATATAAAACAAATTAATTTCACAAACTGTTTTTGTAAAATGATTCATAACATAAAACAAGATTTAAAAAGTGTCTGAAATTAATTTGTTTTTTATATATTAATGTGATTTATATTTGGAAATCAATTAGCTATAGGTATTACTTATTTCTTTTTCTATGCATTCTAGTATTTAATATTTTGCATCTCTAGAAAAAGTTGGAAAGGTTCAATGTGAATAAAGCAGTAGTTATAATCTAGAAAGAGATTAATATTTGTAAATTAATTATATTAATGATTATTATGATAATATGCTTTGAAATACTGAAGAATAATGATTCACCATTAATATATTTTAAAAATAATATTTTTGCATATAATTTTGAAATGTTTAAAGTATTCAGGAATAATTTGTGATAAATTATCTAATAATTATAACAAATTAAAGGCAGTACTGTATTGCTTTGTATTTGGAGAAAACATTGAAATATAACATTGAAATATTAAATATAATCATAACCCGTTTTCAATGCTGAATACTTATCAAAGGCAGCCATTATGTTAAAACAAAAACGTTTATCAAATTCTCTACTGGAAAACAGGTTGGGATTCTTAAGCAATAGATTATCAAATGGTAACATTTAATTATCATCAATGGGAATTTGTCCTTCTCTTTAACGTATTTTTTTCTAGCATGTCAATTTTAGATTACATATTAAACTTAATGTACTGCCTCATCAGTAATTGACTGAATGTCATTGAGAGAATCATGAAATGTGAAACATAGACATTTTGAAATGATTATATTCATTCACTTTACAACTATTACTTTACATGATCACCATCTCTTATGCTAGCACATAACTGTTATTAAACAGGCAAAACTCTCCATATAGTAGTGCCACCCTGTGCCAAGCAGAGTAATCAATGGATGCCAAAAGTCTTGTGCATAAAATCCCCATCTAGTGCCTACTCATTCAATATCCCCAGACTAGTTTCTGGCTTGTGGCCTTTGTCAGTGCTCTCAGACCTAAGGCTCCTCACTGATGAAGGCCACAAGCCAGAAACTAGTTTGGGGATATTGGATGAGTAGGCACTAGATGGGGATTTTTTACACAAACCTTCTGGCATCCATTGATTACTCTGGTTGGCACAGGGTGGCACTACTGTATGGAGAGTTTTGCCTGTTTAACAACCATTACTTTATTAGCATACATTCATAAAAAAAAAATCTCTTTAAACAATTTTAGTTATTAGTCATTAATATTTATTTTTAAAGTTAGAAGTTATATTTTTTCATGCATATGTATATATATATTATTCAATTATATATAAAATAGAAACATTAATTTTAATTAAAGTCTATTTCTTTAATCTACATTTTAGTACTACTCATGCTCTATGTCTCATATTTTTCAAAGATCGTAAACTCTCTTTTTTAAAACATAGTTAAGGGATCCATAAAAACTGTAAATGACTCTTAAGATGCCTTTTGATAGGAATCATATTTTGTCAGCTGGCCAAGTCATTGATGAATGCTTTTTAATAAAAGGATGCTCAATTATCATTAGACAAACAGAAAAGCAATAGCAATTGACAAAAGGATATATGATAAATTTAATCAAATGATGAGACATAGTTCAAGTCAAAATACATCTTGAGATCATTTAATTTTTTTTCTGTGTCTTCATATTAAAAAATGTGTTAAATATTGCTCAAAAAATATATAAGATCTAGCTCATGAATAGAAAAAGGACTGAAATGTAAATTAAAGAAACAATCACATCTTAATAAAAATTAGTAGATATATTTAATTCTTAATATAAATTAAATTATATGGGCATGTCCATAGAGTAGTCACATCATTTATTCATCTATTTTTCGATTCCATTCTCTTCCTTGCCCAGCTCTTTAATTCCACATAACTCTTCCTATCTCTTTGTATCATCCAACAATGTCAATTTCTTCCACCCTTTTTTCTTACTTCTACTTATCATTCCCTTCAAAACATCTTCCATTAAACTATAATTTATTCTTAATATATGTCCAATCCAGTTATTCTTTCTCTATTTTCCTCAATCAATCTTTTTTTTTTCATTTCCTCTTTTCAAAATTTTTTCTTTGTTATCTTATTCATCCAATTTTTTTTTTCATTCTTCTTCATGTCAACATCTCAAAGGCTTCCAATTTGTTTGTAATTTTATTACTCATTGTCACGTTTCACTTCCCTACATTAGTACACGTCATGTGTAGCATTTAATATCTTAGTACACTCCACACATAGCATTCAATTAATCTCTTTCTTAAATCTGTCTTCAAAGGTCCACAAAATATTTTATTTCATTTAATAAATGTCTCCATTGCCAATGCTATTCTTCTTTTAACTTCATCTTCACTTCTTTCATCCTCACTCAACCAACTATTCAGATATCTAAAATTCCTTTACCTGTTGAATTATGTTGTCATGGATTTTAATTTGCAGTCTTTTTGCATTTTTTCCTATCCATAAACACTTAGTCTTCTCAACAGTATTCTTCATTATATATTCCATTTGTCCTTCTTCCAATTTATTCAACATATTCTGAAGACACTTTTTGTCCTCAGCTATAAGAGCCATCAAATTTTATGCATTTTATTATTCTACCTCCAACATTTGCTCCTCTATAATTTAAATAATTATTTAGCATGTCTTCTAAATAAATATCAAAAAGAATAGATGACATACTGCATTCTTGCCTAACTCCATTTTCTATATTTACTTCCTCAGTCTTATTTTTCCCCAATTTAATTATTATCCTTTGTCCAGTATACATATTCTAAATCAGTCTTTTCTCTTTCCAAAAGTACTCCTTTATCTTTTAACATGGTCATAAGTTTATTCCAGACTACTCTATCAAATGCTTTTTCCAAATTCACAAAACATATACCAATTCCTTTATCTTTTTCAATATATTTCTCTGCAATTGTTCTAACAACACCAGTAGTATCTCTTGTACTTTGCTCTCTCAGAAAACCAAACTTTTCTTCTCTAATAATCTACTGTTGTCTGTGCCAAATCTGTTGTGTTTGGTCTGGATTACAGACCCAACCAACAGAAAATAATGTAAAATAATACTGAAACAAGTATTACAATTAATATATTTATTATTATGTATAAATATATACAATACAATATATACAAGTGAATATTTACAAGTTGAATATTGGAGTTAACGTAAACTCTGGGATTTGCCTGCCGCTTCCAGCCACATCTGATGGCTTGCCTCACAGGTAGGGTCTATGACTCTTCCAGCTGTACAAGACGGCTTGCCTCGAACCAAGAGTGGTCTTAGCAGCATCCGGTCTCTGTGGGACTTGCCTAGCTGCGTAGACAAAATAGCGTAGTGCTATCAAAGAGAATACTTGCTGTTGTTTAGGTTAGCAGAGCTTCCCTGGGAGAACGCAAAAAGTCTTTTCAGGTTAGACATGTTCTTTCTTGATTCTCACAAAAGGCTGACTATTTATACCCAGATCCCTGACCTGATTGAAAACCTTCGGATTCAGCAAGCATCATTGTTTATTGGCCTGTAATAATCATTGGCTATGTTTTTATCTATACATCAGCCTATTGGCCTGTGGCAAACAATGCTTAATCCGATCAGATAAGGAGGCATATGGAATAGTCCACTTCTGAGAAGAGGGAAGACTATAACATCTACCTTTCCATAAATTCTTTGAGTTAAAATCTTTAATAAAACTTTAGAAGTATGAGATCTGTACTCTTCACATTTAACACCTTTATTCTTTTTAGCAATAGGAATCGTTATAGTTCTTAAAAAATCTTCAGGCCAAACTCCATTGCTATATATCAAATTGAAAAGTCCAATTTATTCATAGTAAATTCTCCCATTTCTTTCAAAAATTCTTTAGGTATTGTATCAAATCCAATAGCCTTACCATTCTTCATTTGTACAATTGTCTTTATTACTTCTACTGGCAGTATGTCTATACTTTTATCATCTACTTCAAAATTCCCTTCATTTTCAAATTCATAATTAATTAATTGTCTTCTTTTCTAAACAGACACTGAAGATATTCTTTCCATCTTTTTAATATAATATTGCTATCAGTTGATCTCTTTCCATTCTTATCTGCAATCTCACTTACTACACATGTCTTTTTCTTCCAAGTGACACTTCTTATTCTATCAAATTCCAGATCATATCTTTTTACCTGCTGAAGCATTTCTATCTCTCTACATTCTTGCTTATTTTTCTTTTGCTAAATCTGTTTCTCTTCTTAGCTCATTATTAATTTTTCTATATGCACTTCACCCTTCTTCAATATTTACATTCATCCATCTTCTCCCTATTTCTATCTTCTTCTACATATCTTCAGTTATCCAAGATTATTTAGTTTTCCTTACCTAAGTAATACATAATTCATTTTTTGCTGTTTTTAAGAATCCTTCTTTCATTCTACACCAACATTTATCAAGACTATTAATATATTCATCATCTTTAACAATCCTTTTTACTTCATTTCCACATATTAAACCATTTTTTTTTTCATTTCTCTCAATTTATCCAAATCCCATCTTATATATCTTTTCCTTCTTTTAATTCTTTTTAAAGCAACTTTAATTTAGCCATAACCAAATTATGATCTGAGTTTATTTCAGCACCAGACAAAGCATACAAATCCTTAATAGCATTCTTGTATCTATTCTAAATCAATATATAATCAATTTGATAACATTTCTCTATTACTTGGAGCTTTCCATGTATACAGTCTTCTTATATAGTTTTTAAAACAAGTGTTTGCAATCACAAACCCATTCTCCTTACAAAATTGTACCAGCCAGCTACCTCTTTCATTTCTTTTTCCAATACCCTAATTTCCAACAATTGCCCCATTTCTTATCTTTACCCACAACAGCATTCCAATCACCCAATAACAATATACTTGCACTTTTTTCTTTATGTTGGATAATTTTCTCTATCTTCTCATATATTTCATCCCTAGGATTTGCATTTATTCTCATCATCATCAGCCTATCATCAATAAAATCAACCTTTACCACACTATTCCAAATTCTCTTCTTGACAGCAATGCCAACTTCATTAACTGATCTATCATCACCCAAATAAATATCTTCACATCTCCACTATTTATAAACTTTTCCACAAGCCTACCATCTCACTTCACTTAATCCTATAACATCAATATTATTTATACACAGTTCTCTTTTCAAATTTTTCAATTTCCCAGATCTTCTCATATTCTATATGCCAATTCTCAATGTGTATTCTATTAATAAATATAAAAATTCATTTGCTACAATTATCATTTGATAAATAGAAAATAATGGCAAAGGATATTACAAAATAATGATAATTGAGCAAATTGATGATATATGGTTGACATCAAACTATATCTTAGCAATTATTTAACATTTAATTTTTCCATTTTTTGTAGCTGTATTTAAAGAACATAATGTGAACATTTATTTTATTGAGATATATTTGGAATGATTATTTGTGCCTTGTAAATGCATTAGTTTTTATCTAAAATTGTAATTTTTGAGAAGATATCTGTACATACCTTAAGATGAAATTCTTGACTAAAAATAAGGAATTTACTTTAAACAATAATTTATTGACATTCTATACAAAGCAATTTCTTTATTCACTTTTGGTTTATTAATTAGGAAATTCAACAAGAGCCTATTTTTCTATTCAGAAGGAATGCTTTGGATTCTAATTCACAGAGATTTCTTTTTAGTATTACTATTAAGCTATAACAATTATCATTACTAGTAGTTATTGTGATAAAACAATTTTTAAAAAAAATATTAAATAAAAATTAGAAATCTTTGTCAATTAGTTTAAATATCTGAATGTTACTATAGTATTTAGTCATTTTTCAAGTAGACGTGATATTGATCCTTAATTAAAAATTAAATATTGAGAATATTCATTTTCCACTGTGAAACAACACACTACTTAAATGAGGGGCCATATTGAGAATTTGTCTTGAAATATTAATGTTTTCTAATGTGGACTGTGTACATGCATATAGGTTTATTGTAAATAAAGTTTATTACTGAAATTTGTAACTTGTGTGTAGACAATAAGTTGTTATTATTTAGCCATTGAGCATTCTAGAAAATTTGCATATTTTGCATATAAATGAATATTAAATTGTGTTAATTAGCGCAATTATCTAAAAAGATGAACTGAGGTAATTGCAAAGATGAACGAAAAGAACTGTCAAGTTGAAAATAATGAAGTTTTCGCAAAAGGAGACAAAAAGGCAGGGCTAAGTTAAAGCCATATTTGCATTTCTAAATACTTTGAAAATGAAGATTTTCAGTTAAGCAAAATGACAGGCTTGAAGTGAAATAAGACATTGTCTATTAATTGTCTTAAATGTTAATTATTATTTACATTTGTCAGCACAGATTAATAAATTTCCTGAGTTCTAAAAGTTTTTTGTTAGTGTTGGTTATTTTAAATTGATGCTTACTTGGCTGGTATTAGTAAGAATACTCCCAAATATGCAGCAGAGTTGTGCAATTGATAGGAGGATACTTGAAACACAGCAGAGTGGCTCAATCAATAGTAGAACCAGTTTAGTGATAGCTGAATGGTGTAGTTGACCTGTATATAAACAAAAGAGAGACATGGAAAGCCTAATGATGGTGCATATCAACTCATAGTATTTTGGAGTTAAATATAAATAATTCAATAAGTTGAGCACATCAAATATTATATATATTAATAAAGTTGAAGATCACAAAGTCAACATTTCTGCACTTTTGTTCCCCCCCACCCCACCCCAATAGTAATCGTCTGCAGATAGTGAAATAATTGTGTGATACAAAGATTCCAGAGGATATACTTTATAAAAAGTAACTGAAATTCTAAATGTATATTTTCAACAACAGTATCAGAAATAGGCGGCCTGCTTATGCTTTAGAATTAGGAAATAGTTCGCTTGTGAGTACCATCATAAATATAACCTAGCATTGCAAACAGTGGTTAAACAATGTAGATTTATGGGACCTGGATGATATATTGTTGAACCAATTTCTATATGGGATATCAGACCACAACTTTAAAGAAAGATTATTAAGTGAAGTGGATTTGGAATATAAAACAGCAATTGCAAAGTGTATAGTATATATGATGGTAATAGAAAATACATCAGAATTTTAAGCTATAATGAGTGAATTGAAAAATCTGACAAATGTCATCAAAGCACAAACGGTTTATGCCTCTACAAAAGTTCTAAAGGATGACCTGACATTTCATTGTTGTGGAGTAAAAGGACACACCAAAATGTTGTGTTTTAAAATGGCTGAATATCACATATGCGGCATCAAAGAACATTTATCTCATGTCTGAAGAAAAAAAGGTAATAATTTAAAAGCCAAACCACACCCAGACATTCATTCAGGAGGAGGTGGAGCTAGAAAAAATATAAACATTAAAATGATAAAGAATTATAAAATGTTAAAAAGATAAAAATATTGTCTGGATTACATTTGGCATGATCATCTGTGATAATAAAATTAATATGGAAGTTAATAGTGGTACTTATACTATCCCTAAGAGAGTGGAATAAAATTAATGCTCAAAGCAATGCAAAAATAAAGAGAAGTTGAAAAAGATGGATGTATTATGCCCACAGATATCAATATTAATAAAATGCACATATCTGGAAAAATATTAGTTCCAGTAAAGATTAACACTAGACTTAAAGTATTACCATTATTTAGTATAGGAACGTAACCCCATTATTAGATAGAAGCTGGTTCAGACATCTTGGAATTCACATGGAGAAAATGAAGAAACAATTCACAAAAATATTGCAAATCAAGGGGAGAAGTCTGGACAAGTAAGTGTGTAAATAATGTAGGGAAATAGAATTTTAAAATGCAGATGGTGAAGAAGAGTTTGGGAATGTCAACCTAATCCCAAAAAACTTATAAATCATGGATGGAGTTTAAAACTCCATGACAAAGGATTCATGTAGACTTTGCTGGTCTGATGAATGGATATTTATTTTTAATCATAGTGGATTTGTATTCTCATTGAGCCAAGTACAAGTTCATAAAAACTATCAGTACAAATTGTATTATCAAAGCTCTCTAAGAAATTTTCACCACTCATAGTTATCCAAAATCCTCATACCAGACAATGGAACAGAATTTACCTCTGCTGATTTTGAAAGATATTTGGCAGACAAGGGAATACAACACATTTTAACTCCACCCTATCATCCAGCATCTAATGGAATCACTAAAAAGGTGATAAAATGTTTAAAGTCTGCTTTAAAGAAAATAGCAATAGAGGATATTAAGGGAGCATTGGTAGATGTTTTACCAACATTTCACTCCAAGTGTATCAGCTATGAAAATGCCTGCAAAGTTATTATTGTTGCAAAAAAATGTGATTTGCATTTATCCAAGCTGTTACTAATTAAAAAGGAGTAAGAAAAAATAATTTAATCAGTGAGAAATCTAAAGTCACTGAACAAGTTTGCCTTGACATTTCTGGTATCACTGTGAATGTTATATCTGAAATTATCAGAGTTAAGTTTAAATCATCTAATACTCATTTATATGGCACATCAAATGGAATCAGTACTAAACTTACACTAGCCAATTGTAAATCTGAGTCTAGGATAAGGATGAGTGTGAGATACCTCCTCAATTGTACAAAATCAAGAACCATTTTCTGAGAAGAATGTTGAAGCAAATAAAGATCAAGTGACAATTGTGAATTTAAAATGAGAATTTGTCATTAGGATCATCAAATCAAACAGAACCAATTACAGATCATAATGAAAGACCTATGCCTATAATTAGACACTAGAGAAACTGCAGATGATCTGAAAAATTTAAAGATTATTTTCTAGAGTGAAGAGGAGGTGTGGACTATCTGTATTATAAATAAAGTTTATTATTGAAATTTGTGTAATTTGCATGCAGATAGTACCTTATTATTTACCCACCAACCAAGCATTCTAGAAAATTTGCATATTACACATAAATGAATATAAAATTATGTTAATTAGGGTAAAAAAAAAGATGAACTGAGTTAGTTGTGAGCATGTGAGTGAATAAGAATAGTAAAGTTGGGAATAATGAAGGTTTTTTCACAAGGATAAAAAAGGCTGGGCTAAGCTAAAACCATTTTGAAAGTGAAGATTGTCAGCTAAACAAAATGACAGACTTGAAGTGAAATAAGACATCATCTGTTAATTGTCTTAAATGTTAATTATTATTTAATTTGTCAGCACAGATAAATAAACTTGCTGAGTTTTAAAAGTTTGTTTTATGTTGGTTATTTTAAATTGATGCTTGGCTTGGCTAGTATTATTAAGAATACCTCTGAGTGCATAGCACAATGTCTTTCAATTAAACAAATTGAAAAATTCTAATAGCTATAGGAGTTTAGGATTACTAATTTAATATAAATCTAAAGGAATGCTAGATTTACACAGCTGCTGCCCAGATATGTCTTGGATAATGAATTGTCACTAACTATATGAGATGTAAAAAAATCTGAAGCCTTTGCAATATGCTTTGGTGGTTTTGATTTTACTACAATTAAAACTTTGCCTTAAATAAAAAATATAAGTACTATATCTTGCTGAATCACTCATGGATGGCAATAGTACATTTGTATTCAATATTAATAAGGTCCATGGACTTTACCTTCAATGTAGATAATAAAATCAAATAATCTTGTTTCAAATTGAAATCTATGTTACTAGATATATGAAATATTATAATATATTGAATATGCTCTGTGAATGGAATGATCAGACATAAAAATAATGTGCACTATGTATGTATAATAAAAATATCTTCATTGATTACTTTCAGAAAAGCAGGTCTCACCCATCAAAATCTTTTTAATATTACTTCTTAATAATTTGTATAAGATTTACATGCATGCATAGTATAAACAGAAAATTCAGTTGAGCATTGAATACTATATTTAAAACATTATAAAACTGGCACTTTCCCATTAGTGTTGAATACTTCATCATATCACAAGTGTTGTTGTCATAGACAGCACATTTACACTATTATGACCAACCCACATTAATTTTGGATTTTGTCCTTCAGCTAATAATACCTAGATACCCATGGACTATCTGAAAAAAAAAAAATTGACAATACAGATTAAAGTCTGAAAAAATTTCATCTCCTTATTACAAGTGTGGTAAGTTTTGTTGTAAATAATATGAAGCTTCCATAAAAAGAAATTTTTATACAAGCAAAATGCATATTCAGAATGGTTTATTTATTCTTTAAAATTGAAATTTAAAAGAAATTAGAATGTTACTATTTAGAAAAAAAAATACTAACAAGCTGTTTAGAAACACTTGATTACTATGAAAGTTAAACAATATATTTCAAAAAGAATTGCAGATAAATATAAAATCATTAGCAAAAAATATAAATCAATTTTAATTTACATTGAAATTTTTAAAAACCATTCTATTGATATAACTTTTTTGATAGATATGCTAGCCAAAATACTTCACTTTTTAATATTTTCTTGTTTCTTAATCTTAAATTTTAACTTCTTTAAAATCCTGTAGGTGACTCTCACAGTTTAAGTTTTTCTGACTTTCATTGCGCAGATTACTTTGGTTTCCTATTTTCATCTGATGTTTTTTTTTTTTTTTTTTAGAGAAAAGTTATATTAAATGAGTTATTATTTTGTATAATGAATGCGATTAATTACAGGTAGTTAGAATATCAAATATTTATCATTAACTTTGATATTTGTCTCACATTTAAACTTCTTGTATAAACGTAAAATGTAATTTCTGTGGTCATACTTCTTAAATGTTAGTAATAATGTCAAATATTATTGCAGGCAACTGAAATTGGACTATAAATGATGTGTGAAACTTATTCATTACTCGGTAGACTTGTTATTCTGCATATCTTGAAACAGAAAAAAATATGGGAATGTGTTTGAAATGAATGCAAATGATTGGTTAAGGCAACTTATTTCGCGGTCAAAAAATTTTCAAATAAAACATGAGAGCAATTTTTTATCTTTCTGTTTTTTTTATATGTGTAAACAACTAATTTTTTTTTTTTTACCAATTTAAGAATTCAAATAATCGTATTTTTTTTCAAGAATAACTTTTAAGTGAATTAAATAAAATATTTTATTAATGCGTGTATTCGTGCGTTTCAAAAAGAAATTTAGTACAATTAAATGCTATCGTAATTCATGTTTGTATTTTTTATCTTTAAAACAACCAAGCCATAGCCAGACAAGTTAAATATGCACTATTTGTCAGCAAATAGTCATCATCTGCCTGTTCATTTCGACATTTAGCGACAGCAAGAATTATTCATTCCTCTTCCAGGCTATTCTTTTTTGCAGCTTCCAATACTCGTCTATAACAATCTTAATCATTTTCTTGACCTATTCACAATTTCAATCATGACATCTTTTCCAGTCTTATCACATTATTATTATCATGAGGATAAATTCCTAGGTTGGTCGGATGAGAATTGATGCAGTGATTATGGTATTTAAATATTAGTCTAGACACCAAGATTAATGACGTGTAAAAAATTCCTGATTTTTTTTTTAAAAAAAAACTAATTATATCCTTAAGTAGATAAATTCTAATTATAAATAAAATTAGATACTTAACTGATTTTATTTGAACTTACATTTTTTATAAATATATATACACATCAAACTTACATTAAAAAGAAAACAAACTGCCCTCAATCCTTTCTATTAATATTGTGTATGCATGTTTGTGAATATTCTTGCTGATTTGTCAGAATTTTTCTTACATTTACAATTTGTGGAAACAAACAATGTAAAATTTGAATCATTTATTTTATTGATTAAGAATTTATATCGGGGGGGGGGGGTTATCCGTAATCAATCTTGTGTCGGGACTAATACTTAAGTCTCAAAATTGTAATATATTATGATATTCATCTGATGGGGAGTATTATTTTTATGAACCCTGAGCTCATGACTTAAAAACCAATAATAACTCACAAGTCAACAATGCATCACATGACCATGCAAATAGGTTGGAAACAATTTAAAAAGTTATTCAATTTGGGCTGCTAGCTTGATAATATAGCAAAAAAAAATAATAGAATGGCTTGCTGGAGGAAAAGTGCTTTAGATCCTAAAGGTGTAAGTGCATCATTAAAAAAAAGAAAAACTCCCCACTGATAAAAGCTCATAATCTAGAAACTAATATGAGGATACTTGATAGGATAGCACTGGATAAGGAATTAATAAGCACTAACATCTATTGATTATTGAGGCTTACACTAGATAGCAAAAAAATTACAGAGAATAGAATAATTTTCCTTAGAAGCTAATGATATACCTTTAGTTTTAAGCATACTTGAAAAATTGTGCATGCAATATTTGTTATTGAAATCACTGTTATCTTAGTTATTTTGTTTTTATGTCTTTTCCTCTATTAATATACATTTGAATTAATTGTAAAATATTATTTCATAATTTTGAATTACAGATTTGTTCAAACTGAATTTTTATAGTCAAGTGAATTTTATCTTTAAGTTTTAATAAAGGTTGTTGTTTTTTTTTTTTTTATAAATAATACAATTAAGTGAAAGTAAGCATAGCAAAGAGGTAAAATGCACAACAATATACAGTTTTCTGATAGTGCTAAGAATATCATTGATATTAGCTAATGTTTATTACATTATTATTTATGCATATATAATTCAATTGATTCTTTATACTGATACTTTTTAAAAAAATAAAACAGATTAAATAATTTATTTTGTTTGTTATGAGAGAGGGAGAATCAGATGTAGCATCAGCTATGTCATACTTTTAGACATGGAATGAGAACTGAGAAAATCTTCAAGCTCTATTTTGAATTTTAATATCAGTTCTATAACTTTGCTACTAATCATTACACCACAAGGCATTTGACAGTATTATAATAATGAAATTAGAAATGAAAAAAATTAATAAACTGCCAAACATTACATGAAAAGTTTTGTAAAATAGAGTATTGTTAGAAAGGAAAAGAATAGATAGAACTGTATCAAATGAGATAGAAAAAGTTTTGAATAAAAAAAAGGTAGTACAGATTTTATTGTGGTTGAGGATATAAAAATGAAACTAATGAAATATAAGCAAATATTTAAGATCAAAAGTAAAATAATGTTTTATGCAAAACTATTGTAAATGGTGTATTGCTAGACTGAAAGTATTTCACAATATCTTGCTGTTATTCAAGTAACCAATATAATATAATAGTGCTGAGAAAGAGTTGTTCAAAATCTCTATTCTTATTACATTGCTTGTTTTTTCAAAAATCAGACTCCTAATGCATTTTTCATAATGTTCTATTTAATTTCCTATGACTGTTTTTGACTGCCTAACAGTCTTCAGATATCTTAAGAAATCTTTTTTTATACTACAAACTAATGATTTTTTTTTTTATTATTATTATTTTAGGCAGTTGAAATTGACAGAGGAAATTCAATGAAGTATTGTAGGAAATGCATTACGAATAATGTGCTGTTTTTTTTAAATAAAAATAAAATCAGAAAAGTAATTGTTTTATAATAAGACAAAGAAAGGCTGGAAAGATTACAGTAAGTTATGGATTTTGTGATAAAAAATGAAAAGGTGAAACTGACAAATTTTACATTGGAAATATAAAATATTTATACTTTATAATATCAATAGACCACCAACTGTACACTTTCTCTAATATTTTTTATTTTTCTATATTTTGATTGTTTAGTCTTCCTTGGGGATATAAATGTGAATATATTTTAATGTTTCAAAAAGATACAATTTTATAATAAATTATGAATTTTTTAAATTATTGAAAGCATTAAACTATATTTTCTGTTTATAATCCTACGGAATAGTGCAATGAACAATATGATAGTTGAAATTATACGTAAAAGAAAACACATGAAATATAAATTTATAAAATTGGTCCACCATTAAAATGATAAATTAATATTAAAATATTCACTGCAAATAGGAAAGAAAACTATGAACTAAATAATTATAGGGAAAATAAAATGATTGTAATTACATGTCACTTTAAAACGAAAATTAACTTGGAAATCTCTTGGTAATTGAAAATCTTTCTAACAGTGAATATATAGGGTATGTGAGCACAGACTTTCACGCGACCCACCACTCTCCACACTATCTCATAACACTGATACACTTGAAAGTCTGTGCTCATATACCCTATATATTACATATATAAACACAGGTATATAATAAGCCTGTGTGTTTCAGCTAACAGTGAATGTAAATTGTGATGATAAAAAATTGTATTATTGTAGAATTTGGCACATTTTTTTAAGAACAAATCAAAATAAAAAGGGAATCTTTTGGGGGCAAAAGCATTGGTGTCCGAGTGATCAGCACAGCTGCCTTACAAGCAGTTGTCGCAGGTTCACTTCCTGGCCGATATTAACACATGAAAAAAAAAAATTTTTTTTTTTTAGTTGTTACAAATCAGAAAATAAATAACATGGTCAGGAGATACTAAATAAAGATTGAAAAGGCTTTAATTATTAATTAGATTATTAATAAAATAATGTTAGCATTTAATTATTTGTTGTTGGTATTATTTATCATAATTCTAGCATCTTAATATTTAGAATTTCATTGTAAAATTTATCAAATCTTTTACATCATTAACTCACAGTAGTTTACTATTTTCTTGAACTTTCTATCCATTACTTCACTTACTTATCATTTGAAAGAATATCAAATAATATAAAAAGTTAAAAAAAATTTATATTTGAATTCATAAATTTGATATAGTATATTCATTAGTAGGATTACCATCGAAAGTCATTTCTCATTCAGTCATTTTCTCATTTGCATGTTTTTAACAATGAGGTTGCAATTTTCTATCTAGATTTATTACTATACTGTCCTTTTTATATCTGTATTATTATTTTTTATCATTTTGTAGATCTATAAATATATAAATCTATTCATGGAACAAACAAGTCTTAATATGCTACTAAGACAATTCACAAGTGAGATTCTCAGAGTCATTTTAAGTCAACTTATAAATAATGCCCATCTTTTTATTGTATTTATGTCAAATTTGTATTTCTAGTATTACATATGTGGTAGGACATAAAATTATTTGTGTTTTTGTTCAAATTGATTGTGCATATGTTATATATACTTATTATTTGAATTATAATCCATGTCTTTCAGCAGTCATAGGAAGGCTTGTTAATCAGATAGCAGCAGTTATCATGGGCTACTATATATAATAAAAGAACAACAATAAATGAGAAAAGATGTGGATGATATAAAATAAATGAGAAATTTCAAAAGCAAGCAATTATGATTTAATATATAGCAGAAGAAAAACGAAAGATTTCGCAAGTATTAATGTGTAATAAGAAATGTGGACTTAATCAGTGAAGTATTGAATAGCTTCACGCTCTCAGATCTAACCGCTTTAGCTTCACCTATTTATATAGAAAGTAGGTTGAAGTAAAGAAGGGTTCCCCTCTTTTCTTCCAAAACGTAAGCTTGTAGTTAAGACCTGTAGAGATCCCTACTATCGCATTTTTATGCGCACATTCTTGAGGTTATAGCCTTAGTAAATATTAACCTTATGAAATAAAGTTTATATAAAATAAACTGTTGAAACAAAAACTGATAAATTATTAAATGTCTTTTAAAAAAAAAAAAATTCAATGATTTGTATTTTAAAAATAATATCTTATACTGTAGAGGTAGGGAAAAAATGCTGAAATAAAGGTTGGAAATTAATGAAATTCTGATTAGATTTTTAAAAATTATGTGGATTTGAGATAATATATCTAAAATTAATGACATAATATTTTATTTTTTGTAAGTTATGATTCCAATAGTGGTATTATTAAGAGTTTAGAACAGAAGAGTTTCTAATAAATTAGATTTAAAGTAAACATTTATCAACAATAAAGGAATAATATAATAAACAACGTATTAAATGAATTTGTGTTACTTGAATATCTAATCATTACAAAATGTACTAATTCCTCCAATTGATTTTGATTTTTTTTTTCTATTTCATAATTAATATTTTTTAATTTCTAACGTAACTAATTATAAAGAATAAAATGTATAAATTTGTATTATTTAAATAAAAAGAATAAGAAGGAAGTAAAGTTAGAAATTGTAAACTGTCGAAAATAAAAATTAATACTGTATAAACATAGAATGTAAACTGCATCATTAATAAAAGATCCTTTTTAGCTTAAAATTAATATTGTAAACTAGGTAATAATATTTTTTTTCTTCATAAATTCCTAAAATTAACTTATCCTAGATCAGATAAATGGATTTGCATTAGAAATAATTATTCAACAAAAATAATGGGGAAAAAATGTGCTTCATTGTATTAATTATAATAATTTAATAGTTAGTCTTAGTTTCATTTTTCAGAATAATGTGTCATTAAATTAATTTTTATTTTGTTTGTTTTATGTTTTTATTTTTTGGTCTACTATTTAAAGCTTTTTTTTGGTAAAGAAAAATGATATTTTTAATTTATTATTTTCCATTCTTATCCTTAATTAGTTATTGTTACATTTAATCCTAAAAATGATATTAATTATAAGAAATGGAGAAAAAAAAAGCTTTTTATTCAAAAGATTGATAAAGTTAATCTGGAATGATTTGGAGGATTATTTTTAAATAATTGAATGGTGGTGATAATTTTAGGGCAAAAATTATAATCATATACAAGTATTATATGTGTCTATGTATCTTCTTTTTCAATTTAAACCCTACATATTACAAAATAAGTTGTTTGGAGTGGTAAAAAATATTTTTTCAGGGGGGGGGGATATATAATACAGATATAAGATATCTGTTGCTAGAATTTGAATTTTTGTTTATTAAGTACAGTATAAATAAATTTGAAAAGATGTCAGCTACTCTCATATATTTAGAGATAATTTCATTCATTATTGCTAGATGGTATCACTGGATTTGAGATAAAAGTACTGTATTTTAAATCTATTTAAGTTTATCCAAATATTTGTCATGTAATGATATTTTTAAATGAATTTATATTCTATCATTTAATTGTTTGTTTGTTTTTAAATCATCAGTTACAGGAATGTAAATTCTATGCTAAAAATTTAAATAAGCAGATTAAATAGATTTGTCTGTGTTTTATGTCTAGCATGATATATATACAGCATTGCTTTTAGCTTTTGTTTGCTGCCTGTATGTTTCGCTTAATATTTTTTATGCTCTTTGATTTTATTACTACTCTTCTTTGTTGTATTATTATTTTTGTATTATATTTTTGTTTATTTCCATTGTGTTTCTTTATATTGTTTCTTTCATAAAATACTTCTGCTTCATGTATACATTACTGACCTTATTTCTTCAGTGTATTCATTATGGCTTCGGATACCAAAACAGGATTTGAGCCGAGATCAATTAGGTATGGTAACGCTGTTGCCTCTCACCATAAAGTGTTGATTTTTCAGCTGCCTTTGTACTTCTTATTGCCCACTATATTGCTTTTTTTTTTAGTTATTTACTTTGAAAAGTATATATATAACATTATTTGATAAGATCATTATGTGCTTTTAGAGAGTTCTTATTATATATGTATGCATATGTGTAGTAAAATTTCAAATGTATGCAGTTTCATAAAGATGGAGAAAGTATTGAAGTTTGCAAACAAATTTTGCTATTTAGTTAACATTTTCTGTTTAGAAATAAAATATTTTATCATTATGTAATTTAAAGCTTATATTTTTAAAAACATATAGGTGTATATCTATATTGTAGATTACGTTTGAATATTGTGCAGCCTAGGAGCAATGCAAATGGGGGAAACTTAGATATATGTGAATAGCATATTATTTAGGATTAATAAGGAGATATGCAATAGCACATGGAATGAATAATTTTTGAGGCAATCCTCAATCTTTACTATTTGAAATAAATTAAAAGTAGAAAAATTTCCTTCTCAGTAAATGTGATTTTTTATTTACTTGAATAATCAATATATATTAATAAAGACTTAAACATTTCTCCTGTATTTATACATTAATATAAGTATAAAACTTTGTTATAAAACTATAAATTAATTTTCTAAACCTTACTATCTGAATATAATCTGTTTTTAAATTAAATTAATAATTAATGGGCATAAAAATAATCAAAAAAGGGAAAGAAAAAAAGTAGATTTAATAAAAGTTTCAATTGAATAAATTAGACTTAACAAAATAAAAAATGAAATAGTTTTACTTGGAATACATTTTACTGACTTCTGTTTAATCCCATTCCATAAAAATATCAACCTAAATGATTGTATGAGTATCATTTTTTATTAAATATAGAGATTGTACTTTTTAAATAGTAAACAGTTTTATAATCTTTAAGTTGATTGATTAAACCAATGTATATTTAAGATTTCAATCATATCTTCTATGGCATTCAGATGAATAAAAATGTTTTATTGTGAAATAACTTTTCTCAAATGAGGCAATATCTGAAACAGCCTTCTTAACATACAATTTTCTCAAGTGATAATACTTTCCTAGTTTAAAGAAATAAGAACTACAATATATTTTTATTTTTCTATACAAAAACATATATATGTTTGGTAATTGAATTATTATGATTAAGACACAGGTTTTTCTTTTTTATATTCAGATACTAAAACTTACAGTCAGTCTTGAGAAAATTAGAGCATAAATGAAATTATTTTCCTGACATAACTACAATGACCTTTCTAGCTTTGGGAATACAGTTGCTTAATAAGTACAGACCATTTAATATTCTGCACATCCTGTCATACAGGACTAGTGTATTAAAAATTAGCTCTTAAACTTTTTTTTAAAGAAGACAAACCTTACTTCCTTTTATTGTTAGAAAAAAAAATATAAACAAACTATAGAAAGTAATCTTTTCCACACAATTGCCGTTAAATTCTCTCACTCCAACCACAAGATATAGGTTCTCACTTCTAGACACTTAAGATTGACTCATATAATTACATTTGAGTTCAGAAATAAGATGGCCACTCTTATTTCCTTAAAGCCATTATCTTGTGGCTGGAGTGAGAGTATCCCTGCAGATTGAACACCATTATTTAACAGTGCTTGTGAAAAAAGGATGATTACTTTCTATAGTTTGTAAAATTTATCATATAGTGCATTAAAAAAATATTATTTTAATTAATTAAGGCCTAGTAAGCAAAAATAATTTATAAGATTTCCATCAAAATCTCACAACTCAAATATTAATATTTTTAGTAATACAATGTAAATTACAATTATTAATCATCATAGACCAAAATTAATAAAGGTCTTTAGAATCCTTGAATATATCACTGATTGCCTGCCATTATAATTCTTTGTTACATTGTATGCAAGTATATTTACTGATATGTGTGTAAATGGATTTCTGCAAGCATAATAAACTTGAAAATATTTTACATTGAATCCCATTTTTTAGAATTCTATTTTCATATAGAATCCTTTTTTTGTTGCAGTCAACAATTTAGTAACTATAAATATAACTCAAAGAAAGCATTAATCTTTTATTTGTTTAAGAATAGCTGACAGAAGCTCAATAATATTTAAAAGCAGGTAGTAAACAAGGCCATGGAAGATGGGTAACATTATTGTGTTAAAGACTACGACAGAATTCAACATAGACTCATTATGCTTTGCAATATAATACCTCCAATAGTGAAATTTGCATCATATTAGTCATACGTTAATGATTTTTCAGTTAGCATGTTGAAATGTTGCTGATAATTTACTTATTAGTTTCTGATCCAAATAGATTTATTAGAATTAAATTGATTTGTGATTGCCTACATCAAAGAAAAATTATAAGCTTACTTATGACCCCCAAAATTTTTTTCTTAAAGTTTTACCTGGCAAATGGCTGGCTAATTTCCTGACCATTAGACCAAGTCTTTATTCTCATGTTCCTCAAACTAATATTTACTTGTATGGGTTAAATGAAATAGAGCATTATTGTGTCGAAAAATAACCAAGTTATCTGAAAACATTTGTATCATTGAATATTGTTAATAGTATATCCATATACATTCAGATTAGTAATATGATTGCCTGAATCATGACAGTTTCTTTATATTATTTAAAGAGACTGGTTAGTAGACTTACTCTGGCAATCATCTAGTATAAATTTTTCTATTGATTGTAAAAGTGTAAGTGTTGATTTGTCTGATCATATAGCATGTTTGCAATCATCGTTATATTCTTGTGCTTGTGTTTTATTTCTTTCATATTATGTTTTTCATATCAGAAGTCAGTGATTTTGAAATGATGTTTTGATTATATCTGTTTTGCTTCTGAAGTATATGTCAAATTTTTTTGGTAGATACTAAAATGTTTTGATGTCTACAATTTCTATTGGGATTCTGTAATTTTCGATCACAGTGTCATCTGACCACGGGTGGTTTTCTAGTAGTTGTTGTTTTAATCTTTATAGAAACTTTGAATATTTATTCTTTAGCTAATAAGGTTCTAATAATTAGACCCTTTTAATCTGAAACAGATCTAATATTCCTTCTCACCAGCTTATGAATCTGATGTCACTTTTCTGATGGATGCTTATTATCACTTATTATGACAAATGTTCTATTATTTTGTTCATCCCCAGTATATTTATAATTAAAACAAGCATCACAAATATTACTATGAATATCTCAAACTAAATTAACCAAACTTTAAACTAATTATTTAAATAGGTATAGTCTCATATTTTATACATTATTTATTTAACTTGCTCTTTTCAGATCACATTCACATGCATGTAATTTATAATTTTTGACTTAGTTCATAAATAAAAACAGCTCTATTTTTTAAAAACTTTTTTTATACTCCTATTTATTTTCATAAGTATACTACTATTTTTATTTCTTCAAAATTTTATTCTTAACATATTGCATGGTTTTTTTTCCAATTAATTATACATTTTAGAGAAAATGTCTGTTTCTTTCATAGCTAGCTCATTTTCATTTTATTTTGTAATTAAATTATTTATGAGAAATTTTTTTTTTCAGATGTAGTTTATGACGATCCCACTCCTCCTACTACTCCAAGTCGTACCCCAATTGCAGAACGTAAGGCATTTTCTCATGATCCTTCGGGAAGTTGTGGCCCCATGCTTAGGAGTGACAGCGATAGCAATGACCAAAAAGTAACCCCGAATATTGTATCTGGTATGGCCATGGCCCTTGGATCTGGAGGCCACGGTCAACCAGCCAAATTGAAACTAGTAATGGATAGCATTAACAAGTTTCATCGAAAGCAGAAAAAGGGAAATATTGATGTTTGGTGGCTTTTCGATGATGGGGGTAAGTTTTTACTTTTATGTAACTTTGTAAAATTTATTTTAAAGGTTGAACTCTAGGAAATTAATATTTAATCACTTAAATAATTATTTATGTATATAATAAATCAACTACTAGTTAATTAGTGGCTTATCAAGATAGGGAATACAGACAATTTTTGGTTTATATAAGTAATTCTGACTTTATGTATAAATCAATTTTTATATATGTGATTATTTTTTTTAGATGCATGTTTACCATTAACCACAGTCCAAAATATGAAAATAATTTTAAGAAATGAAAATAAGCATTATAACCATTACAAAAGATGTTAATACTACATGAAGGATGCTTTGAATGGTGTTTTAATGCTTTATGCAGATTTGGAATTGTTTTTTTAAATATGAATATAAATATATGTCAAAGGTTTTTTTTGCATTGAAATATGAAAATAGATAGGTATAAAAATTTTCAATATTCGCATTTTATGGAGAACTACTGTGCTCCTTTCAACACCTAAGAGATCTTGACTAAGTTAGTAAAAATTTGTTTAGCCATTCAGAGGGAACTTTTCAAATTGTAGCATTTATTACTGATTTAAACCAATCTGTGAATATTTTTGCATTGATTTTTTTAGTGTAAATACTTAATATTGACAGAATATTTTTTGCTATACATTATCATTTGTCTCTCAAAGCTTAGCTATATTATATGATGATAGCCCAAGAGGAAAAATATTTTTAGCAATTAGTTTTTTTCAGTACACAAAGCAGTTGGAGACTGAAAAATGAAGTCGAACCTTAACCCATTTTGATACTATAGTTATGTTTTTTCTTTATGGTCAATGCCTTGTCTTTTATTTAATTGAAGCAAATTGTCTGGGATTTCCTTCATTTTCCATCTGAGGGTAGCAAGATGCCCATTTACCTATTATTATTACATATCTAGCCATGCTGACTATGAATTGGCTACTTGAAAAAATTTTCCAAATTTTATCTGGATTTGTAATTATTTTTATTTGTATATATGCATATACATACATAGGTGCTTGTCTTATAGATAAAGATTCCATTGGATGGTGCGTTTTCACGCTAAAACTATAAAATATGACCATTCCTGGGCCGTTGATTATAATAATTTTGCTGTGCTTTTTTGTAATGCGAAAATAAAAACAAAACAAAATCGTCTTTTATAAATATTATTTTTTATTAATGTATACAATTTAAATGATAATAATAAATGTAAAATAAAATCAACAAATTACAATTTGATTCGTGTTTCTTCTATCGTATATTTTTTTAATTGTGTTACGGCTTTTTTTTTATTAATTTTTATCGGATATTTTTTTACTTGTATTACGGCTTTTTTTTTTAATCAATTTTCTATCGGATATTTTTTTACTTGTGTTACGACTTTTTTTGTTGTTGTTGTTTAACTAAAAAATAATAATCGTAATAAAAAGTAAAATTTCTTAGTCTATTACGGCTATTTTTTACTTCAAATAGAATGACAATAAAAAGTATAAGTTGTTATGGTTAGGTTTAGAGTTAGTTTTAGGGTTAGTGTTCTCTTGTTTGTAATGCTAAAATAAAAAAATTCAAAATCGTAACCGTACTTGGACAAAAGAAAGAAACTCAAACTTTTTTAAACAACAACAAACACATACAAATGTCTTCTTTACTTATTAAACATGTTTATAATATTTGCTTTTTAAGAAATTTACAAAAAATCGTGTATATTTGTACTTTTTTTACTGGATATTTTTTTGGTACCGCTCTTTTTTACTTCAAAAATATACACAGGGTAGTTTGTCTCGTGGAATGTTACTAACAGTACGTTACTTGACACGTTACCTAATTGCAACTCACTAAAAACATAGATATTTAACATTTTCCGAATTAAAACTTTAATACAGTACATTGTAAAAAGTCTTAGAATTATTACTTTAAAAAATCTTAACATTTCAATACTTTAAATAAAAAAAAATCCAATGAAAATAACATTTCCATCCAATTCAAATACAACTCTCTCATCAAGCCATAATTATTTTATAAATTGTGCGAATTCGGTAAATGTATTTGTTGCTATGCGACATACATGCTGTACTGTGACGCGGCATAGTGGCCTGCATTCTGTAGCACAACAAAAAAGTTGTATTATAGAAAACGCAGTTTCGAACGTGTCTGCCGCAGAAACAGCATTTTTATGTGTTTTGGCGCGAAAACCGCGCCATAGAGCGGTGGTGCCTTTAGCTATAAGATGAGTACCCATACATATTTAATTGGTGAACTGCAATCAAAATAGGTAGTTATTTTATATTACAATATCAAGTGATGTTATACATTATAAGGAAACATGACTTTTGCTTTATCGAAGTCAGAAATGTCTAATACAATAAGCCCAAAGAAATTTATTAGACATTGTATGGCTTCACCTTTTATTATTTTATAGCTTCCATCATTATAAAAATTTCAAACTATTTTTTAATCTATTCATTTTTACAATATTGAAAATAACCATGGGCTCAGCATCAGGATGATACAAACACACTCCTACCAGTGGTATAGGGCGCATCATATTTTTTTTTTTTTTATAGTCAGTGCATCGACATTCATGAGTGTGACCAACTCAAATTAATATAAGACCTCTTAATCTCTGGCTACTAACAGCTATGTTTACATTTACTAAGCAATAATTGATAGCTAAGTGGATTAGCTATGTCCAGCCAGTAATACAAAAAAAAAAAAACCTTAATTCTGATTGTGATCTGAAGAAATGCCTATTGCTCACTTCCTCACAGTTAAGCCTTAAGTTATGTATATGATAGTTAAGCATATTAATTCCTAAGCCATGAAATTTATGATTCTAAAGTCATTCTTTTTAACTAACCTCAACATAAACGCCAAAAATCAACTTTTTATATTTTCACTTATTAATTATTTCTATCTTTTCTAGTCGCAAGTGTCTACATTCTAATAATAAATAACTAATATTTTTGACATTTTTTTGATATAGTTTGCAAGACAAATTCTCAGAATTATTCCATTTACAATACACTAACCAATATATTCATCCATTTCCTCATGGGCAATTTTGAGCAGTGATTATTATTGTTATAATCCAATTTTTTTGTGTATGTATTGTTTTTATTTCGAATATGCATTGGTTCTAGAAATGCCCCTGGTAAAGCAAGAAAGTGAAATAGCCAAAATTCATTTATAAGTAATATGGTATAAGACCAAAAAAACATCAAAATTTATTTATTAGTTTCTTCTTGCAGTGTGCCTGATTAAGTTTTTAATAAACTACTTTTCTTTCTATTGTAAAATGTCTTATTGGTCTGTAATGCAGTGGATTAGAAAGTAATGGAAAACTAATACTTTGCTTTTATTCACTTAGTCAACAACAACAACGAAAATTTAATTTTGCATATATTTATGTATATGTAATGTATGTCCTGCATTAAATATACAGACTTTTTGCCTTAAATACTTAAAACTAGTAAATAATAGTTTCCTCTAATATTACATTTGAAATAATATTAATTAAGAAGTAAATTCACATTATGAATTAATATTTTTACAAAGCCAGGGTACTCTCTCTATATAGCACTGCCATGTAGTGCAAACGTTAATAATTAATAGATGCCAGAAGGTTTGTACATTTAAATCCTTATAATTTGCACTAGATTGCATTATCGTATGAAGATAATAATTACTATTTCATTTTCATAGCTTGTGCATGGAAAAGAAATGATGGTCATGTGACCAGAAATACAGACCGATTCTTACATATAATGTAAAACTTATAAAAGTACTACAATTTCTTTTAAAATTGTCGTATGGAATCATTTAGTGTTACTAATTTAATTTACATAACAGGAACAAAATTCAAATAAACCCGTGTAATAGGAAAAAATGATGTAAACTTGCACCAAGCGCTTACTGTAAAACTTTGAAAATTATCTAATAATCATTCTTGATGAAGTATTATTTTTGTCAATAATGTTTTTCACTTATGCAAAAAATAAAATATGGAGAAGAATGAAATATAATAAATTAGGGTGAAGATTGAAGGAGTTGCATATGAGTACTTACTGAAGTGCTTCCAATGAATTGAAACTTAAATGAATACTCATAACCATATTCAATAAAACATTACACTCAATGGCAATGTTTTTTTTCATTTTCACTTATCCAAGAAAAGGACGGAGAACAAAGTTTTTTTGTAAATTATATCTTTATTTCTTTAAAAAAAAATATTGATGCTGAAAAATAATGCATCAGGATTACAATTTATATAATAAAACTACTTTTTGAGTAATGGAGTCGCCAGTAAAGAAGTATTATTTTTATGGGAGTGTTTCTGAGACTAAAAAAGAAATGAGTAAAAGATTTTGGAATAGAAATGTGAACAATGCAATGACATTTTACCATATGCAGTTTACAACCTTAACAGTTTAATAATTTGTTTATTTGAAATTGTCATAATCTTAAAATCTTAATTAGCATAATTAATCTGTTAACAAACTAAAATATATTATTATATTTTGTGATTTAATTTTGTATTCTATATCTAAATTTGTTTTGAAATCATTTTTATTCTTTTTCTTAATGAAGCAGATTTTTCTTTACATTGTGATAAAATAATTATAAATTTTTTTTTTTACTTATTTTGTAAGTAAGATAATTATTGAAAAATTTCACATTGTAGGTTTAAGATAATAATTCTTTCAATTATAGAAAGGTAGGTTGCTCTTCATTTATCTCGCTATCATCTATATATTAACTTATTAAATTCCCTTCAATCCATTTTATGTTCTGCACAATTTTTACTCCATACATCTATCTATCACATAGTTAGAATTATAAGTGAGCAAGATGAATCCTTATGTATCTGCCTATTTATTTTTCTATCTTTCTATTCTTTTATTTTCTAATCATTCATCCTTTGTCATTATATTCATATATAAATATATATCATTTATATATTCAGATATTTATAGATTTACATGCTATTTTTGCTTGAACCAGGATTTAAAAGAGCTTACCGATTTGGCATTTTAGTTTGATCTCCTCAAATATAATACATTTATTGCTCAACTACTCGTAAAATAATTGACCACCATGGGTCTTACACTCCAGATTTTGCCACTATATCACTGTGTCAAACCACACAATATAATTTGTATGTTCATCTTGTTAATACTTAGTTCATAACTATTATAGGATCTCATTAATCTTTATTATTCGTATTCTTCTATCTTCACCACTTCTTTTATATTATTAGAGCAGAACTATAGAAAATTAGAGTATTAGAAATGTATGCATAAACCATTTTAATATCATAGAAAAGATATTTACAAAACTATTCTATTAAAACCCATCTGCAAAGAAAGAATTTTTGGAAATGTTTATAACAATTTAATTTAATGAAGAGAATGGAAGTTTAAGAGCTAAAAAGTTTTGATTCTTTCTCAAGCTTGGGAAAGTTAACAAAAATCTTTCATTTACAAAAAGGAGTCATTATACTATTTTTTTTTTTTTTTTTTTTGAGCCCCTAGATAACTGACTGTGCAATAAACAGGTAAATAATGCTATAGCAGTGTAGCCTATTAGAAAGCAAATAAAATACCTTTTTTATCAGAAATATGTGTCTGTATATGTATATTTATAAATAGAATCCAGAGAATTAATTAGGTGATATTTGTAATAAGGAAAATACTACATTTTTCAGTTATTAGTTAATTATGTCTTAAGCATGGAGATTTTTTTATTTATCTACTTTTAACAATGGAGACTTGGTTTTACGAGTAAAACTGATTGTATTTGCATTAATTTAGTCAATGGATATTAAATAGTGTTACTATCAGACTATCTGCCAACATATTATATGGAATTTTCAAATCATTTATAACATGTTACCACTATAATGTAGTGATAAAATAAGGAATTCATGGTTCCTGGATCAAAACTCAACCAGTCACTACTAACCATTCACTTAAAAAAATAAAGAAATGACTATTGGATATAGTATAGTGATAGATTATTCTTTGATGACTGTCAGTTTCATATATTTCTACACCAACTATTAAGCCTAGTGATTAAAGCATTTACTGTTTTATAGAGTATTTTAATGTGGATAGAAATAGTCCCCATTTTGTCAAAAATAGAGCTATAGTAATGATGAATAGTTGGGATATAATGACCACTACTAATAGCCTTTTACTTCTGTATTTTTCTATCTATATTCATTTAATTTTCTTCTTGAGTTAGAATGGCTATACACATTTATGAATATCTGTTAATGGTGACAATTACATATTTATAGTTTTATATTTAAAATAAAATTAGATAGGTTTTAATCTTAAAAGATTTATTATGCTAGCACTAAATTAATAAATAAATATTAAACTATGTTCAGATTTTTTTATATAACCTTCTTTATAGCTTAATGACAACAAATTATTTATCTGTCCAGATAACACAATACATGATTGAGGCTAAAACATTTTCCTACTTTAGGGCCATCTATAGTAAGCTGGAGTAATCAGGGATTACCATTCTGGGAGTGAATATTTAAATGCAGCAAAATATGGTAATTGCCAATGACTCAAGTTTTACCATAGTTGGCATTAGAGAGAAAGTTGCCATGGTTTTAGCTTTATAGCATATCTTTCAGCAATAAAAAATTAAAAATGTGTTACTTTGTTTAATTTTCCATAACTTTGTATATATTTATATAGTTCTATTTATTCATTAAGTAATTTAATTTATAAAATGTGTAGTCACCAATTCCTATCATCACTGACACTTCAGTGAATGGAATGAGATTGAAAGGTCTAAATTGTTTGGTGGCAAACATTATGAGCTGCAGCAAATTTTTGGTTTGATAGTGTGTTTCTTTCGTAAATTGAAAGTAATTTAAGAGAAATTGAAGAACCAAATTTTATAAATGTATTGGATAATTTAATTAATGAATAAACAGGTGAACTGTATAAAACATGCACACAGTATAGAAAATAGAGCGGAATCATATGCAAATGAAACAGCTTACAAATTTTGACAATAATTTTATCTGAAAATCTTGAGAATGATAGATCCTTGATAAGTGAGATATAACTTAATATTTATGTATATAATCAGTATTGGTGCAATAAATTTTCAATAGTCTATTCTACTTTTGTTTTATTGTATATTTAATTAAAATGATAGAAATTCAATTTTTAAAGGAAAAAATATTTAGCAAAAAAACAAAGGTTGACTTGCTTTCAACATTAACATTTGAACTTAAATATATTTATAAAGATATTGAATAAGAAAAAAACAAATCCAAGCTTGATAGATTATAAAATATAAGCATATTTTTTTCACTTTAAAATTTTAATAGCCTGATTCAAACTTAGTTATCACAGGACTTTCGTATGAAAATTTTTCATGATGCATAACTGATTGTTGTAAAGAATCTTGTAGTATCAGAAATTGGTTAATTATATCACAATATATCTCATACTCACATTGCTGTGACTTTTATTAAATGTATACTGGATACAAATCAATATCCGCATCAGCTGGCATTTGGCAATCCTGGTGAGTAAATGCTTGATTCTTACTGCTTTTAATTAAAAGGTATCTGGAGAGGTTCTTATCCTACTGAGAACTATTTCAAGGTTATTTTAGTAATCAGTGCTTTTTAAGAAATGTTGAATTGGTTGTAGAATTTTTAAAGTCATATTAAGACACAATGCTAAATAAGAAAGAAAGTCTATGATAAAGACAAGTTCTTGTGTTAATATTTCCAGAAGCACTTATTTTCACCCTATAATAAAGCCATCTAATGTACACTTGAGTAATCAATGGATATCAGATGGTGTAGAGCTATAAAATCCCAACTTTAGAACAGTCAGTTTCTAGTTTTGCTGTCATGCATAAAGACTAGGATTTGAACCTAGAACTAATATATTTTTGCAATTGGCCATGATTATTTACTCATTTTAACTATTCAGGCTATTAATATATAAATTAGAAAAAAAAAAAAAGTTTTAAACTCAGGCTACTCACCGATGAAGATAAAAGTCAAAAACAGTTTGGTCTGGAGTTTGGGAATTTTGTGATAATATTCATTTATTGCTCAAACTTATGCTAGAAGACTCTGGAGCAGGATGAAAATGACTTTTCTTAAAATCATATGAATAACCATATAGGAACTCATGATATCTTTATTGGCATGTTAAGATAGTTTTATTTTGAAACATAATTTACAACAATTTTTCTGAAAACCTAAAAATGAACCTTCACACAAATATTAACTATCTCCACATTCTTCAAGTAAAAATATGATCTTAATCAATATTGTGGCTGAAGTTTACCTTCAGGATTTCTGAACTTAATTTATGCATTTCACATAGGATATTTAATAATGTATTATCCGTTTAGTTATCCTTATGACTGTGGTAATTAATTCATATCCTTACTAGACCTTCTCCAAAACCATTCACTCATCCCATTGGACAATCTACTTAATAGAGATCAATTCTTATGAATTGTTTGGTCTTATTTTTTTTTGTCTGTGTCTATTTCATTTAGTTCCATCTGAGATAAACATAATTAGAAATAAACCATCTATTATCTGTAAGATTTTTGTACTAGTAGTAATTAATTATAAATTAATAAGTTGAACACTTTTTTTTAATACTTCTTTATATAGGAAATTGCTTTTAAACTATTTGGATATTTATATCTAGTTTGATTATCAATATTAATTTAATCAATTCCTTTTTTATTATTTTTTAATATACTGTATTTTAAAAGTAAGATTATGCTCTTAATATACTGACCTCTTTGATATATAGTTTGAAATATTTTGTAATATGTTATGAAGTTTGAAATTGATTCTTCACATGTTTTATTCAATTGCATTCTGATAATCTCAGGAATTTTATATCCTATGCAACAAATTGTATTAACATTATCCTAGTTTCTAAAATGACTTTTAGAGGAATTCTATCAACTATTTTTCAGTATTTTATATAGCAGTGGCATTTATTTTTTACAGAGCACAGATACTAGATGGCATTGTTAGTTGCTGACCCTGATTTGCCTACTACCTACCTTAAATCAACTATAATAAAAGATAGAGATTATTATCTTTTTTCGATATTTTTGTTATTTTTCAAATTGTATTATTAACCAATGTAAACAAAAAAAATTGTTTGGCAGGTTTTTGTTTCTCATTATTACTTAAGCACTAATTTTAGAAATGAAAGATCATTTTATTCTATATCTTGCAAAACTTATTCAGAAGAATAATAGATTAGATTAAGTAAGAGTTGTGTCTGATTGGTGACAATACTTATAATTCAATCTTATTATTAGTTTTAAACTAAGCTATTGTATAGCTAAGGAAAATTTTAAATTTATAATTTTTTATACACATATTCTATTTCAAAACTGTTCATAAACTAGTCAAAATAAGAGTAATAGATCACATGACCCCATCTCTTAAACTTGTAAGTTATAAACAATGGGGATTGCCAATTCCTCTACAAGCTTTATGATAAATGTTTAGATCTAGTGTCTGAACCTACCCTGACACCTCTCTGAGGAGTGCCAAAGCACAAAACCATGGTCAGGGGTTGGGGGAGGGGGTTCTTGACAGAGATATTTTAAGTGCTGGCTAAGCATTTATCATAAACCTTGTAGAGGAATTGGCAATCCTCATTGATCATAAACTAATCTCTCTTTTACAAAAAAAAAAAAAAGTGCTATAATGATTTGTAAATTAGTCTAATAAATATCTCAAAGAAATTCATGTATAATTTTAAAATAAATGCTAGTTTCAATACAGAATGTCTTGGTATATATATATAGCTATTAAATTGGATTCCAAGAGATTGTAAAAGACCCAAAAAGAGACCACATTTCAGATGAATAGATGAAATAAGGAAGGGTGATGTGGAGAAGAAAGGCTAGAGATTGAAGAAGATGGATTGAACTTGGAGAGATCTTCTTTCTACATTTGATCAATAATGGTTAAAAATGATGATGATATGTCCATTACGCTGATTCCAAAACATTGTCCATTACAAAATGGATTGATATGTAAATTAACAAAATAATGATTACATTATAACATTTTATATAAATTACAATTGTTTTAAGATGTATGAATAAAAAGTAATAACATTAAGACACTTCTACATCTACTTAATGCACTGTGGTTTCTTTCTTTAATCAAAGTGATATGTTTATTTAGTTTAGCAGATATAAACTCTGAGGAAAACTTGACCATTTCAAAACTATCCAGCTTGATTAAAGAATTTAATAAAGTATTGCATTTTAGTAAATATGTTTGGAAGTGTTTCATTATTATTCTTTGTATTAAACTTAATATAGAAAAGATAACAGAAGGAAGGAAAAATATTTGTATGACAGAAAATTTTTCAACCAGAATTTATTTCAATGTAGTTTATATGACATGAGGTTGTTTTTTTTAATCTAATTTTAGGATTAACGTTATTGCTTCCTTACATCCTTAGCTCGAAGTCACAATGGTCAGGTTGTAAACTCAGGGTCTTCTTCCTAGCCAATAGGAAAGATGAGCTGGACACAGAACAAAGAAAGTAAGTCTAACTTAGAATCAGAATGAAATCATGAGAACTTAGTTATCATTTCTTTTAAGATAATAATAGAACATTTTTTGAAATTAAATTCTTTACCATAATAAATTTAATTCGTATTGCTTTTGTTTAGAAATCAAAAGTTATTTTGAAAAAAAAGTGTTTATGACATTCATGAATTATTTATATATCTCTAGTGAAATAATTCTCATATATATAATCAATTTTGAAAAAAAAATTGCATATGAACAAATTTTTTTTGTACAATTAACAAGTGATATATGTAAAAAATAACTGGTATATGGTGATTTCTAATGTTTGACTAACTTGTTTTTAAAAAACTATTATAGGTATATCTTCAGAAATTTAAAAACAATAATTTCCAGTAAAAGATTATGGTAAATGAAATTGTTAGTCAATTATAATATCCAGTAAATATGTTGATTCAAATGGATTTTTCAAAAAATATTTACCCCCTTTTTTTTTTAATTTCTATTTTTTTTTTTAATGATAAATTCCAAATTTAATTTCTATTTTTTTAATGCTAATATAATTTTTAAAATAGAGTAAAAATCATTGAAACAATTCAGTTTCTTGCTAATTAGAATAAAAGAAAATTATTTGTACTAGAATAATTGTCCATTTGTTTTGCTGTCATGGTAACAATATCAAAGATTTTTTACATAGCATTTGAGTGATTTTTTTTTTTTAACATCTTGTGAAAAAACTTTTAGGATCAGTTTAAATTTCATTACCTTTTTTTTAATTACTATTTTTGCTGCAAATCTAACAGAATTTGCATTTCAAATGAAAAAAAAATTATTTGCATTAAAAGCATATTATTTTTTTCTTTTGCCTTGAAAACAAGAGCAGAGAGATTAATGTTTACATGTATAATTTTTAATAAACAAAAACAGAAGTTGTCATGCGTTGGTGGCCTAGTCGTTAGCATAGCTGCCTTACAAGCAGCTGGCCCAGTTCACTTCCAGGTCAATGCATTTGACATATGGGGGGGGGGAGAAGTTGTTAAAATTAAAAACAACTTTTTAGTAATTAAAGTCAAACATTAATGTTATAAGAATTTTAATTTATGCTAAGAAAAAATTGGTAGCATTTTGTAACCATGACAACTGTAAATGCGATTTTTCTGAGCAAATGATTTTTGTACTATTACCTGAAGGCTTCTAATTTTTTAAAAACTGAATGTAAATTCTTTTAGCTAAATATTTAATTGATGTGGGAATGAAAATTCTTGAGCCAGACATTGAAGAATTCATTATCTTCAGCTACTAATCTATTAGCCAATTTCATTAAAAAAAACATGAACTATTATGTGTGTATAGTTATTTTTTCTGAATTTTAGAAAAAGAATGTTTACTTACAAGGGGATAAAGTTGTTGCTAATTTAATTAATTTTACTACTTGGCTATATAAATATATTAGTATGTGCTTATTTCAATAAATATGAAATTTAATAGTGAAAGTTAGTAGTAGCATTGGTGGTTGAGAGATCAGTGACAGCTGCTTTACAGGCAGTTGTCCTGGATTAGCGGGTTCGCTTCGCGGCTGATGCTATGACACATGAGAAGAAAAAAAAAGTTAGTAGTAATGATTAGGCTATAATATTAAAGTATTGGTATTTTGATAATTGAATTATTGCAACAAAAAAAAAAGTGTATTTAAAGTTAAATATAATAAATAATTCACATTTAAAGCTATTAAAAATAATTAACTATAACATATAATTAAATAATATTTATAATATATAAATCAGCCTGACTGTTTTACTTTTACTCTTGGCCCGGGGCATTTGGCTTTTATTAGCTACTGTTGTAGGTAAAATTAAATAATTATAAATGAATAATTCCGCACATTAAATATATCCATATAAATAAGTTAATGTCTATATATATATATGTGTGTGTGTGTTCTTTTCTTCAAGCTAAATATAATAATTTTAAATTTTTAATCTGAATTTATGCCCTACATAGTTTAGTACAGTGGTAGGAGTCAGACTCTAGACCATAATAGGGTCTTGGATCAATTCTGGCATTTGCAACACTCAAACTTATTATAAATTTCTGAACAATACAGCTATTCAGTTATTTATTTGAAATAATTTTTATTTTTAATGCAAGAAATGATTGAAATACTTTAATAGTAATAATATTGCGTTGAAAATTATTTCTAACAAAATTATAATCAATTAATAAATATTTGTTGTTGTTAATTTATGATTTTAAGGCCATGGCCTTTTAAAGTAAATCCCTTAATTACATTACAATTGAAAAAAATGTTTTCAAGTAAATATGAAGTAATGCTATGTGAATATATTACGTAATTTATGTATATTTACTAATTCAGAAGATTTCCATTGGGATAAATATCATTGTAAGAATATATGAAGGGATACTTTTAAAAAACTGGAATCATTCACTGGTAGGCAGGCCTAACATGCTTCTGCTGCTAGATGCTTCTTGCAGGCCCCTACTGCATCAGTTTGTTAACCATTGTCATTGAGTAAAATTGTGGTTCCATATAGTAAATTTTTTTGTTAAGTGCATCTCACTTATTTGTCAACTTTTTGTGATGGTTGAAAAGTTGGAGCATCATGAAATTCTGTTTCTATCAGGGGAAATAGAAGGGGAAAAGGTTGTAACAGCTTACAAGAAAGCTGCTGTGACGAAAACACAAGTTTACAAGTGGTTTTACAGAAGAGTTCAAATTCACCATGTTCCCAAAAAAACATAGTGAATGAAATTCAATGTCATGATGATGCTGTTTTTTTTATGTCAATGATGAGGTATTTAGAAATTCTGAAACATTTGCATGATGCAATGAGATAAAAATGTCCTGATTTGTGCAAAATGGGGATTGGTAGTTTTACCACAATAATGCCAGCATACAGAGTCTTGAATGTGAAACAAGTTTTAACCAAAAACAGCATGACCCAGTTTATTCATCTACTATATTTCACCTAATCTCATTCTGTGCAACTTTTTTTTATTTCTTTGAATGAAAAAATGCTTCAAAAGAAAGCATTTTGCAGATTTGGAAGTGATGAAGAAAAAAATGACAGAAACATTAAGTCATCACTTTGCTAGAATTTTAGAACTGTTTGAAAAGTGGAAAACATATTTGGACTGAGTTATTGCATGAAATGGAGAGTATTTTGAAGATTTAATTTGTAAGACCTAGGAAGGGACCATATGGATAGATGAAATAAGGGAGCTTGCTGGTATATTGTAGAGAAAAGAGGCTATGGATCAGAGAAACTGGATTTAGTTTGGAGAATGATGATGGCGATAAATTCAATTATATAATAACACTATAATGCAATAATATTTTTTTTGATTGAATGTAAATATTTATGGATCAGTGTAACAAGAAGTATAGAGCTGAAAGGTTGCTGTATAAATATTACAGGTTCCCCTATTAACACTGTACTTATTATATGTGGATGTATATGCAATTATATTTCAAAATGTATAATTTATTTTAGTATGGCCGCTCTTCTTAGCAAATTCCGAATTGATTATTCTGACGTCACTGCAATTTCAGGGGTAAACAAAAGAGCCAGTGAAACCACGTAAGTTAATTTTTTTTTACTTCATTTTTTCTTTTAAAAAAAATTATGAATCTAAATTCTGTAAAAGTTTTCATAATTATTATATTAGGTGTTTTAATCACTAGAGATTGTTAAATTGCATGTTGCTGCTGTAAATATAAAATTCTAGAATAAAGTGGGATTTTTTTTGTGGATCCAAGCAATATTCCTGTGCATCCTTAACACACTATGAAATGGTTTAAAGGAAAAGCAATTAACTAATAAAAAGCTTTGTATTACTTTAGTGCATGCATTGTGTATGCAGGAAGAGTGTATAATAAATTCATATTTCTTTAGCTCTTGTACTGTTGCTAGTATGATCAATTTAAGAAGAGATAATAAATATAATTAATTTGATAGAGGATAATAATTATATTTTGCTAAAGTATATTTGTAATATCAAAGAAAGAATGCAAAAAAAAACTAAAAAAAAATAATTATTGATATTGTAAATTCATTTAGATTTTTTATAGTGCAAGAAATATATCTTTATCGATTAGGTATTAAAATAGGAATTAATGTATGATCATTGAAATGAATCTAATTATAAAACCATTAAATCATCATCTTGCATAAAGCTGTTAGTTATTAAATGAAGTTGTAATTACTATGTTCATGCTTAAAATAAGTATATTAGCTTTTAGTGGAGCTTATTAACCTGGTTATTTGAGTTTTAGTCAAAATATATTTAAAGTTTGACTCTATAGTAAAGATATTCTTAATTAGTATATTAAATTATTATTTATTTATTAGTTATTAAAATAATAATTAGTTCTCAAGGTTATTGAAATAGATCTTATAATTGTCTCTTCTTTTTTTATTATCTCTAATAAAGTGTTTAACATTATGTGACTTACCTAAATACAATATAAATCAGATTCTTCCTTTGAAAATTAAAAATATCATTCATTACAAAATGAAGTTAATGTAAAGAATATTTTGGTTCTATTGTAGCTGATATCACTGATGGTTGGTTCCTAACAAAATAAATGTTCCAAGTGCATTTGAATCACTCATTTTAAGTCGAAATAATAGTGGATAATGATCAAGATATACTTAAAGTTTGATGTTTAGTAATAACTGGTAATTCTACCTTATATATATATATAACATTTTGAACTGTTCATTTTTATTTCCAAGCTTGGCAATAAATTAATTGCTAAAATTGATGAAGGAAATAAATTACTATATATAAAAAAGACATTTAAAAATTTGTCTAACCAAAATTTGGAAAAATACATATCTATTTCCAAATATATTTCTAGAATTAAAGGTTGGATTTCAGATTTTTTTTTTTTTTTTTTTAGTGATAACTATCTAAAGTAGGTCTTCTTAATTAAATATTTTCGTGCAAAAAATAATATTTCGGGTGATTTATATCCCAGTTATTGTATGTTAAGTCTGCAGTCAAACTTAGGGTCTGATATTTTGCATTATATTTGCTGTTCATGCAATTAAAAAATTTCAGTAAGTTTAATTTTCTTCTGTATAAAAGTAGAAAATTTTCACTTTTTACCACATCTCATTTTAAGTTTGGACTATGGACAATGATTCTTGTTCCATTATAATCTGTCCCAGTGATAATTATACTAGGAATAAATATTATACCATAAGCAGTAGGTTTAAAATCCAGATTCATTTGAGACTGTGTTAAAAAGATTTGAGGATTATCAAACAAGTCTAATATATTTGTTTTACATTTTAATTTTTGATCCTTTTTTGTATTTTCAATTCAATTGAACTATGACTTTTTTAGTATCATAACTCTTGGCTGATTAAAGATTTAAGTTTAAACATTTTGTGTGTGTGTTTCTAGAAAGATATTCTTATGAAATAAGGAGGCATGTAATTTGAGTAAGCAGGCAATTTAATGTCAACTTTTTACTAATGTTTTCTTATTTAATATTTTACTATATAAAATATAAAGTACAAATGGTAGGCTGGTCTTGGTCATATTTCTACTTGAAAAAACAAAAATTTTGATTGCAATAATTGTTTTTTTTTTCTTGTAGATTCTTTATAATGAACAATAAATAATTTTTATTTTTATTTTTATTTGATTTTTAACTCCAGTTTTTTTAGTTTATATTTGATTAAGATATAGAAATAGGAAGAATACTGATAAGTGAGTATCATTGGGTTATATGGTATATCTTCCTATATCTAACTATTTTAATGTATTACCTGTTATTAATAGACTATAATGTAACCACATCTGAAATGTTTCAGTCTTTTCTTTTTGGATGTATTTTTCTCATCATGAGACATTTTATTATTCACAAGCCTCATTATTTTTCGCCTTCATTCTACATTAATTCAAATAATCATGCTTTTCTACAAGCATTGATAATATAAGAGAATTTCTGTCAAATGATTCCATTTTTAATTTATTCTGCATATAATTTGTTGCTATTTCTCTAAGAGCAACAATAAAATAGGTCAATATTTCTGCTTATCCATATATCTTCAAAGGTTGAATTTCATCTAATTTATTTGTGTTGAGAATCAAAATTTTCCACCAGTTTAATACTTAATTCAAAATCTTTTTTTTTTCTTTTTTTGGGAGGATGGATGAGAAAAATTTTGAGTTATTTAATAAGAAAGTATGGTAGCATAAATTATATTTTATAGTTATAATGCTAAATTGAAATGGAAATTTATCTTATCTAGCTAGGCAAGTTAATATTATGAAAATTCACTTAAGGCCACTTTAATAAAATGATATTTTTTTATCGTCAAAACTTTCTAATATTAATTATCATCCAGATCATATCTTTTGACTGCTGCAGTTTGCTATGTATGTCATTCTAACTTCCACAAGTATATTTATACATGAAATTATTGAATAATTGAATTGAATTGAAGTGGGAAATGAATAATTTAACAACAATGAAAAAAATAACTGGCATAAAACTAGGTCTGTGAAATGACACTTTATACTAAGAATTTTCGATATAAAAGACCTACATTATAGTCATCTTAGTATTACTTTACTTCTACTCTAATTCGAAGTTTTGCCTATTCTCTGGATGTTAAGAGCTTCATCATATCTTACATGAATCTATACAAGGAATTAGATTAGGGATTAAAGTCTTTTATGTTCAAACTGATCTTTTAGCATTGACGGGAGGTTGGAAACTTTCTTGCATTGTATAATTTTTAGTTCCATAAGGTAAATTTTTTGGCTTTAATAATATATTTCACATTTGTTTCTTATTCACATTTAATCAGATTCATGACTGATGGTCGTATGTTAAAAAATAAATTTCAACTAATAAAAAGTTGCTTGAACTTTACATTATAAGATCACCTGACTAATCAGATATGTTTTGTTTGTTTTCTGTGAATTTGAAAACAGATTTGTGAGATGCATAAGACTATATTAACCTGAGTTCATGTATCTGAATAAGTGAGAAAATAGTTATACACAGTTATAAATTGAACAATTGGTAATTGAATTAACTTTTAATGAAAAATTGTTGTTGTTTTGTAGAAATAATTGTTACATGAAATAGTTACTTGTTAGACTTATTTTATAAATTTTTAAAATAAATTCAGATACAGTTATGAACTTCCATATTTTTAAGAAGTGATCAAACTATTCACAGTCAAAAGAATGATTATCTTTTTAAGGTATCTGATTTAAGCTAAATTTTATGTCATCTCATAGAAATAACTGTGAAAATAAAGCCCATCCATTTAATAGTTCAGACTTGATAGATTTTTTTTTTTAAAAAAAAGGATCATAATGAAGTTTTAAAATATGCTTAATTAGGTTGATATTTGCTTTTTATTTTTGATGCAAATGATTTACCAACTTTAAATTTTGATAGAGATTTTTCTTAGAAATATTAATTGTTATTAGATATTTTATTATTATTATTACTTTTAATAACAAGAATTTTAATTTAATTTCAAAGTAAAACAGTTTACTATTAATATAATATTAATTTCTTAAACAAAGCTTCATTTTCACAAATTTAAAGTCCAATACATTTTAATTTCATCATTATAAGAAACAGAAAAGGTAATTTATTGATTAATTAAATGGTCTTTTTATTATCTTACTGTATCTAAGTTGCTACCTGTACGTCCACATTTTTGAATTTTGCTCAAGCTGTATTTTTTTTTTTTTTCGTTTTAACCCAATAATATAAAAAAAAAAATTTTTTTAAATAATGTTTTTATGTAAATAGTATTAGCCAACTAAAAAGTAGAAAAATAACAAAGTAATTTGTCTAAAAATCAGAAAACAACTGAATCTCAGTTAATTTGCCATTCTTGAAAAATATTAGCAATTTTAAGAATCTAGACTTGTTATAAAGCAATTGGAAATTGCAGAAATATAGTCATTTCAAAAAAGTATTTGAAACTCAAATTAATCATAAAAATCAAAAAGTTCTCAAATTCTTTGGACAATATTCTTGCAATTTCCTATTTATTGTTTTATAAATTCTTAAAATCTCTATTTTCCAAGAACCAAGATTCAGTGTTTTTCTAGTTTTGAGTCTGATTACTTTATTTTTCTACGTTTTAGTCTGTTACGACTGTTTACATAAAAGCATTATTTTAAAAAAAAAATTTTACATATTATTTTTAATTCCACTTTATTTTTAACTTCACTTTATTTTGTCAATCTTATAGTAGATGTCACTAGAATAGAAAAAGGAAAAATGTTTTAGTAATTCTATATAAAACTATGGATAATGCACTCGTAGGAGTATAAAAACTCCACCAAGTGGAGAACATAATTACTTGTGATCTAAAAATTACTAAGACTCTGTTGGCCTGAATTCTATACCCATATCATGGTCTTTTAAGCAGATGCTAAAAAGTAGAAAAATATTGTGAGATATCCAAAAGGAATAAATTCCCAAAATATAATAAAAAAATAAATAGTATTCAAAATCTATTTTTTATTTATTACTAATGATATGCAAGTTATATTCCTTTTTTAACATTTCTGTTATTTTATCTTAACAAAAATTAAAGGTATATTCTGCAGTCAAGGCAAAACAATCAAAGCAGTGAAAAACTTGATCATTGTTAGAGCTCATTTGACACTATTTATCGCCACTTAATGCAATCTATTAGCTTATATTTAGTGTTAATAGAGTTCTAATGTTTAGGACTTCATCATAAATTGCTGGAACTTTTTACATTTTGAAACTGCTTCTCAAAATTTTGTTTAAAATCTGGCAGATTTTAATTAATTTTTCATTGTCTACAACTTTTCAGTTGCTAAAATTGACTTTTCACTATTTTACGCATTTTTCATTACTAGCACTGATTCCATTTTCTTTTCTTTTTTTTTTTGTCTTCTGCTATATATTTTTTTTGTTTATTTGTCTTTTTATATTTTACTTGCTTTTTTTTTTTTTACCCTCCCCCTCATTCTAATTTCATTCAGTTTTAAATTGTTTAAGAACATTTGTTTTTAATTTTTGTTTTAGACAATATGAGTTCCAGAACCTAATACAAAAATTCTCAGTATCAGAAGATGGAGAGTGTAAACCAGGAATGCTTTCAGAATCAGAAATTTTGGCTATGACAGAAAAGGTAAGCTGAATACTTATGCTTATAATTGGAAATATTTTTAATTTTTTCTGAAAATTTCTAATATATATCACACTTAAAACAGGCAAAACTCACTATATATATTGCCACATACAGAGATCCTAAGATCTAGGTGCAGTGCTCTCAGATCCAAGGTTCCTCATTGATAAAGGCCATAAGCCAGAAACTAGTCTGGGGATATTGGATGAGTAGGCACTAGATGGGAATTTTATGCACTAACCTCCTGGCATCCATTGATTACTCTAGCTTGCTGTGTGTGGCAATATATATAGTGAGTTTTGCCTGTTTTAACAACAGTTATACACAAGCATAAGAGGTGGTAGTCATGTGATGTTTATTGGCTTATATATCACACTTGATGGTCAAAGTTTTCTAGTACTTTTTTATAATTATTCAACGAATATTTTATAATCTGTGTTTCAACTTAAGGTGTTCATTAGTTTGTAATGAAAAGCCAAAAACTATTTTAGTTTATTAGTCTTTGATTTTCATAATATATAATTCAAAATTACAACAGTTTGACAGTTGTCTTAAATTGTTTAATTGAAGTAATCATCTTAAAACTTTAATTTTATTGATTTAATCTGCATAATTAACAAAAAATAATAATAATCTGTTTCTGAACTAAAAAAATATTGTAATATTTTGTATTTGGTTGTCGTTTATATATACGTGAATTTCAAGGAATTCAATACCTACATTGCTTTCAGTGAAAATAATGTTATTTTTTATTCTCTTTAGTGCAATGCTATGGAAAAATAATTGTGAAATGAATTTTATTTCAGAAGTATTATACTTGCATAAAATAGTTTGATTAATGAAGAATTACCACAATAATATAGTTACCAATATAAGAACCCTTTAATTATAAAAGGATTGATATCCTTTTTTTATCTAGGTATACATCTATTATTGATTTATCAAACTATCTATCACGTTTTATGATCTTGTGGTCCAATTAAAGTGATAGTTTGATGAGATGAACCCATATCTTTCTATCCATTTATGTTTCTATTCCTGCATACATTTACTTTCTAAATATGGCTATCCACATATTCATACATTTATCTCTTATTTTGGTTGAACTGAAGAATCCTGCCTAAACAAAGTGAAGTTCTTGGAGACCCTTCAAGTTTAAAAATCTAATACCATTAAATATAATTATTAAATATGATGCTTTAATGTTCATCATCAATCATTATCAATTCACTACAGGATGAAGGTCTCTCCAAGTTCAATTCATTTTTTCCAATCTCTAGTCACTTTTCTGCACATCACCCCTACACACTTTCTTATTTCATCCATCCATCTCATATGTGATCTCTTTCTGGGTTTTTACAATCTCTCGGAATCTAGTTTAATATTTCAATTGTTCATCTATTTTCATCTCTTTTAGAAATATGTCCAGCCCACCTCCACTTAAGTCTTTTAATCCTTTCAATGATGTTAGAAACACCTGTTTGTTCTCTTACCTATGCATTTCATTTTTGATCTCTTCTAATTACTCCTAACTTGAATGTCTCCATTTTTTCTTGAATGATCTGAAGTCTCTGTATTGCTCTTCTATTAAGTATCCAAGTCTCAGATCTATAAGCAAGAAGAACTGGTAAAACACATTTATTAAAAATCTTCTTTTCAAACACATAGGCATATTTCCTTTTAATATTAAGTTATTTCTACCACAAGCATGATTAATTTCATACATTATGTTTCCATCTATAGTAATAATCTAACCAAGATATTTGTAGTTATTAACTTCTTCCAACTCATCATTATCAATCTTTCTTTTCATCTTTTGAGAAAATTCATTGAACATTACATTAGTCTTTTTAACATTTACCGTTAGTCCTATCTTCTTACTTTTATCTGATAACTCTTGCAACATTTCCTAAAGCTCTGAAGCATTATTTGCGAAAACAACTACATTATCTGCAAAATCTAAATAACGTAAATAATCTCCATTTACTTTTATGTCTTTAGTTTCCCAATTTAATCCACAAAATACTTCTTGCAGCATTGCAGTAAAAAGTTTTGGAGATACATCTTTCTCAATGTTAACTTTCCTAGTATCATTATGTAATCTAATTGTTGCTGTTGCATTTTTATAAATATTCTTTAAAATATGACAGTATCCTGGGTCTATACTTTGATGATCTAATGTTTTAATTACTGAAGAAATGCTTATAGAATCAAATGTTTTTCATAATCTATAAATCCAAAGTATAATGATGACTCTTTCATTGCTCCTTTCTATAATTGCTCTCAATATTTGGATATAATCTATTGTACTAAAACCACTTTTAAATCCAGCTTGTTTTTTTTTTTTTTGGTTGACTGAAATCCAAAGTTTTCTATAGACAACTTGTAATTATTTTGGTAAAAAAAATTACATAAAACTGATAAAAGTTTGATAGGTCTGTAATTTCTAATATCTTCTTTATCACCTTTTTTAAATATTAATATTAATACTGCATTCTTCCAATCATCTACTACATCTTTACTATTTAGACATTTAGTATATAAATTTTCCAAAATGTTTTGTTTCATAACATGCTTCTTTTAAAATATTGATTATAATTCCATCATTACCTGGAGCTTTTCTCTTCATAAATTTAATTTCATGTCTCACTTTTTCATTTAAAATCCTGCGCAATTCAGAAGATATAATATTTGCTGGAAGTAGTTGTTCTTTTTTACTATATAATTCTTGATACAATTCTTCTACTCATTTCATGATGTCATCTCTTTTTTTAATAATAGTTCCATCTTTTTTTTTATTGCAGATATAAGCTTTCTACCAATACCAAAATTTTGTTTTATATTTTTGAGACTTATTCTCTTCTATAGCTTTCTTTCTAGTTCGCAATTATACTTTCTTATTTCATTATCAACTTTTTTTCGCACCATTTTACAAAATTCAAGATATTCAATCCTTCTTAATGTATCATTTTTATATTTTTTTCATTTTTTTTTCATAAATTCTCTAGTTTCAGTAGAAATTTTATTGATCAATTGTTTGTTTTTTTTATCAACCATCTTTGTTGCAGCTTTTAAAAGTATATCATTTATTCTTCTATTAATTTTATTCAAATCTGCTAATATTTGAAAAATTTGCAAGTTCTAATTTAAATTCATTAGAGTGTTTTTGAAGATTAGGAATATCAACTGCAAATATTGTTTTTCTTAACAATTTTTGTCTCTCTAGTTTTGCATTAACATGTGTCTTACATTCCGATGATCATTTCCTGTGTTGAATTTATTAAGAATATTACAATCTTGAAATATATATTTTTTGTTAGTCAAAATATAATCCAATTCTTCAGTACCTGCATTTAAATGCTTCCGTGTCCATTTCCTTTTAACATTTTTCTCAATTATGTTCTGCAAACTCCACAAGTCTATGTCCTTTTTCATTTTTATTACCACAACCAAATTTACCTACAACACTTTCCTTTTTTAGTTGTTTACCAATTCTAGCATTAAAGTCTCCCATAACAATTTTAAAATGTTTGGTCTGATCAAAAGCCTTTTGTACATTCATAAAAATTCTCTATAACTTCATCACTATGAGAATTTGTTAGGGCATAAATCTGAATTATTTGCTTTTCGTATCTGCTATTAAATTGAATAACTAATCTTGTCATTCTCTCCGATACACCATCAATCACCACTATGTTGTTCTTCCACTTTTTATTTATGATGAATCCTACTCCACTTGCACTACGATATTTGTGCCTTTATAGTAGAGTACATGTCCACTTTTTAAATCAATCATCCTTTCACCTTTTCTTTTAATTTCACAAAGTCCAATAATGTCCCATTTAATATAAGCAGTTCTTTCAATTCTTGCAATCTTTTTTTCCTTGGGTATCTGAAGTTGTAAGTACTTAAATAAAAAGTCATCATCAAGTTGCTTCCTTGGCTGATGTCTTTACAGTCTTCTGAATAAGGACCATGATTTAGTTTTGTCTGTCATGATTGTAAATATCTATTAAAAAAAATTTTTTATCATTCACACGCACATTCATTTGCCTTGTCAGGCAACTGAGAAGAAAGACCATAGTGTTTTTTGATCTTAAACTCAAAGATAAAAAGCCAGTAAACTCACCACACTGTCTAATACGTGTTGGTGAGCAACCCTTCCATGTTTGTATACTATATGAATAATCACATAGTAATAACAGTTGCAATGACAAGAACTTATGGAGAGGATATTAGGAATTAGCCCTGTTCAGTTCCTTTAAGGGCTCCAAGAGGAATATATATATATAACATTTTTAAGCTTATATATAGAAATATAATCTACATATCTATGCTGTAAATTATGTTGGACAATATAAGGCTTTCTTTCAACTTTGCTAATTCTTAAACATAACTAAATCTTGAAATTTATAATGTGTATGTTTCAAATTTGATTTTAATTTTTCTTATGTGCATGTGATAAAATGGTGTAAATATATTTTTGTTATACTCATCTTTTTAATTTAATTCATTAATAATTATTATAAACATGTATAATTAATCATCCTTATTTTTTCTCTCATTCTCTGCCATTTTTTTTATCTGGCTTTCTTCGGTCATTTAAACAAATATAAGGCTTAATCATTTTGAACTTCTCATGGCATTGGTCATTTCTTTGTGTTACCTATGAAAATAGCATTATGTTTATCTAAGCAGGTTTCCAGACAATTCTGACTCCAATATTTTTTTTTATATTCTAACTTTTAATTTTTCTATTTTTATTTTTTTTATCTTAAAGTTAGAATGGTCATATCTTTTGTGATATTTAGTCTATTTCATTTTCATCTGCAGCATTTTATCTGCCAAAAGATAGATTCCCTGCATTAATTTGATATTATTATGTCTATTAAATCTAATAAATAATTTATATATGTTTTAATATATATATATAAAAACTTTTAGTTAATTGGCATATAATTTTTACTAAATATAATTAATTAATATATATATATATTTATTTTTCTTCTTTAGACAAATCGTCAATTAAGGCTACGAGAACTCCTACTTGAACATTCTAAAGATTCTGTGTTGATTTTCATGTGAGTATTTTTTATTTTAGAAATACTTTTTTTTAATATGTGATATTACATATTTGAAACAAATATAGATTTGTTAGAAACTTTAATATGGTTAATCATAAGTAATTAAGTTTATCTTTTGATAAAATTTCTCTGTATAGTTTAGCACTATGTAGAGTAATAGACTCAAAAGTTAAAGGGTTCTGGATTAAAACTCAACCTGTGACATCTGATGCTTAAATGTGACATAATTTATTTTTAATAAAACCTAAATAATATCATTAAATAAAGTAACTGAAATATATTGAAGTTAATTTACAAACACATTATTTTGTTGTTTGTTTGTTGTTGTTTTTTTTTTTTTTGGAAAATATATTTGTTAAAAATTTACAAGAATGATTATTGCAGGATCAATTGGAAAACAATGACAAAATATTATAAAAAAAAAAAGCCTTGTATTTCAAGTTTGGATTATATAATATATAGACTAATGCAACACAGTTCATTATACAATATTCATGTTCATTTTAATGTTGTGTATATACATTTTTATTTGTAACTTTACAAGTGCTTGCTTATCATCACTTGTATTACGAATATGAAATTAATATAATAAATTCTCTTTGATAAGTTAATATCTGTTAATGATTGTCAAATTATTTGAATTATATTATAATATTGAAACAAAAATTCATTGTCTAAGTAGTTGTTTCTATATTATAACCTAAAAGAAACTCACTAATAAACAACGCACACACCCCTCTCTCGAGCAGACCACCTCAGGATCAATGACGATGGAATAGCATAATAATAACAATAATTGCCATGGTGCCAAATTGCAATCTTAATGAAACTTACTTTTGCCATTCATTATTTATCAATAATTTATTTAATAATTTGCAATAATATTTAATGAATGGGTTAATAAATTATTACTGAATGAATAAAAACACTGAGAGCGCTATTCCAAATAATACTAATATAAAATTTTATACTAATTTCTCGTAAATTCTTTGTCGTGTGTTTACGGTTTGATCGTCATTCGGACAGCCATCATAACATCTGATTGGCTGTCAGATAAGCATTATAACGAGCACAAAGAGATTTCCAGTCTCTCAATTTATTTCAGTTTCAACTATCTGCGCTTCGCAAATTAAAATATTAATTGGAGGGGAGGAAAATTTAAGCTCAACTCCCCACTGTAATTTACATCTCTCAGCACACTCCCATCCATTTACCATCAAAGTCACAATTAAAATTTTAAAGAATTAAAATATTTCTTTGCTTATCATCATCCTCCCGATTCATCCTTCCATCTCCCTCGCATTCATAGGTCATTGGTACTACTATTTCACTTCATTCTAAAAAATTTTCATCTTGCTAGCTCTCTTTTCCCCTATGATAATCTTTCCTCAGAGCTTCAGAATAGTAAGGCATGAAAATCTATACACTTTATTACGAATTATTGGTGATAAATAATACTATCCCAGTGATTACGTGCATAGTTGACCTTGGCTGAATCTAATATAGCCAATGTCCACTTACTCTAAATTTCCAGTAATTAAGATTAAGTTTCTAAATATAAATTTTGAAAATAACATATTATAAACACTTTGATAATTAAAAAAAAAATATTAACAAGTTCATCTGGGAAGGTATTTGAACAGCTGATGGATAAAGAATTTTATGTCCACCCACTGTACTCTATATCACACAATAATTCTACCACATATTATAAATCTTTAATCCAAATGTGCTGAATTATTCTATTAACATTCTGCAATTGTGATTTGAATTCTGCAGTGTTCAAAGAATTTTATAAAATAATCTTTTAAATAAATTTTACCTGGTATAATATAACAAAGTAAGTCATACTTCAAATTTAAGTGATAATGTATTGGTGGGTGACTGGGATTTTTAGAATTTATTAGACCACAAAACAGTGAGACGTAGACAAAAGTTTATTTTAAACAACAATTTTATTAACAAAGATAAAATCAAATAAAAATTATCTACATTATTTACAAGGTTCCACATAGCTTTCCCTTGTTCTTTGACCGTATATATAAAAAAAAATTATAAAATAAATAGCTGATCTTGCTACATTATAAAATAATAAATATTATTAATTCTGACTGAACTGGGATTTATAATTGCTATGGAATAAAAAAAAATGATTATACTATTTACTTTAACAATTCTTAATATTTAGATATAATAAATATCAAATTTCTCCCTTTATTTTTATGATCTCAAATAAATGATTTATTTTACGATTAAGCATATTATTTATGAAGATAACTCTTCATATAATAAGGAGCTAGTAATTTACACTAATTAGTTTAACTTAATATGCCTCAACTATATGCTTTAAATTGAAGATATTTTATGCATTGCTTACCCTCTCATTAATTAAACTATTATTCAAGTGTTTAAGAATCGGTACTCAGATCGATCATCCTCTTACATGCATACAATTATATACTAAGGTCCCCACAATAATAATACTTTAGTTGGCTTACCGTTCCAGTGAAGTTTTCAGCTGGGTGTAAATAGAACTTTGGATACACACTGTTTACAATTGCCACTTCCCATGTTTTTAATTCTTAAATTCAATATTTAACTTAATCATTATTCTTGGCTCTTACTAGAGAAATAAAGCATTCAAATAATGCACATTTAATCTAGACTCATCAAGAAACATCAAATTAATTTTACGACCTTGTAAACAATCTTCCTAACTTATACTTTCTGTATTTTAAATAATGTACACCCATAAGGAAATGAAGTCAGCATTAACATGAGGGTTGGCAAATACCCGAATAAGAGAAAATACCTTTTCATTAAGGCTAAGGTATGTTAGGATTCATCGCTAGTCATACAGGGATACATGGGTATGCCTAACACACCCTGGCCATCAATAAAGAAATCACCTTACGGTGTAAAAATAACAAAGTGGGGGAACTCTTCCACTAGATCTAAATACTTCATAAAAATTTTATTAAATATCTTAGTGAGCGAGCTAAGCTACAACTTCATTAGCTAGGTGGTGATTCTTTAACCAACCACATATACAAGGGTCTCACACTAATTTGTACACATATAAAATTTTACACTTAAACTACCTCCATGAAATATTGCACTGATACACGAGCCAATAATTTTCTAAGCATCAATCAGCTTACATCTAACTTAATTTAACTTTTATGATAATAATAATAAAATAAGAAATGTGTATCATTTGCAAAATCATCTTTCTGTACTTTTGGAACCTAGTGATTGCATTTTATCACAACATGCATTCCATCTTAAAACATAATAGCTATATGCATAAATATTTAATAATAATACCTGATCTTTTAAGAAACACTTCATATAATAAACCTTCTTACTTATATCTCTCACTCTTTTAATTAAGGGTAAAGCAATCAATTTAATATTTGAATAAGACATATTTTAAAATTTTATACTAACTCAACTAAGAAAAAACTTGAATATTCAAACTTAGGCATATGATTAATTCTTTTGCTAATCTATTTAAATTTAATATTAGAAAAATAATAACAAGTAATAAAATTATACTTAAATAGTCCTCCTAAATCGTCCTCCGGATCTTTCTTACATTGCTGCAAATCTCATTTAGTTTTGGTTTGTTTTATTTTGTTTTGTTTTGTTCTGTGTGCACACATATTGAATTACATAATCCGTTGGGAAACTTTACTAACTTTTAGTGAATTAATGCTCGAGGTTTCTTGTTTCTATTTGAAGTTTTAGCACATAATCCTTTTTTTTTTTTAAATGCATAAAATATTAATCTAAGGTCTTTGTTTTTTACGAAATCACTTTTAGATTTTGGTAATTCTTACAATTGAACACAATAAATTTTCATTTCATATTAAATTCTTTATTTATTTTTGGGTTCTTTGCATTAAATTACATTTCATAGTGGAAGATAACCAGCTTTCTGTTGAAACATATACGTTGGTGTAATGTAGCTTCACTAAGAGAAGTCCATTTATCCACATATTTTGCCATAAATTCTCAAAATATTTCTTTAATTTTGTTATAGGTTGGTAGCATCTTTAGTTAGTTGCTAATTATATTTCTTTTCCTTTATTAGTCATTTATTTTTATTGACGAATAGTTACTTTAATTCACAACGATACCGTAAGTACTTCAAATGGGATTTAATATATAACATTAGCATTGGAATTCAGTTCCACACTTATTTTTAATAAAATTAAAAATTATCTTCTTTTGGAATTTTTGATAATACAAATAATTAGTTCCATCTGTTTTAATAAATACAAGCTTGAAATACAGATTCATAAAATAAAGTGTTTCCTCGATATTCCTCAAGCAAAGTTTTCTCTGCGGTTTAAGCTTCATTGTTTGCCGATTGCTAAAATTGCTTATAGTTGTATTGAAAGAAATCATGAAATTAGTCAACTTCAAGAGAAACAAGTACATGTCTAATATAAAAATTTACTCACTGATCATTTCTTATAATATTAATAATTTTTAATGAAGTTTTTCATTCAGAAAAAGAACCAGAAAAAAATATATAAGACTTAAAAATTTAGTATTAAAATTTTTGATAATTTAACTTAACGAGGTTCCTCTAGATAGACTGATGATGAAAAGAGCTCCTCCTTAATGACAGGTTAACTTTTTATACTTTCTGGATTCCTCTCCTGTTCAATTCCTGACTGATTCACTTGCCACCTCTAATTATATCTAAATTTTAACTGATTGATTGCTCTTGTTTTACAAATTATTTATTCACAATTTTACAAATATCACATGGTTTTGTTAAAATTTTTCCCGTTTGTGGAAATCCCTCTGAAAGAATAAAGATGTACATTTTTAATAAAAAATAAATACTGCATAGCAACCTGGCTTTAAACCCAGGGTTCTGAATGGAAATTGGCTGCTATGTATGAGATAGTGAAACAAAATAATAATTCTTTAAAAGAGCTTTCCACCGATATCCCACCTTATTTTCATTGATTATTAATTAATTCTATAATTAAAATTTCTGATATATTTTATACATATACACTTATACACATACAAAACTCTATCTAAACTGATTACTTAATACTTCGATTGATTCTTGATCTTTTTCTTAGATAATTTGCTTTTAATAAATTGCAGCATTACAATTCACTGTTATAAAAAAAAAAATGATTGTTTACTTGTCACTCTCACGAAGTTAACTTTATAAATCCTAACTTTCCTTCTTTCCTTTTCCATCTCTAAACTATTAATAATAATAATTAGTAAAATATTTTTAACAAATAAATTTCTCAACTATAACTGTTTCCAATTTAATATTACTTTATTAAATTGACACTAAAATAAAATAATCTCAGTTTATAAAACTTTATGAATGAATTTTGTTTGTGTGCTAAGTAATTTATGTAAACCTATTCAAATTTTTTATTTTGATTTGAACTTAGCACCATATAGAAAGCTTAAATATTACCCTAAAATACATCTTATGAGGAAAATTTTAATAAACACTGTCATAAATAACTCTGCTTAAAATTTAATGGAGCTTTGGCCAAAACCAAAGGCTATAATATGTATACATTTACAAACCATTCTTTATAATTTAATAACACTTTTTTTTATATTGTACCAGTCGAAAAACACACATCGATCCAACAAACCCCTGAATACAGGTAAAGTATCTCGAATCCGACCACGTATAAGATATATAAATCAGGTACATCGTGGATTCTGCCCTATTTACCTATATCCCCAGGTCAAAGATCTAATCAATAGCCTTTCTCGATGATACGATCGAATTTTTTTACTTTCACTGTGCCGGCAGCTGGGTCTTAAAGCATGAGATTCAATTTTTATTATATTTAAATGAGAACTTGGGTGATCTGTTGATAGGTATATTTAAAAACCAAAATTCATTTAAAATAAAAGTAAATAAAATGATTCGAGAACACTGGAAGTTTGTTTTAGTTATATATATATTTAAAAATCATTTATCATTTTACATTAGTTTAACTCAAGCTCTTTAAAAAAAAAAAAAAAATACAATCTTTAATTTAACTTTTATAAATCATACAAATTCTTGAAGAATTTATATTAGCGGCTATCTTTTACATTGTTTAGTTTATGTATTTCTACTTTTGGTTATAGTTATTTTCCCTTAAAATAAGACAAAAATAATTTTATAATTAAATGATCACGGATTTTAAAATTCCCCGTGCACATTTAGTACAAGCTTGTAATATAGCGGTAGGTTTAAACATCTGCCTAATGCACATATATAAGAATGACTGTTTTACTGAATTCTTTATACAAGATTTAAAAAACATTTCTATTGAAAAAGACGATTAAATAGACGATTATAAGAAGACTAATTTGACGGCTTACTCCACTAACAGATAAAAAAATTGATTTCATTTCTCTTTATAAAAAAATAATAATTTAGATTTTCAATAACTAATGTTAATTTATGACATTAGTGGACCTTGTTGGCATAGCTTATAAATCAACTTTAAAACTGTAAGCGGTTATAAAAAAAAAATAGATCAGTTAATTATCAAGCAAACAAGCCACTTTAATTGGACTTACAACTAAAATCAAACCTATAAGAATTATAACGTGAATTAGTCAAAATCAAACGATTTTAACTAATTACAAAAATGAACAAATGAGTCGACTACTCAGGTCGAAGATCCTTTCGTAGAATCTTTCCCTATGGCTTACGTATTAGATAGGCAAAAGAAAAACAAAACAATGTCGGGTTAATAAATATGCGAATGCAAAGGAGAGAAGAAAACATACGAGCTGGATTACTGACAGTCGTATACCTTTTCCAACGAAGAATAGAAAGGGAAATCGATACGTCCACATGTCGTGTCCATATATCAATAGGAGATAGGACTTACGGAGAGTCCTCATATTTGCCTCTACGAATTCTGCTGACAAACCAACTCTATCTCAACCACACTGTCCGATTCACAGGCGTATGCGAAAAACGGAAGCTAACTCCAAATCACCAAATCAATGACCATTTTAGGTCTGTTCATGAGACTCCAAGCATTCTTTATTAACCCGAGATATTATAATTATTAAATAGGAACGAATTATAATTAAATAGCCTTAAAATGATCTAATACTGCATAGAGACCAACTGCATAACCAACTATTTTATGTAAATATTTAACCTACAAAAAAAACATACATATAGAAATAAGGGAATTTAATTCTCGAAAAAAATCCCCCCTTCCCTCTTTCCTAACTTAAAAAAAAGGCATGATAATTAACTGACGCTATCCAACGGCGCTGTTATAAGGTCATAATCTATAGCATATTTTATTCAGTTTTAAATTACTGAAATATAAAATAATAGAATCCCATTCTGGGAAATCTATAATAAAAAAAAACTATTTAAAGAAATACGGAATGTTTATTGACATGTATATATATATTCGACATAACTTCACTTCTGAAATAAAAATAGATTAAAATTACGTTATTTTAAAATTAAATCGTTCTTTGTTAAAATTCCCTTTCCCTAATAAAACATAATTTGCTCTCTTAGCAAACTATGCTCTTTGGACCCCCGCGAGTGAAGTTTGTCAAAATAAAATAAAAATCAAAGCATGAAATCTCATACTTCAATTAATAAACAAAACAAATAAATATTTTCATATTCAACAATTAAAAATATTAAAAATTGTTGTGAGCTTGAGTTATTAAAAAGAAAAACATTATAAATAATTTAAAAGAAAAAAAATTAAAGAGACAGTAAAAAAAATTCTTAATAACATTAACTTTTGACATTTTTTTTAAAGCTTTACGAAACTACATTTATATTCTAATGATAATTTTTAAAATCTTGATGACAGGATTTAAGCTCTTCAGCATTTTACCTGGAGTTCCCCGGTATGAGTTCACGGGCGAACGTTGATGGCTGGTGGCATTTGAAGGCAGGTTCTGGCAGCAACATAAAGGAAGATTTTAGGTCTCAGGAAGGAAAGGGCAGTGATTTACCCTTTTTACTCCTCGATCATCGTGGTGTGAAGACGTTTACAACTTTCTTTTTGTCTGTTCTCTGGTCTTTCTCTTTCTCAAAAGGGCCACTATTTATTACTTCCTGCTGCCTCAGGTGATCTTCTTTTAGAAACAATAGAAATTGTTTTTATTCTAATTTTAGAAAGTTTGTACCTCGATAAGGATCAATATATTTCAGTATAATTTTATGTTAGGTTTTAATTTAGATAACAATGTAGAATCTCTACTAATTAATGAATAGAGATTCCACAGTGAATGGGTTTTGGTAATTTATCAATGCTTTTAATTTAAACATTTATTTTAAACTTCTTATCGAGGTACAAATCTATCAGAAAAGGCCATCTTGGATTCTTATACTGAAAAAAAAAACATTTTAAACATATATATCTAAAATATATAAAAAAAATTCAAAGTTAATTATTTGAATTTTTTTTCTTTTAATAATAAAAATAGAATAACAGTGTGTTAGTACAATTATATATATATGATCCGAAATAAATTTTAGGATTTATCCAGGATCGTTAAAAAAAATGTTTAAAAAATGTTTTTTTAGAATAATAATAAAAGCAAATGTTAGTAAAATAAATAATTACGTGGGTCAGACTGTGAAACGGCGAATCTGAATCAGATTTACCATTTCACACTCCCCCACTTCACGAAAAAAAATATCTATACATATATATATATTTTTTAACACATACAAAAATTTTTAAAACTTTCCAGGTCGCAGAGTCCCAACCAGCTATTTCTCACCCTACCTAGTCTTTGATTATAATCTGAAATGCCCTATTTGTTTGAATTAGGCATTTCTTCTAAACCTATATACATGCAAAATTCTTTCCCATCTCTTAGTCCAGTTACAAATTCCGGTCATTTACAAAAATATCCATCTTATTAATTAATTTATTACTATCTACCTGGATCTGGTGGGACATATTGCTTTAAATGCTTGGCATTAACATTTCCTTCATTTCCTTGTTCTCCTAATAAAACGGCCTTATCCTGACCTTTTCTTTTAATCTTGTAGGGGCCATGGAAAAGCGAGAAGAATTTTTTTAATCTTTTCCTGATTACATTACTCGGTTTTTGTGCTTTAAGACCTACCATATCAACTTGGCACAAATGGACATGAATCAGTCGGGATATCATTGACGGTTCCAGTGAGCTATTTGACTGGATTTGAACCTCACTGTCAGTCTTATCGGTCTCTATTTCTTTTATGGGTATTTGATCTTGGCTTTGATCTTCATTTTCTGGCATCTGATTTTTTTCTAGTTCATCAATGGTGATATTTTCCATTTCACTCTTCATGAGTGTGTCTTTGTTGATCAATTCTTGTGTTAAATCCAGTTTCCTTTCCATCTGACATTCTTCTATTGCCTGTATTCTTTTTTCTACGGCTTCTAGATGCTTTTGCAGCTCTTCCTTAAATTCAGACATAATTGTTGTCCTAAAATCATTCATCATAGTCTTTAAATTTTCCATCATTATGGACATCATCTCAGACATCAACCTCTCTTTTGTATTTTTCTGTTGTTCATCCACCTGTCCTTTTGTGGGATCCATCTAAAACAGAAAATCTTTTTATTTAAAAAAAAATATTATTAGTATAATTTTTTTTATATACTTCACTTAAAAAAATTTGAAATTTTATTCTAAGACTGCTCTTTTCTCTTAATTTATTGTGGGATAAACAAAACTCTATATATTTATCTGACTTTAACGAGTTACACCACCCTTCCCTCCTAAAACATCTCCCATCCTACTACTACCTGCTCTGTTTACTGCCTTTAATTATAAAATTATTTGCCACTCAGCTAAAAAAAATTTTAGCAAAAACTTAACTATTTTCCTAAATGAAATGAAACAATTTTATTGTTTTTACCTCTGGTTGTTCTCCTGTACCTGGACAGATTTGACATTTGATCATGCATCACTTGGTTGATACCAATTGGTTTACATGATTTAATTTTACATTTAAGTTGTTACTGACTCTTTAACCATTTCATTCTTCCAGGTTCGAATCTTAAATAACACTATTTTGTGTTTGAAAATATTTAATTTAACTATTGGCAAATTTTTTTGTAAGGGCGCCAGCCAATAGAATATATATTTTTTATTATTAGCAATTTATTCACCCAAGTCTCTATTAACAAACATTTGTTGCTATTACACAATTTTCATTTAGTTATTTTTTTTTTATATCACGATATTTTATAGACCGAAGATTTATTTATATACCAAACATACAGTATTTGGTTTATTTTTCTTTTACATTTTACACATGAAGAAAAATCAGAAATAGAAAAAAAAATCTCATATATTTTCCCTTCTATTTTGAGTCTGTGTACATATATCACTTTTAATTCTGGGTACCAGCTATTTGTGGACCCATTATTCTTATTCTCTACCACAAAATACAGCCAAAAAATACATGTGTATTTCACACATTTCATTTTATCAACATATTCATCATGGTGTAGGTATTTATCTAAAATCCCCACCATTTTAGAGCATCAAAACTCAAGGGAAAAAAAAATTTTTTTTACACGGATACATTATTCATTACTGTGTCAAAAAGCATAACAAAAAAACACATTATATACCTTAAACATTATTCAGGGTTTTGCAGTGTGTGCAAAACATCATACAAACTCTAGAAAAAAATCTTGCATATATTTATTATTTAGTGTTATTCAAAAAAAAACTTTATCTATATATGCTTAACATTATACAGGGTGTGGGAATATCTAATAGCCCCATATTGGGCGCCAAAACCCGGAAAAAATATGATGTACCGGTCGAAAAACATCAATCCAACAAACCCCTAAATACAGGTAAAGTACCTCGAGTCCAACCACATACAAGATATATAAATCAGGTACATCGTGGATTCTACCCTATTTACCTATATCCCCAGGTCAAAGATCTAATCAATAGCCTTTCTCGATGATACGATCGAATTCTTTTACTTTCACTGTGCCAGCAGCTGGGTCTTCAAGCATGAGATTTTATTATATTTAAATGAGAACTTGGGTGATTGATTGATAGGTATATTTAAAAATCAAAATTCATTTAAAATAAAAGTAAATAAAATGATTTGAGAACACTGGAAGTTTGTTTTAGTTATATATATATTTAAAAATCATTTATCATTTTACATTAATCATTTTACATTAGTTTAACTCAAGCTCTTTAAAAAAAACAAAAATACAATCTTTAACTTAACTTTTATAAATCATACAAATTCTTGAAGACTTTATTTATATTAGCGGCTATCTTTTACATTGTTTAGTTTATGTATTTCTACTTTTGGTTATAGTTATTTTCTTTTAAAATAAGACAAAAATTATTTTATAATTAAATGATCACGGATTTTAAAATTCCCCGTGCACATTTAGTACAAGCTTGTAATATAGCGGTAGGTTTAAACATCTGCCTAACGCACATATATAAGAATGACTATTTTAATGAATTCTTTATACAAGATTTAAAAAAACATTTCTATTGAAAAAGACATTAATTAAATAGACGATTATAATAAGACTAATTTGAAGTCTTACTCCACTAACAGATAAAAAAAAAATTGATTTCATTTCTCTTTATAAAAAAATAATAATTTAGATTTTCAATAACTAATGTTTTATGACATTAGTGGACCTTGCTGGCATAGCTTATAAATAACTTTAAAACTGTAAGCGGTTATAAAAAAAAAATAGATCAGTTAATTATCAAGCAAACAAGCCACTTTAATTGGACTTACAACTAAAATCAAACCTATAAGAATTATAACGTGAATTAGTCAAAATCAAACGATTTTAACTAATTACAAAAATGAACAAATGAGTCGACTACTCAGGTCGAAGATCCTTTCGTAGAATCTTTCCCTATGGCTTACGTATTAGATAGGCAAAAGAAAAACAAAACAATGTCGGGTTAATAAATATGCGAATGCAAAGGAGAGAAGAAAACATACGAGCTGGATTACGGACAATCGTATACCTTTTCCAACGAAGAATAGAAAGGGAAATCGATATGTCCACATGTTGTGTCCATATATCGATAGGAGATAGGACTTATGGAGAGTCCTCATATTTGCCTCTATGAATTCTGCTGACAAACCAACTCTATCTCAACCACACTGTCCGATTCACAGGCGTATGCGAAAAACGGAAGCTAACTCCAAATCACCAAATCAATGATCATTTTAGGTCTGTTCATGAGACTTCAAGCATTCTTTATTAACCCGAGATATTATAATTATTAAATAGGAACGAATTATAATTAAATAGCCTTAAAATGATCTAATACTGCATAGAGACCAACCTGTGTAACCAACTATTTTATATAAATATTTAACCTACAAGAAAAACATACCTATAGAAATAAGGGAATTTAATTCTCGAAAAAAATCCCCCCTTCCCTCTTTCCTAACTTAAAAAAAAGGCATGATAATTAACTGACGCTATCCAGTGGCGCTGTTACTAGGTCAAAAATCTATAGCATATTTTATTCAGTTTTAAATTACTGAAATATAAAATAATAGAATCCCATTCTGGGAAATCTATAATAAAAAAAAAACTATTTAAAGAAATACGGAATGTTTATTGACATGTATATATATATTCGACATAACTTCACTTCTGAAATAAAAATAGATTAAAATTACGTTATTTTAAAATTAAATCGTTCTTTGTTAAAATTCCCTTTCCCTAATAAAACATAATTTGCTCTCTTAGCAAACTATGCTCTTTGGACCCCCACGAGTGAAGTTTGTCAAAATAAAATAAAAATCAAAGCATGAAATCTCGTACTTTAATTAATAAACAAAACAAATAAATATTTTCATATTCAACAATTAAAAATATTAAAAATTGTTGTGAGCTTGAGTTATTAAAAAGAAAAACATTATAAATAATTTAAAAGAAAAAAAATTAAAGAGACAGTAAAAAAAAATCTTAATAACATTAACTTTTGACATTTTTTTTAAAGCTTTACGAAACTACATTTATATTCTAATGATAATTTTTAAAATCTTGATGACAGGATTTAAGCTCTTCAGCATTTTACCTGGAGTTCCCTGGTATGAGTTCACGGGCGAATGTTGATGGCTGGTGGCATTTGAAGGCAGGTTTTGGCAGCAACATAACGGAAGACTTTAGGTCTCAGGAAGGAAAGGGCAGTGATTTACCCTTTTTACTCTTCGATCATCGTGGCGTGAAGACGTCTACAACTTTCTTTTTGTCTGTTCTCTGGTCTCTCTCTTTCTCAAAAGGGCCACTATTTATTACTTCCTGCTGCCTCAGGTGATCTTCTTTTAGAAACAATAGAAATTGTTTTAGTCTAATTTTAGAAAGTTTGTACCTCGATAAGGATCAATATATTTCAATATAATTTTATGTTAGGTTTTAATTTAGATAACAGTGTAGAATCTCTACTAATTAATGAATAGAGATTCCACAGTGAATGGATTTTGGTAATTTATCAATGCTTTTAATTTAAACATTTATTTTAAACTTCTTATCGAGGTACAAATCTTTCAGAAAAGGCCATCTTGGATTCTTATACTGAAAAAAAAAAAAACATTTTAAACATATATATCTAAAATATATAAAAAAAAAATTCAAAGTTAATTATTTGTATTTTTTTTTTTTAATAATAAAAATAGAATAACAGTGTGTTAGTACAATTATATATATATGATCTGAAATAAATTTTAGGATTTATCCAGGATCGTTAAAAAAATTGTTTTTTTTAAAATAATAATAAAAGCAAATGTTAGTAAAATAAATAATTAGGTGGGTCAGACTGTGAAACGGCGAATCTGAATCAGATTTACCATTTCAATATATAGTGTTTGTTTAACTTTATTATTACATATTTATACACTATAATGGTCTGAATTCTTTACTGTATCATGTACATGTAAATATTTTGATCTAATTATTCTAGATCACTATGTTTTTACCCTTCATGGATAAACTACATGCAAAGGAAAATTGTCCATGATCTAATATTTATACATGCATAGGATGTGAATGTTTTCACATTGTAGAAGCCACATTTGATTATACCAAGGCACCATCGAACATAAAACATAACCTGAATAATATGAGTTGAACTGTGAATTATATTCTTAAATAAATATCTTGACATCACATGATGCATTTTAATGTATGTATGCAAGTAAAATATTTATGTTAATAATAAGAGGATGAATAAATAAATTTATAAAATCTTCCTAACTCAAGTGATTCACTATCATATTCCGGTTTTATTTTATTGAATGCTGGACCACATAGTCACCAAATTATCTTCTTGTAAGATCATTTGGGAAGAGTAATGTCTCAGCTGGTTTGGTCTTATTAGGGTTGTCACATTTCATTTCTTGGACGTAAGCAATATTTAATTATTAATAATAAATAGCTACTTGTAAATGAATATAGTTTTGAGATAACTATTCACATCAAACCAGTCTGTGAACTACAAATACATCAATATATAGAACATGCTGGTTCATTACTTTATTTACTTGATATTTTATGATGTTATCTTAATTTCTTCAGCAAAAAAGTTTTCTTTCCCTGTCTATACACACACACACATACATATATATATATTATTGTAAATAAAGTATTGAAATTTTGTAATCACAAGCAGACAGTAAATTGTTGTTATTATTACCTCAGGTAAAACATACATTCTTGAAAATTATGATATAGTATAATACAATGAATAATAAGTGACACCAAGATATGCTAACTAACATTATTACAAAAATGCAATGATAACAGTCAATAAACTACAAGTTGAGTAATAATGAAGTTTCTCGCAAGTGAGAAATAAAGCATTGGATTAAGTCAGATCCATGTGCATAGATTTTAAATGCACGATTAAAACTGATGTTAAGATACTGTCTGATAAGTTATTATATTGTATGTGTAGAATTTTAATTAATGGAAGCTCAAGATGTATGGATCATATTTATGAATGGACAGTGTGTGAGGATAATCTATCTTCACACTTAAAATGATTGTTAATCACTTTTTTAAAGTAAAGTGAACTATACTACTATTTTTATTTATTGTGGTTCTCGTTATCTCAGTTCAAGTAAATAAACATGTTGTTGAGTTTTAAAGTTTATCTTAGTATTACTTTATTTTAATTTTGATGCTTGCCTGGCTGGTATTATTGAACATACCTTCCCCATCCCAAGTACACAGCACTTTCTATAATCTTCACAATAGAAACATCAGATATTGCATGTTTTTAGAATATTTTTGAGATAATTCTTATAATATAGAAAGAGTCCATCTCTCCCACAAAGTTCATCATTATAGAATTAATTTTAGGAAATCTGGCAGTGTTTATTTGTTTTACATGTCCAATTCAATGAAAGTATGATTTTATAATAGAATACTCCGTAGTATTACATCCAGCAAGATGAAGAACAAACTGATTGATTTTATGATCTTGCCATTGTATTTTTTAAATTATATGGAGCATTCTTAAATGAAACTTGTTTAATACCTTTATTTTGTAGAAATATGAAGTCCATTCCCATACAATCTACTTGTAATAATTATTACCCTATCTTTTAACTTCTTAAAAGCAACAACTGCACATTGGTGTCTGTGTTATGCATCAACTTTCTATTTACAAAATTATCAAGGTATTTAAAAATGGCTTACATTCTCAAGTTAATAACCTTCCAAAATAAAAATTCCTGAGGATTTTTTTGATTATTAATTAATAAACCAAAGTCTTTAAACATTGCATTAATTACGTTAACATTCTGTTAATCGTCTTTTGAATGAACAAAAATGTCACAATCATGTTATACTGTAAATTCAGAATCCAAGAAAAGGCTCTTCTTTTACTTTTAATTGATTCAAATTAAAAATTCTACCATAAAACGAGATGTTATATCTATAGTACCTGTTTGATTCAACTGCCTATAAACAGGTCCAAAGACCACTGTCATAAAAATTGAAACAATGTTGGTGCAAGTACTTATTCTTGTTTAACACCACCTTTCATTTTTAATAATTGTAGTAATAACACTCACTCTTATGTCCATCTTATAAAAGTTTTATAATGTGAATACATTTTGGTGGACAATCAACTAATTTCAAACTGTGCTATAGACCTGTCCTATTAATTAAATCATGACCAAATCAATAAAAGCAATATATAAATAACTTTTGATTCCAAATTCTTTTGTTGCATTTACCTGGCAAGAAAATCTTGTTATAGTGCTTCTTGATTCTCTAAAATCTCATTGCTTCCCTGGTAACTGTTTATATATGATGGAAGCAACTTATTCAATAAAATTCTTGAAAGTATCTTAATTGTAAAGAATAATAATGATATTTCATGATAAGTACTGCAATCTTGTCTATGATAAGTACTGCAATCTTGTCTAATCATCTTTAAAAATTGGAATAATAAAAACATCTTTAAGATCAAGTGGCACAATTTCACGGGTCCATATACTCCCAAAAAAATTTCAATATTTTTGGAGATTACAAGTCATCTCCATATATTAAAACTTCTCCAGGTACATCATCAAGACCTACAGCCTTTTCATTTTTAAGATTACAAAGATCTGTTTTGATTTCACTATGCTAGATATCTTTGTCCAAATCTAAATAAGTAGATAAAATGGATATATCATTGAAAGTCATCATCTCAATTTTTATATTACTACTTTTAACCTGTTCAAAATATCATTGCCACCATATAAGAGAGTGCCATCATAGGATTTAATAGAATTGTAGTACCGTTTCTCAATACATCAAAAAAAGATCTAGAATGATTATGATCATCCAATGTTCTGCATTTTCGTCACAGTTGTAATCCACCAATCATTTTTAAGCCTTCCTGTCAGTCATTCAACTTCTGTCTTCAAATCTTTATATTTATTATGAAATTTTTACATTCAATCTATTATTTTGCCAAGCAGAAAATGCCATGTTTCCTTTTAATCAAATCACTAATATAGAGATCATTATCAGTAAACTAATCATGTTTCTTTTTACTGAACCTAAGAATAAATTTATTATGAGCACAACTGTTATATCCGCACTTACGACTGTGCCAATGTTATAACTGCAAGTCATACTGTGCGGTCAGCAAATAACGTTATACAATTCCCACGCTGTTCTTTTCCAACGAGTGCTCTCCAACGAATCGGTCTGCAATGAATGCTCTCCAACGAATTGGTCTGCAATAAATGCTCTCCAACGAATTGGTCTGCAACGAATGCTTTCCAACAAATTGGTCTGCAATCTCTCCACTGAATTGGTCTGCGATGAATGCTCTCCAACGAATTGGTCTGCCACGAAGCTCTCCAAACGAATTGGTCTGCAAAGAAGCTCTCCAACGAATTGGTCTGCAACGAAGCTCTCCAACGAATGCTCTCAATATCTCCACTGCGGTCTCTTTCAGCTACACCCGTGAACTACATTTCCACTGGGCGCTGATCATTAACCGCCAGCACTGACGCGAGATATCTCTACTTAAATACTGCTTACTCAATACTGCTCGACTGCTCTCTATATTACACTGCTAGATGTTACCCAGTCTTCTTATCGCTCTCTGACAACTGCAACGATCAATCAATGCACTGACCAATAAGGTAACGTCTCTTATCTAGAAACATTTGTAATTAGCAAATATTTCTAGGAATTGTCGATCGCCATTACTTCAATGCACTAATTAAATTCCTCAACTATCAGAGCGCGATCTAAAAACAGCCTTACGAATAAATTCTAGTTTTTTCTGGAGTGCACAAACATGTCTTCCATTTTACAAAACACTACACACCTCCCTCCACTCCAGAAAAACCCTTGGTGCTATTTCTACTTTCCTGTAATTTTACTAAGAAATGTACGATTTAACTCTGCTGCCGAAATCTTTTCACCAGTAACCTTCAATGGTGACTGCGCAAGCGTTTTATTTCCAAACTTTTCACTTCCGTTGTTAACGTTACTAATTGGGATTGACATTTTCACCTGTTTTCTCCGTCTATGGCTAAACTTGTAGTTCAATGTATTCGCTACTCCCAGGTTCCAAATGCAACTGCGCCAATGTTAAATCCACACTTACGACTGTGCCAATGTTATAACTGCAAGTCATATTGTGCGGTCAGCAAATAACGTTATACAATTCCCATGCTGTTCTTTTCCAACGAGTGCTCTCCAACGAATCGGTCTGCAACGAATTGGTCTGCAGTGAATGCTCTCCAACGAATTGGTCTGCAACGAATGCTCTCCAACGAATTGGTCTGCAATCTCTCCACTGAATTGGTCTGCAACGAATGCTCTCCAGCGAATTGATCTGCAACGAAGCTCTCCAAACAAATTGGTCTGCAACGAAGTTCTCCAACGAATTGGTCTGCAACGAAGCTCTCCAACGAATGCTCTCAATATCTCCGCTGCGGTCTCTTTCAGCTACACCCGTGAACTATATTTCCACTGGGCGCTGATCATTAACCGCCAGCACTGACGCGAGATATCTCTACTTAAATACTGCTTACTCAATACTGCTTGACTGCTCTCTATATTACACTGCTAGATGTTACCCAGTCTTCTTATCGCTCTCTGACAACTGCAACGATCAATCAATGCACTGACCAATAAGGTAACGTCTCTTATCTAGAAACATTTGTAATTAGCAAATATTTCTAGGAATTGTCGATTGCCATTACGACATTGCACTAATTAAATTCCTCAGCTATCAGAGCGCGATCTAAAAACAGCCTTACGAATAAATTCTAGTTTTTTCTGGAGTGCACAAACATGTCTGCCATTTTACAAAACACTACAACAACAAATTCCTTAAGAGAGAATTTTATGTGTCAGTAATATAGCAGTCTTGAAGATCCAAATTAACAATTTTAATGTTTAATAACTGTTAAAATTTAGTACAGGTAGTAGATTCTTCTAAAGAATGAACATCATTTTTTTTGTGAATATGAATGGAATAATATCTACTTTTTAATTCAACTATCATTTTAATCTTGGTGTGCACTAATCTATGATCTGTTCAACAATCAATGCTTGTAAGTATTCTTATAATGTCAACTTTTCTTTCATTCTTACTTTTAAATGCTATTGTTTTGAGTGTGTATGCATCCATGTTGGTTTTTCTGCCTAAACAAAATATTTGTGATAGTCAATCCATGTGTTGTGAAAAAAATTAATAGTAATACATCATTTGAATTTACAGCACCACTATCATTATTTCCAATAACTTTTGTCCAAAATCTACTATTTATACCAATACATGCACTAAAGTCTTCCAGAAAGAAAAATTCTATTTTTAATAGCATTGCTGTAATAATGATATCCAATAAAGAATAAAGCTTTCCTTCTCTGAATTGATAAGGTTTAAATATAGATTGTAATGTGTATTAGTGTCATTGGTTAAGGCGAATGCAAAGAATTCCAACAATTATACTTTACAACAAATCCAATACCCTACATTCTCCCATCACTGACTGATCTGCCTTTCTAAAAAAAAAAACTGTATTCTTTCATTTATTCTATTAAACTTCTTTCCTCTGGGAGATAAGTTTCACTAAGAGCAACTATATTAATATTAAATCTACCATCTCCTTAGGCACCAGTGCTGTTCTCTGGTTTTTAAAGAATTTCCATCAAGTAAAATCCACACATTTCATGTACCTATATTCAGAAAAAAAATTAGATTTGTAATACTTATCTTTAATACTACCACTTCTCCTGATATTATTATTACTATTGTTATTATTTCTAGTTCTAATGAATAACTCACCAGGTGTAACAATCTAGCTAGACTGTGTGAGATAGACCATGTGTGCCATGCCATTTCACTTCTGTGATGAGCAGGATTTATCCCTAAATAGGACTGCTTAAACATACAACCTTTTCCAGCTAAAACTTCTGTCTCACAGAAGTCCAGTTCCAAACCAACTCATTAATTTTTGTACTGCCTTGAGAAAAGATAACAATTAAGGACTGCCAGCCTATTAAGCCTGTCCCCACCACTACCTTCTTAACTCTCAAGAGGTTGAGTTAAAGAAAAGAAAGAAAAAGGAAATTGGAATAAAAAATGTAATATGTATAGTAAAAGGATGATAATGTGGCATGAGGGACTCACAATGACTGTTATACAATAATTTAAGTGATTGAAGTAGGAAAAGCATGTGATGGAAAAGACTATGGAAACAGTATCTAATCCCTGATGAACTAATATTCTCTCCACTTTATATATGTGCATAGTGACTGACCATTTTCAGTAATGGTTTCACTAATTTATGAACTAATTGGATCAATAAATATACTTCATATATTTTTTAATTTAAACCATTAAGCATCACATGATCACACCAATCCTGCCTAATAGGATAGTGGTGGCTATGGTTGTAAAAGAGCCAAAGACACCAAAATGTATGGGTGCTGAACTGAGTTCAGACCCATATGACTATATAAGCTATTGAGCTTAGATTGAAAATATTTTTTGTGTTCTCAATTTCATTCTCATAGTTTAGTAGTTAAGTAGAGATAAAAGGTGGTTGCTAGAGGGTTGCATTAGATCCTAAGATCTAGATGCAGTGCTCTCAGATCCAAAGCTCCTCACTGACGAAGGCCACAAGCCAGAAACTAGTCTGGGGATATTGGATGAGTAGGCATTAGATAGGGATTTTATGCACAAGCCTTCTGGCATCCATTGATTACTCTGTTTAGCACAGGTGGCAATACTGTATGGAGAATTTTGCTCTGTCTATTTTTTAATTTAATAATAACTTGATGACTAACACTATTAAAATCTAAAATTACTTTGTCCATACTTATGCTTTAAGTATAGATATCTAAAGCTTAAATTCTGTCTACAAAGTAAAAAAATTATTCATTATTATTATAATTTGTAAATAATGGATATAGTATGTTATGTTGCTTAATAATACACACTTTAAAAAATGATAAAATATCGAAGGTAGGCAAACATAAATATTTACCTGTGTATGTTTATAATGTTAACACATGCTGATTGATTATATAATGTATATTATTATTCCTTTTCACTTATATTGTAATATTGATGTGTGGCATAGAACTCTGTTTTAAAAATTAGGCTGAATATGGAATGGAACAAGTTTATAGATCATCTCTAACTTTTTATTATTTATTTTTTATAAAATTATTCAGTTTTCAATTTTAAATAAATAAATGATATCTAAATTTAGATTCTATTGAATTTTAATGACTTTTTGGCAGCAAATTAATGAGATAAAACCTTTTTAAGATTAGAGTTAAAAGAATGGAAATATCTCCTTTCAAAACTGTTCTAACATTTTGTTAATTTTTTTATGAAGTCCATTTTAATATTTTACAGAGACTTCATTATTTAAAGTTATTCTTTATCATGAGTTCATTGAAAAATATTAATTTCTGGAAGAATTATTTTTACTCATTCACAAATATTTTTTTCTATTTATTAAATTCATATCTTTAACAAAAAATGTAAAAGTAAGAGAATGAAAATAGAAAATAAGATTTTATTCATACAATTAAGAAAAAATTTAAAAAATAAAAATCTGTAAATGGTAAAACAATCTATTAAATTTTCTCTTTTAACACTTAAAATTTTAAATATATATCTTTAGAAATACATTTTTTTCCTTTTTCCCTTCTAGAATGGACATTAAAAACTTTTATTAGTCATTCATTAGACTAGAGGTCTTCTGATTTAAAATTTAACAAGAAAAAAATATTTAAAATCAAATCAAACAAATAATACCTTAAAGTCTATTATTTTTTTAAAAAACATTAAAATCTGTCTTCATTTATAGTGTTATTAGAATCCAATTATTTTAAATAAAATTTCATTTATCTTTTAATTATAAATTTATTTACTTAATTAAAGTAATTTTAGTATTTGTTTATAAATGCATGCACATACACATCTTTACTATAAAGAATCATCTATTCCCTTTTATGTACAGAATTTAGAATGTGTTGATTATATTTAAATTTTAAAATATATTTTTAGATCTATACAAGCTTTCTTTATTTAATGTTAATGTTCTAATCTATTAAATGTTTTGATGATGATTCTATTTTTTTGTATATCACCATATATTTTTGAAATAGTTAAGACTTTACTTCATTAGCGTTTGAAATCAATTAATATATATATATGTGCTCTGCGCACAGATAATGAAGCTATTAAATGTAAGTAAAATTATCAAAAGTTACAGCCAAGTAGCCATGAATATGGGATTATAAACTGTCCCGAAAGCGCTTTGCGGTAACTTTTGATAATTTTACTTACATTTAATAGCTTCATTATCTGTGCGCAGAGCACATACATATATTTTTGCATATGCTAACTATATAGATGACCCTAATCTGAACTAGTGTCATGAAAACTTATTTCAATAAATAAAAATTCAGTTATTTATGTTATTTTAATTATTTTTCAACTACAATATTTGTGTGTGATGCACTGCACTTTTAACAATTAATTTTGTAAAAAAAAAAATTTCTTAACTTATAAAAATTGTCTAATTTATCTTTTATTTATTTTCATTTCTTTCCTCATGCAAAGTATTATTGAAATTAAAATTAATTTTTCTATTGCAATGTTTTATTTATGCTCTTTGTTATTTTGTTGTTATTTGTTGTACCAAGGCAAGACCGGCACTGATATAAAATGTGTCTTTGTCGAAACTGTAAGGAAAATAAAGAAGCTTTCAAGAAAATTTGTTTGCATTGAAGTGTATATGAAAGAAGTGTTATAAGCATTATATATATGATTATATGAAGATATGCAAAAAAAGTGAAAGAGAAGAATAAGAGAATATACTTCTGATAAGTTCTATAATAGTAATGGCATATGAAGGACAAAAGAAAAGATACTGATATTACACCTTTTCACAACATATATGTTTTAATAACAAACATAAATAATTTTATCTCTAATATTTTTATCACAATATTGTAACTTCTTTAATCTTTTACCAGATTACATTTTAATTATGTTACTTAAATCCAATTCTTTTAATACTTTGCTTTTTATAAAAATTGTTCATAAATTAGCTAATCTCTTCTGAAATATTGGTGATCTTAAATATTTTTTATTATCTTTTATTTTGAGAAACTTTGTTTTGCAGTAACAATGGATACCAGTAATAGTAAATGAAATTTTAAAGAAATATCAATATTTAGAGAAGTATGAGTAGGTTTTTGGTGGCATTTAATAATGCAAGAAATACCAATTGCTTTGTGCCATTACATTTGCTATTATTATTAAAAGGAAAAAGATTGTAATGTGACATATTTTTAAATTCTTTACATCTTAAATTTTTTTTGAATCCCAAGCATATAAAGTGCAACATCCTTATTTACAGAAATGGATCTTTAATGGATTTCTGATCTTAGGAGATAAATAATTAGTACTGTTGATAAGACTCATTTTTTATAAATCTCTATGCCCAACAATTCCTTAAAATTGTCAACAAAAATTGCATATTCTATTAAACATGCACTTTGATTGCATTTCTAATAAAATATAGTATATAGGTTGTAGGGGGACTTACAAACTACCACCCCCCTACCCTAAGCTACATCATACTAAGCCTAACCAAATAATTGTTAAACATTGCTTACTTTTTTCCAAACACACATATATATATACACTAAACACTGCGATCAGCAAGTCATGTTTTTTTTATTGTTGTAAAGAACGATAAAGTTTCAAGTTAGACACTAAGAAAATAAACACACCCACATATATATAGACAATATGACTAACCAAAAGTCTTGTAAGTCATCAATTAACCAACATTATGATGTGAACATAAATGAAATACCCAAGATAATGACCTAATGTCAAGCATATTGCTAAGCAATCAGACTTGGAAATGAAAAGATAATCCCAATAAAATATTTATTCTAATAACATTACGTTGATGTACAATTCCGCAATAATAGACAAATGCAGCAAGCACAAGAAAGTCAACATCTTGACAACTGTAATATTTTTTTTTAACAAAGCAAGATGGATGGATGTATTCAATTTTGAAAAACAAAATTTTAATCGTGTAAGAATAAACAGTAATTTACTTCACCCATCAATTTAAACCAAAACCCCAAAATATGGAAGCAAACGGAATAATTTGAGCTAATTATTAAAAGGAAAACTTCAAATTTATGTCAAATCTACGCAAGAGAATAAGTAAATAACCGCTAACAATCAGCAAAGACAGTTTCTTTGCACCATTTCCCTATGCATAAAAACAATCCTAAAAAACTACACATACTAATGCGGGTATTGCAATGTGGTCTGGCTAAAAGAACTGCTGTAGGCGGACAAACCCCAGCTCTTCAAGCCCATAGAAGCATTATGATGTATACTTGATGATGATCTTCAGTGGATCCCCTGTATCTTCTTCAAAGGAAATGAACCTGGACATCACTGATGGAGACACCACCTGAGAAGATCTATCACCAGGAGGAATAGACTTTGAACATGATGGACAGTGCTTGCCAGACTCGGAAATTGATTTTTTTTTTTTATTCAATTGATTTGTAGTTTTATTTATTATTTATCACCTTACTTTTATTTTCATAGTTTTTTTTTTCTTTTCATTTCTATGTTTGGAAGCTTATATTTCACAAAATGGGAAAGTTTATTTTAAGTGTAGAGGGGAGAAAGTTGGATTTCATAAACATTTTATTGTATTAAATAAAATTTAGATCTACGCACCCCTCCAGTAGCTTGATATCACCCGACTGAATGTGAAATAAGATAAGATCTTGATGTTGTTTCATATTAAGGTCTTACAGTAGTGACAGAACAGAGTTTTCATTATTTGTTAAATGCTATACTAACACTCGTTATATATTCGTTTTTTCGGTGTACGTGATTAATTTCCTTGAGTAGATGGTCTCTCCTATCAAAATTAGGGAATCACATATACATATAGAAGTAGGTACTCTCCTCCAAGAAGGATAATGATACTCATTGTAAATCAGATAGCAAACATTACTCTATGATACAACTGTACATAAGAATAATTAGTAAGTCAGATAAACTTTTGTAAACAACAATTGGCAGGGTATGGATTTCTATCATGGGATTTAGGGACCAGGATATTAATTGCATTTAACTTTTAAAATGATAAAGCCATCCTCCATATTATTATATATGTAAATATTGTTAAAGTAGCTTCATTATTTAATAAATGTTATTAAGTTGTTTCAATCCATTTGGTCTCTTTTGTTTCTATCGTTGTACATTCACACCTCTAAATATGTTTGCTAAATTCCAGTAGCTTTTTTCATAATGTATACTGATATTGAAGTATGGTGGGAAAGTGCTGTAATTCATCCTCGCTTATATAGAGGTGTGGAAGTCATTGACTTGAGGTGGCTCATCCCTGAAGAGAGTTGAATACAAATTCTCCCTGAGTTCAAATACTGAGGCATAATGGAGCTGGAAAGGGGGGTGAGATGAGAATGAACTAGCCCAAATTATATCTATATTTAGTGTATGAATATATAGCTAGCCCATTGGAGGTGGATATGATCATCGGTTAAATATTTTATCACGTCCTTGCCAGCATCCTACCTGAAAATCATAGGTCTGACTGTAGTTAGATGTGTTCCCCCTTTTTGTGAGAACCACAACTCCATTACAATATATACACTTTTAAATTTAAAGCATGTTATTGTTTCTATTCCTCGTTATAGTTTTGACTATTTAGTAGACTTCTTCAGAGTTTCATCTATCTTTTAGCAATTTAAATTTTAGTTCTCATTTATTATTTTATTAGTTAAACAGCAGATGAAATTCTGAAGAAGTTTCCTAGATAGTTACAACCTTAAGTAGAAATAAAAAAATAAAATATGTAGATCATTTTAAAATACAAAAAAAAAAATATTATTTTATTACCGTTAATTAATAGGATTATATATATTTGTAATCTTAAAATTAAAAATAATCAATTTATAATAAAAAAACATTATGGACAAATTTTGACTTTGTCATTTGATCATTTAAAATATTTGTAATCTATACTAATCCTGTTTATACTGATAAATAAAAACCTTATTTTATACAAAATTCTGAATAACTTTTTGTTTTTGTTTATTTGCTTGTTTTTTGCAAACATGTATTTGGATGATTTCTCTATATAAATGATTTTAATTTTTTTTTAAAAATTACAAAATTTTTTTTTATCATTTTATATCTATTTTTAGGACTTTGCCTATGCCTCGAAAAGGTACTTGCTCTGCTGCCATGTATATGGCATGGATTGACATGTTAACACGAGACATGCCACCAATTATGTTGCTTCGTGGGAATCAGTCCAATGTACTTACTTTCTACTCATAATATAAACATGGCTGTGCCAAGTTCCTACTGGGTAGAGAAATATCTGATTTATATTTTACAGATGCACATTACACTACAATCCATCCATGTTATAGAAATGAACATACATTATTATTGCTCTAACTGGGGTATAAAATCACCTATGTATAGTTAAAAGCTTCCTTCTGTTTTTTTTATATATTCCTTAATAAAAGGAATTGAAGAGGGGTGGGTAAATATTGAAAATTTTTGAAAGAACGAAATGGAAAAAGTTTATATTTTTGATAACTTGATTCATGGGGCTTAATAGAATCTGATATATATGTATTCAAAAGAATTTTTATAACTGGAAGAAAATAAATATATCCATCCGTATATTTTTTTTAAAAAATCTGTAAATGATTTTTGAAAGGTTCTACTTCTTTTGTACAACCAAAAAATATAATGAATAATCAATACCTCTTTGTCCAAAAATATATTGTGAAATTATTGCATTTGATAATTTTTTTAGGATATTATCAAATTTATAAGTGCATTAATCACTAGACTTAAATTTTTGTTTTGAAATTTTGATAAGAATCCATTTCATTTTTTGTTTTAGATAAAAAATTTCTATTTATAGTTTGTATTATAGTTGTTTCATTTTAATTACTGAAACTTTTCAATAGAATCCTTTTTCCTTTTGAGTTTTCTCCAAATACAATTAGAATCTCCTTAAATATGTTTTTTTTTTTTTAAAAAGAAAAAAATGGTTAAGAAAAAGGGTATAAAAATAATAATGTTGATGTGATTTATAATTTTTATCACAAAAATTAATAAAAAAAGTACTTTTTTATATGTATATCTGATTGCCTTAAAACTTGAGATATAAACGTACATTTTATACTAGAAAAACTGTAGGTAATTCATATTTCCAAAACTTTGTCTTTCAATAGTTTTGTAAATCAGTATAATAAAAACAATGACAATCTAAATAAACGTAAACATTTAACATCTGTATACCATCCACTTCATTATGTTGATAGCTATAAACATATAAAATTTATGTTTAACTTTCAGGATATTAAAATAAAAAATTATTGAATTTGATTTTTGTAATTTCATTATTAAGAGTTTATGATATCTTATCTTTTCAGTAACTGGATTTCTATACGTACTTGATTCTTCATGCCTTCAAATTATATATATATTTATATACAACTATACACATACTTAAGAAAATATTGTTTGTTATTTTATTTTTTTTGTTAATATTGAATTAAATACTAGAAAAGGCTGTTTGTAAATACACCTATTTACCTATATATAAATATAAACATATGTGGTTTGTATATATATTTACATAAAGAGAATTGCAACAGGATAGTTTATGTAAATATTGATTATGGATTTTCCAACTAAAAATAAGTTTTTAGATACAGTAAACTCCTTTTTTTTTTTTGGTCCAAACTGTTTTTTTTTTTTAAATAATAATAATAAATAAATAAAAACATGCACCTATTTTAATTATTAACACAAATTTTTTAATTGCCATCATCTAAAGATGAATTCTGTCTAGTAAAGATCAATTTAGAAATATTTAAATTAATTAATTAATATCAGCATTATTTTGCCATAACTCTTTCATTAAAAGATTTTTTATGAAGTTTGAGCTCCAAGCACCGACTTTTTCCAATATTCAGTTTACGAGAATTCTAGCATTTAGTAGTTTCAAAAAAATTGATAGTAAAACATGTTAGAATATGCCTTTATATTTATTGAACTTAAGAAATGTTTTCTTATAAAATTTTAGATTTTAAAATCTGAATTAATTCTGATCATATTTCCTTTGTTTTATTTCTTTTTTTCATAACTTAAGTAGTCTCTAAGGTTAATATATAATATAATGTTTAATCTAATAAATATTTCAGACATTGTGTTCACATCTGTTTTATTAATAATATCTTGGAAATTTTTTTACATTAATAAACAACAATTCAAAAAATAAATGTTAGAATAAAATTACTGAAACTGATTAATCAGTATATTTAATTTTTACAATAGTTTTATTTTTAGTAATCCATCTAGATTATTTAAATAATTTTCAAGCTTTAAAGACACTACTTTTAAATAAGCTGATTTTTCTAAAGAAAAATCTGTGAACTGAATGCCATGATTAGTTGGCTTAATATTAATGGCATCTTGCCATTGAGTTAAAAGCATCTAAATTGATTTTTAATTAAAGAAAATGGGGGGAAAGGATGCAAATAAAAAAATCTCTCATTCTTCAAGTGATTGAAATTGTCTTGAGCACATTTTAACTTTGACACAAGAACATTTTTTGACTTCTCCATCTATTATCAAAAAGATAATTAGTAGTAAACCTAAATTAGATGAATAACTATTTTGTATTGCTTTATTTAATGTCAGCAATTTATATTATCTAATATTGCAATGGCGTAATGTTTGAAAAGTTAATTGTGGAAAATATTCTAATAGCCAGTAGAATAAGAAATGATTAATATATAATCATATTAATTTTTTGATTACTAAATTATGTAAATTTGACAACTTTTAAACATTGTCTGGCTAAACAATAATTTCAGTGCCTTTATGTATGTATGTATGTATGTATATATAAATAAAATAATTTTAGTTTTTAAATAGATTTGAGTTTTACTAATTATAGTTAAGATATGTTTTGAATTTTAATATCTCTTTATAAAATCTTAGAAGTTCACTAATAATATATGTAAATAAATAATTTAGGGATGTATATAATTGTAATCTTGTACAAGGAAATTAATCTTTGCATAAGATTATATACATCACTAAATTATTTATTTACATATATTCAAACTAATATAATTCAAAATCGCAGGTCTTTAAAAATGAGAAACTTTCTCTTCTTTGTGATATATAAACTAAATTTGTACAAATAATTTGCCAATTGAAATATCAGGCTCATAAAAAGTTCAGGTTCTGATTTAAGCATCATGTTAATAAGAATTGGTCTGAAGGTTTGTAATGATGGTATATTATAAGATGTGATATGTTGGACTATTTCCATCATGTATGAGTGAATGTTGAATGTATAGAAAATTTTAAACTTTTCAAATACAAACAACTTGTCAGTAATAACACACAAATAGACAATAGTAACCTGTATTGTCTATTTGTGTGTTATTACTAACAAGTTGTTTGTATTTGGAAAGTTTAAATAAAGTTTAAAATTTTCTATACATTCAACATTCACTCATAAATGATGGAAATAGTCCAACATATCACATCTTATGTTAATAAGAGTTGTTTTATATCAAAATAAGCTCCAAGCATAAATGTTACACTGATGCTTTTAAAACATTTATTTTAAAAAATAAAATTAAATATGTATGCTTTTATTGGAATATGATATAAAAATAAACTTAATGGCAGATAATACATGTTAAATGTTTATAAATAGATTAGGTGAAATTTGACATTTTATAATTTTTAAAACATATATTAATTATATTTTCAATAGTAATTGTAATACATTTAATATTAAATGAAAGTTTGCTTTTTTAAGGTATACACCATATTTATAACAATATTTAAAAAATTCTTTTTAACATCGAATATATATATTCACACACATCTATATATATTTATTATACCTAACATAAAAAAGTTAGACATTTTTAAAACTACAAGTAATACATCTTATATGCTCAAAATCTTTAAACTTTTTTCATGATAATAAAAAAAGCTCATTTTTTAAAATTTATTTTAAAATTGCTATTACGAATTTTATATAGATGTAAAGGAATCTTTTCCTTTTTAATCCATTGTTTTTATTCCTATAAATATTATTTTGGCTGACATTTTATGCAATAAAATATACCTTTTTTTCTGTATGTGCTATTAAATACAAAAATCTTGAATTCTCAGAGTGTTGTCTAATGCATGTGAAATATGAATTATATTTTCTTTTATTTTTCATTATATAATAATAATACTAACTCTTTTTTCGTTAATTTTATGAGTAATAAGATATGCTCTTTTATTTTTTTTGGAATGCATCTTATTTAAGCAAAATAATAATAGTTGTTTTATTTATTAATTATTATTTTTAATTTGTTTATAAATTTAAATGGTTGTTAAATTTTATAAATTATATAAGCAAGTATATGTTTATATATAAGTGTATATTTTATGCATGTGTGTGTGCGTGCATAAATGTGTGTAATGCTTGTATATGTGTGTTTATGTATGCATGCATGTGAGTATATATTACTAATATAGTACATCTGTCAATTACAGCTCTGAATAAGATTGCCAATAATTGAAAGAAATAATAATAATAATTATAAAAAATTAAGTGCAAAAAAGGAGTATATCTTATTATATAATCTAATTCTTATACTTTTTAAGACATTATTATGTATACTGAGGGGTAAAAGATTAAGTATGTATAAGTATACCAGTGTTTTATATTCTCACTATCTTAAAATATATAATATGCATATATTATTGTACTGAATATTTTTACAGTTAGAAAATATTCAAAAAATTTCTTTAATTTTATATGCATATATTGTATAAACATTAGTACATATCTACTTCAAGAAAACTATGCAAGACAAAAAAATATTACTTTCATATTTTCTAACGTCATATGTGAAATATCTACCTACTTTATAATCATGTATATATTTTTACATCAAAATGCACTAAACTTTAAAAAATTTTACTATAGAGATTTATAATTATGGATCTTTACCTCAAATAGAGTATATATATATAGTTTTTATTATAATTAATTTGTTTGTATCAAATTACAAGCTTTGTATATAATAAATAATAAGACTAAGATAAAATATGGATATCAATATTTGTGTAGATTGAAAGCAGAAGTTGTTGGGTTTTTTTTTTTTTTAAATTATAAAATCCATATATATATAAGCTGAAACTGGATGTGTGTTGTGCAAAATTTTGGCAGGATTTAAAATCAGTCACTTAAACCCTTTTCATAGAAAAGTAAGCTGAATGAACATATGTAATTTACACAGAATGCTTAATTGTTTTTTTTTAAGAAAGGAGTAGTAATTTAGTAACCAATTTAATATATTGCAGAATTATATATATTGAGTTAATCTGAACCATTTATTATGTATGATTACATATACAAAACCCAATGAAATAAATAAAATTCTTACTCTCTAAGTCATAATACTTAATGTGCCTTATATCAGAAGTAGTAACATTTTTTATTTTGTAATCCAGGTTTAATACAGTATTTACTTAGAACTTTGTTTTAGGAATTGTTCTTGATTATACTTAACTTTATCAAACATTTTTTAAGAATAATTTGGAAAGTTATCTTCAAAATATTGTGGTGGTAATGATCTTTATTATTTAAAAAAGTTTCCATTTATTTTAATTGCCTATTAGTATTAATGTAAGGCAGCTTGTGGTGCCTTGACCAAGAATATCTAACGCCAGCACGCCAGCGCATGTGAAAAATTCATTTAGAAAAATAAAAATTTATTCTAAAGGAAGAATTGTCAATGTATTGTATCTTAAAAAAAAATTACTGCTAAACGTTTTCATATAAAATTTATGGGATTCTTATGCAAATGATTTGTAACTATTTCATTTCAGTTCTTTCAAATAATTTCTTTAAATATGGGGGGGGGGGGGTATAAAGATATTACAGTTTTCTAATTTATAAATAGTATTAGTAAAAAAAAAAAAAAATCCTGTATACTACTTACACCAATCATATCTTTTTTATATGTTTTGTTTTTGAATAGTTTTTGAACTCTGTTCTTTTATCATATTTGTTTTATGCTATTTGTTTTTTCAAGTTATCATTTATTTTAATTTACACTTATTTACTGTACAATGTGTATCAAACCTCTGAATACAGATGTCTTCTGTATCTGAGGTTCTGCATTTAATTTCTATGTATTATAATGTTAGAATTCATTTTATTTATGTTAACTTTGTTTTTTTAGTCATTCTTTGGTTCAATTATCGTATTTTTGTAATTATTTAACTTTTGGGATGATGGAAATATATTTTTGTTGGTAACACATTTTATTAATTATAAGATGTAGATTTTATTTTTTGTATAAATTTATCTGCTATTAGTAATATGTGAAAGATTATATTGAATAATGTTTAAATGTAGAAAAATTAGATTTATCTTCAGTTGTTGTTTTTTTTTTTTTTTATGAATATTAATTTTAAATATCACAATTTTTTCTGGTGCTTATTTTAAAGTTACTTTCCACACTTTATTTTTTTAAATAGCTGCTAGATGTTCTTAAATGTAAGTTTATATGTTAAAGATTAAATGCTACATTGCATCTATGTGTCTATGTATTTTAAATGTATGTATATATCAGTGTGTAATTTATCTTTATATCTTATAGTTGTCTGTTGTATATATTTACATTTACACATATATAAATACAAATCAAATCTAAGCCAAATCAATGAAATTATCAATTGGGAGAGGGGGGGTAGTTTACCTTTACAAAACTAATTAAGAATATATATACATAAATCAAGATAAAAATTGAAATCAGAAACATGTTGTGTTATCTGTATAGATTTTCTCTATCTGATTATATATTCTTTGATATTTTTACATTGTTGAATATAATTTTTTTTATAATGCATTTTTATGTCAAAACAATAATATAAATTATTACAAAACTTATTTGTTTTTATTGTATATTATATAAACTACTATATATACACTGTTCACTAGTTTATTAGAAAACAGTCAGTAGTAGACATTTCATAGAGTAAATTATTCAAAATTTATATATGTAAACACATTGATGTAATGACCATCAGCAAAGAGAAACTATTATTTCAGATTTATTGGATTTTAAATTTATATAAAATACAAATTTTTTTTTTCTGTGACATATGTAAGACACTGCATATATTATATAATGCTCTATTTAAAATTTTGGCTTCTGGATCTCAAATTTTTTAAATTATTCCGTTATTTATATATATTATCACACACAATCTTGAAGAAGATTCCTAAAATTATTTTTAAAATTCTTTCTATGTCTCTTTAGCTGCTCATTTAAAAATGTAAAATTATCTTAATCTTTAAAATCATCTTATATTTTTTTATTTTCTTCAATTTTTTTTTTTCATTTGTTTCAAATCTTTTTTGTTTTTAAATATCTACTACATTCTAATTTTTTGCTGCTATTTCATTTGTAATAATTCCTTTTTTTAACAATCTTTTTCACTGCTAAATGTTGTATTACTCATATTCATTCACTTCATTTTCTCTAATTTTATATTTATTTTTAAAAAAATTTTCGATTTTTTTCAATCTTTGATTCCTAATATAGTAATTAAAAGCTTGTTTATCTATCTTTTTTTAATTTTAATCTCCAAAGCAATATTTTATTATTTTTCTAAATTTTTGAATACCCTTACTATTTCTCTTCTTTATGTTTAGTTTTCATTATTTATATTTGCAGTTTGATCTTTCAAACACGTATGTCTATCTCATAGGTATATAAATGCTTACAGACAAAGCCATCCCAAGAGAAAATGGTACTCTGGTGCAATGTTTTCATATGTAGCTTATTTTACATATGATAAGAAAACTCTTAGATATTAAAAAAATATATAAGTTTATTTGTAGAAATATATATATTGCTTCATAATTCGTATAAATCAAGTCAAAAATTTTTTTATTTTGAATCAGAATTAGCAAAAAAAAAGCCATTCAAAAAAATAAAATATAATTTTTTGAATTATATGTATTTATTTTATTAAATATCGATTTAATAAAATTGCATAAATTGTTACTATTGTATTGTGTAGTTAAAATTATTTATTAATTGCATTTCGTATTAACATGATTAGGACATTGTAAAACTTTTAGGTATATATATTGTACATAACAAAAATCATTGCCATTATACAGCCAGTGCATCTATTTACAGTTGTATTATTTTACATGATATAGTCATTTTAAAGCCTACAAATTACAGAGTTTTGGTCATGAAAAGGAAACATAGTTACATTGAACAAGTAATAAAATATTTTAATTTAATTGATTTTTGCAAAAAAAATCTACATCATGCAAGACTGGGCTTTGATAAATGTGAGGTCTTATGCCGTCACACCATTTGTACACACAACACTCCTCTGCTGATAGAGATTTATGATATGTCTCTGCAGTTGCATGTAAGAAAAAAATTTATTTTTTTGAGTAAATATTTTTTCATAAATTTTAGTTTTTAACAAGCAATGCAGAATGGCAACTTGTTGAAATACTATTTTTTTTTATTTCAAAAATAGTATAAAAGATTATATCTAAAGCATGGGAAAATAGGAAAATCATAGTTATTCTAATTGGAAAATTATAGTTCTAATAATAATTATAATTTAACAAACTGTAAATAAATAAAGTACTTTTTTTTAATTAAGCATCACTTATTAGAATTATTGAAGGGTTTACTATTGATACATATATAAAATTGAATAACACACAATGAATCAATTAAAGCATTTCTATAATATGAAATATTTTTGTTTCATTTATTATAAACAAATTATTTTTAGTTATTAGATCTTTAGTAAAGTTTTTTTTATTGTGAACTATTTAAAATAAACAATTTATTATGTTTAAACATTTATATATAGTACATATGTATATATATTGTGGATATCTGTATGATATTTAACTATCAGTAGTTGAGGTAAATAGTTTGAATTTTATTTATACTTTCCTAGTTTAAAAAAAGGTTGCAACTTTATTTTAGTCTCTACCTTCTTATCTAATAAAACGTGTGTTTTCGATTCATACATAATTTTTGATGATTTCTTGATTTTGGCTTTGTTTTATACTTTCACACATAGATGTAGCATTAGATATTTATAATAGCATTATTTTTAATTCCCGTTTATAGTTATTAAAAATATGAACAAATCATTTTTGTTAATTTTTATAAAATAATTAAAATTCATATTTAGTAATAATATTTACAATATTATAAAATGAATTGTTTTATTTGTTTTTATTATTTTTAAATCAAGAGTGATAATTTTCTGAAAATCTAGATCTATAAAAAAATGCACTTTAAATTTGACTTTTAAATGTAAAATGCTAAAATAAAATTATATTACAGTCTTGTTGTAAGCAATAATGAACTACCACTAATGATGATTCCATATGGTCATTGAATCCTATTTTCTGAACACTACCTACATTCAGACAGAGTTTAAGGTACACACTAGAGTAGATATAGATAACAGTAGTCTATTTTTTATAAATCTGTTTAAGAAATTGGCCATATAATCAAAAACATCAGTTTTTTTTCCATTAACTTATGTTGACTGACTTGTGATTTTATATATACCAAATGTTTTCTAAAATTTTGAATTGGTTCTCATATGGAAAACAAAAAAAATTATAATAAAATTAATATTTTATAATTGATTCATATAAGATCACACTAGAAAATGAATTTGTCACATCATTATAATAGAACTATATTTAATTAAAGATCTGTTTTCTTTCATGTAAAAGTAATTGTAATATAAAATTCATTTAAAATCATACTAGTAGTAAAAAAAGTTGTTTTATGAAATAAATATATGAACAGTATGTAATATATTTTAATTGGAAGGGAATTTGCTTTATGTTTTAATACCTCAATATTTTGTTGAGTATGAAGGATATGCTTAAACCAAAGCACAAGATAGAAATTTTGAAAAGATAAGAGCAGGTGCCTTATCTTTGTACCTAAATTCACTTATATAAGCCAATCTGAAGTATCTTGGAATGAAAACATGAGTAACTTTAGATTGATATATATAATAAATTTAGGTACAAAGATAAAATGGTGCTCTTATCTTTTCAAAGTCTTTATCTTGTGCTTTGGTTTGAGAGTATCCTTCATACTCAACAAAATATTGTTGAGGTATTAAAAGAACATTACAGTGCATGGGTATACGGTATCATTCCCTTCCAATTAAAATTAAATTAAGTGGGTAATATAGTATTTTATATGAAATATTCACTATTGATCAAAATAGAACAAAAAAATTAAAGAATTCTTTTTTAACATAAAGATATGATAATATAAAGTGAAATTATTCATTACAATTAAAATTGAATTTATTTCATAGGCATTGCATTTAGATAAAATATATTTCATTAGCAGAACCAGAATTGTAAATTACAATAAATCTATAGTTTTACATAATAAACAGTCAGCTGAAAGGTTCACCTAGAATTTTACATTTTGATATAAATAAAATAATGACTTATATCATAAATCATCATATTGACTACTTTTTATGTCAGTTTCATATGTGCACATTTGAGGATATCCACACTTCTTGTTCAGTTATAGGCTTTCCAATTTATTAGTAATATATTTTACACATATGATTTAATCTTATCAAAACTATATTTATGTATACATATTTATAATAATAGAATAATTCTCTTTAATATATATTTAATAATAATGGGTAATAACATTTTCACAATTTCACATCAAATATAATGATCCTTATCAATTGTTGCTCTATCTTTCTTTTATAATTTGTGTGTATATATATATATATATAGAATTACTACATAAGAAAGTGCAGTAGTATCTAATAAAGTTTCATATTATATCGTTTAACTAAAGGTAGAACAACTAAATAACAGAGTTCTATAATCTTTTGTAGTAGTTTGTTATTGCTTACATAACAAACAGTCAGCAAATTGTTTTCTTTTTCCATAAGGAAGTGAATTGACAAGTTTCAAATATTGGTAAGTAACCTTCAAGTCTATAAAACAGCTTATTCTATAATTCAATTTGTTTAATATGTTCTACATAATTATAATTTACTGAAGAATTTCTTTGATATAACAATAATTATTTAGCTGAAAAATTGACTAAGTGTTTAGAATTTTACTTGTAAATAATTACTTCTTTATAAAGTGAATAAGCTAGTTTCATTTTTTTTAATATTCAATATTAAATTGAAATATTATAATATATAAAATGACAAAATAATCATAGTAACTTTTTATATGTAATCAACATATTTATTTTTACAATTTATTTGTAAATGTATATTGAACTAAAGAATTTATTTAAAGTAGCTAACATACTGTAGGCGAGAGTTATTGAAAGAATCTTCAGGTATAAAATGGGTATAATTTTATAAAATTTAAAGTAACTACTTTTTTTAAAAAAAAATATCAAGTATGAGAATGTATCTTTCTATATATATATCTGTGTGTGTGTGTCATGAATTTTATATACAACTATGAATATTTAATCGTATTTACTAAAGCAATATTTAGCTAGAAATCAAAAGTAAATTTAATCTTTTTTTTTTCACTGAAAGAAGGGATTTAGTTATTGTAATAAATATTTAACTCTGTAAAAACGTTAATAAACGATATTTAATTGTGTTTGTTTTTTTTTTAAGTAAAAATATATTACACTAATATGCACCATTCAGTATGCATTTGTTAGTAAAACAAATTATTATTACTCAAATTCTGTTTGGTCAACAGAATTTCTCTATGCTAAAATAAACTGTAATATCATAGTAGCAATAAAACATATATTTGGTATAGTAATAGATAGGGATAGAAACAAGGCTTTATATACAAGTGATTTTTTTTTTCAACTTTCAAGTGGTCAATACTTAATATGATTTAAATTTTATTTTTTAAACACTTTAATGCTTTATGAAAAAATGTACATATCAATAATTTGTTTACAGTGAAACTTGCATATCATTGATTCTTGTAATCACTATATGAGTTTAATTATTAAAATTAGATTGAAGTAAACAATTTGTTATTATTATTATGAAATTCATATTTTTGTCAAATTGTGCATATTAAGCCTTGTTTTTATTCTTTCTGCTCTATCTGAATTATATTTTGAAAACAAAATGTATATGCTCTTATCCATATTGTAAAATAATAAATAAAATGGTACCTGCCATAGCAGAGAATGGCGTACCAGCTGAATAATTACCAAAAAAAAAAACTATATTATTTGTTTGTTTCTTTGGTTTTTAACAAAATAATTTTGCTTCTTGTTGCTTTGGGATAAATTTTATTTTTATTAAAATAATTAAATATGATTTTATTGTTAAATTTCTGTGTATTATTTCATTTTGTTTATTATTTTCTTTTGAATTAAAATGGCTTGTAATATAAACAAAATAAAAATGAAAATTTCTGTATTACTTTTACTCCTTCATAAATTCTTATACTTTACACATTTATTTTTTTTTTTTTTTTATCTGTCCAAATTACTTGCCATTAGTAAATAAATCTACTAGATCTCACTCATTTCTCTTTCATACACATAGTCTGTCTTTGTTTTTAATTTTCATTTTAATTCTACATTCAATTAAAGACAAATAATGCAGAAATTACATAAAATAATGGAAAAGATCATTAATTTTTAATGATTAAATATTTTGTATGTGTTATATATATATAAAGTGAAAGTGGAAATGAGAATAAAGAAATAGAAGAAGAAACATTGGGAAAAGGGATGAAGATTAGAAACAAAGAAAATAAAAACAAAAGATGCATGAGAACTAAAGAAAGCAAAGAATGTAAAATAAAAAAGGGCAAAAAAGAAGGGGAAAGTGCAAGAGATAATGGTACTATAAAATAGAAAGATAAAAATGAAAGAAGAAAAATAAAAATGAGAGAAATCGTAAAGGAGAATAAATCAAAATGAGACAACCAGAAACAAAGAGAGGAGAAAAAATTTATAGATGAGAATATGAAAAAGAATTTTATGAGTACAAGTGAGAACATGAAAGAACTTGAGTGAAATAAAAAAAAAAGAGAGGGGTATTTGAGCCAACCAAATTGAATGAAAGTGCTTGTAAGAATGAAATGAAAAAGTATGAGATAGCCAATAAGAATGATGAAGCAAGAAAGATAATGTTAGACAAGAAGGTAGTAATAATAGTAAAAATATTTAAGAGATCAATAATAGTTAAGGAAGTAGTAATACAAGAACAAAGTAATTCTTGAATGAATATATAGAAAGAAATAATGGCTGTAGTGTAAAAAGAGTTATAGATGGAAGAATAAAAAATGGGAAAGTAATACAATAAGGAACAACATGAGTAGTAAATTAGATGAATATTAAAAGAAATAATAAAAATGAGCAATAGTAGAAGTAGAAAGGATAATAAGTATTATGAGAACTAATGTGTGGGTATAAATAGAAGGAAAAAATATAGTAATGGTAAAAATAGTTAAGAGATAATAATAATAGCAATTAAAGAAATAGTAACATGGCAAATAATAATAGAATGAGTCGTAAGATTAATAGTATCAGATTGGAAATAATGATAGGAGAAATCCTAAGAGTAGTGACACTAAAAAAATAATTTAGTGTCTTACAAGAAAAAGTAATAGAATAATAGTATTATATATTGTAGTCAAGAAGATGTAATATTTATAACAGAAATAGGTGAAGTGTAGTAAGAAGAGATAGGAGTACAGAAAATAATATTACTAGCAAAGAAGGGACATCAATAGTAGCCAAAAGATAAGTAATAATAGAAATATTAGGAGAATATTATAATAGAAATTAATAGAAGCTGAATAATAGATGAGGAAATAGTAAGCAGACAAATAATAGTAGTTTTAATGTTGAGAAAAGAGGATAAAAAGTAATAGATGAATTAAATGAAAAGATTTTTAAAAAAACATGATAGAAAAAGAAAATAGGGATAAGAATAGAATGATTACAATAGTAATATTGTTCAACATAAGGTGAATAATAATAAAAGTTGGAGAAGTAGAAATTCAAGGAGAAAGTAATGTACTCAAGAGGAATATAGACAAGTAGTAATACAAAAATTAACAGGAAGAAGAGTAGGAGTAAAAAAAAAAAAATGAGTAATAGAAAAAAAATTGGAATAATAGAAATTTAAGAAAGGGGGTCAAAAAAGTTAATGAAATAGAAAGATGATAAACTAATAATAGAAAAAGAAAGATTAATGATAAAAGATTTAAAGGAATTGAAAGAATGGTAGAAACAACAAGAAATATAAAAGTAGTATAAGAAATGAGAAATTATTAGTATGGAAAGATGAATAATATTAGTAACAAGGAAAATAGGTGAAAGTATATTAAAAGCTGCAATCAAATAACTTGCATTATGTTAATAGTACAATAAGTGCTAATAATAAAATAAATATCCCTTTGAGAAGAAACACATTAGACAGAAGAAATAAATTAGTTAATTAATAATAGGATGGATAGTGATACTATGAAGAAAAATATTAATAAAAAGAAATAGTAGAATGTGTAATAATAGAAAGAAATATTGGAATGAATTAAAAATAATAGAATAAGAAATAAAAAGTGCCAGAATTAGCAAAAGAAAAGGAAGAGGAAAAAAACATGAGTATAATAGAGAAAGAAATGTTGGAAAAAATATAAAAGTTATAATGAGGTGAAAAAATAAATGCAATAGAAAATGCAAGAGAGGATAGAATTAAAGGAACCACAATACAAAAGAACAAGAGGAATGCCTTCAAGAATAAAAAAGGGAGAAGCAGAGAACAAAGCAAGATAATAAATAATATTAAAAAAATTGTTTACTAAGATTAACTCTTACACCCTTATCTCGTGAAGTATGAGAAGAGTAAAATAAAAAACCAAGGCAAATTTATCAAGTGAATATCATACAATGAAAGAATAAGAACAAAAAGGGAAAAAATAGGAAGAGTGTGACAGAAAAAGCAAGACTATAAATCCTGCAGAAAATTTATGAGAATGCAATGAGGAATGGAAGAGAAAGTATGAGAGAGAAAAACAGCATAAGGAGACAAGAAACGATAAGGGCAGTAATAGCATTAGGATGAGATAAGAAAATTTTGACAAAGTAAGTGCAGAAAGATAAAAGCAAAAGAAGAAAATGATCATGAAAGAGACCAAAAAGTGAAATGAACAGCTTAGAGAATGATAATAAAATGTAAGAATTTTGGATAAAATGAATGTAAAAGAGTGAGGTGATAATTTTCAACTATTATCAATCCATTACAGGATGTCACCAAGTTCAATCTATCTCTGATCTTTAGCCTGTCTCCATATTATTCCAGCATACTTCATTATTTCATCCATCCATCTTATGTGGTCTTTTTCTACATCTTTTATAATCTCTTAGTATCCAGTTTAACATTTCAACTGTCCATCTATTACCATCTCTTCTAGAAATATATCCAGTCCAATTCCACTTGTCTTATAATTCTTTCAATGATATTTCTGTTCTCTCATCCATATATTTAGTTTTGATCTATTCTTGTTACTCCTAACATGCATCTTTCCATACTTTAGCAGTCTGATGTCTGTATTTCTCTTGTTAATTGTCCAAGTCTCAGATCTATAAGTAAGAACAGGTAAAACACATTTATTAAAACCTTTTTCAAACACATAGGCATATTTTCTATTAAGTAATTTCTATCGAAAGCACTCCAAGTTTCATTCTATGATTAATTTCATTCATTACGTTTCCATCTGTAGTAATAATATGACCAAGATGTTTGTAGTTGTTAACTTATTATAACCCATCATTATGAACTTTTATTTTCCTATTTTGAGAAAATCCATCGAACATTAGTTTTTTAACACTTATCTTTAATCCTACTTTCATCTGGTAACTCTTGCAAGATTCTCTGAAATTATAAAGTATTATTTGCAATCATATGCAAAATCTGGATGACTTAAATAATCTCCATTTACTTTTATTCCCTTAGCTTTCAATTTTAATCCACAAAATACTTCTTACAAAACTGCTGTAAAAAAATTTGGAGATATGGAGTCACCCTATTGTATATCTTTCTCAATGTTTATCTTTTTAATATTGTGCATTTTTATAAATATTCTTTAGAATATGACAGTACCCTACATCTACTTCTTGATGATCCAACACTAATAATTGAAGAAATGCTTATAGAATCAAATGCTTTTCATAATCTACAAATCCAAAGTATAATAGCAACTCATATTCATTGGTTCTAAATCTATAACTTTTCTCAATACTTGAATATGATTAACTGTAGACGAGTTATATTTATTTTGATAAAATTTATAGAACTGATAAAAGACTGATGGGTGTGTAATATCTTTATCATCTTTTTTAAATATTAATACTGCATTCTTCCAATCATCTGATATATCTTTATCATTTAGACATTTAAAAATTCTATTTCTTCACCTTTTAAGATATTGATTATAATTCCATCATTACCTGGGGATTTTCCCCTTCATAAATTTAATTGCATATCCTATTTCTTTATTTAAAATTCTGGGAAATTCATAAGATATAGTAGTTTCAGGAGATACTTTACCTTGTTCTTTATTGCTACATAATTCTTGATAGAACTCTTCAACATATTTCATGGTGTCATCTCTCTTTTTAGTAATTTCCATTTTTGTTTTCTTATTGCAGAAATAAGTTTCCTACCAACATCAAGATGTTTTAAGCTCTTGAGACTTATTCTTTTCTATAGCTATTCTTTCTAATTCACAATTATACTTTAGTTGTTTTTTTTCCCCTGCACTATTTTACAAAATTTGAGACATTCAATTTTTTTTAATGCATCATTTTTATATATTTTATGTGTTTTTTCCTTCATAAATTGTTTCAATAGAAATTTTATCAATCAATTGTTACTTTTTTTGTACCAGGGTGTCTTTGTTGCAGTTTTTAAAAATGTTATTTTTTCAATTGTTTTATTCAAATCTGAATCTTGTTCAAAATCTGTTAATATTTGAAAACAGTTTTTAAATTCATTGAAATGTTTCTGAAGATTAGGAATATTAACTGTCAATATTGCTTTAATAATTTTTGTCTAATTTTGCATTAATGTGCATCTTACATCTCACTAATCAATGATCACTTCCTCTGTTGAATTTATTAAGAACATTACAATCTTGAAATATGTATTTTCTGTTAGTCAAAATATCTAATTCTGCTGTACCTTCATTTGAATGCTTCCATTTAATATTTTTTTCAAAAAAAGAATTCACAATATGACGTTTTTTCTTTTTCTGCAATGTCCACAAGTCTATGACCTCTCATTTCTATCATGACAACCAAATTTAGCTACAGCACTTTCATTTGTTTACCAATTCTAGCACTAAAGACTCTTGTGACAATTTTAAAATGTGTTGTTTGATGAAAAGCCTTTTGTATATCCATATAAAAATTCTCTACAGTATCACAATGAGAACTTGTTGGGGCATAAATCCAAATTATCTCCACTTATATTTCCAATGTTTATGCTTTTGTAGTATAATATATGCCCATTTTTAAAATCAATTATCTTTTCACCTTTTCTTCTAATTTCACAAAGTCCAATAATATCCCATTTAATATGAGACCGTTCTTGCAATCTTTCTTTACTTGAAAATGATCTGCAGTTGCAAGTACTTAAATAAAATATCAAATAGTAACCTGGATCTGCAACCAGGAGATCTTAGAATTCTGCCAATTTGTCTGTCATGATTGCAAATATTTATTAGAAAAAAAATTTATTCACACACATAGTCATTCTACCTTCAAGAAAACTGATTTCAGTTAAGATCTATCAGGTAATTGAAACGAAAAGTCAGTGTTTCTTGTTCTTAAACTTAGTAGTAAAAAGCCAATAATCTTACCATGTTGGTGAGCAGTCCATGTTTGTATACTATATAAATAATCACATAGTAATAATAGTTGCAATGACAAGAAGTTTGCCCTGTTCACTTTTTTTAAAATCTCCAAGAGAAGTCAATGAGTATCCTTCCAGTTAAAAGAAAATTCTTTTCTGAAGCTGAGAGAAGTGGTAATGAGCAAAAAATAAGGGAAGGAAAAAAGGGTTATTTGTTGAGTAGACACACATGGTACCTGATGGCATGGTTTATATGCTAAAACATTTTAAAAGGCCATTTTCACGGCCAAATGTATTTTCGCGGCCATGTGTTATATGTATACAACGTTTCTGTTGTACTACACATTGCAGTAAATTATTTCTGCGAATTTGCACACTTCACACTTTTATGGTGTCGTGTGAAGGTGTGTGTCATACAATTATGTATAAATCGTTAAATATAAAGAAAGTTTTTTTTTTTTATTGAAATCACACGATTTGACCAAGCAATAATTATCGGAGGGTTACACATTTCTGTAATCAAGTTTTAAGGTGCAAAACCTTGTCAAAGGGTATGTCTGAACAATACTTTGAAGTAGGTAATGCATCAAATAACGTATTCTCAATAACTTCAACGAGACAAAGAACACAGCGCAGGAAAACCTAGACTTTCGATTCTCACAATTAATGATCTGTTTGTTCAAGCTATATGTCTGATATATTAATGTAGCTGTGAACAGCTGGTTTTTTAAATTTATTTATACCAAAAAAAGAAACCATAATAAGTATTAAATTTGTTAATGCATACATTAATAATTAATGCTAGTATTAAGGAATTTAAGATTTGGAATGGACTATGAATGATACACAACACATTGATTATAATTTAATATATTTTAATTCTTAAATATAGATTAAATAAACAAGTGCATTGAATGACACATGCAGGTGGGTTATAAAGTAAACATATATTAAAAAAAAAAAAACTAGCAAGTAATAGAATAATAACTGAATAAGTTATTATTTAACAAGCATTTAGAGTTTAGAATTTAATTTAAGAAATAGGCAAGTTTTTATTTTTAAAATACATTTAAAATTTTAATCCCAAGTTTCATTAATTGCTGTCTTAAGAAATTTATTGTTTTCTAATTATTTTTCAACGGTTGCAATGAATATACTAAATAGGGAATACATAAGCAGGGCCAATGTCTATAAGATCCAAAGGATAGGTTGATTTCAGTTGTTGCTGATTGCTTACAGTTGGTTTTCCAAAAATTTACAACTTTTTTTTTATAAAAACATATTTTTTTAAAAAAAAGAGTAAATTTGTAAACATTTTATTGTATATGCATGAGAGATTATCCCCGGAATTGAAATTTATGTACCAATGCATTTAAATAAAGAGTTTTTAATTGAGAATATTTTTAATTTATATTAATTTAAAAGTGTTGTAATGCTTCTCTAAATCTATTGCATTACGGCTTCTCTCACATATATATGTAAGTGGTTACACACATAATGTTCACACAACTTAATTATATTTTCTTAATTTTAAATTTATAACTGCGTATACATTATACGCATAGACATTAATATATTAAATATATGCACATACATGTAAATATATGCTATTACATATCAAAATAAATTCTCATTATATATGTGGACTGTGAGAGTTCGAACTGGTGGAGAAGATACGATGGAACGTAGTAGGTGGAACGGTATGATGGCTAAATAATACTGTTTCAAGTGGAACCAAAAAAAAACACCTTAAAAATGTTTAAATTTGTTGATGTTGTTTTTAAAAAAAAGTGAAACCCAAAAAAAAAAGCGTAATATGTTTTAAATTGCTTACTAACTTTAGGACTTATTTTTTAAACAAAAATACCACCGTACTAAGTTTTACATTTAAAAAAAGAAACCAAAAAAAAAAAAAACCATAATAAGTTGTAAATTTGTTGATGTTAAGGAAAAAAGACCTTTAAAAACTACAAATTCTGTGTTTGATTTTTTTTTGTTTGTTTTAAATTGGTTGAGGTTAATAATAAAAAAAGTATTGAAAAAGTACAAATTCAAATTCTGTGTTTGTTTTTTTTAATAAGAACAAAGAAAGAAAATGCAAAAAAAATACAGCCTGGGAACATTCATATTTTATAGTTTTTGCATAGCAACAATGCCATCATGCGGCATGTGTGTCTAATCAACTATTACCAAAAAAAGAAACTTGTTTTCAATGCTGTTTGTAATAGATAAAAAAAGAGAGATAGAAAGAGGAATGAAAGAAGATACAAGCATGATTAAAAAAACAACAGTAAAGATGAAATGTGAGAATGATGGAAGAACATAACAGATAAAAAGATGAAATGTGGTAGAGGGAGAGAAGAATAAGCAGCAGAGAAAAGAGATTGAGAATGTAGAAGGAAAAGAAATGGAAAGAGACTAAAGATTCAAAAACAAAAAATCTGGGTGGGAATAAAATTCTAAGAGCTATAAATAAAAAAAATAGAAAGACAAAATGAGAATGTAAAAGGGGGAGGGGAATCAGCCCAATAGCAGAGAAAGAATAAGACTAAAGAGGGAAATTTGGATCAAAATCATAAGAAATGAAAATAAAGAAGATAGAGATCAATCAAAAAATAGTGAAAGTAAAAGCAAGAATGAAACTTAGAAGGAAAGAAAAACTGCTAGTCAACTGATTGACTGAAGGGAGAATAAAAGCTAATAAACAAGAGGAAGAGAAAAAATGATAGGTTAAGAGAAAATTAAAAAGAGAAGTTGGAAGGACATATAAAAAGACTGAGAAAAAAGGACAAAACAAAAAGTCTGCAATAGGAATGTAGAAGTTAATAGGAAAAGTGAGCAAGAGTCTGGAAATGAAATTTGAATTCTTTAATAATGGAAAGACCAATCTATAATGATAATTGCCTTTTTGTCTGATTTCTTTAATAAAAGTAAAGTGATATTCAAATTTATTATAGATGACAGATGGAAGTTTTTAATAGAAATGATCAAACAAAGTCTTGAATATTATTTACAAAAATCCATAACATAGTTCTTTATAACAATCAACACTTCTTGTTTTAGTGTAGTGTTAAGAATGTCAAATTCTAGAGCTTAAAGTGCTGGATTAATTGTATTTCTAGTACTTCTGACACTGGAATTTTTTATGAACTCCTGAGCATTATAAGCATTGGATTACACTTTTTTAGCAGTTGAGATCGTTTTTAAAAGACAAACATTAAAATAAGAAAAAAATAGTACAAAAATACAATATTGATTTTTAAAAAACTTTATTAACGTTTTTCAAGTGAAAATCTATTTAAATAAGTACCTTTTTACCATTATTCTGAACATTATACAAATGCAATTTATTGACTGTACTTTAAACATTTTTTAGCAAAAACCTTTTGCTGTACACAATCTTATATTTCAACTGTCCTGCTGTTGAAACATAAGATTGTGTATGTATATATGTACAATAAAAGATTTTTGTTAAAAAGAGACTCCTGAATGGATAGAAAGCGGAACTGAGTAGTTATTTTGATTTATTGTAATGACAACTAGATTTAATTAAATTATAGTCTATAATATTTAATACGTTGAGTTAGTGATGTGAGTGTATCTCAAATAACAGTGTGACAGTTCCAATTATTATCAATATATGTTTCCAATTTACTTTATTACATATGTGTCCCATTCAATTTATTTATATAAGTCTCTTCTCCATTCATACAGTAATTGTTAGATTACATTTGATGCTTGTCCAGTTTATGATCTCCCACCAGAAGATTTAATTTAGAATATTATTTGAAACCATTGGTGAACCTATTCTTGAACGTAACACACATCCTACTATATACTTACTGATAATACATTTAAGCCAATAAACATCACATGACCATCACTTCTTATGCTTGTGTATAACTTGTTAAAACAGGCAAAACTCACTATACGTATTGCCACACACAGCAAGCTAGAGTAATTAATGGATGCCAGAAGGCTTGTGTATAAAATCCCCATCTAGTACCTACTCATCCATTATCCCCAGACTAGTTTCTGGCTTGGCCTTCGTCAGTGAGGAGCCTTGGATCTGAGAGCACTGCGCCTAGATCTTAGGATCCTAACATCTAGGTGCAGTGCTCTCAGATCCAAGGCTTCTCACTGATGAAGGCCACAATCCAGAAACTAGTCTGGGGATATTGGCATCCATTGATTATTCTAGCTTGTTGTGTGTGGCAATATGTATAGTGAGTTTTGCCTGTGATAATATATTTCCAAGTTTATAAATTAAAAATAGTAATAAGTATCATGCTGCTTTGTATGATAAGATGTTGACTCATGATAATATAAATAATGTTACCAATAGACAGTCTTTTTGCCTCATTTTTATTATCTTTAGTCAATTGTCATCAGCCACTCATAACATTAGCTATATTTCTGCACTAATTGTTACAGTGGTATTGTAATGTTTGTGCAACCACATAATAACTAAGTAATTCTGATACATGTTCATATTTTATTTTTTGTTTATCAGTTTTTCTTTTCTTTTGGAGAATATCAAAATTGTTTTTTTGTGACTGCTAATGAGCAAATTATGGCATTATTAAGTTTAGAGTATTGTATTTCAAAACCACAAAATTGCTGCAAATGTTTGGTTTAATATCATAGTGCTGTTATTCTTTTTTTCTTAGTAATCACAATATAATATTAGAATAAAACTTTTCTGATACGTGTAACCTTTACTTACACACTTTATTCCTCTTCTTTTTCCATGTATCATAGCATTGGCCAGGAAGTGAACCCGCTAACCAGGGAAAACTGCTTGTAAGGCAGCTGTGCTGATCACTCAACCACCAATGCTTGACTTACACCCTTTATGTGTACATAATTACAGAATATTCACAGGTATTACATATAAACATATTACTCACAAAAACAAGTATGGCCATTCCAATTGTAAAAAAAAAAAACTATTCTAGAGATGAGTTTTGCCAATATTACACAAACCTATCTGTGAAACACAAATATATCCACATGTTGAACATGCAGACATTTTTTCCTGATAATTTGATATATTTCATTCTCTGCCACCAGATTTTTCCAATGGAAACAGTTGACCTTAAATATCTTTAGAATGTCTTTGATATAATCCTTATAATGTAAGTGGGTTCTAATTCTCTTATGGAAACCACTTTCAAGTTTACTATAAAACATCCTTTTAGCAAGTTTTGTAATTTTTTTGGCTATGTTCAATTCAATGGTATGATTTTACGATAATGGAGTCCATATGATTATTTCCAGCAGATTGAAAAACATTGATTAGCTTTATGATTTTGCCATTGTATTATTGAAAATTTTTGGAAGATCTTTAAATGAAACTTTCCTAATACTTTTATGTTGTGATGTTCTAGTGCCCTAGTCTAACTTCCATGCAATAAATTGAGTAAAATAACTGCTTTGTACACAGCTAATTTAGTTGCAGTAATTATTTCCCTGTGACGAAATAGTTTATCTTACCACATATATGCATACACACTTCATCCATATATTTACGTGCATTTAATTTAAATGTAAATACTTTAAAATGCTATAAGCTTTATTTATATACATCTGGCCAAGAATATATATATATATTAATATTCACATATTTATTTTATACATAATATTATATATGAATCTTCTCTCATTCTACAAGAAACAGTTTCATATATCAAGTCTTGAAAAGGTCTTGATATTCTTCAGTTGAGTCTCAAATCTTTTGTCACATAGATGGGCTTTGTGGCATTTAATATTCACTTGTACCTCACTCTGCACTGGTCGTTTCAATAAACTGCTTCTGTCTTCAGTTTTAATTTCTATGATTTGCTTAGCCATGGATTTTTTATAGTCTCTTACTTATAATATTTTTTTAAGACTACCACATACCCATATATTATTCCAAACTCAAATTTTCTTTTTTCACTTTCTTTGAGCAAAATCATATTGATCTTTGTTTGGCAGTGATAAAAATTTGACTGGAGACTTACCAGAAATTACTGATGTTATACTGTGCTGATGATGAACTATCATGTGGACTCTGGATGATATAGTGAAGTTCATAAATTCTTCAAACTTAGTTGAAGAAAAATTAGCTTCATTGCCTGATACAAACATCTTTGGAGATCCATGATAGATCTCTTCTAGTTTAGTAATAATATTCTATATCATTTTTGCTTCAAATTGTATTGTAATCATCCAACTGTGAATACATATCTACTAAAACTAAAAAAAAATTTATGATCCATAAATAGACAGGATTGATTGGCATATGTTGCCATGGACTGCCTGCATGGGCTATGCTATATATTCTCTTAGCTATGTAATTTTTTGATAGTTTATTCACCATTGTTTGTTAAGTGAAAAATCTTTTAACACAATTCTCATTGTTAACATTGATTCCTGACTGCCAGAAACAGCTACAAAGTAGAGCCTTTTTTCTGACCAATCCAGATAATCTTGAAATAGCAGGTCTAAAGCAGCAATGACCAATACTCAGAATCAGATATTCATATACTGTCCAAAAACTTTTATGAAGATTATATATTATCTTGGTCAATTCTTAGCCGTTGCTAATCCATTTCAGTAGTAGCTAATAATTATCAGCTTTTGTCTAGCCTGTTCTTACTTTAATAGATTCATCTTTAATCTCTTAAAATTGTTTGTGTTTATTTGTTTTGTTTTTCTTTTCTAAACATGGACAACATTTTTTTTGACATTATTGATTTTGTTTATCATGTAAATGTCTATATTCAGAGGCTTGAAAAATGTTCAGCCTAGTATTAACCAAGGAAAGATAGGACTTTTCACATTCGTATCAATACACTGCTAACTTTTTAATGTTGTAATTTTGGCAATATCAAACATTACAAAGCTAGCAATGCTTTGATATGAATGTGAAAAGTCCTCCTTTCTTTCCTTGGTTGCAGGAATAATACCCAATAGTTTTAGAAAAACACACAAATAAATTTTATAGAAAATATACATGTAGACAAACTCAAAGAAACAAATTTTGTAATTTTTTTACATCAATTTAAAAAAAAAAGTCTAGTAATAAAGCCATTCAGGATTCGTTTTTCTGCACCAAATTAACACAACACAAATATATCTTTCTAAAAGTAAAAAAAAAATTCTATGAAATAGACACTTAAGCAGACGATGATGCTTGAATGCTAAATTTAATTGAATGATTTACAATCAAGAAAAATATCGAAATTTGTACAAATAGTTTTTAAAATCACATCACAAGACATTTAACAAAAAGCTACTTACTATCTGAAATAGGGTACTTGAGTATTATTCCTGCAACCAAGGAAAGATAGGACTTTTCACATTCGTATCAATACACTGCTAACTTTTTAATGTTGTGATTTTGGCAATATCAAACATTACAAAGCTAGCAATGCTTTGATACGAATGTGAAAAGTCCTCCTTTCTTTCCTTGGTTCCAAGTGCTGAAATTAATACTTTTTTTTTATTTAGTAACTGAATTAAAATGTTGCCTTTGTTAATACTGTTGTGCAACAGGGCAGGTATAATCAAACCCTGTTGTGATAAATAGACAAATATGTATTTGTATACTTAACATATTATTAAAAAAATATATTATTACTAACGTATTATTTTAAAAAAAATATTACTTTACTAACAAAACTAAAATTTACAAGTTGGTGTATAATCAACGGTCATTTATGTGGTCGTATTGTATTATAGATTTAATTATTTTTAATAAAAAAGAGAGGTATGGGGGGTATACCCGTGCTCTGATTTTTTATCTTTTGCCAAACCCATTATGTTTTAAATCAATGAAATATGAAAATTCACAAAATAAAAACATTTCGTTTGATAAACTGAATATATATATATATATATTAAAAGTCAAAGGAAGAACTACAAATGCCAAGATGGAAGACATTGATTTAGAGAACAATGAAAGTGGCTGTTGCAAAACCTTGGAATGTTGAGTTCTAATTGAATACTAATTAGAAAAAAAAGGTGTAAAAAGCTTTTATGGTGCATTCCGAGGGTACATGGAATTTTAATGGAAATAAAAAATATATAATTATATACACAACTTTTCACTTCTTTTTCTTTTTAAATTATAGCTCCATGATAGTAAATATATAAAATCAAGATTCCTTATTTTTCTTTTTAAAACTTGTTTATTCAAACTATAATTTTATTTTTACTCCATACAACTTTCAACTACATTCTGTATGGAGAAATAGTTAAATATAGTGAAGAAGGAAACTTGATAATGACTACAGAATGTAAAATGAATGAAAAGAATTTATTTTTTAAAGATAAATTTAAAAATAAGATTATTATAAGAAAGCAGGCTTTAGACTGATATATAGAGAATAATCCAGAGATCATCATTATAATTGGTAAAATATGATTATGCTGGGGTAGAAAATTCAACATGCAAGGTGTGCAAATCCTTCCCCTGAATGTATAGTAGACATCAAGCCTGAAAAATCACCTCAATAAATAATAATGTTGGATCATCATGAGATGTGTCAAAAGAATAAATAAATGAAACTCAGCCAAGTGGAATCCGAACTTCAAAAAGTCCATTCATCATCCAAGGACCGGAGATTCTCTTTCACCAGATGAATTCAATCATTTCCCTGGGGAAACAGGTACCTTTTTCTGCTTGCATATATGTGTGACTTCTTAGTAAGCTTACTCAATTAAACCTCATGTAATTCAGGCAAAAACTGTTGGTTGACTTAATTATGATTTTTTTTTATTTGCACAGAGAGTTTAAACTAATTTGTACAGTCATTATTATCGTATTAATTCTTCCATGATTGAACCCTTATTGTAATACATGTTATAGCATATTTGTGTGTGTGGGTTTTGGTAAGGAGAAAAAAAGAGTAAATTGGCAAAGGGAAAGAAAATCTGGGAGCACGGAAAGACCGAGTTATAGAAAAAAAGGGAAATCAATCTATTGTATAATATGTCTATAATAATGAATTTTAAAATGGGTTTACTGAATATCGTGCATCAGTGCTAACAAATAGGAAAACTGATAGGAATATTTAATAAATAATAAAATAAAAATTAGAATTGATATTGACTTACGTAAATATATTTACAAATAAATATGTATTAAATGATGAATGGTTTTTTTTTTGTTTTGAGTTTTTTTCTTTTTATTAAGATTAAAATAGGTTAGATCTACTCCTGGTAATTTTACCACCCGCCCTGAGAAAGAGCCACAGGCTGGGTCATTTTATCATCCTATTACATACTTCCATATTGTCCAGTATAATTCTTACCTATGGGTGAGATTGGCACTTGGAGTCTTTAGTTAGACGTTCATAAATATACTGTTGTATGATATTGAAGAAAATTATATATGTATAGGACTTTTTTTTGTTCATACATGTATATAGATATATACGCTCATATTCGCGTAAAGACGAGTAGTTCACGAAACATAGAAAAAGGAGTGGACCCGTTACAGTTGTTTCTTTTGATCTGTTCAAGGTGCTCTTACAGTTATTTCGCCAGTCTAACAACTATCTGATCAGAGTGCTGTAATTTACAGTTATTTCTCAAATTACTAATGGAATCAACATGTTGACTTTATTATTACTGCTGTTGTTTCTTTTTTTATCTGCTCAGTGCTGCAATTTACATTTATTGCTCCAGTCAAAAAACCATGTGATAAAAGTGCTGCAATTTACAGTTATTGATCTAATTACTAATGGAATTAATATGTTGACTAGATTATTATTACTGCTGTTGTTTCTTTTTGATCTGCTCAAAGTGCTGCTGTTTTTCCAATTTCCAGTTACTTTTCCAGTCTAAAAAGCATCTGATCAAAATGCTGCAATTTACAGTCATTTTTCTAATTACTAAATGAATTAATACATTGACTTTGGTATTATTGTTGTTTCCTTTTATTGGCTTTGAGATCAAAAACATTTTTAATTCTGTTTATAAAACATCTCATCAAAGTGCTGCAATCTCCAGTTATTTCTCCAGTCAAGAAACCAACTGATCATAGTGTTGCAATTTAGAGTTCTTATTCTATTTTTCGTATTCAATTAATACGTTGACTTTTCAGCTCAAAGAGCTGCAGGAATTTACTGTGGGTTGTTTTCCTTTACTAATTGAATACATATGTTGACTTTGTTATTGTTGCTGTTGGTTTTTTTTTGTGGATGACATTCATTCCAAAAAATAACTTGCCATAGGTTTATTCCAAAAGTTACATTGCTTTGGTAAAATTCCATTTTTTAGCATGTATTGCGCAATCACGTGCTCTACAACCATTACGGAGATGGGGAATAGCGGGGAGGGGGCTGACAATCTCAGATTGTATGCAAGAATTTCATTATAAATTGATGATTTAAACTACAACACTCTTTCAAGTACTTGAGTATTATTCCTGCAACCTAGGATAGATAGGATGACTATTCACATATGCGATAAAGGTGTATACCAAAAAAATATTTAAAATCTCTATCTGGAACATTCCTATCCCCAGAACAATTGGTATCAAGTTTATGGCTCACCTCAGTGAGGAGCTAGAACATTCATACATTGGATCTAATATATTGTAACAGGGCTAGGTTCAAACCCTGTTTCAAGAAGGGAAATTAGTATAAATTTAGGTAAATATCTGAGTAAAGAAAACATAGACTTATTTTTTTTATATATTTATAAGTCTAGATGGGGATTTAAAAAGGTTAAAATAAACAGGAGGTGTGGGGGTATGTGTGCCCTTTTGTTTTATGGAATGCATGTGTATATTTTGCTGTATGGAATAATATGAAAGAAAAGAAAAACGCAGGAATAGAGGTATATTTTATTTTCAAGATGGAAGCCTTTAAATTTTATTTTGGAGAGATTAAATGAAAAAAAAATCTTGAAAAATAACTTGATCTATATCTGAGGAATGTACGTTGCTGAAGTTTCAATTCATTAAAGAATTTCAGGCAAGCCAAAAATATAAAAGTGCTAAATGCTTTTGTTTTAAGGAATCCAGATTTGAGTGAGCAAGCTAGAGGCTACTATCTTATATTTGTCCATATTGGAATTCCAGCTCTCCCAGCATAATTCTTATATTAATATAAGATTGGCACTTGAGGTCATAAAGTAATGCTCATAAATATGCTGGGCGAGAAATAGCAAATCTCCAAATATTTTAATCTAGTTTTTTTTTTTTGTTTGTTGAACTTTTACAATCCAAAAAGGGGATTGTGTTATACTAGCGAGTCAATGCATTAATCTAACCATAAATGCCCGGTTATTTATCATAATCACACCGAAATATTGTGGATTCCCATAAAAAGATATGCTATTAAAATAAAAAAAAATCTATATATGTGTATCGTTATATATATATATATGATTTTATAGATAGAAAACGGCTATTCCGTTTCAATATGTATTGTAAATTTTTAATTTTGTGCTGAATGAATTTGCTATTTTTAAAGTACTGTCTTGATTTATTATGGTGTACTAAATAAACCTTTATTTTTTTGTTTGTAGTCATTAACAAGCTCATGCAGGTAGGCCATAGCAATATACGCCAATCAATCCTGATGTCTATTTATGGGTCATAATTTTTTTTTCAGTTTTAGTAGATATGTATTCACAGTTGGGTGATTACAATACAATCTGAAGCAAAAAATGATAAAAAGATTATCACTAAACTAGAAGAAATCTCTCATGGATCTCCAAATATATTTCATCTGACAATAGCATGTTGAAACCACCGGAGGGCATTATTTCTGTGATAGTGCACAGAAATATGCTGTTTAGGTGGCCTACCACCGCTAGCGAGCGTTCTATTTCTAATGCATAAGCCTAGAAATAGTCCATTCAGGTACGGGGTGGCTGCTTGTGTCTATTTCTACGCTAATGCACAGAAACATGACATTGAATCTGCCGCAGAAGCTATCGTGTCAGCTTACAGCTCAGATTTGTGCTAAGCATTTTTGATGTGCGATCACATTTCACTTTTGGCTACAGTATCGGGTGAGGGTGTCTGGAATTTCGATTGTCCAAACTATTTTAATATTCATTAAGACCACCTCCCCTCTAACTGCCATCTTTTAGGAATGTCTACTAACAATTATCAGCAGAGTCTCATGTTTCCCTAGCCCCCATTTCCTGCTCAAAAAATTCGGCAAGTGTAGGATTCCAGCGCGATTCAGATCAAATCACACTCTAAGTCCCGCTTCTGCGAGAACAATGGCGAGCTTCATCGAATGGCTGAAATCGAAAAACTTGCTGTGAATGTCAAAGATTCTCTGACTGCTGCTGCTGCTGGAAATGGGTTATCAAACAAAAGAGCTTTGAAGCTGCATGTGTGCTGTTCCTGAACAGCCCTAAAAGTTGCTTTTAATTGCCATAAATATATTTATGTGGGGTTTTGGTAATTACAGTAAAAAGTTGGTCAACCTTCGAGTCGGAGCATTACGTTCGCTTAGGAATTGTAACCACTCATCCCACCACCTTTCCCAAAGTTGGACCTTTCGGTTGTAAATGTTTGGTACCGTTAAATGGAAATCGATTTGGTATTTGTAATTTATTATAAAACAACAAAAATATAAAAAAGAAAAGAAGCTGATTTTGTCATAGAATACCCGACTGCTGCCGTTAAAAAAAAATGTAAGTAATGAGAAAGAATAAAAAGTAACAACTTTTTAAAATTCATTTCGATCGATGTACCCTTTTTTTTTTTGTTTGTTTGTTTTCATTCCAAAAATTGTTATTTGATAGATAGTAGTTTTGGTTAAATGTGATCAACAAAATCAAAAACATACATATAAAAAAAAAAAAAGAATTCCTGCCCCCCCCCCCCAAATATAAGTAATGAAAAGAATAACAAAAAAAAAATTAAGTACTTTTTTAAATTCAATTTTTTGATTTCTGCATTTTTTTTTTATTTGTTGTTGTTGTTGCGTATTCCAAAATTTATTTGGTATTACTTTACTTTGAAATGTGATAATAAACAAACCCGCCGGCGGCCCTGTAAACATTATACTTATCTTTGTTTACAAATAAAGCCCGCCCTCTGACGGTTTCAACACGCTATTGTAAAACAACCGCATATTTTAAGAATATGAAGTTATTTATTGAATAAAATGGTTGAATTATCTTAGAATGTTATACAAAAATGGTGGAAAGTTTGATATAATCAAATATAAATTAATATTTATATTCACTTGGCTATATTAATATCAATTTGATATTGGTGATGATAAACTACTATGTGGACTCTGGGTGATACAGGGAAGTTCATATGTGATTTAGTGCCCATTCTCTCATAAATTTTTCAAACTTAGTTGAAGAAAAGTTAGCTTCGGTTGTTTTACAATAGCGTGTTGAAACCGTCAGAGGGCGGGCTTTGTTTGTAAACAAAGATAAATATAATGTTTACGGGGCCGCCGCCAGGTTTGTTTATTATCACATTTCAAAGTAAAGTAATACCAAATAAATTTTGGAATACACAACAACAAGGAACAAATAAAATAAAAAAATGCAGAAATCAAAAAATTGAATTTAAAAAAGTACTTAATTTTTTTTTTTTGTTATTCTTTTCATTATTTATATTTGGGGGTGGGCAGGAATTCTTTTTTTTTTTTTATGTATGTTTTTGATTTTGTTGATTACATTTAACCAAAACTACTATCTATCAAATAACAATTTTTGGAACGAAAACAAACAAACAAAAAAAAAAGAATACATCGATCAAAATGAATTTTAAAAAGTAGTTACTTTTTATTCTTTCTCATTACTTAACATTTTTTTTAATGGCGGTGGTCGGGTATTCTACGACAAAATCAGCTTCTTTTCTTTTTTATATTTTTGTTGTTTTATAATAAATTACAAATACCAAATCGATTTCCATTTAACGGTACCAAACATTTACACCCGAAAGGTCCAACTTTGGGAAAGGTGGTGGGGATGAGTGGTTACAATTCCTAAGCGAACGTAATGCTCCGACTCAAAGGTTGACCAACTTTTTACTGTAATTACCAAAACCCCACATAAATATATTTACAGCAATTAAAAGCAACATTTAGGGTTGTTCAGAAACAGCACACATGCAACTTCAAAACTCTTTTGTTCGATAACCCGTTTCCAGCAGCAGCAGCAGTCAGAGAATCTTTGACATTCGCAGCAAGTTTTTTGACTTCAGCCATTCGATGAAGCTTGCCGTTGTTCTCACAGAAGTGGGACTTAGAGCATGATTTGATCCGAATCACACTGGAATCCTACACTTGCCGAATTTTTTGAGCAGAAAATGGGGGCTAGGGAAACATGAGACTCTGCTGCTAATTGTTAGTAGACATTCCTAAAAGATGGCAGTTAGAGGGGGAGGTGGTCTTAATGAATATTAAAATAGTTTTGACAATCAAAATTCCAGACACCCTCACCCGATACTGTAGCCAAAAGTGAAATGTGATCGCACATCAAAAATGCTTAGCACAAATCTGAGCTGTAAGATGACACGATAGCTTCTGCGGCAGATTCAATGTCATGTTTCTGTGCATTAGCATAGAAATAGACACAAGCAGCCACCCCATACCCGAACGGACTATTTCTAGGCTTACGCATTAGAAATAGAACGCTCGCTAGTGGTGTTAGGCCACCTAAACGGCATATTTCTGTGCATTATCACAGAAATAATGCCCTCCGGTGGTTTCAACACGCTATTGTAAAACAACCAAATATGCTTTTAAAAATTTTTCTCTCCTTAAATTACTATTACTTGCAATATCAAAACCTTTTCATTGCAATTTTTTTCATATATTTCTCAAACTTTTCGGCTGGTGCTTTTATGTAACAGTAATTATTTTTTTCTAACACAAAATCAAATATCCATAGGTAGTATTATCGCATCTACATACTACTTAAAATATAACATTCATATATTGTTGTTATGAATATCATTTTTGTCATTAATAATGTATTAACTGGTATTTGATGGCCTACTAAATGCCATATTTATGCATGGAGAGGAATGATATCAAGTGAAAAATTAAGGAAGCTTGTTTCATCACCAGCGATGCCAAATCACTAAATAGAAGAAACACTTTGTTTTGCCATTTCCCAAAAATGGATAGTATAGAAGGCAATTTGCATACATTTGCATATAACATTAATAATCAAACAAAGCAAAACTCTCCATACAGTAGTGCCATCTTGTGCCAGGCCTACAAATTATTACATAAAAAAGTTTTACCGCAACGCATCAGCGTATTATTAATTAAAAACTGTGAACATAGTCCATAAAATTGCCATAAAGTCATTATTTCCATAAATACCATTTCTTTCTCCCCTTTCTATTGAACATTTATCACATTTTGACATATCATAGGAGAAAATCAGTTTTCTAATGAAATGATGTAAAAGTGAGAAGATTAAATCAAAGAAGACAAGGATATATGCATTTATGTTTAAAATGCAAAGATCTTTCATTAGCTAGGAAAGGTCAACTTTGCTGCTGAGAAACATAAATGAAGTTCATAAATACAATACTTAGAGTATATGTCGGTAAAGTTTAATTATATGAATTATTTAAGCATATGCCTATCAGCTGACAAACTTCCAAAGCATTTGGAAAATAATAATTATAATATAAGAACAAAGTTTCAATAAAATGAAATAAGTTTTATATTAACATGGGGGGGGGGGCATTATCATCAATTTAGAAACACAATATATTAAAGGTCATAATATGTTAAAAATACAAGATCCCAGAGACTCCAAATAAAAATGCAAACTAGCAACAAAATGATTTAAAATATGTAATAGCATTAACATAAGCTTTATTTACTTAAACTAATTTTCAACAATGATAGGTAAAGAAAGAGACAGAATAAAGCTTAATAAAATCACGGAAAGATATAAACATAAATTAGAAAAAGCTACAAAAATATAATAAAATTGGACTGAGTATTTCTTAAAAATTAGAGGGATTACAAAGAATATCAGAGAAGAAAAAGGAAGTTAATAGCTTAGGTATAAGTATACATATTTGAAGAATAATTGTGCAACAGATAAGAGAGTTCAGAGAAGTAATAGTCTGGGATGATGTGTGTGATCAGCATATAAATAATAACGTATGTATGTCCTCTATTCAAAGTCAAATTAAGGATTAAGCAATTATATATTTCGGTTAAACAATACCCGTTTTAAATAGAAATGTCCTGTTGATGTTTTAAAATGAAAAATATGATTTTCAATTTATAAATAGTAAAAAAAAATTGTATCGGAATTTTTTTTGCCATTTTAGAAAAGATACAAATTTTTTAGAGACGTGGCGCATGAAGCTAAAAAGATTGTCACATCAGCTCAAGAAGAAGTTCAAAGTATTATAAAAAAATTTTAAAAGATTTCATTTCAATTATTCTAGGACCCAAGATTAAGTTACAATCTTGTAGCAGAGTGCTTTTTACTGCTCAATTTGTTTATTAAGTGTCCAAAATTGATTAAGTGTAACGGAGAAGGTTTTATAATCTTCCCAAGATGGATGCTGACTTTGAAAGTCGGAACAAGCAAGCATTTATTAGTATTAAACTTAATGACGTGTTGAGAAGTGATCAAGTAATTCCGGAAATATTTATACAACCTAAATCAGTTAAAAATAGTTCAGTAAGTTGTTTAGTACTGAAAGAACTAAAGGAAGTTCGGAAAAAAATGCAATTTGAGGGAAATAAAAAACTGTTCTAGAGGAAAATTCAAATGCTACCGATACGGTACATATTGGGCTAAAAATCAATCAAAATATTGAGATACAGCATATTAAAGTTGATACAATGAAACATAAGCTAAATATTAATGATACTGCCAAGTTTCATGAAAACCTATCGGAAAATAAAGTTGGGGGGGGGTGTCCGTCACAAAATTACTAAAATCTAAAACAATGAAAATTAAAAATCACGGGAATTTTGTCATAAGAGAGAATGCTGTGCCCCAAATTCAAGTCACACTGGGTGCGAGTTAATTTATGATAATAATAAGGAAAGTAGTTTATTGTTTAAGGCTCGAACGGGATCTTTAGCAACAAGGGAATATACACGTAAATGGAAAAATATGGGTGATTTAGTCTGCAAGTTGTGTAAGGAAGGCATAGAAAATATTAGGCATTTGTTACTTCAATGTAAATGTTTGGAAGCAGAAAGGGTACAAATAATGAAGTTATGGAAGGTTAAATATGAACAAAGTGATTATACAGAATGTGAGTTATTGGTTTTTATGCTAGGTTTGGGGAAAAATAAGGGGGATTTAGATATGAGGGTCATGGAGTTGACAAAGATTATGTTGTGAAAATGGGATGGAGCAGATTATGGTAAAACTTAGGGTGGACAATAGAAAAGGAAGGTAAAGTGGCTAACAGGTTTCTCTGGGCACAGCTTCTGAGTGATTCCTGACTCCATTTAAGTAGAAGTCACAGTACAGCACGTCACATCAAACTTTAGTAGTAGAAACACATCTAAGAGAAGAAGAAGAACCTGTTTTGGAAAATTTGGTATGGCAGGGTATAAATAGAAAAGTGAAAGAAAAAATGGTGGTGGTATAGGTGTTATATCAATACTGTTAAATGCCAAGAACATTTGTGGTTTGAAATAAGGTTGGGAAAACAAGAATGGATGGTGGCTATAGTTTATATAGATACTGGAGATAGTCAAACTATAATGGAATGGAACAATAGCATATATGAGTTCCTAGTTAAGGATATAAAGAGTTTTAAAGAAAAGGGGAAGAGAATAATGGTTATAGGAGATATGAATGGGCATATTGAAGAAATTGATGATGTAGACAATAAGAATGGACAGCTTTTGAAGAAATTTTGTCAGATAGTAAATTTGAGCATTGGAAACTTATCTAATATTTATGAGGGACAATATCCATGGTCTAGAAATAATATATCCCACACAATAGATTGTATATTGGTAGAGAAAGAGGGAATGAATAAAGTACGGAAAATTAAGGTGTTTGATAATGAAGAGAGAGTATGTAATAGTGATTATAATTTTGTTGTAATTGAAATGGTTAGTAATGTGATGGAAAATAGGAATAAAAGTAGAAACAATAGTGAAAGATGTGGATGGAGAGTGAATGATAAGAATAAGTTAGAAGAGTATAAAATACAAGTTGGAAGAAACCATGGAAGAGTTGATTGGAAATAAGTATGAGGACTGGTGTGATGAAATAGAAAAAGTGGCAAATAGGGTTTTAGGTGAGAATATTCAGAAGAATAAAAGTAATAGAAAAATGAGAGTTAGTAAAAGTGTAAAAGAGAGGGAAAAAGCATGTAGAGAATATAAGTGTGCTATTAAGAACAAAGAAAGTGAAAAAGATATTAATGCTAAATGGAAAAAGTACTTAGAAAAGAAGAAGTTAGCTAAAATAGATAATTATAGAGAGAGAAAGAAACTAAATAGTAAATTATTGAATGATATTAATAAAAGTGGAAGAGATGGGAGTAAAAACTTTTGGAATTACATTAAAGGAAGAAATTTAGGGGAGAGAGAGATAGTATTACTGGATGAGGAGGGAATAGAGTGTAGCTCTAGAGAAGAATTAGAGAGAATATTGAATAGTTATGTAATGGATATAGAAAAGATATTAGATGTGAAGAACAGAGCGATAGAAAATATGAAAGCATATAGTAATAGGAATATTACGTTTACAGAAAATGAACTAAATGAGGCAGGGAAGAAACTGAGAAGTGGTAAGGCAAGAGGATGGGCAGCAGAGATGGTAATGAATTTGGGGCATAGGGCAAAAGTGAAGTTACTAAGATGGCCAGAAGAGAGTTTTTCCGAGTAGTTGGAGTAATACAAGAGTAATATTATTATTTAAAGGAAAAGGTAAGAATCATAGAAAGTTAAATAATTATAGACCACTAGCAGTAACATCAGTTTTATATAAAGTTTTTTCATATATGGTGGCTGGAAGAGTTGCAAAATGGATGGAAGAAAATAATGTAGTGGGGGAAATGAAAGGAGGTTTTAGGTCAGATAGGCGTATAGGAAATAGTTTATTTGTAGTTACACAACTTATAGATATGAGTGTAAATTCAGGTAGACAGTTATATATGAATTTTATAGATATAGGGAAGGCATATGATAGAGTGAATAGAAATAGATTATGGATAAGTTTAGCAAATCTGGGAATGGATGAAGCTTTAGTGGGTGTTATTAAGAAATTATATGAAAATAATTACTATACATATCAATTAGGGGATATAGAATCAGTTAAAGTTAAAAATGGGGTGGGACTGAGGCAAGGATGCCCTATGTCACCTATTTTGTTTATGTTGTATTTGAGTGAAATGGAGAGAGCAATAGAAAGTCTAGGAAGAGAGATAGAGATATCATTAACAGGTGGCAAGAGAGTATATACATTGTCGGGTCTTTTTTGCCGATGATGTCTTTTTGTGTGCAGAAAGAAGAGAAGATATGGAAGTTATGCTGAGGGCATGTGCAAGGATGGGTAAAGATATGGGGATTAAATTTAGTGAAGAAAAATCAAATATAATGATTGTGAATACTGGGGAAAGATAAGACAAAGATTTCTTATTGGGGGATATAAAGTTAAGTGTGGTGAACAGATATAGTTATTTGGGAATCATCTTGAGTAATAAGAAAAATTGCTTGGATGAATGGGAGAAAAAATTGATAAATGAAGCAAAGAAAATAAAAGGATTGATAAAGAAATTAAAGAAAGGGATTGATAAAGAAATTAACAGTGTTTTCATATAATAAATATGATGTAGCTAAAATTGTATGGAAGTGGCAGTAGCAGGGTTAACATATGGCAATCATGCATTATGTGTTAGTAAAGAGGTATTCGATTGCTTAGAAAAAGTACAAAGGGAAGTAGGAAGACATGCATTAGATGCTGAGGTGTGGACAGCAAAAGAGGCAATTCAAGGAGAAATGGGATGGTCAAGTTTTTATATGAGGGATGCAAAAAGCAAATTGAAAATGTTCGGTAGATTGCAGTTTATGGATAATAAAAGTAGCCAAAATAGTATTTAATTGGGTTACAAGTAAAGGGCAGGCAACAAGATGGGTGAGAAAGGTAATGTGGTATGCAGAAGATTTGGATAAAGAATTTATGTCAGTATACTTGTATAAAAGATGGGATGATTGTGTTAGGAGGATTGTTGAGTGTTATAGTGGGAAGGTGTGGGATAGAAGAATAGATGCATTAATAAAGAATAGGGATTTGGAGAGATGGAGAACTAGTATGGAGAGTAAAATGAGTTTAAATATATATAGAAGTAAATGGAACATTGGGTGTGAGTTAATTTATGATAATGTAAGAAAATTTATTGTTTAAGGCTTGAATGGGATCTTTAGCAACAAGGGAATATACCCAAAAATGGAAAAATATGGGTGATTTAGACTGCAAGTTGTGTAAGGAAGGCATAGAAAATATTAGGCATTTGTTACTTCAATGTAAATGTTTGGAAGCAGAAAGGGTACAAATAATGAAGTTATGGAAGGTTAAATATGAACAAAGTGATTATACAGAAAGTGAATTATTGGTTTTTATGCTAGGTTTGGGAAAAAATAAGGGGGATTTAGATATGAAAGTCATGGAGTTGACAAAGATTATGTTGTGGAAATGGGATGGAGCAGATTATGGGAAAACTCAGGGTGTACAATGCAAAAGGAAGGTAAAGTGGCTAGCAGGTTTCTCTGGGCATAGCTGCTGAGAGATTCCTGACTCCGTTTAAGGAGAAGTCACAGTACATCACATCACATCCCAGTACATCACATCACATATAGAAGCAGAACTGGATGAAAACAAAGACAAATATCACCAAAGAGATGCTACATTGATTAATACAAGAATAAATACCGAAGGACAAACTAAAAAGCTCAGGAAAACTATACAAAGTAATTATCTAGACAAAATCATGACAATTAAAAGCCAAAGCTTGGAAAAAAATAGGGGAAAAGTTACAGAAGCCCAGCAGTATCCAGTTGAACCTGCTGGTGAGAGCAATAATACAGAACTAACACTTCCAACATTTGCAGAAATGTTAAAGAAGGATACTAAAACTTCTAAATGGCAAGGTTTCAATGCCCCATATGCCAATGGCTTTAAAATGGAGCAAGGAGTTACGGGCCTTGAGACAAAGCTAGAGCTAGTGGTCAGAGATCTGAAATCAATCTGAACAATGCAAAGTATGGGGAAACTAATCATGCTGGCTTCTCCCATGAGAATAAATTTGAGAATGGCTTAATATATCATAATGTTGAGTCAAGTACGAACAACTTTGATCAGGATAAAAATAATCTAATTCCAGAAGACTTTTAATCAGTCAATGATGAATTTAATAATAGAATTCCTCAGAAATTATGTAATTCCTTTCTTAGCTTCCAGAATCAGTATACTTTAACATTGAGCACAACAATAAAAAATGTGAACTTTTCATATTTCCAATAAATGAGCTATTTGTCTTAATCAAGGAATTTAATATTATTGATTCAATAAGAAGGATCTACTATCACCCTAACAAAAAATATGTCACACTCGAATTTGAGAACACTTTAGCCAAAGAAAAATTCAAAAGATCTCAAATGTTTCTAGATGGAAAATATTTAGTAAAAATTCACTTGGAAAGACCAAGATTGCTAACAGGTATGGTGCGGAATTGTCATGTGGCATTTGGAAAAGATGAATTGCAGGGTCTATTAGTACAGTTTAGCTGTATTGAATGGTTCACTTTCCTAATGGAAAGAAGAGCAGGGATTCAGCTGCCATCCAACAACACAATATTTACAATGAGGCTGACTGAAGCTGTCAGTCCACTGGATATTCCATCTGTTCTTGAGCAGAATAAAAGCCCGATATACATAGTAATTTGAGGAATTCAACCACAGTGTTATGGATGTGGGGACACTGGCCATTTAATCAGGGCCTGTCCAAAAAGATTATGCACAGAATGTGGGAAAAGCTATAGTGGATTCCACAAATGTACAATAACATCGAGCAATCCTTCATTTATAAATCAACAATTAGAACTGGAATTACAAGAATCTCATTTAAAAGATAGCAAAGGGAAAACAAATAAGCTACAGTATAAGGAAAATCAAGAAAACGTTACACAGTAGATTTGAAGATGGGACAAATGCAGGTCAAGTTAGAGATATGGCCAAAGAGATAAAGAAACAATGAGCACAGGCAGAACTGACCAACCTCGAATCAATACAATCTGAAGAGTCTGAAGGCACATTAGAAGAAATTGGTCAATTAAAAGAAGCTAACATGTTCAGTGATATGGAACTAAGTGAGAATGGTACAACTCAAATGAGTAAAATAACACAAGGTGCAAGTTTCAAAAGGAAAAATCAGAATGGCTCTGGCTTGCAAACTGATGACCATAGTATTGTGGGCTCAAACATTGATCTGTATGGTGAGCAAGAAAAGAAAACTGAGGGTCTCTCAAGGAGAAAGAGAAAAAGGAAAAGAAGACAGAAGAAGAAGCTGGCTCAACAGGAGTCAGGGGATGAGATTGAAACTGAATCAGAAGGCACCTCTTCCCATGATCTTCAAATGTATTGTTGAATCTAAAGGGGCAAGCCTTTTTTGGAAGAGGCATGTATGTAGCGAGAGTGAAATAGGGCAGATAATTTTAGAAGAGGCAGATAATCCAGAGGGCAGATAATCCAGATGAAAAAATTGATAACATAGAAAAGCAATGGAGTGATGAGGCTCATAGTGACAGGTCCCGAAATGGGCAAGGTGACGTAGCACAGGTTATCTCAGAAAAGTCTGATATTCTGGTAGAAGAACTTGATAATGTAGAAGAGCAATGGAGTGATGAGTCTTGTAGTGACAGCTCCAGAAGCAAGGAAGTAGATGGTTGTCCAAAGGAAATGCAGCAACAAATTAGTACTATCCCTGTGTGTACTGATGCAATGGAAGAAATCACAGATGATGAAGAAATAAGCTCACAAGAGGAAAATTTTGAAGAAGATTCGGAACAGAAAAGTGATGGAAATTCAGAAACAGATTAAAGCATGAATTCCATAGATGTGGTTTATACATAGATATGGCAACATGGATAAAGTTCTAAGGATCTGTGAATTAAAGGACTTGGCAATTCAAAGAGTCTTATGAATCAATGGAGAAGACGGGTTATTGACTGTGGTATGATCTCAAGATTTCTTTAAACAAATGTATTTACATCATGTAACCGTTGATCAGTCATCTGCATTTTTTATTCCTTAATAATAAAAAAGGTATTTTACTATGGTTAATTAATTTAACAGAAATAAAATGTTTGTGTAGATGTGCACAACTGGTCGAACTATTTATAAGTAAGAATTTAATAAAATTATTTTATTTACCTTTTCAGTTTACAATTCTTATTATACATATAATTTTATAAAAGTATGTTATTTAATTATATTGTTCTAAATATAAATTGTAAAAACACAGTATGACTACTAAACATCACATGATGTCCATTTTTATGCTTGCTCATAACTGTTATTAAAACAAGCAAAACTCTCCATACAGTAGTGCCACTCGTTGCAAGCCAGAGTAATCAATGGATGCCAGAAGGCTTATGCATAAAATCCCTATCTAATGCTTACTCATCCAATATCCCCAAGCTACTTTCTAGCTTTCATCAGTGAGGAGCCTTGGTGAGTAAGCATTAGATAGGGATTTTATGCACAAGCCTTCTGGCATCCATTGATTACTCTGGCTTGCACTGAGTAGTACTACTGTATGGAGAGTTTCACCAAGGCTCCTCACTGATGAAAGCTAGAAACTAATCTTGGGATATTGGATGAGTAGGCACTAGATAGGGATTTTATACACAAGCCTTCTGGCATCCATTGATTACTATGACTTGCACTGAGTGGCACTACTGTATGGAGAGTTTTGCCTGTTTTAATAACAATATGATTAGTAAATGTTTTAGAAAATGATCAAATAATTATGCATAAATTAAAAAAGACAGTTCTCTTTATGATAAATTGACACTGTAAAAAGAGTGCGACTATTGAATTGGTGAAGCAGCAGTCAAATTCTGGCAGCAAATATTAAGGTTTAATTAAGGCTATAGCAAAATAAAAATGCAGTGTTTATTTTTATTTATTAAATATAGATAGCATATATCAATATTTTTCTTTATTTACCAATATATGTAATAAATAAATCAGTGTGACTTTTAAATTTTTCTTTATTTACCAATGTATGTAATAAATAAATCAGTGTGACTTTTAAATTTTAAAACAATAATTAAATTGTAGAAGTATTCTTCAATTGTTGCAAACAAAATTTGGTACAAATAATTCCCATAATGCACTTTTTACGTTATTTCCCGCAATTTTCGGGTTTTCATATTAGATCTTTGCTACTGAAAAAATTATTTTCTCTGTTAATAAAAGTAGCTTCACTCCTTTTTTTATTATTAATCTTCTTAATATTTTTACATTGTTCAAATTAAATACAAACTGTCCATTACGTTTAAATTCGTAATCATTAAATGCAGAATGTGGATTTTTATTATATAGTTGGCTATAATGTGAAATGTCAAAAGATAACATTTATAAATAATATATAAGATCTTCACAGAGAAAAGTGTTTAATAGAATTATATATTGAATCTGTTTTCATCTTTCACAATTTGTCCAGGACTATTTGCAAATATTATCTAAAAAAAATGTTTCATTTCAGGTAATTGATTTTAGATATGCACTGCAAAATATATAGGTAAATTTTGCAAAATATATTTGGACTTAGCAAATATATAGTTTTTTCATCATTTGAATTCATTAATATTTTTAAACAAGTAAAATTAGAAAAAATGATATAACAATACTCCTTGATGTAAAAATGTTATATGGTTCAATAAATAAGCAAGAATCAATAAAGTTTGTTAACAAAGCATTAATTAAAAAAGGGTTTGATTATTATACAAGAAATCTACTAATTATAAAGGTGACTATAATAAAACACAATGGTTAAGTGTCTGATGAATCTGCCATGTGTGTCTCAAATATATAATTATATATTGTTAAATCATCAAGAATAAATTATAAATCAAGTTAAAAATAAAAGTACTAGATAAATAGATGATGTATTTATATTTGTAAAAGAAAAGATTATTTGTAAATTAAAGAAAATCTTAAATACATTACATTTGAAATGGATAAAGGAGAAGAATAAAATAGTTGGACATAAATGTAAGCAGTTCTGAAAAACATGTTCATTATTGAACTGCCAATGAATATACGGGTTAAAAATACATATATATTCTGCATTACATATGTAATCATTTAATAATAAATGATCAAATTAATTTTAAAAGGAAAAAAAATGAGACTAATAAATATAAATTTTAATATGTTTTTGAAGTATATTTTAAAACACATATGGGAGTCATTTTGCTTTTAAAATATAATAAAATTATTTGTTTAAAAAAAATGGGGTAGGAAAAGATTTAAAACTCTCCTTTTAAATAGATTAAGGAGAAAAAAATTATTTATAAGTTAGAAAAGTAAATATGGAAAATTAAACTAAAATTTGTTTGTAAAAGAGGTCATCGCAGCTGCCTTGCAAGCAAGTAGTTGGTTGCAGATGGTTGTGTGTTCGCCTTCCGGCTGATGCTGACATATGAAAAAAAAAAGCTTTGGAATGCAATAGTTTATAAGATTACTGATTAAATAATATTAATTAAAAAAAACCACATATACTATTTATCGAGGTAGTAGATGAATCTCAAGGGATTAAGAATTAAGGAAAATATAAAAATCAATTAATTAAAAAAATGCAAAATTTATTAAAAGACAGATTCAAGTCAAGATAAAATAAAACAATGAGCAAGTTAATATATAAAAGTTACATCTTGATTATTGTTCTTCAATTGGAGCTGCGATCTGCTAGATCATTAATCGGTCAGGTTTGTGATATACAGTTCGCATTGGTATTAGTCTAGAGTTTGGGATCTTTCCAAAGAATGCAGAATCCAAATAACCAGAGATCCAAATCTTCGGAAATTGTAAATGCAGTAGTAAGCCAGTCATTACTGCTGTGGGCAACATTAATGGAGAGACTGCATAAGCCATAGAAGTGTCCGACAGGGCTTAATGCCTTCAGCCATCAATTATCCCACCTGAATCAGTACCTGGAATCAATGCTGAGATTGTAAAGTAGAAACTGCCACATAGCCTCTCTCAAACCTGGAAGGAACAAAAGGCCAACTGGTTGGAAAATAAAAACCTAAGTAAAAATTTAAACGATGAACTTTAATTAACAGACTATTATAACTATAGCCTAAAGTAATCATTTAAAATATTCTTGTGTAAAATTTATTGCTATATTGTTAAATATATATGTGGATAAATAATTGAATATTAATGTTTGCTTTGTTATTTTGTTAATTTTCTCTTTTTCTCTTGTCACTGCATCACCAGTAAATTAGTGTAGAGTTATTTTATGTTAAGTAAATGTGCTGGACCCTGAGACAGAATGTGAGCTAGTCATGAGATATTTCAAGTGCTGGATTGTATGCCTGTCATCCATAACTAGTGGTTAGTTGGCACCTGAGATTAAACCTTAAAATAAATAAAATGCTTTGGATGGTGAGGTTCGAAATTGTGCAGACAAGATGGACCACAGTCTGGAAATGTGATCATGTTATGCTTTGCATAGTTTGATCTGACCATGGATATAATGAAAGAATATGTGCATCACGACTCAAAAGTTCATTGACGTAAAAACTGGATTGCGTAAGATGATTTTTAAGTGAGGAATGATAAACTACATTAATATATAAGTAATATATATTGTGACAGAATGGGTTCAAACCTGGGCACAATTAGTAGGTGGTGGTCATTACACATATATGTAGTCATGGTATATATAGATTTAATTATTATATTATGTGGTGGTGGTGGTTATATAAATACACAGATAGAATGAACAAGAAGGGGAGGTGCTCTGTCATTTCGAAACGGTATATATGTGCATGTTAAAAATGTGTGTATAAATGGGTTTGATGGTTGGAGAGGGAGAAATTAGGTTTTCTTTCACTGGCATTATAAATGCCTAGAAATTTTTAGCAGAAATGGATTTGTGTTTTTTTTCTTTGCTATTACAAGAAAAGCAGAAGGTAGTAAAAACTTTCACACTTCGATTAAAATCCAGTTAGGTTGAAATTGGAGAAACAGGAAGTGCAGATTGAGCAAAGTTTCTAGAACAAATGGAGGGGGCTATAAAAGGGACCCAGAATACCCCTTGTATTGTCCCTGCACAGATTGAATCATTAACACAGCAGAATCGTTAGTTCAATTTCAAAAATCAAGATTACAAGTTTATTTAATGGTTACAGAAAAGGAAATGTTGGGGTAAAAACCTAACATATCGGCTCAAACCCCTAACTACCACTAACTGCTGCTGTTATACTTAACAATAAACAAGATGCCTCTCTGGATTATAACAACCACCAATGTCAAAACCATGAAGCGTAGATCCTCATTAAATGAAGACTGTGTAATAAATTAAAGAATGGGAAACCTCGCGATAGATTGTATATTTAGTTGCCTATGATGATCTGAACTATCAAAAGTAAAAATATGTTATTCCATGAATTCCCCAGGGATGTGGGGGTAATAAAAAGAAATTTATGTATTGATTCGCTATTTATAGTAAGAAAGCAAGAAAGAAATTATTAACCAATTCTATAGACTTGCGTATGAGAATTTAATAAAAACTTTTTTTAAGATTTTACTTATGGATACTCATTACCGCTATTAGGGATTGAGGTCATGCTGGAAATTCAATGAAGTGGCCTCGAGTAGTAATAAAGAAACAAACAGAAAAGTAGTGGGAGGGAAATCTCTTTATATCAGTCTTCACTATTTAACTTATTTGTAAATACTAAATATTTGAAAGAATGTTGAATGCGTATGTGACAAATCAAAATGGCAGAGCTTTAACCATATTTATGTTAATGGGTCAAGGGTTAAATTATGTTATATTTTTTATGTGATTAGAAAATAATATTTGTAATTTGGAATAGCGTTTAATAAATCTAATTCAATAATGAAATCGTATGTAAAAAATCTTGTTGTGGTTTTTTTTTTCTTTGTGTATTTTATATATTATTGAAATTTTTACTCTCATTCATGTCTACCCTTAGCCATAATACCACCTGACCTGAATCTGATCTAGCCGATGGTCAAAACTTCTCACATGTTCTTAAGACAGTGGTTGCTATAGGTAGTATATTCACTTCGTGTAATTCTTTTTTTTTTTTTAAGATTGGCACTTGGAATCCTATTGATGTCCATAAATATGCATTAGGAAACTATTAGAGTTACTGAGAACTAATTTATAAGATGTTCATATAAATTAGTGATTAAGTTAAAAATATTTTTAATTAAATATATATGTAAGCATGTATGTTTAGAGTTGAAAGTGTATCAGGTGGGAATTATTATTAGTGGAGGGAGGTTTTGTTACTATATATATATAATCATGAGAATTGCCCACTACAGAGATAAATGAATAAAATACATACAAATTATTTCAATCTAGAACAATACAATTGCCAACAGCAACCATGCACATGATGGGATTACTTTTTTATAATCTAATTTAATAACATGCATAGATAATGATAAGACTGGGCCTACATTAAGTACAAGCCTTTATGCAGACCAAGTCACATTTCCTGATCATTTTCCTATTCATATTTATTGTATTATTCTGATGTAATATAAAATAGTATACACTTGTAATTTAGATGAGAAAATTTGTAAGAAACAAAATCTAATTATAACAATAATTTTATTTAACACAATAAAATAAAAATATAATTGTTTATATTTTATAAATTTACATGATTAACATAATAAAATAGGAAACATACATGACAAAAAATATTTTTAATTATTATTTATTCAGTAAAAATCATTGTAAAAGTCTTACTTAGTTTACCTTTTTTTCTGCTGATGTCAACTTTTCTAAATAGCAATACTAATTTAAAATTGAGATATCTGGCCATAACAGTATCATCATAGTTTCATATTGAATTTTATAAATTATTTAACTTGAATAGATTTTTTGTAATAAGTTCCTTTTTGGTCTTTGTGCCTTAAAATTGAGGAAATCAGATATGCTGAATATGTGTAAGTCCTTCTTTTCTTAGGTTATTTTTTCTTATAACATTTAGTTAACTGATAAATTTTCTTATAATTACATAATTAAATTGTGTTATAACATCCACAGTAAGTTTCAGTGGTGACAATATACTGAGATGTTATTCATCATTCTATAACTAAGCTACACTTCTGGAAAGATGAGGTTGGATACTCCAACTAAAGTTCTACCTTGCCATTGTCAATATAGATGAATATATGAGAATCCAAATCATTTTCCTGGTTTTATTTTTATAAGCAGTCTAAAGAAAAACTTAACTGAATTGTTTCCAGTGTTTGAATGCAGATGATATTCTAGTTTTTTTTTTTCTTCATTGTCTGCCAACTCTGCAAATTTCCATGGCAACTTAATATTTTGAAAATAATTAATTTTGTTTGAGAATTATTATTTTAAAATACCAAGGAATAAACATTTTTTATTTTCAACAAATTATTTAATAAATAATTTTTACAATGTTTTAAAATGCATAATAATTTTTGTAATCATTTTTTAAAAAAGCTATATATGTAAACCACAACGGAGGTTACATTTGCCTCTTCTCCATTTAGAAATAAAATAGAGTTGATTTAGTATAAAACATTGTTCAATTTTATTTCAACTCTAAAATTCTCTTCAAATTTAAGATAATGTCACACTTTCATGCACTTCTTTAAAAAGTGAAGGTACAAGCTTGTACTCATAAAACACAAAAAATATCATCTTTGGGTATATGTGATATTTTCAATATGACATATTCTGATATATATTTTAATTTAACTTGAGTTACTCATTAGATATGATCACCCAATCACAATGCTGGGATAGACAAATAAAGTCATCACTGACTATGTGTATATCATGCAGCATAAACATCAGAAGATCTCAATTAATCACAATATGGCATCTACACTAACACACATATAAACTAATACTAATGTGAAAAAATAGAAGACTTACTCTACTACAAGATTTAGAAGAAATAGTTCATGACAAAGAACTATGTTAACTGTTCATGAATAAAACCTCAAGCATATCTTCCTCATTTCAAGGATTAGAGGTCAACAAATATATAACATCAATGTTATGTCTCGCTCACTTTTGAGACTTAGAAGCTTATAAATATATATGGGTGTTAATATTGCTAAGATAAAGAACTCTATGGAGGTATCATTAACATACCGCAAACTCAAAACAATGATAAACTCTCCATCAATACTGGAAATAAAACAAATCTCAACAACTTTCTCTCAAGGACTTATTAACTTTAGTTTAAATTTTATAGAAATCATTTTCAGTGTTTAACCTTATTTAATGTATATATATTTTTCTTTTCCCTAAAGTATTTGTGCTTTTAACAAATCCAAGATTACCAACTTAGAAACCATCCTTATTCATATAAGGATTAAACTTTACCTCTTTCTAAATATTTTTTGTTAAGATATAGGTCCTTATTCAGAATAATCTGAAAAATCTTTTATTAACCATATGGTACAATAAGTGGATTTTCTATTATCTGTTTTCTGGTTCTACTTTTTGTTTTTGCTTTCACATAATGAATTTTTAAATTTAATAATTTCTTAGACATTCTGCCTAAAATAATTATTTGTCTTAAGTCTAAATGTCTTCTTGGTACTCTTTATTTCAGCACTACCAAGTAAAACACTTCCACATCTAATTCTCTTAAACTGACCTCTTATCACCTGTATTTCTTTGTTCATCTGTAAATTGTATGTTCTCTTCTCAACTTCTCCATTAGCTAACACAAATGCATTATAGTGGTATTAATGAATTGTGATATAAGGACCCTCATATAAATTTTTTCTATATGTCTTACATGATTAACCTAAATTGTCACTTTATTCCCTATACAAAAGGTATTAATTCCCATCTTTTATTGATATTTTCTAATTTCATCCATTTTTATTAATTTGTCCAAAGAATCAGCCTTATACAGCTCTGGTTGGATCTCAACTGGTATAGCAGATTATTGAGTTTTGAATAAACATGCCACAAATTTGCCATCATATATATTATAAGAGTGATTTTAAATGTTTTTTAATAGTAAAAAATATATATTTTTATTTTTTAAAATACAAGTATTTATTAATCAAAACATTTGAACTTACAAGCTTAAGAGATAGGGTCATGTGATCTATGAATTGATCTATGACTTTTATTTTGACTATTTATAGTCTCTGCCAAAAAGTCTTATGCAATTTTATATTGCTATGACTACTACTATATGGCATGGCTGAAGATCTATCAGCCCCATATAGCTATTTGAGTTGGATAGCTGGGTTTGAAGACATGTACATGTCTGAAAATTTCAGATTTTCCACTCAATAGATAACTTTTAGCTAAGTGCTTGGCTTTGGGTTGGTATTTTTAGATCTAGTGTCTGAACCTACCCTGACACCTCTCTGAGGAGTGCCAAAGCACGAAACCATGGTCAGGGGTTTGGGGAGGGGTTCCTGACAGAGATATTTTAAGTGCTGGCTCTGGCTAAGCATTTATCATAAAGCTTGTAGAGGAATTGGCAATCCTCACTGTTTATAACTTACAAGCTTAAGAGATAGGGTCATGTGATCTATGAATTGATCTATGACTTTTATTTTGACTATTTGAAATTAAAGTTATGTAACTTCGAATAATAATAAAAAAATAAGTATTTCTTTTTTTGTTTTAGTAGGAAGTTAACAACAGATAAATTTATAAAAGTTTTTTATCAAAAAATAAATTTATAAAAGTTAGGCTTAAATTTTCAAAATCAGTGATTGGGTAGATAGCAACCTAGGTATTGGCATATTCTTAAATAAATAAAAACAGCTTTAAATACATAAAATAGAGCATTAAGTTACTCAGTAGAAATAATACCAGCTAACCTTTTAGAATTATAATAAAAAAAAATTTTTTTTTAGATACTAGATTGTATCTGTATTTATTTTTTATGCACGAATAATGGTCACAATATATATATATATATTTTACTTGATGGTTATTCCTTTTTAAATCATTATATTGTCTTTCTTATATACTTTCTCATTGCATTGAATATGTAAATATATATATTCATGAAAAATAAATACATATATTTTTTATTAGCCTAAATAAATTATTTACTAAATAAAAAGATAAATAATTAATAAAATCTAATTAACAAAAAAAATTATTTTTTTTTTTAAAAAAACCAAATGCACTAAATGAATTAATTATAGCATACTTCTATTATTAATAAGAATAATTTAGAATGTAAATCAGACTTCAGAATACTATAGAATGATCCTATGAATAAAATAAAATTTTGCTTTCTAAAGAGAGCAGAGCAGATAAAATCCCAAGCCAATGAAGCAGATGTGAGCAAGCAACAATTGGAATCCATATAAACTCCTCAAAATCATGAGGGATAATTACTCCGGTGATATATCTATCACTGTATACCAATAACGGACTTAACACGGGCCACACTGACTCTATTATTATTTGGATATAACTAAGAGATTATATGATGTATAAATAGTTTCCAGTATTATTACTTCACACATATTTGTTGTACATTATACATGTATACTGTGCAGTTAGTTTAAGATAGGGATTGGAAACTAGTGCCACTGGATCTGCGTGTGACTCTTTAGTGTAAAAAGAGCAGCTCTCTTACTTTGGATTCAAAACAATTATATAAATTTTATTAAAAATTTAATATATTTTTTATCTTACCCACCAAAATATTATACACATACTTAAGAATTGTTTGAATCTGGTATATGCCTAGTTAATGTTATTAAATTTATAAATAATGAAGGAAATTAAGTTCAAGGTGTGATTCCCTAAATTTTAATTTTTCTACATTTTTTGTCAAAACGTCTGTCTGTCTCAAGAATGTTTCTAATTTCTGATTTAAGATAAGTTAAAAAAGAGACTAATAATAATACAATTAAAATTTTTTTAAAAAAATAAATGTTTTACTAGCACATCTGGATTGCAAATTTAATAGAAAATAAATGTCACTAATATAATCCCAGGTGGCACGGCAATTTATTATTTGATACCCCTATAATTATAAACAGTTATTATAAATGTTTCAAGCTCTTCAACATTCAAAGTTATCACATACAAATACGAGTTCAAGGCAGTTGATTTCTGTGGGTCCTATGACCAGGTGCTGTCTAGAGATATTAGTTAAGAGTCCAGAGAAATGTTCTTGGAGATGCCAGTTGGCAAGGCTGACAATAGTTGTCAGTATAAGAAACACGTCCATTCTTCATGGGCTACAAGTAGCTAATAATGTTCTCTTACCATTTCTGGTAAAGATCACCATTCACGTTTTTGTTTTACTAATCTAATTGGTTGGAATCTTTCGGTCCCACGTGGTAGTAATAATGTTATTACATTCCAACCTGCATTTTTGTTTAATCAAATTAATCATATGAGTTTTTATCTTTACAATTAATTTTGCTTCTTTTTTCAGATGATTCTTGTCAGGAATTTATACGTATTTTCCAATGGCATTTAATTAAATAAATGCTATGTCCATTGTGTTTATACACGCACATACTTATTTTACTTTAAGATTTTTCAGCTTTTACGATTTCCATAAAAATACGTGTTTGATAAGATTTTTATTTTAATATAGGCATATTTAGCAGTTAGTTTTCCTTTAAGATAATAGTCATCAGATTAACAAAAACTATAATATAATTTTATCTTAGTTATGCCCTCAATTATTCCAAATCAAATGGATTGCTAAAATCCAATCCAATGTTTGATATGATTCTTGAATAAAATAAAACTAAATTACGTACTAGATATATACTATTAGATCAGCATATAAGTTCATCAACAGCCATTGGAAAATACTCTGCAAAAATATCAGTAGACTAAAAACTGCAAACCATGTTATCCTTGCTATTGTCCAAAAAGAAAAGCATGAATATAATTAATAGGAATCTATATAACCAAATTTGCCACTTCCTTTATTTTGCTGTAATATCTTATATAAATGCAATTTATCCACTCTACTTTGAACACTTTTAATCAAAAACCTTTTATTATACATATATGCATACACAATCTGATGTTTTGACTGTCCTGCGATCTTCTTCAGAGTTATGATTTAGTGAACAAAATAAATACATAACTATATAAATAATATCATAAAAATGTAAACAATAAAAAAAAAACTAATAAAAATCAATATAAAATATAACAATACATAATAAAATTGAAATAAATATAATCAAACCAAATAAAATAATTTAGTTAATATAAAATATACACTATAAATACAAAATAAATTATACATGTGTATTCTTAACTGTATATATATACAATAGTTGTTCATGAATATGTATATATCTAATCAGGAATACATATATACATATTCATGAACAACTATTATATATTTACAGTTAGGAATACACATGTATAATTTATTTTGTATTGTATATTTTAAATATATTAAATTTATTAAACGCAAGCAGATGATATAATAATAACATAAAAGACTAAAACCTTTGACAGATGCACTTTAAAAATGCTTATGTGACAGCCAATCAAATGTAATAATGACTGCATGTGGAACTCTCAATTCAAAAACACAAATCAGAAATACGAGAAAAAGATGGAACCCATCTTCTTCTATACTTAAATATTATATATAAATAAGCCAGACTCAAGCATTCTGAACTAAGAGTGTGAAGCTTAAAACACCTTCACATTTAATTCACTTAATATTATATATATATAAATAAACAACTTGAAATCTTTCAATTTACTATGAAGCAATTTTCAAATCTAATAAAATCATAGTAAACAAATGTAAATATATTAAATTTACTAAGTGCAAGCAGATGATATAATAATAATGTGAAAGGCTAAAACCTTTGACAGATGCGCATTAAAAATGCTTATGTAACAGCCAATCAGATGTAATAATGACCACGTGGCTTCACACTCTTAGTTCAGAATGCTTGAGTCTGGCTTATTTATATATAAATTTAAGTAGAGAAGAAGATGGATTCCCATCTTTTTTTCATATTTCTGGCTTGTATTTTTAAATTGAGAGTTCCATGTGAAGTCATTAATACATCTGATTGGCTGTCACATAAGCATTTTTAAAGTGCATCTGTCAAAGGTTTTAGCCTTTCATGTTATTATTGTATATTTTATTTTATATTAACTGGATTATTTTATTTGGGTTTCATTATATTTATTTCAGTTTTATTTTGTTTTATTATATTTTATGTTGTTTTTTAGTTTTTTAATTTCATTGTTTACATTTTTATGGTATTATTTATATAGTTATGTATTTTATTTCATTTTTTTTTCACTAAATCATAGCTCTGAGGAAGACTGCAGGAGAGTCAAAATGTAAGATTGTGTATGCATATAGATACAATAAAAGTTTTTTGCTAAAAAGTGTTCAATGTAGAGTGGATAAATTGCATTTATATAGGCATATATAATCCATGTGAACATGTTTGTTCATAATGCTGTAGTGATATTCAAATCAAACATTTATTTGTTAGAGGATGTATTTGTGAAGGAAAAAATAATTATTTGTTCTGTTATTAATAAACCATAATTTTTTATGAAGCATTTCATGCAGAGGGAATAATTTGTTAAAGCAACTACTGTATTTAAAAAAAAAAAACTATTACCAAATAAGATGGCCTTTCTATAGGCCAATATATGGATTCTAAAAAAGTACAGTATTGGAATAAAAAAATTTGAAGGAAAAAACACTCGGAAAAAAAATCAGTACGTGCTTTTAACTACAGTATAAAACTGAGTAGGGATAGTATTTAAATCATCAAGAAAATGTAATTACAGTATATAAATTCATGTTCAAAATATGATATTTAGTGAAGGAAAAAATAGATGCTATGGTGCTGTGTTTACATTTAGTTTTGGTTAGCTTATAATTGAAGTTGTGTAGCTTGATATTGCATAATTTGTGGCTCCACAATAATACCATGCATGATTGAAATTTATTAAAGTAACCAATTACAAAAATATTATAAAAACAAAGGCCTTTGCTGCAGAACTAGAATCAGATATTGTCTATTAAAAAAATATTATATGTCATTGCTTCCATAACCTTGATGTTAGAGAATGAAAAATTGTCTTGCATTGGTGGTCGAGAGGTCAGTGCGACTGCCTTGCACTTGCAGGCAGTTGCCCGGGTTGTGGGTTCGCATCCTGGCCGATGCTATGACACTTAAAAAAAAAAAATTAACAATTAAATCAACTATCCAGAAAAAAGTGATTGAAATATATCTATAGGAGAAACAGAAAACCACATATTAAAAAGTCTATGTAATATATTGTTTTCTGTAGTGGGAGCTCAAACACACGCTCAAAAGTAGAATATACAAAAACTGAGTGGGAAAAGCAGATATCCTCTACTCTATTTTTATAGTAATAATTTGACTTGACAGGAAATTTAAATTTTGCATATTTTTTCAATCATGCCTTTTAAGATTTTGGTTCTAACATTAAATATAATGGCACAGTACCCAATGCAATTTTTTGATGAAGATATCTAGTTAAATACATATATTTTAACCGTATCTTCTGAGACATTGGAATAGACACTGCCAATAATTTAAAAATTTATTGAGCATCCAATATTACTAAATGCAAATATGAATAAGCTTAAATAATTTTTACTTCTATATAAATATGTAATCAATTTTTTTCATACATTAATTTCTTCAAAAAACTTATTTCTATATGTACTTCTAAATTAAATTTCCAACTTATTTTTCTCTTTCAAAATCATGTATCTAAATATGTATATTAAAAAAAAATAGAAATGTTCTGATAGAATAAAATGCAGTAAGATTACATATTAATAAGAAGAATAAAGTCTTTTAGTGACATTATTAACTTATTTACTACTGGGATATCTGAACAAGCGTCTAAGTAGAAAAATACTTATGTATTATGCATATATAGTGTAATAGAAAGACTAAAAGTGATATTTATTATAATGCCCAATCTGTGTGTTATTTTAACTAAATACTTGGTGTTAAAGCATGGGAATTAGAAATGGACAAATTTAATCACCCACTTTTGTTGATTAATAACATAATTTAATAAATCCCAAAATATTAATAACATATATTTAATAAATCCCAAAATATGTTACATATATAATTACCATGTAAGCACATGATAAATAATAATTTAGACTGGGTTGAAGCGAGCCTTTCTATTTGACTATTCTCATTAGAAGGGATTTGAGCTCAGACTTTCACATCTAACCACTTCATCTTATACAACCAAGTCACATGACCACATACATGTGAAAAAGATAAATGATCTCCAATAGATGTATTTTGTGCTGAACCAGCACTCATCTGTTGGTCCAGATCATCATCTCCACAAATACATATAACCAATGCTCAGTTTATATTAAGATAGCAAATCTTCAAACATTTAATGGACAGGCTTCAATCTTCTCCACACTCCAACTCTTTAGCCATCCATATCATTGAAATATGATGGTGCTCAAAGCCCTTGTTGATACCAATATTATCTGTGTTGACATTAAGTCAGTCTGACTCACATATAGTATCTTAATATGTCCATTTAAATATATAAAAGAAGAGTGGAAGAATACAGGCTGAATATGTAATATTTAAATAGAAGTATATTTTCTATACTGCACTTAATGTAATTAGAAGGGATTTGAATTCAGACTTTCCAGCTCTCTACATCTATTCACTCCATTTTATACAACTGATACACATGACCATATACATGTGAAGAAAAAAATAAATGTATTTCATGCTGTACCAGCACTCATCAGTTTGTCCAGATTTTCATCTCCCATACACATATATAATCAATGCTCAGTTTATATTAAGACAGCAAATCTTCAAACTTCTAATGGAAATGTTTCAATCTTCTCCATCCTCCAACTTTTCGGTCAACCATATCATTGAAAATCTGATGATGGAATGCTAAGGTTCTATATGTGAGAGGTCAGTGTGACTCAATGTCAACATGGGTATGACAAGAACATTGGTATCAGCAAGGGCTTTGAGCATTCCGACAACAGATTTTCAATGATGTGGATGGCTGAAGAGTTGGAGAAGATTGAACCCAGTTCATTAAAAGTTTGAAGATTTGTTGTCTTAATGTGTGGGATATGATGATCTGGATCAACTGATGAATGCTGTTTATCGGTTTATATACGTTTAGTGTAGAAAATATATTATTTAAATATTTCTTTAGTTCTATTGTTCTCTAGAGTCGAACTGATCAATTAGTCTAAGGCGCGGGGGAGTAAAAAGGAGTACGCTTAATTGACGATTGCCTAATTTGTCTTAGCCTAATTAATCGTGTTATTCAATCCACTATTTTTTTCCAATCAGTTTTTCTCAGTATTTGACAAGTAAAAATAAAATGTGGGTATTTCCTGAAATAACTTTTACGGAAAGACGTACTGTATTAATTAAAACAACATCTTCCAAGATTTAATTAACTACTTATTATAACCTTTATTTATATAATTTAATTATTTAACAACATATTTCTATTTAATTTTTGCTCTTAAATATTCAGTATTATTTTACTAATTTATATTTTAAATATCAGTTTTTAGCACTTTCAAATATTCTACTAAAAAAAAAGTTACTTTTGTCATAAAAAACAAAACAAAATAATAATACGTTAATTCCTTCGTTCAACTCGAGTTAAGAAATATGTTTCTTTGACGACAGTTTAACGTGCTACTAATTTGCTCGCTACAACGTCGTTCAATGACGTAATAAAATCTTTACTTTTAACAACGTTGTGGCGAGCAACGAACTTATTTATAATGTATTCTTAAAAAATGAAAATATTTAAAATTTAATTTTTTTTTTTTTAAATTTAATGTCGAAAAATTAAAAATGACGCGAATATGCATCTGTCAAATATGCATGTGTGGGTAAGTTATTTAAGTTACAAATACGGAAATATTTTAGAAAACAGTTTAGGAAATTTTGTATAGGAAATTATTTTGAATTCTAATTTTTGTTTATGTTATTAGCTGAGATAATACAAATTTCACTGCAGTTTTCAATCTGAGAATGAAAATAAAATGCAAAACGTTTTTATTTATTTTATATTTCCATCAGCGTGGATATGAACGAAACATTGTTTTATAACTGTGATAATTTGTAAAGTTTTTAAACACTTTCGTAAAGATATAATAGTTTTATTTTAAATAATAAAGTATTTTGAAAATAAAATTCTCTTAAACGTTCATACATTCAAATTACTGTATTTGTTATATTCCTATTCTGTATATATATTTAAAAAAAAACGCTTTAAACTTATCACGTGAGGACGCCATAGTTACCATAGTGATTGTTACTGGGAGGAAAGCATTTTAAACTTAAAATTAAATTTTAGCGAAGAGGATTTTTTTTTTTTTTTAATTACACAGTATATAAAAAATAAATTGTACATATTAATTAATATCTTATAGATACTATTACGCATAACCGACTAACTTCAATTTGTGGCTGAAATTTATTCCTAAGTACACAGAAATGTGAGAAGGTGGAAAGACCTAATAATGGAATAAATCGACTCCAAAAGTTCCAAAAATATGTTTTAGTAGCAAAAATAACCAAATGTACTCCAACACAGATACATATATATATATATGTAAAGATTATGCATAAATTATTAATACAGAAAGTAATCTGAAGGGCTTATACAAAATAAAAGTAAAGATATGTAAGATTTATAACTTGTTTCTCCACATTAGGTGGTAGATTCTCTGGGATACAAACTACTTTAATAAATTCTTTAACTCTCCAACAGACTAATTACCTTTCTAAGTGTCTGGAATAAATTAATTAATTAATAGGTGTTGCAATAATAATTAATACAGGTTGTTTTTCGTCAAATAATCATTTAATTACTAATCTCTTGTCAGCTGAAATTAACTTAATTATGTAGGACTAGAACATATGCACTTTAAAATATTTCTAAATAATAAAATATATACTATATAGTTATAGCATTATTTTTAGATCTTTGTGAATAAAAATATATTAACCAAAGCTAATTGCATATATTGCTTCTATCTCCTCCTTATTTCAGAATTTGAAGTTCATTTGTTCATTACACTTTATTCTGTGTTTAAATTAATCTTGTAGGTGTTTGGTGCTTAATCCTGATCATGCAGAGCTTTTTTGTACAATATCTGAACAATCTTCAGCTTTTGATGTTTCATCTCCAGCCTCTGACTGTACATCTTGATGATTTTTCACATCTTCAGTATTCTTGTTCTCTCTTGCTGGACTTTTCTGCATATTATCAACACTATTTTTATTTTCATTATTTTTCTATGATACCAGTGTTACTTCATTGACTTAGATAGTCTATGTGTCATTTTAAAACTCACTTATCTTCTATTTTTACTTTTACTGTCTGTTTAAATAGAGTCTCGATAATGCTATCTTTTACCCATTTTTTCATTAAACTATTTCTAATCCAAATTTTATCTTCTATTGCATAATTCATATTTATTAGAATTAATTTCTGGAGTAATATGATCACTACTTTTGTCATGAAGTAAGGGTGCCAGCTTTGTCCTTTAATTCCTATCCCTTCAATAACGTAACTGGTTTTCTTGCTCTAGAAAATTGTTTATATGTTGATGTAAAATGGTTATACATAATGTTTCGTATATGTCAGCATAACTTGATTTATTAAGATTCTATTTCTTTTTCAGCCAAATCATTATATTCTAGGAAACATAGAAGTAACAAATAACAATTAACATCTCTATCTCTCTCTTAGCTTTTTAGTGATTTCTACTGGTTCTGAATTTTTCACTATCTTATACTCAATCCATTTGATAATTTATACATCAATAGCCAATAGAAAAAAAAATGACCATAGAATCTACATAGTTTGGACTGATGTGTAAAAGCTGCATTTTGAAGATAACTAATGATAATAAAAGTTTTTATTTCATTTGGATAAAAAAAAAAAAGAGAGAAAAAAAGTGATGTTTGTTTAAAAGTGCAAAGGATTATATGTGATAATCCTTGAAAATGTCATGTTTAATTACTATCAAGGTTTTAAAATAAGTATTAATAGATAATAAACATAGACAAGTCAAAAAATAGAAAATCTGAAATTACAATTAATAAAGAAAAGATTAGATCTTATAGAACTATATAAAATTATGGTAAATAATACAAGATTTTTTATAAAATAGGCAAAACTCTCTCCATATAGTAGTGCCATTCTAATCAAGACAGAGTAATCAATGGATGCCAGAAGGCTTGTGCATAAAATCCCTATCTAGTGCCTACTCATCCAACAGTTATGAGAAAGCATGGAAGATAGTGATCACGTGGTGTTTTAAGGTTTTTTATAGTTTGTTTTTCACACAGCAGAAGAATATAATGTTAAACAATATTTTTAATCTTTTTAAATCCCACTTCCACAATTCAAAAATCAAATTCACTATATGCATGTGTTTGTATGTAAATGCTGTATATATTTGATATGTTTAATTTGCTTGGTAAGTTGAAATGATTATAGAATAATGAACAAACTATTTTTTTTATACAAATCAAGCGTTGTTAGCCGAGAGGTCATCGTAACCGCCCCACAAGCAAATAGTTGGTTGCAGACGGTTGTGGGTTCGCATCCTGGCCAATGCTTTGGCATTTGAAAAAAAAAAAAATTATCAAACACAATTTCAAAGCATGTGTCTCATATTCATGGATTAAAAATATAATTGCCATACACTCAAAAATCATATTTTTAATCACGACTATGGGATATACACCATGAAGGTGGATTTAAAAATAATTTATTCATACAGAAGGAAGTTTGTTATTTATTTGCAGAAGTCTTATCAAGTATTTCTTATATATGACTTTAAGGACTAACTGCATTGGCTAAGCAATCTAATAAATAAAAGGTGTTTACAGTATTTGATTTATTAGTCAAGGAAATTACATATAATGTTGAAAAAAATACTGTATACTTAATGACCCTTTGAGAATATTTAGGTATTTTATAATTCATATTTTTAAATCAATCTATTTCATCATCAGATTTTCAATTGGATGGACGGTTGAAAAGTTGGAGTGTGGAGTAGATTGAAGCCTGTCCATTAAAGTATGAGGTTTGTCTATCTTATTATATATCTGAGCACTTATAGCATATATGTGTAGAGATGGTAATCTGGACCAACTCATGATTGCTGGTTTAGCATGAAATATGTATGTTGGTGATTATTTATCTTTTTGACATATATGTGTTCAAGTGTATCAGTGTTATGAGATAGTGTGGAGAGTGGTGGGTCATGTGAAAGTCTGTGCTCATATACCCTATATATTAAATATATGGGTTTGTGAGTTTGAATACACTCACTTTCTTTAGCATTGCTTTGTTGGATTCTGCTGGGAAAATGTCCGAAACTTGTAATGGAGAGTTTGATACTTGTAATTATTTTCATTAAATTTATTTTAGTCAATAATTATAATTGATGTAACATAATAAGATATATCTACATTAATGGTCTCATATATGGTTTTCATATTTTTTATTTTAACCCACATGATCCTTATACCATTCATCCTGTAAGAGTATTGACTAAATATCCAAATTTATTGGCAATGGTCTAGTTATTATCATCAGCTCTGTTAGACTTGTGAGTATTGTTCAGATTTCTTCAAGTTAAAAGAAACACTTGAATACAAACAGCCAATTGTATAAGAATGATGGAAACATATTTCCCCTCTTTTTGCTCAATTTATTATTCCATTTGAATAACATCTGTTTTATATTTTAATAAATGTCACAGATTGAAATTATGTATGAAACTCAAATGACAAGTAATTTTTATATTAAAAGTCTAGAATAATTATAGGTTTGGTTTGCACAGTAAATATGACATCAAAGCTACCAACAACATATCTAATAATCCTTTTTATTATAATTGTATTATTCTGAACAATAAAATCATTCAGTATCTTGTCCATTAATTTGAAATCCTTCCATTTGTTTACTGATATTAAATGTAATACTTGAATGCAAACAAGACTTCCTACCAGCGTCAAAACAATTATTCTATTTCTGTGTTTTATCATGACTAGAATTGCAATGGTTAATTTATTCAATTAGATCATATTCTAAAGCTCTGACTTATTCTAATTTATGTATTCTTAATCTTATATATATATATTCAGAAACTTAGTTAATTACATTGGACATCACTGTTCATTGAATTATAGGAATAAATGTAGATCCATCTTGTGTTAAATTTCAAATCTCATCACTTTCCTAATAAATAAATATACATCAAATACTATACTTCATATTAACCCTCTCTTTTAAATACAGTTTGAGTAATACCAAATACTAGCATTACAACTTTTAAAAATTTAATATGTTAATGAAAACACTACTACTTACATATTACTTATCTAGGACTAATAAAATATTCATGTGATTCCAGATTACATACATTTTTCTTTCACCATCCTTACATGGATATATCAGCATAGAACAGGAATTTATTAAGCACTATCATCTGTCATCTATTAATTACTAAAACTTACAATAAGGGGTATAGAGATATTGAAAAAAAGATATTAGCTATGGTGTAAGTGCAGACTAAAGCTATTTTCTGTTATCAGTCATTCTATATCATTTTCTGTACCTCTATTTCAAGGCTCTTTATTGTGACTTACTATTTAACAAATTATAAAATAATATTGTTATTTCTCTCTTGGCTCTATTATTTTGACATATTTAATATTACACATAATTCACTACGATTAAATTTTAAACATGCATCTATTTCTTTCTTTTTCCAGTTGCCAAACATTTAGATATCATTTCCCTATTTTATATTTTAATTTATACGCATGTATCTAATACATTTTTTTTTTGCCAGATGAAATATAATTGGAAAAAGTCCAGATTTAATGTTTACTCTAACTTATTCTATTATAATCTTGGCATACATCTTAATATATATTAATAATACTATATTCCTTTCTCTCTACTTACATTTATAATGTCTATATTTTCTTAGTCCTATTCATTTAACTTTATTCAATGATATATAGGTTTGCTATGAGTGAATCTTTTTTCTCATGCATATATATTCATCATGTTTTAGTGTGTGCAATTTTAATAATGACTATTTAAATTACTGATTAAATTTTGTCTATTTAATTTATCAATCTTTCCTTTAGATTACTTGTATAACTATATTAGAATTTGTTTTAATTTTAAAGTCATTTCCTTTTTTATTTTACCTTATCACTTGACTATTACACAATTTCAGCTTGTTCATTGCTATTTCAGCAGTATGACTTTTTCTTCGCATCTCAATGTCTCTACTGTAAACTTTAGCACTATTATCTGGTATCTATTCATTTCTAAAGCTTATAATAGGTCCCATAGAGGTATCTATTTAACTTCAAAATCACTTGTGTATTAATTCTATATTTGTAGAGATTAAAATATACTCATTTCAACTAATAAAAGCTTAAAACACAGATTTAAAGATTTTATTTTTGGTAGATTCCACACATATGCAAAAGTATTACTATAAGTATAAGATTTAATCAATATATATATATCAAAATATTAATATATAACAAACTAACCAAAGGAAATACATATAAAAACAAAAAAATAAAGACTTATAAATCCAATAAATAATATAATATTTCAACCAGGGGACTGGTTTTCCTCAAAAAAAAAAAAAAAACACAAAAATAGATGATTTTTTTTGTTGGGTGTGGGTTTATTTTTTTTTTTTTTCTATATATTTTAATTTTTATTTTTTTTTTTTTATTTTTTTTTTTTTTTTTATTTTTATTTATTTAAATTTTTATTTTAGTTGGGGGGGGGGGTTTGTGTTTTTTTTTTTTTTTTGTTTTTTGTTTTTTTTGGGGGATATTTTTGGTTTTATTTTTGGGGCCTATTTGAGGATTTTTTATAAAATTTTTAATCTTTTCTAAATTATTATTTTTTTTTTTTATCTTTTTTTTTTTTTTTTTTTTTTTTTTTTTTTTTAAAACCACTCCTTTGTTTAAAAATTTTTTTTTTTATTTGAATTTATATGTTTTTTTTTTTTTTTTTTTTTTTAAGTTTGCAATATGCATTACATGGAATCAATAAAAGCAACACAAAATCTCAGATTTATTCTCTTTAATATTAGCGTACATTGTAATAGTATAAAATACAAAATATGGTCTTGAATTAATATAAAGCATTACTCCCATAATTATATGAAGGCAATTATTATAGTAACTAATTATTTTAAGATTGCAAATAAGCTTTAATATGTTAGGATTTTCTTTTCTCTAATGCCCTTACAGTTGGAACGAATATTAAAATACCCTTTATTTTTTTTTACTCTGTTTATTAGACTCAGTATTCTGGACTTTCATTATTTAAAAATTAATTAAATACAAACAATTTTACAATGGATCAAAATTAATTTCACAAAACTTTTTTATTCATAGGTCCAAAGTAATATAATTTCATTTTGTTATCTTTATGTATTGATTATCACAATCTTCCATACTATTTTGATATTTTGAAAGATTATAATAGTTTCCTTCATGGCATTGCATTTAAACATAAGTGAATATATACTTAAATATGTTAATATGTGGAAATATCTTATATTTTCATATTAGAAAAATTAATATCAGATGTTAATAGAAAGTAATGAATGAAAACTACGTTTAAAAATTACATCTAACTGATTGGTGGAACAGCCTATTATTACTAAGGAATATGTGAGCTTTCTTTCTTTAAACCATAAATAAATACTATAGCACTTTAGTCTCAATATAAAACCAATAGATTGCATTTATAAGAGATACTCTTATGAATGCAGGAAGTGATTATAGTTAATTATTTTCATTGATTACTGTTTATTAACATCTGACAATTTTTTTAATATGAAAATGTAACAGATATTTCCAAATATTAAAATATTTAAACAATTACATCTGTTAAAAATTATTAATTTAATATATAGAGAGATCAATTTTCAATAATTAGCTGTACAATATTGATGAATGTGTCTCCTTTCATTCAGAAATGCTTAATTTCAGTCAGAAACAAGTTGTACTATGAATCAATATTAAAAATAAAAAATATTCAAATGATTTTATCGCTTGGAAGTTTATAAGAAGTTTGAGAGCAGGAAATTCTGAAATCAGTCTGATAGTCTTATGATCCAGAGTTTGAACACTCCATGTACCAACTGCATAGAGCAGAAAATAAATGGATAGGTTAATTGTCCAGGAGTTCATAAGAAAAACAGGCAAAACTCTCCATACAGTAGTGCCACTCAGTGCCAACCAGAGTAAAAAATAGTGATCATGTGATGTTTATTTCATAAGAAGTTCGGTTTCTGGAAGTGTCAGAACTGAAATTGATTCAGGAACCATACATTCTAGAATCTGATACATAACCACTATTCTAAATTACATATAATAATCAACATTTGAATTGAGGTACAACAAAATTAGTCAGACATATATACAATTGTCACTTTCAAGAACCAATCTGACCAGACCACACCCCAAGGAAAATAAGAATATAAACAACTTTTTTCATTCAAAAAATGTCCTGCATATTTCAGAGTTACTTGTTAAATTGTAGTACTAATTATAATCACACAAAATAACATATTTTTAACTTTTATTATAAACTTGTAATCCCATTTTCCTTTTTTAAATTGTTGCATTTCAATCTGTAATTTTATTTTTAAAAACCCTACCAAACAAAAACATTTATTACTCTTTATTTTTTGATTTTACATAAGTAAATCTTCAGTTAAGTTTTTTTTTTTTACAATTTCTTTTATGTTAATTTCTGGAAAAACAAAATCAAATACTTATTTAATTGTAGCCTTGAAATGAATCTAATTTTATCTTCTCAATATTTTTTAGCTTAATAATAAAACACAGCTATTAATATGGAAGTTTGAATATTTGACAAATATATTTGTACTCACATATCACATATGGACAATACTATTATTTACTTTTCAATTGTAGTCCATATAACAAAATCAATTATTTTCCATTGTTGGCCAAATAAATTCAGGTGCCTTATTCCCTTCTTTTTCTTTATATATTTTCCACTCTAATAATCTTTGCATAAATATCTCTCATGTTTTTAGAATATACCAAGTAGATGCCATGGAATAAATTTTCATTATTATCATTTTCACTGCATTGTATGATGATGGTCTCTCCAAGTTTAATTCAGTTTCTCAGATCCATTGTCTCTTTACTACACAGAAAACTTCTTTATTTCATCCATCCATGTTACAGATAGTTCTATGTAGGTCTTTTACAATTTCTTGGAATCCATTAATGACTTCAACTGTTCATTTATTACCATCTCTTCTAGCAATATGGTAACTTATGAATGACATCGTAGGCATGCTAAGCAATTTATGCATTTATAAAGATTTTGATTAATTAAAGTACTGCAGACATGATCATATTTGTAACATTGTATTTCTATTAATAAAATTTAAAATAATGATGGCTCTGCTATTGACCAGTTTAATTTATACTAATAAATAAAGAATAATTTTGCCTTCTCTTTGAGACCACTAAAGTTGAATTCCAGTAAATGTTAGATTAATGGTGGTAAGGATGAATGCATTTGCAAATAATTTGCTTATTATTTACATACACCAATCATTATTTGTGAAGATGATGAATTAAAATCATCTATGAAGAAACTTAAAGTCATTGTTATATAATGGTAATACATAATTGGAATAATTAATGAGACAAGGAAGAGATGACATGTTGGAAAAGTGGAGAAAATGAAAAATTGATGTTTTTTGAAGAAAAAGTAATAGGTTATTAATGAATGTATGGTTTACATATGTAAATCTTTATTTGACAAAATAAGTTTAAAAACAATATTAAGAGTGTGTTTATACATACTAAAACTAATATATATTTAGATCATAATTTAGTAGTTATAGAATTGAAATTTTTTAAAGGAATAAAAATTGACCAATGAAGAAATAAATAATTGATCAGTTAAAAGGAATATTGGAGAAAATTAAAAAAAGAAAATCAAATTCTGCAGTAAAGAATGTCTATAAAAGAAGTAAATGAGCAAAAAAACATATTTGATTAATAATGAGATGAATAAATAATCTGCGTAAGCAGCAGACTATGGTCATTCCAATTCCAAGAAAACAAAAAGGGATAGAAAGACAACAACAACATAATTATAATAATAATGATGATGATGATAATAAATATATAATAATTACAATAGAAAAAGAAATGTCTGAAAATATATATATATATTTAAATGTATATTTTATGAGTGGTTAATCTATCCATGAAAATATTTAAATTTGAAGAGGAAGAAGAGAAGAAAAATAAAAAAAATACACACGAAAAATGAATTTTCTGATGACTACACAAATCATACTGAGAAGATACAAATGCATCTAAATATAGATCATGGTAGTTTTTTTTTCATATGGCAAATGCGTTGACCAGGAAGTGAACCTAGGCTAGCTGCTTGTAAGGCAACTGTGCTAATCACTAGGCCACCAGCGCTTGGCAAGCTCATGGTAGTTCATTCTGTTTATCTGACATATTGCTATGCTGTCTTCTCTTTTGAAACAGACTTTTCTTTCTGAAAGACTTCAACACTTTCTCTAATTTTAGTTACTGTATTCTATCTTCAGCCACATCTTCTCAATAAAATCAGTCGATTTTGCACTTTTTAAAAATACTTTGAGATAATCTTTATAACGTAAGTGGAAACTGTCTCTCATGAAAACCATGCTCAAGTTTGCTATAAAATATTTTTTTAGAAAGTCTCTACTGTTCATTTGTTTCACATACCGAATCCAAATGGGGATATGATTTTACTAATAATAAACTTCATAGTATCATATTCCGCAAGCTGAAAGAATATATTGATTGATCTTATGATCTTGTCAAATTGTATAAAGACCCATAAATGAAATTTATCTGATATTACATCTATAGGAGCCAATGTCTCGCTTCCATATAATAAATGGCATAAAATAACATCAACTAATTTATTTGAAGTATTAATCTCACTGTGATGAAATATTCTACCTTTTAACTTTTAAAAGGAAAGCAACATATCACAATCTGTCTTTCTATTTAAAAGACTACCATTTGTTTTTCATATTCAGTAAAATAATTATGTAATTTTATTAGCAGCATCACATCCAGGAAGTTAAAAGTGTATTCACTGATGTTATTATCTTGCCATTGCATTTTTAGAATTTTAAAGAGCACTCTTAAGTGAAATTTATCATACGTTTTTGTATTACATCAATAGAGATTAAAGTCTTATTTCTATATAATAAATTGGGTCAAATAACAGCTATATAGTCTTGCATTGGTGGTTGAGAGGTCAGCGCGACTGCCTTGCACTAGCAGGCAGTTGCCCGGGTGGCGGGTTCGCTAGCCGGACGACGCTATGACACTTAAAAAAAAAAACAACTATATACACAACTAAGTTAATTTGAAGCAGTTACATCATTGTGATGATATATCCTAATTTTTAACTTCTAAAAGCAGCGGCAAGACATTATAGTCTGTCCCAACATCTAACTCTGGCTTCTGATTTAAAAAGCTGCCAAGTTATTTAAATAGGCCCACATTCTGAAAGCGATAATTATCCAAGCTAAAAGTTACTAAAGATTTCTCTTCTAATTACTGACTTATAAATGAACTTGAGTTAAATAAAGTGATATAAGATGAAAAATATATAAATTCTGTAGATGGTAGAAATATGTATAGAAATGATTTAAAAGTGAAGAATTTAAATACATCAAAGAAGACAAGGATATGCATCTTTCATTAAAGAGGAAAGATCAACTGATAATTTAATAAATTAAGATTATATCATTTGACAGCTTTGTTGCTGGAAAACGTAAATGATGTTCATAAATACAATACTTACAGCATATATAAATAAACTATTAATTATATAAATTATTTAAGCATATGCCTATCAACTGATAAACTTCCAAAACATTTGGAAAATAATAATTATTATAATAACAAAGTTTCAAAAAAAATAAACAGTTTTACATTAACGGGGGGGGGGGGGCATTATAATCAATTTAGAAATACAATATACTAAAAGTCGTGTTATGTTAAAAAAATGAAAGATCCCAGAGACTCCAAATAAAAATGCAAACTAGTAACAAAATGATTTTAAAATATGTAATAGTATTAACGTAAACTTTACTTACTTAAAAAAATTTTCAACAATGATAGATAAAGAAAAAGACAGAATAAAGCTTAATAAAATCACAGAAAGATATAAACATAAATTAGAGAAGCTATAAAAATATAACAAAATTGGGTTTAGTATTTCTTAAAAATTATAGATTACAAAAGGATATATTGGAGAAGAAAAAGGAAGTTAATAGCTTAGGTGTAAGTATACATATTTGAAGAATAAACCTTTAAACATCACATGATCACTATTTCCCATGCTTGCTCATAACTGTTGTTAAAATAGGCAAAACTCTCTAAGATCTAGGTGCAGTGCTCTCAGATCTAAAGCTCCTCACTGACGAAGGCCATAAGCCAGAAACTAGTTTGGGGATATTGGATGAGTACACACTAGATAGGGATTTTATGCATAAGCCTTCTGGCATCCATTGATTACTCTATCTTGCTTTGAGTGGCATTACTGTATGCGGAGAGTTTTACCTATTTGAAGAATAATTGTGAAAGAGAGAGAGAAGATAGTCTGGAATGATGTGTGTAATCTGCTATGCAGCATATAATTATTAGTGTATGTACGTCCTCTATTTAAAGTCAGACTAAGGTCTAAGCAGTCATATATTTCGGCTAAACAATACTAATTTTAAATCTAAATGTCCTGTTAGATGTTTTAAAATGAAAAATATGATTTTGAATTTATAAATAATAATAAAAAAAATTGTATCGAATTTTTTTTCCATTTTAGGAGACATGCATGTCCTCACAGACCTCATATAGTAAAAGGTCCTCCGATGAGTGGTTTGACTGAATACCATGTAAATTATAAAGAGCATCCTGTTTCTCGCGAAGGAACTTTTCGTCCAAATCTTGAATATTTACGAAGTGGTGGCTCAACTGGAAGAACCATCTATAAGTAAGAATTTAATAAAATCATTTCATTTACTTTTTCAGTTTACAATTCTTATTATACATATAATTTTATAAAAGTGTTTTATCTAATTGGAAAAAAATAGATCGTTTTGTTGTTCTAAATATTTAAATATAAATTGTAAAAACGCAATATGACGTAAATGTTTTAGAAAATGATCAAATAAATATGCATAAACTAAGAAAGACAGTCCTCTTCATGATAAATTGAGCCTGGAAAAATAATGCGACTATTGAATTGGTGAAGCAGAGATCAAATTCTGGAAGGAAATATTAAGGTTTAACTGGGATCTATAGCAAAACAAATGTGCAACGTCTATTTTTATATATTAAGCACAGATAGTGCATATTGACATTTTTCGTTATTTACCAATATATATAATAATAAACAGTATGACTTTTAAATTTTAAAACAATAATTCAATTATAGAAGTATTCTTTCAATTATAGCCAATTATTACCAACTGCTCAAAAAAAAATTTGATACAAATAATTCCCATAATGCATTTTTTTACATTATTTATCGCTATTCTCGGGTTTTTATATTAAATCCTTTATTATTTTTAATATTATTCAAATTAAATATAAACTATCCATTACATTTAAATTCATGATCATTAAATGCAGAATGTGGATTTTTGTTATATAGTTGGCTATAATGTGAAGTGTTATAAAGAATAAAATTTATAAATAATATAAAAGATCTTCACAGGGAAAAGTATTTAATAGAATTATATTTTGAATTCGCTTCCAGCTTTCACAATTTGTCCAAGAGTATTTGCAAATATAAAGTTACCTAAAAAAGATGTTCCATTTCAGCTAATAATCGATTTTAGAGAGGCACTGCAAAATATATTTGGATTTAGCAAATACACTGTATACAGTTTTTTCATCATTTGAATTCGTCAATATTATTAAACAAGTAAAATTAAAGAAGATGATATCACGATGCTGCTTGATATAAAAATGTTATATGGTTCAATAAATAGACAAGAATCAATAAAGATTATTAATAAAGCATTCAGTGAAAAAAGGTTTGATTATTATACAAGAAATTGCTATTTATAAAGGTGACTACAATAAAATGCAATGAAAATGTCTGATAAGGCTGCCATGTATGTTCCAAAGATACGATTATACATTGTTAGATTATCAAGAAAAATTTATAAATCAAATGAAAAATAAAAGCATAGTATATACTAGAGAAGTAGATGGTGTATTTATATTTGTAAAAGAAAAGATTATTTGTAAATTAAAGGAAATCTTATGTACATGAAATGTGAAATGGATGAAGAAGATTAAAATAGTTGGACATTAATGTAAGCAGATCTGAGAAACATGTTTATTATAAATTATATAAAAACCTAGTGAAGTGAAAGGAAATAGTATCTGTAGTGTTTCGTAAAAATGGCAGACATGTTTGTGCACTCCAGAAAAACTAGAATTTATTCGAGAGGTTGTTTTTAGATCGTGCTCTGATAGATGAGGAATTTAATTAATGCATTGACGTAATGGCAATCGACAATTCCAAGAAATATTTGCTGATTACAAATATTTCTGGATAAGAGATGTTACTTTATTGGACGGTGTATTGATTGATTGTTGCAGTTATCAGAAAGCGATAAGAAGACTGTGTAACATCTACGCAGGGCAGTATTGGAGTAGACATCTGTTTAACACCAGTAGAGATATCTTGCGTCAGTGCTTGTGGTTAATGACCAGCGCCCAGTGGAAATGTAGTTCACAGGTGTAGCTGAAAGAGTCCACAGAGATGGGGAGACCGCAGCAGGGATATTCAGAGCATTCGTTGCAGAGGATTCTTTGGAGAGCATTAGTTGCAGACCATTCGTTGGAGAGCATTCATTGCAGACCATTCGTTGCAGACCATTCTTTGGAGAGCATTCATTGCAGAGCATTCAGTGCAGACCATTCGTTTGGAGAGCATTCATTGCAGACCATTCGTTGGAGAGCATTCGTTGCAGAGCATTCATTGCAAGAAAACAGCGTGGGAATTGTGTATAGTTATTTGCTGACCGCGCAGTCATACTTGCGGATATAACATTGGCACAGTCAGACTGGCGGATAAAACAGTATCATTATCATAATAATGTTGCTATCTATCAATATACTGAACAATGATAAAGACATGATGGTGAAGATCTATTCGATGCAATATTGCAAGCATCAATATACAGTCAATCTAAATTTCTAAATTATAATTGCTAATTTCTGCAATCTTTTCTTAATATTTGTGTTAAAATCTGTTCCAAAATGCTTCAAAATTCTACTATTCAACTGCGTTTAAAGCTTCAAAATTCTGCCACGTTTGCTGAAAATGTGAACTCTAAATCAAAATAATGTTCTTAATGGATTTTTATGCTGAACACATTTAAGTGCCTACTAAAAATGATTGGAAGGACTTTGGTAATTTTTTTTTTGTGTATTACTTTTTGATTATTTAAATATTATAACTCAATTTGGATATGCTTCTTTGTGAATTTTCAGATTGTAGGGGGAGGGGGGTATCTATTGATAATATTTTTTTGTAATTTGATTTTTACAGCATCAATTGCTTATTATCACTGTTGTTATCAATCTTAATTATTACTTTTTTTGACATAATATCTATACCACTACCCCTTTTTTTTCTTTTCTATTTATACCCTGCAATACGAAGTTTTCCAGTTAGGTTTTTCTCTTAAATGTGTTTCCATTATCGCTAGTACCACAAACTCTTCATTTTAAGTGCTTTGTTTAATTCCAGCAACTTTTCTGGTCTCCTACCACCTTGCATATTCAATATATCCAATTTTAATAACTTTTTCTTTTCCTACTACCCTTTTATAAAAATTTTTGACTCTTCTCTATTTCATTTGTAGTTAGCTTGTTTTTCATTAATATTACAGACCCATTCCCTCTCTATATCTACATTTATATCTAAATCAGCTACTCTTTCTTTACTTTTTACATTCCATCCATTCTTAATTTTTTTGATAATATTGTAATTTAAAACTATATCCCCTTTATAAGTTTCCTGAACTATAATATTTTTTTAATAAATCAAACCTCCTAATGCTTCACTTTCTTGTTTTGATAAGTGCCATCTATCATTATTATTTAACTCCCTTTTACTAATAAAAAAATCCCACACATCCATAAACATGACATTATTTCTTTCACATAATTTTTTCAATCTCTCATTTCATATATCTTTGTCAAATCTTGGTAATAATCCAACTATTCCTATTCTTCTTATAATCTTATTCAAATTACTAATCAGTTCTTTGTACTCATTCATTACTCTCTCCGATGGCTCTGACAAATTATTTCTCCCTACCATAAGATAAACATCTCTACTCCCTTGTTTCTTTATCTTATCTGTAACGTATCTAATTCTAGCTCCAAGCAAATATACTCTTACATACCTTTTTATATTTTCCCTTGCAATTACATCTCCACATCCTCTAATTTGTGAATGTGGCTGGCTCATAGTTTACTTTCTCTATTTTATCCATAACATTTTCTGCTACCTTCTGGACTTCCTTATTGTTTCTATCCATTAATTTCTTGATCTGCTCATATGTTATTTCTAATGATTTTAATTTTACTTCTACATTCTTTACCTCATCCTCTGTCTTACTTATTCTTTGGCTAACTATCTCCATGCATTGCACTACTTATTTTGTCATCCATATCTCTTGTCACTTCACTAAATACATACTCTATTCTACTTTCCTTAACAAACATTTTACTCTGTTTCTCCTGACTTTTTCTTTAAATTATCTGCTTCTTAGAAACCATTTTTTCACCTCTTTTATCACATTTATATATGATCTACATAATCATACACCTATTATATCATTCCTAGTTTTGTTTAAGCATTTCAAATGAAAACTTTGTCATATACAGTATACTTTACCAAAGCACGCCTAATTTTTTTCTGACCGTTATATATATATATATATTGTGGGATACAAATGCAATCCATATTCCTTATTTTTTAATTCCCCTACTCAGTATTTAAATTTATGATTTTTCTTTTGCTCTTCAAACCTCTTTATACAAAAGGGAAAAAAACCTTTTTTTAAAAAAATGGTGATCAAAAAACATGCTCCACTAACCTTATATCTCAAACGTTACCTTCTTTCTGAAATGAATCACTTTCTTTCCTAGACTGAAAAATTCTCTATTAGTATATATATTTTTAAAAAAAACCTCATAATAAGAAAATAAAAGATGATATTAACCCTCCACCCTCTAAAAACCAACTGTTGATTTATTAAAAATGAATTGATTAATAAGGCTTTCCAAAAAAAAAGAGCTCAAAATCAATAAAAAGTTGATAAGGAAAAAAGTTGATAATTTAAAAACAAACCAACCCCCCTCCAATAATTTGTATATTTTGTTAATCTATCTATATGTATTCTATATTCGAACACATTTAAAATTAATATGCAAAGATTCCAGTACATCGGCAAAAGATACTAAAAGACAAGAGTTAAAATTCAAACCAACCTTCCTCAACCCTCTAAAAACCAACTGTTGTATTATTAATTAAAACTGAATTGTTTAATGCTTTAAAAAAGAAGCTCAAAATCCCCCCCAAAAAGGAGATAATTTAAAAACAAACCAACCCCCCTCTACCATCTAAAAACAAGGTGTTTGTTTATTAAAAAGAAAAGAAAAAAAATCGTATGAGTTTTATGTATAGAAAGGGGTAAAAAAATTTTTTTTACCATAGTATTATGTAAAGAAACCGATAATTCAAAATCAAAAAAAAAAAAGCTCAAAATAAAAAAAAAACTTGATAATTTAACCCCCCCCCCCACCACACACCATATAAAAACAAAGTGTTTGTTATTAAAAATTTAAAAAAAAACCATACGAGCTTTATGTATAGAAAGTAAAAAAAATTTTTTTTTATCATAGTATTCTGTAAAGAACCCAGCGGTCCATGAATTGGTATATTGACGTGCATTGGGTGAAAAGCAGCGCCATCAAATGGTGGGGTTCAGTATTCATACTTTTACCTATTTTTGCTAGGACTAGAATTAACATTATATGTCCAGTTCTTGAATACATTATTTTTTACCATTCTTTTTTTATACTACTGCTTATAATTTATAATTTGGGCATTTTTGGTGAATCTGATAAAAAATGTAGTTAAAAACCATGTATACTTGGATACACATTATCTAAATGATCTAATCAAGTCAATTCAGAATGCTGAAAAATAAAAATTTAACTAGAAACTAATTATCTCTAAGCATACAAAAAGCATCATGCATAATGTTAATATATTTTATAAAAATTAAAAACTTACAAATCAAAACATTTGTTATTTATATGTTTAAGAAAATATATTAAGTCAACCATTCAACTTGTATTGAGAACAGAAGTTGTTGCATTAGTAAAAAAAAAAAGATAATTTAATTAATGCATATTATATCATTTAATGTAATACCTATAAATCATACATTTTAAGTTAGCCTTGAAATGAAAATTTATTAGCTATTTTTTGACTATAGTCAGATTTTTGGCTGTTGATTTCTGCACTTTTATGTTGTATCAGTCAAAAAACCCACCAAAAGAATTGCAAGTTGGATCCAAACTCAGCTGAACCAAAACTGAATTCAAACCAACTCAACTGCTCAAGAAACTAGCTCAACAGTTGGTGAGGATTAGAGACCCTTGAACTGACACTAATATCTGATAATAAACTGACTAAAAATAATTTTAAATCAAATCATATGTATATGTTCGGGTTGCCAACGCAGACAGTGAGCATTAACATTAAAATAATTATAAAAGAATTAAGAACCAAGTGTGTTTAGAAAATATTTAATAATAATAATTTGTTTTGTTTGAATTTTAAATAATGATTATATTAATCACCTCTAGCCTTTAACAGAATTTATAATAATAATAAGAGTGGCGATCCTTATTATATGCCATTGAATATTACGCAATATTGGAATTCTATGTCTATGCCTCCAACAAGAAAATAAAGGCAAATAAAGGTATTCATTAGTAAAGGAAATTATTACTCTAAATTTTATTACGACAGAATGTGGGATTTATTTTCACATTCGCAAAACCATTCATGAAGAGCAAGATACGTATTTTAGGGCATAAATTTAATCTTTATTGGAAAACTTATTTAATTAAATATAACTGATAATTTGTTTGACTTTAATTGAAATCACTTCATCATGAATTACGAGCATCAGAGCGGGCTTTACCGGAACAGAGAGGTAATGGTGCTGACGAATTATGAGCTATAAAATGAAATTGAAAGATAATGGCTAGTCGATAATCGAAGTCCTATGGCAGCTTGCATCTGACAAGTCTTATGCCCTTTGACTAATATGAACAGGAGAGGAAGTGCTTTCTTCCTCGATAATTTAAAATAACAGAAATATGAACACTGACCAGCCTAACGGAGCGGAAGATTGCCCTACGTCAACAACGTTTGAAGATGATGACTTGATAGTCATTGTTTGAATACTAAAACCCATATAGAATGCTCTACATGATGACTTGATCAATTAATTAAAGTCAAACAAGCTTTTAATGATAACTATTTTAAAGTATTTGCAAATCATATTAATTATGCCCAAATCATCGTGCCCTTCCTGAATCTTAATAGAAAATAACAATCTGAATTAGAATGTATTTAGTTGATTCCTTTATCTACCCTTTTTACAAAAACATTTTAGATTATACATGAATAAATAAATATTGGTGAATACGAGAAAAAAACATTTTAACATTATATATATGAATATATAAACATTTGTAAATTAGATAGGAGCTGGGGACATAGGTGAGAAATGGAGCTAATAATTTATTATTAGCCAAATATAAAAATAACATTTAATAATTTCTATCGACTCGATGATTGATAGAACTGTATAAATCTAGTTCTAATGGACGAGAATTATTATCAGATTTAATATTATATTTTCTATGTAAGGCAAATAGAACAAAGGAGTTTATCGAGTCGAAAGATTATTGGCATATAATTAAAGTAACAACATTAATAAATTACACAAATATATATATATATAATAAATGAACCACCAAGTAAGAAAAGAGAAAGTTAAAGACTAGACGTTGAGAGAATTACGATATAATAGCATAAATAAAAGTAAGTTTACACAGAGATTATGACATTTATAGAATGAAAAGAGCTCTTAAAGGGGGTGTAAAGTAAAGTTCGGAAACTGGCCAGAAAGCTTAAGGTTCATTATGGAAATATATTACCCATTTCTTCCGGGGCTGGTTCCCTTATTTTACACGTCCGGGTGAGGAAAATGTAGGCACCATTTGGTCGATTACTTGAACAGTATTTTATTTGATTTTGGCAGCATGAATTGTCTGGAAAGAATTTAGCAGCTCCATTGAAGATTTTCAGGGGACTTCAGGAACCGATAGCAAGATTCCTGACATTTAGCCCTTCACCATGATCGAAACACTATTTGATTTTATAATTTAAAAATGCACAGAGTTGACTGCACTTCTCTACAACAAAGATGGCTTCTCCTTCTTCTCCGAACTTTTCAGAGCTATATATCTGTCCTCTGACACCTTCAGGCTAGCGCTTCTTTCATTATCAATGTTTTTAGATTTACTGGTTGTTTTTAGATACATTCCTTCGATAAGGCTTTCAAACTCATTAACTTGAATTCATTTTCTAATTAGAAAATGAATTCTTAAAATCAGAAAATGATTTTAATTAGGAAATCCTTATCTTTTTTTCTAATTAATAAAACTTTAACTGTTGTTTTTGGAAAGGGAAAATCTGAAAGCTTATCGAAAGAATGTAGCTTTTAATCAATAAAACTTTAATAAATTATTTAAAAATAAAATCAAACATTCCCGACGCAATGAAACTTTTAAACAATTATATATATTTAAATATTTACAAATATATACGCACAATCCACGCAGTTATAATATATAAATTCATGAATAATTCTATCATGAATTTATTAATAGAATTGATCAATTTAAATCTGAAGCTAATTAATTTTAATATGCATTTATGATATAAGTTATTCTTTATGGAAATTAGTATAAAGCCCCATTGCATCAGAAATTTAAGGTTAGTACTAGGGTTTGAAGTGGGCTTATGGCTAGATGTCATGAAGCTAGGATCGAACTCAGATCCGACTGCTTCATTTCTTTTCACTTCAAAAAAAAAACAATGAAAAAAAAATGGCTTTACTTATACGTGATACATTTGCATAAGTGTACTTGACTAATTGGTAGACTCTGGGAGAACAGCATTAGTGTGGATAATATAATCTGTACAAAAATTATACATGTCTTATTGCGATCATTTTTAAAAAATATTATCTAGCTTATAAATAGGTTCCGTTAAACAAGTCTCATTTCCCTATGGTCGTGTCAGTCGGTCGTCTGTATATATATCTGTCATTTAATGTTTGTCCTATTGTTTCCCTGGATCAGGTGGCACATATGATTTTAACTTTTGATAATGGTTGTAGTCTTGGTCCTTTCTTGTCGGTGTCAAGTTCCCGTAATCTATTGCTGTCATTAATTCTATGGCCTTTTCTGCGACTGAATGCACAAAAAACAATTCTTTAACATTATCTCGATGAGCGATGGGGTTCTCTCCTGGGTCTCCTTTGAAAATTTGAGTCTGTATTGAGGATCCAGGGAATGGCATCTGTAAAGTCCTCATACTAAGTTGAGGATTCATCATCCGTCCCATTTCTAATTTTGGTTTTATTTGACTAGTGGTCTGAACATCTTCTTTTTCCCTTTCTGTATTTATATCAGCTTCTTCGACCGTTTCTTGATTTGACTCATCTTCTCCACTGTCATCTTCTTTGCTGTCATCTTCTTTTGGTGTGGTCTGATCATCTTCATCATCTATTTTTGGGGCTTCAGAAGGATTTATTTCTTGCTGATGCTTTACATTCTCTGGGTTTGAGTTGGTTTGGATGCCTCGTGCTTCCTCAAGCCTTAAAATCCTTTCCATCATCATCATCATTAGCTTCCTGTCTTCTCTCATTTCTCTGAGGATCGTATGTAAAGTGTCTCTTCCCATTTTTGAAAATAAGTAAATAATATAATAAACAATGTGAATCAAACTTATGACACTCTCTGTGTACTTAAATAATAATTTTTTCCTTCAGTACATTTAATTAGATCTCTGACTAGTGGTCCCATTGTCCCTATCTTCATTAGCTGCTGCATATTATTTCCCCAATCTGTGTAATCTGCCTTTTTTAGTTTGGTTTTAGTTTACCTACGTTTTCTTGGTTAGCTCTTTCTATTAATTCTTTGAATGAGACATGTATTTTATTTAGAAAAAAACTATTAAAGATAAGAAACAAACATTACTCACTTTCCCTCTGTTCAACTGTTCTCCCATGTCTGAAAAAAAAAACTATACAAATAATTAGTGATATACAAATATTTATACATATATATTAGCAGGTAGTACAAGTAATTATATTGGACACATTTGGTTTTCATTATTTAGACAACTGACCCACTACTGTGCTGACAATCAAATTTGCTGACAAATTTATTTATATGGGCACCAGTGAGCAAAATGAGATCAATAGGGCATGTGAAATAACCCATTGACCCCCAAACTACATATGACTGACTTAATTTTTGATAAACAATTCGATTGATGATGAGTATTTATTATTTAATAACAACTGACGCGTTCCTGACCTGAGTTTAAATATAGGAATTCAAATATTATTTCTACTAAGCATGAGGCTTTCACACACACAAAAAATGTCAAAATTAATATTACACAAGAACTTTTATTTGTTGATATCATTTTTAATCTTGCTAGCATGAAAGCGTGTAAACCATTTAAGCATTTTGCCAACTGCATCTGGCTGCTTGGTGTACACAAAAGGTCTTCACCTGCTTTGAGGTTACTCTAGAAATTATTGTCATTAAAGCGTAATGTCACACTGCATCGGACCGCTTGACAGATAATTCCCAGTTTGAAGGTCTTCGCCTGCTTTGAGGCTACTAAGAATACGGAGTGAACATTAAATATATGTGCTAGCAAACAATACTTTGAAATTTAAAACTTTTAACATGATATCATATTGGATATTTGTAATTATAAGACTGAGATACATATAATTAATTTTGACACAGACAAAATATTTCATTTATTTTACCCCTTGCTTTGATCTGCTCTTACTACTTTTCTAACGATAATTTTCCTACTGTCACGAACGCGTATAACACAAACATATAATATATATATATATATATTTAAATAATTATTCTAATTAACGAATCTTTTGCTGAAGAACATTTAAAAAATAATCTTTAAAACATTTACTTATAAGAAAGAAGATTACAAAATGACATTTTAATTTATTAAATCATTTCAGTTATGCGTTATAAATCACATAACTTTTCTTCAAATATATATAACATTCTACAAAAATATCACTTTCTACTGAAACATTTACTTTATCGAGATCTCAGTTGACTGAGTAACTAAGATCATAATTTGTGTCTACAGGGTTTGTGGGGTTTATTAATCGAAGCCACAACAGTTGGGCAGCCAAAAACATAACCATGGACCAGTCAAAAAACCCACCAAAAGAACTGCAAGTCGGATCCAAACTCAGCTGAACAAAAACTGAATTCAAACCCAACTCAACAGCTCAGATTAGTAGAAATCTAAATCGACGGCACAGTACTATGCACCAAGAAACTAGCTCAACGGTTGGTGAGGATTAGAGACCCTTGAACTGACACTAATATCTGATAATAAACTGACTAAAAATAATTTTAAATCGAATCATATGTATATGTTCGGGTTGCTAACATAGACAGTGAGCATTAACATTAAAATAATTATAAAATAATTAAGAACCAAGTGTGTTTAGAAAATATTTAATAATAATAATTTGTTTTGTTTGAATTTTAAATAATGATTATATTAATCACCTCTAGCCTTTAACAGAATTTATAATAATAATAAGAGTGGCAATCCTTATTATATGCCATTGAATATTACGCAATATTGGAATTCTATGTCTATGCCTCCAACAAGAAAATAAAGGCAAATAAAGGTATTCATTAGTAAAGGAAATTATTACTCTAAATTTTATTACGACAGAATGTGGGATTTATTTTCACATTCGCAAAACCATTCATGAAGAGCAAGATATGTATTTTAGGGCATAAATTTAATCTTTATTGGAAAACTTATTTAATTAAATATAACTGATAATTTGTTCGACTTTAATTGAAATCACTTCGTCACGAATTATGTGCATCAGAGCGGGTTTTACTGGAACAGAGAGGTAACGGTGCTGACGAATTATGAGCTATAAAATGAAATTGAAAGATAATAGCTAGTCGATAATCAAAGTTCTATGGTGGCTTGTGTCTGACAAGTCTTATGCCCTTTGACTAATATGAACAGGAGAGGAAGTGCTTTCTTCCTCGATAATTTAAAATAACAGAAATATGAACACCGACCAGCCTAACGGAGCGGAAGATTGCCCTACATCAACAACGTTTGAAGATGATGACTTGATCAATTAATTAAAGTCAAACAAGCTTTTAATGAAAACTATTTTAAAGTATTTGCAATTCATATTAATTATGCCCAAATCATCGTGCCCTTCCTGAATCTTAATAGAAAATAACAATCTGAATTAGAATGTATTTAGTTGATTCCTTTATCTACCCTTTTTACAAAAACATTTTAGATTATACGTGAATAAATAAATATTGGTGAATACGAGAAAAAAACATTTTAACATTATATATATGAATATATAAACATTTGTAAATTAGATAGGAGCTGGGGACATAGGTGAGAAACGGAGCTAATAATTTATTATTAGCCAAATATAAAAATAACAACATTTAATAATTTATATCGACTCGATGATTGATAGAACTGTATAAATCTAGTTCTAATGGACGAGAATTATTATCAGATTTAATATTATATTTTTTACGTAAGGCAAATAGAACAAAGGAGTTTATCGAGTCGAAAGATTATTGGCATATAATTAAAGTAACAACATTAATAAATTACACAAATATATATATAATATAATAAATGAACCGCCAAGTAAGAAAAGAGAAAGTTAAAGACTAGAAGTTGGGAGAATTACGATATAATAGCAAATAAAAGTAAGTTTTCACAGAGATTATTACGTAGAGATTATGACATTTATAGAATGAAAAGAGCTCTTAAAGGGAGTGTAAAGTAAAGTTCGGAAACTGGCCAGAAAGCTTGAGGTTCATTATGGAAATATATTACCCATTTCTTCCAGGGCTGGGTCCCTTATTTTACACGTCCGGGTGAGGAAAACATAGGCACCATTTGGTCGATTACTTGAACAGTATTTTATTTGATTTTGGCAGCATGAATTGTCTGGAAAGAATTTAGCAGCTCCATTGAAGGTTTTCAGGGGACTTCAGGAACCGATAGCCAGATTCCTGATGTTTAGCCCTTCACCATGATCGAAACACTATTTGATTTTATAATTTAAAAATGCACAGAGTTGACTGCACTTCTCTACAACAAAGATGGCTTTTCCTTCTTCTCCAAACTTTTCAGAGCTATATATCTGTCCTCTGATGCCTTCAGGCTAGTGCTTCTTTTATTATCAATGTTTTTAGATTTACTGGTTGTTTTTAGATACATTCCTTCGATAAGGCTTTCAAACTCATTAACTTGAATTCATTTTCTAATTAGAAAATGAATTCTTAAAATCAGAAAATAATTTTAATTAGGAAATCCTTATCTTTTTACTAATTAATAAAACTTTAACTGTTGTTTTTGGAAAGGGAAAATCTGAAAGCTTATCGAAAGAATGTAGCTTTTAATCAATAAAACTTTAATAAATTATTTAAAAATAAAATCAAACATTCCCGACGCAATGAAACTTTTAAACAATTATATATATTTAAATATTTACAAATATATACGCACAATCCATGCAGTTATAATATATAAATTCATGAATAATTCTATCATGAATTTATTAACAGAATTGATCAATTTAAATCTGAAGCTAATTAATTTTAATATGCATTTATGATATAAGTTATTCTTTATGGAAATTAGCGTGGATTGAACGTATAAAGCCCCATTGCATCGGAAATTTAAGGTTAGTACTAGGGTTTGAAGTGGGCTTATGGCAAGATGTCATGCAGCTAGGATCGAACTCAGATCCGACTGCTTTAATGTAAGATTATCCAAATATGACTGAACAATGCTTAAATTAATAATCCTAATAATATTTCATCTAAATCCTCATACTGATGATAATCACAATCTGATCACATTTGAACAGATTATTCATTATCATGTATGTATTTAGAATGCATTCATTAAAAAAAAAAAAAAATTGAAAAGAAATATTTTAAAAAGAATTAGTAAAGATATTTTCCATTTTGTTGTAAGACATTTTTCATTAGAGAAAAATAATTTTAAACTATATATATATTAAAAATAGTAACATCTAAACTGGAAATTAAAACGGACAATATTCTCACTAAACTTTAAACGTTGTAGCCAATAGTTAGATAATAAAGTAAATAATATTTACTAAGGCTTTAACTTCAAGAATATGCGTGTAAAAATGCGATATTAGGGACCTCTACAGGTCTTAACCACAAGCTTAGTCACTATATGTACATAGAACATTAACTAAACACATATCTATATATATGCTTATATATAAATAAATATATATCTGTTGGTATTTATGCTTGAACAATTTGTTTGATTAATAATTAAAATTTTTTTGCCTGTTATAATTTATTCTAAATTTATGATTAAATATATTTTAGCCCCCAAAACAATATTTTTTCATACATATCCATCCACTGCAACTACACACAAGATACATCTTAAAGAATAGTTAACATTAGAAACATTATGAATAAAATAAATCTAGATAAATGTAAGTAGACTGAATTATATATTTAAAAGGCAGGTGTTAATAATTTTACTTTAAAAATGTTAAATCTAAAAAAGGCTAAATGAGAATAAAATCAGTTGTGTTTTTTTTTGAAGATTAAAAAAAAAAAAATTACTTTGATTCCTAGGTATTCAATAAATTTGAAAAATGTGAGTTGATTTATATTTTTAGTTTTATTTTCGATTAAATACAATGTTTGCTTTTAAACAAAACAAAAAAAAAAACATGAAAATTAACATCTATTAAAGCTATAAAATTTGAAAACAATAAATTAAAAAGCAAAAATAAAAGCAGGTAACGGAAAGAGTAGAAGATTATACATATATATATAAAAGAGTGCTACTGTATGAATTAAAGTTATCAGATGCTTATGTTAACTATAATACCGAATATATTTGATCTTATTAAATTTAAAGTCTATCATTTTAAATTTAAAAGTGATATAGTAATTTGTAACCTATTAAAAATTGATTAATAAATATGCATTTATTAAAGAATGATTATTATAATTGATAATAATGAGGTAGATGTTAAGAACTACAAATATTTTGGTCAGATTATTACTGCATATGCAAACTGTGTGTGCTGCGTAAATTAAAGTATGTGCACACAAGTTTTCTATAGACTTGCTCAGATCGAGCATGATTTAAAACGGATTGAGCATGTAGCACTGCAAAAGAATAAGCATAGGTATAGATGTAAATGACCAATAGGGGGGAATGTCCACTGGATCCTAATGCTCACAGTCTGGAAGGGGAATTACCTATAAAAAGTATTTGCTACTGAAGATTGGACACTCTCTAGATAAAGAAGAAGGACCTGGACTGGCTTTCTTACCCTGTGAATCCCTGTTGGAGGTGCAAGGAGGGATCTAGGCAATATTAAAGGCCAACTCAGTCTTTATTATTGTTTATTAGTAAGCCCCAGGGCATATATAAATGTACGGTAAAAATACTTGTGTAAATTTTGTATTATATTTTTATTACAATAATTAATTGTAAATAATTATTCACTGTAATCTATTCTAATTTGTCATTAAATAGTTTAACCTGGCTGTTATCCTGAGAGTTCATTTTTTTAAAACTTATATGCCAGTTCATGTTTGTAATAACAAAATAAATAATTGTAATAAATTAGAGCCCGAACATAGCATATAATGGTGCAGTTGACAGTCGAAGGGAAGATGAAGTGGGTTAAACTTAGAACAAGTTGTTACTGGTTAGTTACCAAGGAAGATGGCTACAACACAGCTAGGTATTTGTGAATTCGATGTTAATAATCCTTCTGAGTGGCCCCAATACACAAAGCATATTGAATATTACTTCATTGTTAACAAAGTTGCAAACCAGTTGTGCAGACCCGAAAAGCCAGTTAGGCAGCTGAATAAAGCATTTTAGCCTGGAGCCATCAAAGTACATTGCTTGCCACACTTGCGCAACAGACACCAAGTAAAAGGGGAAAACTGTAGAGATTTTGATACTGCTGGTGTGAAGATGTGCTTATTGAGATTACCTAGAGGAAGCACTATTAGAACAATTTTTATGGGGAATGAGTGATGACAAATTATGTTAACAACTATTGGCCATTCCAGATCTGATATATTCTGAAGTAATCAAAAGAGGGATGATCTACAAACTAGTTCTAAGCAGCTCCAAAGAATTCCAACAAGCTAACCTGGAGGCTACAAAGCAAACTTCAATATGTAAAACAAGAAAAACAGAAAAGCTACCAAATTTGAAAACTGAAGGTTATCACTTTGGAAAAATTGGCCACATTGCATGTCAATGCAGCTGGAAAAATGCAAATGTAATAAATGTGGGAGAGTGGGACATCTGGAAAAAGTTTGCCATACTAAAAGTAAAACTTGTGCTAATGACAAATCTCCAGGAAACAGATACACCAAATCGGAACATTATGCCAAAATAAATAAGGCAGAGACCAAAAGCAGTCAACAAATAATCTTGGCAGTAGAGATATGTAACAAAGCTATAGAAATAGGGATAGACCACAAAGCTGGGGTGTCCATCATATCACAAACGGATTGGTCTGAGATAATTAAAAACATCAAAAAACAGCCAAAAGTAGCTGCCCAAAGGCAAATGATGCAAATGGGAATCCGATTCATATAGTTGGGATAGTAGAAGTTATGGTAGCCATAAACAATTTCCAGAAAAAACAGCCTATATATTGTCAAGGGCAATATAGCATCCCTATTAGGTAGGGAATGGATTACTCTGTTAGCATTAAAATCTGTATGGTAAACAAAATTAACATCGAAAGAGAAATAAAACTTAAATTCCCTAGACTGTTTGCCGAAGAGCAGGGATGGATCAATATTACAGCTGTGGAAATTGAGCTTTGTGAAAGCGCAAAAGCAGTTCACTACAAGCCTAGAAAAATACTCTTTGCTATGATATCATGAGTTGAAGAAACTTTAGAGGATATGGTAAAGAAAGGTGTATTGGCTCCGGTCAAAGATTCAGAATGGGATAGTCCTATAGTTGTTGTAACAAAACAAAATGGACAAATCCGAATATGCAGGGACTACAGGCTGACTATAAACAAAAGTATAGCCAAAAGCCCATACCCTGTCCCAAATGTGAGAGAGATATTAGCTGGATTGGAAGATGCAAACTACTTCACAAAGTTGGATTTAAATGCCACTTTTCATCAGATTCTGGTGACAAAGGAAACAGCAGCATGCAAACTTAATGGATGAAACTAATCATAGAATTAAACTTGGTTGGAGTAGTTTTTGGTAGAAATAACTTAATATTAAAGGAAACATGCCTATGGGTTTGAAAAAGATTTTTAATGTGTTACCAGTTCTTACAGATTTGAAACATGAACATTTAACAAAAAGCAATACAGAAACTTCAGACCATTCAAAGAAGTACAGAGAGAAGCATGTTAGGAATAAAAAGAAGAGATCAAAAGTGAAATACATACTGACAACATGGAAATAATTAAAAGACTGAAGTGGACTCTCGCTGAACATATTGGTAGAAGAGATGATAATAGATGGACAGATGAAATCTTAAACTGGATTTGAAGAGATTATAAATGACCTAGAAAGAGACCTCATGGGAGATGGGTGGATGAAATAAGAGAGTATGCTGGTGTGGAGAAGAGAGGCTAGAGATCAAAGAAAATGTATTGAACTTGGGAAGACCTTCATTCTGCAATGGATCAATAATGGCAGAAAATGATGATGATTACGAATAAATGTTGCACTTATAAAACAAATAGATTTAATATAAATAAAATGATATGTGATAAGTAGTATTTGAAGATGATATGAAAGCTTGGAGAACGAAAGACAAATGGTAGGTTAGTAACATACAAGCCATTGGCATATTTTTTTTAATATCTACATTTTGTGCATAGATGTAAAAATTAACATTAGTTGTAATTTATATATATATAAAGGGGGGGGGGTGACGACAATATATTTTTTATATTTAAACATCTAAATGTAAATAAAGCTAATTTTAACAACTTATTTTTTTAAATTGTTTTTTGATACATAGTTTGTTGCTTTTTAAGTTTCATATTTATTGATTTTTTTATATATTTGTGTTGCTGCTAAGTGACCAAAGATATCTTAAATTCACTTAGAGCAAGACAAGATAAACAGTGAATTAAGATTATGAGTAATCTTTACTCTTACTGTAAAGCTCTAGACTCATTTCAAGAGATTAGTATGTCTTTGCTTAACATAAAGATGTTCCTTTTAAGTCAGTCAAAAGTTTAGCAATGATGGCAAAATGAAGATCATATGGGACTTGAGGAGAAATCTTTTCTTTGTCGATAGATACCTCACAATAAAAAGGTGACTAGCAATGATTGGTTCTCTCTCCAAACAGCCTGAAGCACCATCTCTGTATTAACACATCTGTTACATAGTAACATCGTTTAATTATATACTATAAAAAATTGAAGGGGCTACAATGTCAGTGTATTTTACCTTAATTCATGATAGAATAATGCACTAACAGTTGAAATGTGTCAAACTGTGTGTGGCAATATGGTCACAAGTCGCAAGAATGTATTCAAGTGGTTTGCAAGATTTTGTGATGGCAGATAGAACATTGCAAGCAAAATCAAAGAAGGTATGAAGTGTGTGATCCAAACATGCTAGAATCTAAAACTCTTTGTGGCAAGTGGTTGAATTATGTTGCTATATAATGTATGCGTTGATTTATAGATGGCATTTCAGGCAGATTAATGAGAGAACCAATTACTTTTTATTGGGACATTCTCAATGCATAACAAATGAAGGTTAGGTTGGGAAATATTAAAATTATATATTTTTGTTGTGGCAATAAAAAAATCCTTTTTACTTTTTCTTTTGTATATCTTTTGAACTAACACGTTTTAAATTTTTTAATGTATATGTAACAAGAACCGACTACCTTGAACACCCAGTGTCCAAACCAGAAAAAAAAGTACAGCATCTTTGCTATGTAAAACCTGAAGGAATTATGGATACTCTTACTAGCTACAAGCAAGAATATGTTGAAAAAATTATTAACAGAACCCTACCATACGCACCAAATGTTCGATATTATCCATCTCCCAGATTTGACGGTTTGACTACTTACAAAGGTTAGTACTTGCATATAATTTAGATTTTTGCTTGTATTAGATTTTATATTTATTTTACTGAGTCATGAGTATTTATCTTTCTTGATAGAGAGAAATTTTAAATGCCTTTTAATGAAATAATCAGGCAAGAGAATGGAATTAGAATGAACCTCAAATTTTAAATATTACTAATGCTCAGTATTAACCCCTCATCAAAAAGTTCTATTACTCTTCTCAGAAGTATCATATATCTGCATGTGAAACACTTTGGAAACTACATTCCATCTTATGAAGAACTCTGAATCAATAAGAAAGAAAGAAAATCAAATTCTTTTCATTTATTTACTTGTCTGGGTCTTTTCTGAAATATTTATTCAATTTAATATGTTTTCTTCTCATATAAGGAGCCCTGTTGTTTTTTTTCCTTTTGCAGTAAGCATTTAATTTTTAAACTGCTTAAATCAGTGATATATTTAAATGATGAAATAATTCTAAAACATCTCAAACCTACTTTACTTTAGCAAATTAAAACACTCACTTAGCTTTTCCTTGACAAATTCACAAATTTCTCTCCATTAAAGGCTATGTGCCAAGAAACCATCTAAATCAAATTAAGCATTTTTTCTTCTCTAAAACTTTGTATACTCTTCTAACATATTATTAACAATTTCTTCCAACAGAGATATGTTTCTCTTTCTTTATTCTGTTTTAAGTATCTTAACTACTCTCTCTTTATTATTATAAAGAAATAAAAATTCCACTTTTTCCCATTTTTTTCAGGAATAAATATTCAATACTTACCTATTTTCATGCACATTCCCTCTCCTTCCTTTTATTTCCTCTTCTTTCTTTTATCCAAATCTATCATTTTTGTACCAAATAACCATATGTTCTCTCTAGTGTCATTAAACATTCTTTCAGATTTTATTCTTATATACATTTTTTATTAATACTTATTTTTCTTTAACCAACTTACCTAATTCTTTCCCCATTTTTTATATTTATGTACCTATAATATATTCTTACATGAGTTGTCCTTTTTAAGAATCCTGTTAAGCACCATTTTTACTAATCTATTTTCATTCAAATTTTGTAATATTCCAAAATTATTAAAATTGCTTTTAATTTCTCTTATTAAAAAAGTTTGTCCCATTTCTCCTTGAACAGCCAGCCTTTCATTATGCAATGCAGATCTATCTGTTCTTTTTTTTAATCTAAATATTTCTGACTCCTTGATCAATATAAAATGTCATATCTTCAAAGTTAAGGTAGTTACCATTCCAAACTATTATATATGCCAAATATCTGATATATAAAAAACATGCCAGATTGATAATCATTCCCATAATAGTGTTGTTTTTTCCATTTTAGATCTTGACAGTCAATGGAAGAAAATGTGAATAATTTCATGTGTGTGTAATTAAAAAAATAAGATATATTAATCTTTAAGAGTCAATGGGGAAAAATGTGAATAATTTAATTTCATGTGTGTGTAATTAGAAAAATAAGATATATTAATCTTTAAGGAAATTTAAAGTTTATATCTGTATTAGAGACAATCTCTAGTTTAGGAAATAATTAGTGATAATCATTAATGCATTTATCTGAAGTGAATGGTGTCAAAGTTATGGGTGAAGTGAGTTTGACATTTGTAAATCAAAATACAATAATTTACTATTGTTAAATACTTTTCATATAATATATATATATAATGAGAAATAGTGACTTGAACCAACTGATAAGTATTGTTTCAGCACAAAATGCATCTTAGGGTTCATTTTCTTTTATTATATCTTTATTTACGATTTTAAAAGAATGGGTGGAAGTTATTTAATATTTATAATTTTTTTCTTAATTAAGCCTCTAAATATCTATATTTTTCATTTTGTCCAAGGCAAACATCTTTTATTTTTCTTTACTAAATTTTAATTTTCATATTTTCCCCTATCTTTGTATTCTCTAATAGCAGCTCATCTTTTACATGTAAAAAATGTCATATTACCCATAAAAGAAAAGGATAAAACAGAAGGAAGTGTATGTGTGTTCGCTACGGAAATCCATTCCCATTTACAATATTGTATCAATCTCAATTTTTTTTTTTAAAGCAAAATAAATAATGAAGATAATAATGGATTTCAATTTCAATCTCATTTAACTTCAGTTAAATATATCCTCCATTTTGAATTTATTAAAAATATTCTGTAAAAACTCTTAATCATTCTTAGCAATCTTATACTCCCATATTTTTATGATTTTTGTACAAGCTATTTCTTTTCTATACGCCCTAAATAATTGTTTATTTTTAATACAAGATTTGTTAATTAATTCAGTAACAAGAAATTTATTATCTCCTATCTATTTTTTTATATTCATCTCCAATATTTTATGGTTTTCACTTCTAAAGTGCTAATCTTATCTTTATATGTAAAAATATAATTTAAAGTTATTGTTAGGTCTATAGATGTCTTAACAACGTATCCCCTCCCCCCACCTTTATATAATAATGTAATTCTTACACCCATTTAGAATATTATTATTATCTTTACATACTTTCTTATGTCTATGAACATTTCATTTGCCATATCATCTAGAGTCCACAGTTTTGTTTTGTTTCTTTAAATATATTTTTTTACTCAAATTAGTCACTCTTTTCATCTTTCTTTTGAATCAACTTCTTTAATGAATTAGATTCATTACTATTTTAATACAAACTTACTTAATATTTTTCCAAATCTTCTCCACACTTACATTCTATTCCTTTTGAATTTAACAAAATATATGTATTTTATTTCTTTTTGTAATATATTTCTAAAAATGTTTCTTCCTGCATTTTAATTTTCTCGATTATCTTTTTATTGTTTGCCTACTTCAACCTGTTCTATTCTAGCCATTTATTCTTAAATAACATTTCCTTGTAATAGTTCTCTTTCTATCCCACTTATTTCTTACTTGCTACTTTAAACTCCACCTTGTTAGCCTTTATAGTTCTCTATAAATACTCATTTGCAATCTTCATATTTCTTTCCAAGATATCACTAAACTCTTTCAATTTATGCTCAGTCCTTAATTCTTATCAATGTTTCTACAAAGTTCTATACTTAACTTTTTCAGATAGCACTGACTTTATTAAGGTAAAAATACTGTAACTACTACACCTGTTTTCTTCTTTAACAAATTTTTTTTATCTACTATTTCATCTACGAGTACCCAATCAATAATATATTTCAAATACTGCATCAATCGTTGTAACTCTTCATCATTTATTTTATTTAAAGTTCATCTTTTATATAAGTTTAAATAAGATTGAAACAAATAAATAATTATAATTCTTTAATTATCAAACCGGCTTTCATCTCTTATGTTTTCAAGATATAAATTGAAAATAAATGTTTTACCAAACGATTGACCATATACTATTTATGAAGCATTATTAATGGTAGATGAAGCTTTGCATTTTAAATATATAAAAGAATCTTGTAGTATATAAAAGTGATGGGTTGTTCAATAAGTGGGATATTATCATTAGTGATAGTAAGTACTATAGAGGAAAATATAGAACACGAAGTTTAAAAAAGGAATTATAGAATATTATAAGTATGTGAATATTATTATTGAAAATTGAAATATTGATAAGGTTTTTAATAAATTGAATATTAACAGATACAAATTAAGTTTACAATAAATTGATTAAAATATTGATATTTGTGTGAAAAGAGAAGTGATAAATGAAGTTGCATGGTTAAACATTACATTAAAGATAAAAAAAAAAATTAGAGGTTTAATTGATCCAAAATCATATTAACATGGTGTTAAAAGGAGTTTTAAAGAGATTTAAGTTAAAAATGATAAACTTACATTAAATAAGAAAGAGGCACACAAACAAAAATTAGAAGTAGAGAATGATTATATTAAAGTTGAATATAAAAGAATAATTATAAATATTTTTGGGAATAAACATAATAAAAATTTATTTTTAAAATTTCAAATGTTGAAATGGTCTCAATAAAAAATGAAAGCTAGTTTGATAATTGAAGAATTATAATTAGTTGTTTGTTTCAATCTTATTTAGATTATTATATGTGCATAACAACATTATGGACAAATAATTTTTATATTCAATATTTGATCATTACATATATTAATCTCTCACACATTCTTTTTACAATGTCCTTTTCATCTTCTTCAAGCCATAAATTTTATTAATTTGATTATATTATCAATAACCAATATTTACCATTATTCTTTCTCAACCCATCTATATTTGGGTGTAAACCGTCCCAACTATTTTTATTCAACTTTAAATCCTCATCAATTCCGGTAATCAAATATATTTCATGCATCAATTTCTCTCCAATTCCAATCTCACTGGTATATGTTGCTTGTAATTCTTTAAAAAATCTCCTTAACAATAGGTTTTATTTTTCAATAATTACCAGTTATTATATATTATTGTTATCCTTAGTATTTGAACACTCATTCTTAGATTAGTTCCTGATTTTTGCCTTTATCAATGAGGTAAGTTAAAGATGGTTGCTGAATGCATTCTATCCAACTTTGAATCTGACTTCCTTGATAAAGGTAAAAGTTAAAAACTAATCTGAGGATGAAGATTTAAATTCTAAGGATAGAAATTGTATATGTATCTGTTGATCACTGATTTCTCTAAATTACCCTAGATGGCAGTAAAGTGGAGAGCTGTTTTGGTTTCATTGATTAAGTTGGGTATTTGTTGAATTTTATTACATTTCTAATCAGGAAAATATGCCTAAATTACATAGTTGATGAACTGGTTTCAGAGCTATACAACTATTACAGCAGGTTGATCTGAATTTAAATTTCAAGTTTTAATACTAAGAAAAGGAATTATACTTGCATATATCTGATTACTCTAGTTTACACTAGATGACAAAGTGGAGATCTGCTTTGGTTTTAGTTTTCACATTCTATCAAGTATCCTTACTTTGATAAAAAAATTTCCAATCTGCAAGCAAGTCATTTTCCAAATTATAGTAATTTGGTCAGTACTTTCATTGACCATTCTTCAGTTTACATTTGTGGTATAATACCATCAATTTCAGTAACTTTACCTTTTGGCTGTATTCATAAAGCGAATCTGATCTTATATCTATATTATTGAAAATTTTTTGATGCAGATTGACTGGCCAAAACTTTCTTTGTTAATGTTTTTTGGGATATAGCTTTTTTATATTCTTCCCATCTCTGTTTAATTTTCTTATTTTGAATAACCTTTTCATTGGCATTCTTTTAGTAATTTATTTGTAGATGAAACTTTCTTTTTAATCTCATCACTCTATGAAAAGTGTCTGCTGATTTTCAAAATTTGTTTCCATTTTCATTATCTTAGCAAATATTATACTGCTTCATCATTCCTGGATGCTTTTTGGAATATTCTATTGTTTTTTCTTTGCAATTACCATTGTATCTTCTGATATCCATTTTAATTGTCTTTGTTTATCTTATTTATATTTTTCTGATTCCTCTTTATTTTTTGCTTCCATCCAATTTCAAATTTTATCATCTACATCCAAAATCTTAAAATTGAATAGATATTATTCCTAAAAGTCACATTCTCTAAATTATATTTATAAGGTTGATAAGCATGCAGGTTTTTTTAACTTCAAAGTTTACTCCCAAATAATTCATGATCTGTTCCCTAATCTACTTCTGCAAAAGTTTTTGCTATTAAAACTGAAATCTCCTGTCTAATAATGTTAATGAATGTAGTCAATACTTGTGATTATTTAAAAAGTGTGTTGGCAATAAAATGTTTGAAATTCACAAAAATTTATTGCTTCCATGTCCATATTGAGTAGGATTTACTTACTTTCCATTTCTAATTTTGATATTCACAATAAGTTTATCTTGCATCCAAGTTTATACACATTGTTTGCTGGCTGATCATAAAACTTTTTCAATTTATTCATTTGCTTGAATAACTGTGGCATAGAGCTGTAGTAATGTGGAATGGGTGTCCATGCATCAACCATTCATTCACAGGATATTCCAGACATTGAAAATTCACTATTTCTTCTACATTATCTTTCATCTGAATAATGGACATTTTCCTGGTCAAAAATCTCTCAATTGTCATCTAAGAAGTGAATATTTAATCAGTTCATTTCTATATTAACCACATAAAGATTTTTGATCCACAATTACATTCCATGTTTCAATGGTAATCTCTCGGCTTTTCTTTTCCCTTATGAGGACATTAACAACTAGACCTTCAAATGATTTTAATCTAATTGTGTTACCCAAACCTAGGAAAGTCTTGGCAAATGCTATCTGCACACAAAAAAATTTATGATCATGATTCAGCCTACTACAGATCTCTTCTTAAAAACTATTTCTCATTGAGAAATAGAGTAGCAAAAAAATAAACAGAAAATCTGGATTTTATTCACGAGAAACTTTCACAATGAAAAACTGTGGCAAACTTATTTGGGGATTAGATAATTGTGGAAAATATTTTCCAAGAATTTAACATTACCATATCCAGAAGTATAGTTGAAATAATTATCAATATACAAAGCAAAACAAACTGACAGCACAGTTAGATGTTTAATGCTTCAAATTCACTAGCAAAATATGTAGAGAGGTTAAATCTGAATTTTTGTTGGTGGATAGTTATGCTGTAATGAAGTTTGGTATAACAAATGCATTGATAAAAAAAAAATATCACTTGTAATTTTGACAAAGATATTTTACAACAAACTAATAAGTATGACAACACTATATTTTCAGAACTGACAAAACTTATCAGATGGAAAAGTGCCATTACAATATACTAATGTCAGCCCATCATTGTAAAAATTCATAATTATTCATATTAGGAGGAAACAAAGACTTGCAATAAAGGTGTCTGTCTATGCATTCTGTCATATAACATTTACAATTATTTTCATGGAATTCTTGTTTATTTAATAGTAGTTTAATCCAGTTCAGAATTGACGTTAGATCATCACATTCACGACACACACATATACCAACTAACATAAAATTAGTGTGAAAAGAATGATTTATTGTTACTTTGTATGAAATGGAGTGCTAAAATCTTCATATTTTTGATTGTAAAAAATCATATTTTTTATTGACATAATTATATTCTAGTTGCATTTACTCATAACATGTAAAAATTGAGATCAATTTCTTTATTTGTACCAGATGTTGCAAGAGTATTATTGTGTCTTAATGAAATTAACAATTATTCCTTATTGAATTTCATATTATAGTTAAATTCAGATTGAATCCATTTTTAATGCAGTGAACCACAATCATATAGAAATTTCCTAAACAAATATATTAAATTCCACTCTACATGAAGCATATTTGTATCTACATTTCAACATAAAATTGATTTGACTATGATCACCAGAAATCCTGAAAAATCAAATTAATTTTATTCTCTTTATTCTTAATACAGCTTGACCAATGATTAAAGTTTTTATGAATATTAGTAATCTACAAAGATGAGAAGTAATTCACAATTATAAATTATCATGGAAATACATTTTTTCCCCCATTAACAACCTTTAAATTATTTTTCAGAATGACAATATATTCCCTCAAACATTATTAATCTAAAGCTCACAAGATGGACCCCATTAATAATACACATTGAGAAGTAAGATGCAAGCATATAGAATGTTGAAAAACTTAAATGGAAATATCCCTACAGTAAAAATTTAATTAATTTATTAAATATTGCCGATGAGGGAGAAATTAGTATTTAAAGTTATTTGATTTTACCAAATATATTTTTATTCTCAAAAGTATATTGGCATTTAAATTATTAAAAAACCTTAACAAATACAAACTACCTTCACTCTTATTTTATTATTTATTGTGAATGCATTTAAACAAAATAATTATAAAAGGTTTTAACTGTAGTAAAAGTGCTTCTCTTGCACATATAAATAAATGGTTAGTCAACTGTAAGAAGTATTTTCATTTTTCTTACTACATAGTTGACATAATTTTATTACAAATATGTCAGTAAAGATATAATTGAAAAAAAAAAAAACTATTGGAGTTTATATAATGTTTTTCAAATTTGAAACTTATAATTATTGAGGGATAAAATGAATTATCTTTGCCTCATTCCACTTAAAGCATATATATTGCCAAATGATCTCATTTTGCTGTTGCAAATCTTATATATGAATATCAACCTATGTCAGTTTTATCTTCCTAATTATAATATTGTTAAAAGAGAAACTAAATATATCCAGATTGGTGGTGAATGTACATTAAATTATTATAGATTCATATAAAATAGTTTGTTAAATTTGATACAAAAAAAAAGACTATGAATATTTACAGACAATATTAAATAAATTCTAAGTTCAACAAATATATATATATTTGTCTAGCACTTTCTCTTATAAGATATAGAAAATAACAGATATTGATTGCGCTGCTATATAATGTCCAATAATTACCCAAACCTACTTATTAAAACAGATGCCACTATTATATATTGAAAGAGAAACCTGGATTACCCGGCTTGTTTCATATCTTTTGGCCAAACACTACATTATTTCAGTTAGTATATAAATGGAGATTATCAAGATCCAGATTAGTTTCAGATTATATAGGTGCAGAGGTTGGAAATCTAAATGTTAAAACTTTGAGGCATTACTTTTAATAACATCATAAAGAGTTGTGATGTTCCAATTCTCTATATAGCAATTCTTTCCTAAAAATATTTTGAAAATATTTAAGTTTTCAGGTAATGATTCCATTGTTATTAAATTTCCACTTTCTATACGTTTTATGAAGTTGTGAGTAATCATTCTGATATATATATATTAACTAGTGTATAACACCTTCCTCCTCTTTTATACTTTAAGCATGTAACTACATTCGTTTCAAAATCATTTATTTCAGGTGAAATTAACTCAAAAGATTAAAACTTTAGTGGAAAGCCAAATTCAAGAATTAAATAACTTAAAAGTATATATGCTTTACTCTTTTGATGGAGTCTTTCTACAGCAGAAGCTAGCAGATTATATTGACATTATACATATTAAAAAAAAATCTCAACATTCAATTTAGGATTCTAACAAACTTAAAAAAACACATTAAAAATAAAACAATATTAGAGAAAAAAATATTTCTATTATGTGCATAAATACTGATTACAAGATTCCGTATGTTTTAAATGCCAAAAATTGGGATATAGAAGCCTTAATCATGGAGCAGGAACAATTGATTCATCTTTATAGTTCTGACTAGACAACCAAAATCTAAGTCAATATAGTTGTAGTAATTCAGTTATTTTCTTTAAACACCAAATGAAAACATTATTGATAGATCATGGCAAACAATATCAATCAATCAGATGTTAGGATAACCTTGTGGTCTTTCTGATCCAATTTCCTTTCAATCTTAAAATAATAAATGTAACACAAAAACAAAACAATAAATTCTTCGAAATAAAACAAAACATTCATCAATAATCATATCAAGACATTCAATATTCTTTCTTTTTTTTTGCACTGCTTAAATAAATCTCTAAAAATAATTTACTTCTTTGCACTTTTCACATTGTTTTTATTAAATTGTGAGTTTTGACTGTTCTAGTAATCTTCTTCAGAATTCTAAAATACAATATTAAATTGTATTTTGTTTGTTTACACAAAAATATAATAATCTTATTTTAACATACTTTTTATTACTTATAATTTTCTTATTCTTAATGTATATGTATTTTATTTAATGTGTACAAATGCAAACATACATGTATATACTAAATATTGTCATTTTATTATTGATTTTAGTCATTCATCTCTAACACACAATTTAATTATTATATTAAGTGTATTGTATATTTCTATAGGTGCTTGTCTTATAGCTAAAGATGCCGATGGATGGCGCTGTTTTCACGCTAAAACTATAAATTATGAACATTCACGGGTCATTGATTTTTCTTACTGGATATTTTTTTCGTACCGCTCTTTTTTACTTCAAAAATATACAGATGGTAGAATCTTCTTTGTCTTGTGGAATGTTACTAACAGTACGTTACTTGACACGTTACCTAATTGCAACTCAATAAAAACATAGATATTTAACAATTTTCCCAAATAAAAGTTCAATACAGTACGTTGTAAAAAGTCTTATAATTATTGCTTTAAAAAATCTGAACATTTCAATAGTTTAAAATAAAAACAAACAAACAATGAAAACAACATTTCAATACAATTCAAATACAAACTCTCTCATCAAGCCGTAATTATTTTACAAATTGTGCGAATTCGAAAAATGTATTTGCTGCTATGCGACATACATGCTGTACTGCGACGCGACATAGCGGCCTGCATTCTGTAGCACAACAAAAAAGTTGTATTATAGAAAATGCGGGTTCGAATGTGTCGGCCGCGGAAACAGCATTTTTATGTGTTTTGGCACGAAAACCGCGCCATAGAACGGCATCTTTAGCTAAAAGATGAGTACCTTTCTATATACTACATAAATAAAATATAATTACTTTTTTAAAAAAATAACTTTAAATATATTCATTTAAAACAAGTAATTTAAGGATTTTTTAAAACGTTTAAAATCAGTTCCAATTAAAAATGTTATTTATTTTCTATATCATTTCATATTTATAAATAATAACTAATACCTATTTTTGTTAATTCTTGTGGGGTTTTTTCTCTCCAGATTTTGTTTATTATATTTGTAGTCTTTATTGTCACTATCCATTATTGAATTTATTCTTAGAAACACATTAATTTTTTTTTTAATTTTATATCCAATTTGAATCCAAGACTAATTATTTTACTATATATTTATCTTCTCTTTATACATATATTTAGATACACAATACTAATTAATAAGTTATTAATAATTTCAAACCTGAATCGTTCATTTTTTTTTTTTTGGAATTATTTTCTTAGGTCTAATATTAAAACAGGCAAAACTCTCCATACAGTAGTGCCACTCAGAGTAATCAATGGATGCCATTATGTACAAGCCTTTTGGCATCAATTGATTACTCTGGCTGGCACTACTGTATGAAGAGTTTTGTGTTTTAATAACAGTTATATGCAAGCATAAGAAATGGTGATCATGTGATGTTTAGTGGTTTAACTTAGGTCTAGAAAGTTGTTTTTCTGTATCAGAAACAAATCTTTGTTTTTGATAAATTATCACATTCTACAAGGAAATAAGGCAAAGTCATTCCTCTATCAAACAATTATAGACTTTAAAGAAAGATAAGTTCTGTCCAGCAGAAAACTACATGAATAAATCTTAAATATTCATTAGCCTCTCATTGCTGACAATCAGAAAAACCTATTATAGTCTTAACTGTTTTCAATCAGTTAATAAGAATCTGTTTTCTAAACTTAATTAAGTAATCACTTATCAAATTATAGTAGAAGATTCATCATTATATTAAAAAAAGCTACAAAAAATAAACTAAATAGTTAATGCATCATCTAGTGGATATAATAATGTTTTTTTTTTTTAAAAAAAATCCAATTTAAATCCGTCTCTTCATCAAAGATCTCGAGTCATTCCTAATGAAGGAATGAGTTTAAGGACATATACTATCTATAAGTGCAGCAGGCTCAATATCAATCTTAGTTTACAATACACTTAGTTAAATTATATTAACTCAACTAGACACTGCAATCAAATATGCTATAATAAATACATTTATCTTATATATATATATAATAACATATCATTCTATATAGGAATATGATTTCTTATCATTCTACCTCTAAAACTGTAGGACACATCTCTAATCTGACTCAAAAAACTGACATCACCTCACATAAACTCTCTTTAATGTATTACATTAAAAAAATTACTGAAAACATATTTTAAACTTCAAGATCTTTTTTTTAAAAGCCAACCCCTAATAAAAATATAATGGGATTAATAGTATTCAAAGAATATCACAGCAGTTTGTTATTGAATAGATAAATAATAAAAATTTTATATTTCATAAAGACAATTCTCCTTAGTTACTGAGAAGTTTCAATGAACACTGTAATTTTTGCATAAGGTAATCAATGTGCATTTAAATAAATTTATAATTATAAGGTATTAAAGAAAATGTGAACATTTATAGTCAAATAAACATAAGAAATAGTATATGAGTAAAACATTTATATTTCTACAAAATTCTAATAATCAGTAAGTACATCTAGTCATTATAGTCAAGAACTGTTTCATATTCAATGAATTATTCTCAAAATGTCAAACCCATATCGTTTGATCCTTTTGAGGATAGTACCCGTGTGAACGTATTCATCAAGTCTCTAAAAAGTGCACGAAAGATATTTACATTCCATGACTAGTAATTTCTTTCATTGTTGAATTCTTATCTTCTGGTATATCATAAACATCAATAAGATTAACATTTAAATATAAGTATATTGTCTATACTGAACTTAGTATAATTAGAATGGATTTGAACTCAAGACTTTCAGTCTCCCTACAGCTATCCACTCCATCTTATCCAAGCAATCAACACAATATACATATATATATTGGAGATCATTTATTTTTCGCAAGTATGTGGGCAAGTGTTTCGGTTGTATAAGATGGAGTGGATAGCTGTAGGGAACTTGAAAGTCAGAGTTCAAATCCCTTCCAATAAGATTAACATTGTTTGAAGGATTCAGTCTAAAACTGCCATGAGAGTCTAATGCAGCAAATCTTTCTGGCATCATTTCCAATATGTATCTAATTTTCTTTCTACATATGGCTCAATATTTTCGAGACTAAAATGAACCATTCTCTAAATAAATTACTTCCAATAATTCTAAGCCAAATTAAGAATAAGCAAAATAGAAAAGGGAGATTAAATTATATATAGATGATTTGGAAAATAAATTTATATAATAGTAAAGGCGTATTACCCATAAGTAATAATTAATCCTAAAATACATATTTATTCTATTCTAGAGCCACCTATTGTAAGCCTCAGTAATCAATTCAATGTTATTTACTGAAAAAGAGCAATAACCAGATAGAACACTGGATATTAATTTAAATATAGTGTTCATTAATTTCTCAAGCTTACAATAATAACTCTGAGAAAATGAGTTACTGTTCCTAATGCAGATGTTGAAATATGCAAAGAAAACCTTATGACATTTTAAACAATTCACATATTTGTGGTAAGAATATATATTTTTTTATATAATGTGTAAATAGGGGTGTGTATATAATATTTATATGTATCATATCTATATCAAAATATGTAAAATATATATACTCATCTAAATCTCTTTTATTTAGTTGATTATTTAGATTGGTGTCCAAAACAACCAGAAAGAATGACAGCAATCAGAGATTATATAAAGTGTGATGCACCTATGCTTGGGCGAACCATCTACAAAACTGATTATCTCGAACATCCTGTACAAAGGCAAGGCTCATTTAGACCCATGAAAAGTTTTGTGCGGACAGAAGGACCATTTGATGACAAAACTTTATATCGCTTAGAATTTACACCAAAATTAATCTGCTGTCCTGCAGCAAACATCAACTGCAATTGTAATTATAAATTTGCTCAACAAATTGATGGTCATCTATATTATGATAAGGTTTGTTAAATCATTCATCCAATGACATGTATATTTACAGTGTGAATTTTTAAAATTATTTCCATTCGATGGTTTTTTTCCTTTTGCATTTTAAACTATGAAATAATTAAAAAGTAAAAAAAACTTCATATTGTAAAATATATGGAAAAGAATGTGACAAGAAAAATAAAAAAAAAATTGAGAAAGTCTTTTGTTTCTTTAGTAAATCATTTAATACATATTTTAATAATGAGATATTTTATTATTTAGAAAATGCATGCATGCATGGTGAGAGAGAGTGATCTGAATTCTATCCTGATGGATGGTTACGATATAAGATGAGATTAGGAAGACATTCATAAAAGAGAAAAAAACTTGAAAACTTTAACCACAAAAATAGATTATTTTATATATAAATTGCATTCTTATTTAAATAAAAAAAACATGGAATAAAAACTGATAGTGGAATAGCTTCAATAGTTTTTTCTCATTTTGAATTTATAATAGAAAAAAAAAAAAAATGGATGGAGAAACAATATTGACTGAAAAACTATATTCATTATTACTGTGACAAATAGGAGGAACAGAAGCAGCAACTTTATTTATGAGATTATAATTTATTTATTTATTTACAGATTTTTGACTCTGGAACATAGTTAACTACACATAAAAAATAAGTACTCATTTAAGAATAGCCATGTGTGTATTCTTCAAGCAATATATTTTTAATCTTGGTCATTCACACATTAAACTTAATAATGATTCTATTATTTCATAGATATGGTTATCTTCTGGTGTTTTTTAAATCTTAAATATAATGATTCTTTTAATAATATCACATCATCTGATAATACAGTAATTCAACTTTCAAGATATCATTAGCAATTCCTATAAAACTAGTATGGTTGACCTTTCAACTATTAATCATTTTTCTAATGTTTCATTTTTAAACAAAGTTCTATATGCTTTGATGAAAATCTTCAGACAGCTTAATCTCAAAATAAACTTCTGGTGATTCCCTATAGTTAACATAAATACCTAATGTGAATTGAGATACCATTGATCTCACAAGTAGAACTTCCACAAATTATGTGTACAAAACTCTTCTGATATAAAATGGTATATAAAATACTAAATAGAACAAAATGAGGGAGGGGGGAGTAGTTTTTATATATTTTTGTATCTATTATCAACAAGAGCAGATCTCTGTTGGAAGAGTTGCAAAGATATTAAGACAATGAATATAACAAAAAAAAAAATCCAGCAGCTAACATATACATATCAGGCATTTAAGATAGCAGTAAATAAACAATTATACACAAATTTATTTTAAGTACAATATGGATTTTATGCTTTAAAATGGATTTTATATTATGATTTTTACCAATAATGTGGGTCTTTTTTAATTTTCTCATGGTATTAATAATGAAGTCATTAAGCAATTCCACACAATTAAGAGCTGAGTTAACAGAATGTTGCAAATTATTGATTTTAACAAATTAATAAGATAATGGTCCTAACTGAAGTTTTTATTAATCAAAATTTGAGAAAGACCATTCAGAAGAGAAAAATATGATGGAATATGGTCAAATAATTGTAAGTTAAAGAAGAAAAAATGATATAGGTTAATACAGAATTTGTAATACAATAATTCAATTACTTCCAATAAAAAATTTGATATACGACATTGATTACAAAGACTAAAGTGTAAGTTCTTCAATAATAACTTATGGATCTTTGATGTTATCAGAATAAAAATGTATCTAATTATAATTGTCCACCAGCAAAATTTCCATAAATAAGCATGTTTCCAGAAAAATATATCAATAATTTTTAATATTCCCTATAATAGAAAAATTAAGAATCTTGTAAATGGAATTCAAATCTTCTCTTATTTTTCTCTTTCATGTTCTTTGCATATCTCCATATATATATTGCTTATAACAGTTCTTTCATATACACTTCAATGCAAACAAATTTTCTTAAACACTTCTTTATTTTCCTTACAGTTTCGACTGTTCAGCAGTCTTCATCAGAGCTCTATGCGTCTCTGATGAAGACTGCTGGACAGTCGAAACTGTAAGGAAAATAAAGAAATGTGTAAGAAAATTTGTTTGCAGTGAAATGTATATGAAAGAACTGTTATAAGCAATATATACATATGAATTCAAATCCTATGTGAATCTGAAATTATTTCAAGTAACAGATTTTCTAAACTAGTTTAGAATTTCTACACAAACTACCAAGCCATCTAATATTAGATTATAAAGGGAGGTCAAAAGATCAGATAGATGAGTAGTGATTCAGTGACTTAAAGAACAAGCACGATTAATATTATAAGGAAACAGCATTATGAAAAATTTTTGCTTACATAACAATGTAGAAATTTCTGCAGAAAAATAAAATTTAAGCTATAAGAATTCAAATTCATATTGATAACATTACAGCTAAATAGCAAAATATTTTTGCTGCAAGAGAACTTCAGAAAACAATGTGATTAATACAGTCAAAGTAGTTCCTCAAAATAATGAAAAATTTCTATATAGTATATCAGTCACAATGCTAATACTAAATCTGATTTAAAAAATATCAAAAGAAAGATTTTAAAGATTATTAAGGTAATACTGAAGATTTGATATATTAATACGATTGTAAAAATTAAATTTAGAGTAAAGTAGAACAAATAAAGTACTCCACTATGTCAAAGAAAAGTATGACTAAAAATACATATTACATTACAGCTTTGAATAATTTCTGTTAGCTTATTTATTATTCAGAGCACTTGACTTTGACAGCAGCTTTCAGAAATGTTTAAGGCTAGAAATTGAAATATTTCTGTGTTAGTATTTTGTAGTATGTATTCATGAAAGCTATTTAATTAGAAATGCCATATTTCTGGGAATATGCAAGTCAAATGTCATAACATACATCCTAATTTGTAATGAGAGTTTAGTCAGTCAGAAAATGCTGCAAATATATTCTTTAGGACATAGAGTTGATCATAAAAATAGTAAAACATATTCAAAATTTATTATACATATTCATTTAACTGAACTGGATTATGAAAAGTATACCTGCAGTAGCTAAAAATTTCAGTAAAATATTACAGAAAGAATTCAAACTTGGATTTAGAACCCCTCCAATAGACTCATCAACAATACTAAAAACAAAAGAAATATAGAAGAAAACCCCCATGTTGTTTATAAAATTGTGTGCCCGCAGACAGGTTGTGATTCAGTCTATTATGGGGAAACTCGGGCCACGGTGAGCAATAGACTGGCTCAGCATAGATATATATATATACACAAAAGCTACAACTAAGGGAGAGGGTAGCTCGGTATTTTCTGACCATCAACAGGAGCACAACCACAGATTTGAGCCATCTAAAGCTGACATCGTATGCACAGAAAGAAACAATGTCAAGAGAAAGGTCAAAGATGCATGTTACATCACCAGCGATGCCAGGTCAATAAATAGAAAGGACACGTGCTTCGCGGTTTCGAAAAGATGGATGTTATAAGCAATTTGCATAGAGTCAACAGCCTAAAAAAGGACTATGATTATGGAGATGCAAAGGCTCCGAAAGCGCTAAGTCCATAAAATAGAGGCTTACTAATAATAAACTTAAAGTTTCACCTCAGCTATTAATTTTAGCTTATCAGTAATTTATTTCATATAAAGATTTAAAATATTTTTCTTATTGCAACATATTGACAGAAAAGTAATAATTTCCACAAAGGTGGCAAAATTAGACTCGGAGTTCTGGAAAATATATTTTTTGATAATGAGAAATAGTTTGTTAAAGCTGTAAAAGGTAGCATAAAAAGTTAAGCTTATCAACAAAATTAATTCACATTTGAACAGAGTTGAACAGATATTAACAGCTAATCACTGAACTATGTATTCTAATTTTCATGGCAGTCAAACGAGTAAGATAACTAATAGAGAAGTACTTGTTAGTATATCCTTAACATAATGATGAAAAATCAAGTTTATGCATCTAATTACTTTAACATGATTGACAAAAGCGGTCAAACGTATGGCTTAAGAGAAAAAATGACTTATCTTAACTCAAAGATTGAAATGTAGTAGTTAACTGCCATGTCAAAGAAATATTGACCTAATCCATTAATAGTTTGCTTTAATGTCTGAGAGTTTGCCTGTAATAAGATTTAAACCTACCAAGAAAATCTATGAATCAAGCTGCAAGTTAACTTAACTATAGAAATTAACATATTTTGGAAGTAAGAAAATTTTCAAATAAGGCTTGTCAATCAACTATAAACATGACCATATTGTGGAAAGTAATTGAAAGGAATAAACCAATTAAAGAACTGCACAACCATTTTCTACAAGGTATATGATAGTAATATATGTACAAAATAGCTATTTGAAATACTGTAAGAAATTTCATCTCTTACTGTTTTTTTTCTTCAGTGGTAAACATATATAATTTTTTTGTTATTATCATCTAAATTTTTCTCACTTTATTAGTTAAATTGTAGTGCATTAAATTTGACTCGCACATTTAATACATTCAAGACTACAATGTTGTAGATAATCATTCCATCTCTATTATTGGACAATAGTAAAATTAATTTAGATTAACAACTAAGACATCAAAAAACATGCATATTCAATTAACATATTAGTTTAAACCCACCATAATATACAGCTATGACCATAATATATTTATACTACTATTTTTTATTATTTCTGTTACTTTATTAAAATTTATCAACTAATTAATCTAGCCTATATTCATTTTAATCTCAATCTTGCATGTTTTTTTTCACACATAAGAAGTAATGTTTGTGACACAATTCTCAATGCCTATGTTTTTTATGAAGGGCTATAATTGAAAACCAGTATATGGAAGATTCAAATTAAGACAGCCTTTTGTCCAAAGATAGCCCTCATTATCATGGCCTGAATTAGGAGTCATTACAAATAAAAGATATTTTTCACATAGTATACCTTTGCTCCAGCATCATGAATTATATATATATTTTTGATATTAGAAAAGTGTTTAAATATATTATTTTATTCATTTATGTTTATTGAATCAGCAAATGGCAAAAATAAGAAATATTACTACAGATCAAAGCTAAATTATCTTTTACTTTATCTTAATTATGTGTACGTGTCTTTTCCTCTCATTACATTTGAATAATAACTTCATCTTCATTTGAATTTACTTACATATGAACACACAACAGGTGGTATGATTGCCCTATAAATAACTTCATTAAGAAAGGAAATTAGACTTCTATACGTTTTTTTTCTCTCTAGTTTATTAATTTATAGTTATACTTTATATCTCCTCTGTTACAATAATAAGTAAAAAAAAAAAAAAAATAGATATATACCCTACACTAACTTATTGATGTGAGTTATCATCCTTGATTATGAAGCATTAATTATTGGAATAAATTTTTTCTCCAAAATTTTTTCAAAGTGAATGGGAACTTTTGAAAACGTTTTAATAGTAAATTAATCAGATACTTTGCTCAATGCTGGCATACATAAATCTATAAAATGATAAAAAAAAAAAACAACTCATTATAGATTATTAAATATTTGCCTCTATATTCTTATTAATTAAAATCTATAAGCTCAACTTATAAAAGTTAGACAAAATAAAATAATTAATAATAATCATTTATGTAATTAAAACATTTTTATAATATAATTTCTGAAACAAAAAAAATCCATGCATGTACGTGTGTATGTTTCTACATTGATGAATAGAATGGGACATATATTCTAAGATTACATCTACCAAATCTAGAATCCTTTCAATTCCTTGATAATCTGCTAAACTCCATCTTTTTTACCGATACTTTTATTTCAATCCAACATTTTACAAAAGCCAGCCAATTGAAAAATTTAAATAAGGCATTATCTAATTTCACAGTTCTAAGCTAGGTAATTACAAAAATAAATATTTCATTAAATTAATTGATTTTTGTAAACATTTAACAGAATACAATTATGTATTTAAAATCAAATGTTGCTTAAATGTATAAAATAATGAAGTAGTTATGTGAACAGCTGTGATACACTTAATATGGAATATGTTCAACATTCGCATTAAGAAATACTTGTAGTCCATGTATAATGAAATCTATATAATATTTAACCAGCATCTAGAAGAATAGTACATTACATTCTTATGGATAAAAACCCAAAGATTTCTCAGAGATGACTCTTTAAGAAGAGATTTAATAATTTAAGTAAATGGGAAGCCATGAGATGTGAAACATCATTATGTTTCTCAAACCAATATTTGATTGCGTGTAAACCAGGTTCCCCAAAATATTTAAATAATCTGAGAAATGGGATGTGTCCGTGCAGCAGAATAATAAATTGAAAAAACATAATATGGCTGACTTAATCATGCTAGTTCTACTATACATCATAGATAAGAAAAGATTGTCTGTTGACAATTGTGAATTTAAAATTTTTTCATTCACAAAATATGGTCCCAGTTATATCATGGCCTCATAACATTGTACCATTCAAATCATAAAGCAGTAATTGTTAAATAAGCATTTTGCCATAATGTAGAGTCCAGCATTCTTTTGGGAGATTATAGAATATTCAGATGTGTATTACATCTGACAAGATTTGTTTTGAAAATGTTTTGTTTATAGCTATAATCTTTCATAATATCTGCAGGTACTTCTCAGTAAGTAATAATGTCTGACCACAGTTAGTATTAGCAATTTTTATCAATGTAGCCATAAACTTTGAAACGGACAAACTTGGAAATATTAAACAAGGTTATGTTAATTTCTTATTGTATATTCTTTAGCATTTTAAAGTTCTATATGTAGAGAAAAAAATATGACACCATGTATTTTCATTTCTTTACTGCATAATGTTAAAAATGAAGCTAATATGACAGAAATTATTGTATTTAACACGCATAAACATATCTGTCTGTCATCATTTTAAAAGATATGTTTTACACTATGTTTAAAACAATAAAAATGCTTTAATGTATTTATATACACATATACATTTATAACAAAAAAAAAAAACCCACAATTTTATACTTTATTAAAAAAAAAAAAAAAAGGAATTATAAATATCTTTTACACTTTGAATGTTATTTTATTTAATATTTAAACAAAATATTTAAAAACATGACTACTTCTTAACTGATATGAGGCAGAATATGGTTGTATTACTATGAAAAATTTCAGGTGTGTGTAATTTTCTTCGATTTTTTGCTTTATTACTGTCCAGGGTATAACTGTCACTTTCATCCAGAGCTGTGTTAATGCCAATTTCTCCATTGCCAAAAAATCCAAATAATGGTGTATTAGGAAACAACTTTTTAAAGGCATCTGCTTCTACATTCCTCTTTTTGTATAAATGATGACCACGTCCTACACATGCAAACATGAATGCAAAACTATTTTCTTCTGACAATTTATAATTTTTTAACTTTTTAATTTCAATTTCAACTTGCTCTGGTTTTCGTACATTGGCAGGAATTATGATTGATGCAGCTTCTACATTATCCCCGCTTATTGAAATTCCTAAAATACTTTCTTCCGTTTGGTCTCTAAAAACATATAAACAAATGAAAATTCATTAAAATGATATAAATTTAAAAATAATTTTGTTATATCAATTAGTCATAATTTTAAAAAATCAATTACTTAACTAAAGATATATATTGCTGTTTCTATGAATTTGTTAGTAAATGATATATGGCAAACAACTTTACTCAGTTGATTTAATAATCTGAATCAGGCTTAAAAAATACAAATAAATGAAAGTAAACAAAAAACAAATTCTATGACTATCATACATATTCATGCTTAACAATCTATTTAGAAACATTTGAGCACTTATTCATAATTGCAGCTGTTAACCTAAAAATGTAAACATAATGAACTTGGATTGGTTAAATAAGATAAATGTATTAATTATTCATACTTAACATCAAATGTGTCATGTTTACATTATTAATATAACAATGATGACACTATATGGGGTCAACCTTGTCTCTTTCTAAAACGTGTCCTGCAAAGTGATTGGTTTGGTTTTTGATCATATATATTGTAACAACCCCCTCCAAAACTACTTTTGACTTAATCACTAACCGATAAGAATGTCTTATAAATTCGTTCTCAGTAACTCTAATAGATTCCCAACGCATATTTATGGACATCCCTAGGATTCCAAGTGCCAATCTTATAACAAAATAAGAATTATGCGAAGTGAATATATTACCAATAATAGCGACTGTCTTAAGAGACGTGAGAGAGGTTTTGACCATCAGCTAACTCAGACTCGGGTCAGGTGGCGTCATGTCCGAGAGTAGACACGAATGAGAGGAAGAGTTTCAATAATATATAAAATACACATAAAGAAAAAATATCACAAGATTTCTACATACAGTTTCATTATTAAATCAGATTTATTTAACACTATTCTAAATGACAATTATTATTTTCTAATCACATAAGAAAAAAAATATATAATTTAACCCTTTAATATAAATATATTTAAAACTCTGCCACTTTGATTTGTCACACATGCACGCAACATTCTTTCAAATATTTATTATTATAACTAAGTCAAATAGTGAAGATTGATAGAAAGAGATTTCCCTTCCACTACTTTTCTATTAGTTTCTTTATTACTATTAGAGGTCACTTCACTGAGTTTCCCACGTGAGCTCAATATCTAATAGCGATAATTAGTGTCCGCAAGTAAAATCTTAACAAAAAGTTTTTTTGTTAGTTGAATTCTCATACGCAAGCCTAAAGAATCTCTTATTAATTTCTTCTTAGTAAATCAATACATAAAGTTCTTTTATTACCTGCATACCCCTGGGGAATTTGTGGTAGAATATATTTTTACTTCTAATAGTTCCGATCATCACAGGTAACTAAATATATGATCCCTCGCGAGATTTCCCGTTCTTTGATTTATTATACAGTCTTCGTTTGATGAGGATCCGCTTTATGGTTCTGACATTGGTAATTGTTTTAATCCAGAGAGGCATCTTGTTTATTGTTGAGTGAAGCAGCTGCAGAGTTAGTGGGAGTTAGGAGTTCGAGCCCAATACGTTAGGCTTTTACCGCATGATTTCCTTTTCGGCCACCATTAGATAAACTTGTGATTATGATTTTGAAATTGAACCAATGATTCCGCTGTGTTAACAATTCAATCTCTGCAGGGTCAAGACAAGGGGCATTCTGGGTCCCTTTCTTTTATAGTCCCCTCCATTTGTTCTAGAAAGTTCGCTCGATCTGCACTTCCTGTTTCTCCAATTGCCGCCTAACCAGATTTTAGTTGAAGTGTGAAAGCTTTTATCACCTTCTGCTTTTCTTGTAATAACAAAAAAAAGCAAAAATTCATTTCTGCTGGAAATTTCTAGGCTTTTACAACGTAAGTGAAATAAAACCTCATTTCTATCTCTCCAATCATCAAACCCATTTATACACACATTTGTAACATGCACATACATACTGTTTCAAAATGACAGAGCACCTTCCTTCTGTATATTTATATAATCACCACCATGTAATATAATAATTAAATCTATATATACCATGACCACATATATGTGTAATGACCGTCACTTCATATTAGTGATCGGGTTCGAAACCATCTGTCACAATATATATATATATTTTCTTACTGAATTGAAGTGGTTTTAAAAGAAATAATCATCAAGTGAAATATATATATATATTATGAAAAATTAAAAGTTATAACGTTAGTATTATTAGTGATTTGGTTTCATATTCCCCATTAGCAATGTACACAATATTCTAGCATCGGGTGAGAAGATTTATAAACTTTATTTCTTCAATCAATTATCGATAACTGGGTCATGCTATCTAAATATGTTGATAGAATCATTGTTATTAGTTCAGATGGATAACAAAGATGATTTTCTTTTCAACAAAAATCAATAACTGAAATTTGAATTGTCATAACACTGGATAGAGCATAAATGATACATAACATCTTTTATGATAGCCTATCAAATCAGATCTGATATTCAACTTTGTTTCACCGCTATCAAAGTTTTGACTGACTTCAAGATATTAATGTATCTGATGCCAATACTGACAAGATCATACTCAGAAGGCCATGGAGAAAATCGATTATCGCATTTATGATTAGCAAACAAAAATCTGTTCAGTTTCCATAATTATATATATATATTATTTAAAACCTAAGAAATGATCTAAATTCTTTGTAGTACTTACACATATTCTATTTCAATTATAAAATTTTCTGGATGAGAACAGTCATACTAAATTTACAGTATAATGATTTTATGATGATATCATTAAAAAAATAATGATATACTAATTACATACACAATTTAATCATCATATGATCACCATTCTTTACACCAAAAGCTAGAAACTAATCTGGGGATATTGGATGAGTAAACAGAAGATAGGAATTTTATGCACAAACCTTCTTGCATCCATTGATTATTCTGGCTTGCTGGTGCTACTGTATGGAGAGTTTAACCTCTGTATAAATAATTTAATCATGTGGTGAAATTTCTTTAGGAAATGGAAAGTTTTGAGAGTTCATGAAGCTAATGGATATTGGGAGAATTTTTATAGCACCCAATACTAACAGCAAATATTCCTTAATATTTGAAATTTTGAACGATAATTTAAATTCATTTTCACTCATTTTTTTTAGCACAAAAGTTATCCATTATCTGTTCAATAAAAGTAAAAATAAATGTAAAACAAACTAAATTCCTAGCATTAAGCAAATATAGCAAGATATCTTTAGCAAGAGATGTTGTAATTTCAGATTTTTTTCTTCACCATTAATAACTATGTAAGATTTAATACGCTTGACATATATAGTGAAATTAAATTCTTAAAAATTGCATTAATATTTCTTAAGGCTAAGCGCTTTCAGAGCTTTCATCTTCATATTCATAGCCTTCAACCATAATAATTTATGCAAATCTATGCAAGCTCTTTTATATTGTCCATCTCTTTGAAATAGAAAAGCATGTATCCTTCCCGTTTATTGCCTTCATATCTCTTGCTATATACCATGCTTCTTTAACCTTCTTTAACCTTTCAGTGGAAATTATTCTAGCACTTGCAGGTTCAAATTCATGATTAGCCGCTTTTTGGTGGTCCACAAACACTGAGCTACCTTCATTTCTGCTTAATACTCTTCTGTATAAGTATTTGTGTTGAGCCACTCTATTGTTTATAGTGGCCCGACTCTCACCATAGTATACTGCTCCACAGTTTGCCTGAGGGCATGTCATCTTGTACACCACCTGTGGTGTTGATTGTAGGTCAATTTTGTCCTTAGAATTGTTAATAATTCTATTGGTGTTGGAAGGGGTTTGAAAATATAACCAAACCAAACAAGGACAAAAAACAACATATTTGTCTGTCATACATACCTAATATTGCAAGAGAACTAGTCAAAAATTACAGAATGAATTCACAGTAGGTTTTCGAACCCCTCCCAACACCAATAGAATTATTAACAATTCTAAGGACAAAATTGACCTACAATCAACACCACATGTGGTGTACAAGATAACATGCCCTCAGGCAAACTATGGAGCAATATACTATGGTGAGACTCGGACCACTATAAACAATAGAGTGGCTCAACACAAATACTTATACAAAAGAGTATTAAGCAGAAATGAAGGTAGCTCAGTGTTTGTGGACCACCAAAAAGCAGCTAATCATGAATTTGAACCTGCAAGTGCTAGAATAATTTCCACTGAAAGAAATGATGTCAAAAGGAAGGTTAAAGAAGCATGGTATATAGCAAGAGATATGAAGGCAATAAACAGGAAGGATACATGCTTTTCTATTTCAAAGAGATGGACAATATAAATAAGCTTGCATAGATTTGCATAAATTATTATGGTTGAAGGCTATGAATATGGAGATGAAAGCTCTGAAAGCGCTTAGCCTTAAGAAATATTAATGCAATTTTTATGAATTTAATTTCACTATATACGTCAAGCGTATTAAATCTTACAAGAGATGTTATATATTTTGATATATATATATATAGTGAAACTTCAATCACCATTTTTCAAAGAACTGAGGAAAATAAAAATAACCCATTAAGAATTATAGATAAGAACAATTTCATAATTTTTCGATGAAAATATACATAAGAACAACTCAGCTTTTATAATTGAAAACATTTTACCCTTACTATTTGCAAAATATGTGTGTACATATAAAATTTTAATATAAGAATATTTATAAAATCAGGATTAACAAAATATTGCGTAGCAATTAGATATTTGCAGATCTTTTATATTTTAGTTATGTATTATATTGATTTTAATTTTATAAGTAAAAAAAAAATATGATTCAAGATTTTATAAAGCTTAAGAAAGCTTATTCTCATTATTACTAAAAAAAAAATTATTGACAATTCAAACTCTACCCATCTGGAATTAAACATTACTATTACTAGTATTGTTTTATACACTTATGTAAGCTATGTTTATGAAATTCATTATATATCCAAAGTTAGCAACAAGTTTTACTTTTTTAATAAAAGCAAACCTTGTACAGTAACAAAAACAATAACAAAGGAATGAAATAAAAATCTGATTAGCAAATAAAGTGATGCACAAGTGCTTGTAATGAATTAAAACTTAAAAAATAAGCGCTCACAATTGCATATCCAAATCTTCACTTGGTCTCAAAATAAGGCCAGAGCAAATAAGTATTGAATATCCTTTCATAATAAAAAATTAAAAAATATATAAATGCAGGAAAATATTGTGTCAGTATTGAAATTTAGATGTGATAAAACAACAGTTAGAACAACAATGCCAGGATAAAATTATTATGGTCCATGAAACTGGTCCCAAAAATCAAAAAGATCCAGGAAATTGATAGAAACAGCAAAAATACAAAGTGATACTGTATTTATGAAAATTTTCTATTATAAATAGTTCTTTATGACGCAGAGTGTTTATTTGTGGGAATATTTGAAAAATCATATTACTTTATAATTTCATGTAAATTAAGTAATATTGTTTGAAAACGCCCTCTTATTTAAAAATTTAGGGATAGCTAGAAATGGACTTCCATTTTTGGTTCATGTCAGACTAATACAAACACTTTTGGTGGATGAAGTAATATAGTTTTTTTTAAATTAGTTGCTTGCTTGTTATATCATGGCTGAGATCTAATTAAAAATATATATATTGAATCGGATGCTTTATTTGCTTCAAAAGCATTATCGGAAAATTCAAAATTAGAATGTACAATTTTAAAGATTTTAAAAGAAAAGTGCATTTAAAAATTTTTGTATTTTAGTTTTTTTATTATTTATTGAGAGTATGTGCCATAACACATGTACTTGATTATAGACAGAAATGTAAAAACATTTTAATTTTAAAAAAAGTTTTAATTGCGATCAGTTTTTTTTTTATCTTGTTGACTGTAATTTATTTTAAAAGCTGAGACTTATTGTTTTTAAATTAATTTTGAAATAAATAAGAGCTCTGGTCAGATTTCGTTTCTTTTTCTCAATTAAGACTAAGCAAGAGATAGAGATTAACCATGGTCAAAACTTTTTAATTAAAGATTAGGTGGGAGATAACAATTGACATAAATAGCTCCAGGTTTTTGACCGAGTTATTATTCTGCTTCTTATTGTGATTCTTATTTGAATTGCTGTTCTAACTTTTATAATCGCTAATGATCAACGCGGAACATAGAAGTTAGATTTTTGCTGTCTGCTAATAGGAAATTCTGATGATATTATATTATTGACTACTATTTGCTGTGAATGGCGATTGTTCCTGTAGAATGCCAAAACTACACCTTCAAGAACATGACTAAAAGTCTAGTCTAGAACTGATCCTAAGTATTGCCTTCATACTTCCGACCAAAGAAATAGAAATCAAAACTTTCAAAATGAACCCTATGCAGGTCTGAACTTTGCGTATCCAGCTGGACCGAACATTATAACTCAAAAATAAACTCACCTTTTCATATCATAACCAGGGCCCCTTGATTAAATCCCTATGTTAAAAGTCTCAGCTTAATCCAAAAAGAAACCTGCCTCTATAATAAGTTATGTATTCTCATTTAAATATCACTAATTATTTTATTAGGTATTTTGTTTAAATATTTATTGGAGTTTGAGTTTTAAGATTTCATATTTCAAATTTATTAGTCTGAGAGTGTATGGCAAGTTTATATTTTATACTTAGTATTTTTCTCTTTTAATTACTAACAAATGATAAATGCTTGGGCAGATATTAGTAATTTTCTTCCTTTAATTCAACTGTCTTATTCTTTCATTGTTTCCTGCAGACTGTAAATTTTTTGGTTAGCGATTTATCGAGTGTATTGTTCTGTTTTTCATAAACAGTAGAGATTTTCATTTTCCTATATTTCAGATTATGTAATACTGTAATCTTCTTTTTTCTCTTGCTGGAATTAACCTTAAAGGTCTTAAACGTGGCTGCTTATGAGTGTTTGCAGGCAAATGACATTCCTATTACATCCCAATGCTTACCGGGTTTTAGGAAAAGATCGCTCTGCGCTGTTCGTAGAATTCCAATACAAGATTATTCTTTTTGTTTTTAAATCTCTAACTAAAGGAAACTGGGAATTTGTTTAGATAAATCACTATCAGGAAGAAATCATAATTCCCTTTAATTTCTAGATGAATGTACTTATCTGCCAAAGTCTTTGATGACAATAATCTCGTGCACCCTCTGATAAACTTTTATATTTTGTTTGACTAATATTTATTTTGGTATTTAATAAATTTATTAATCAGTATAATTGCATTTGGCTGATGTTTGTCTTTGTGTCCTTTCCTTAGTTGTGTGAAAAATATTAAAGATCTCTTTCTTTCCCTGGGTCTAACTGGTAGCATTTATCATCATCAACTTTTCGATCACTGTAAATTAAATTTTCTATGTGATGTTATGCACTGTGACCTCCTTATAGAGTCAGGAATCTCTCAGCAACTATGTCCAGAGAAACCTGTTAGCCACTTTATCCCCCTTTCTATTCCCCACCCTAAGTTTTCCTATAATCTGCTCCATCACATTTCCACAACATAATCTTTGTCAATTCCATGGCCTTCATATCTAAACCCCCCTTATCTTTTCCCAAACTCAGGATAAAAACCAATAACTCACTTCATTCATATTTATTCTTCCATCACTTCATTCTTTGTACCCTTTCTGCTTTCAAGCATTTAATTTACATTGAATTAACAGATGCCTAATATTTTCTATGCCTTCCTTACACAACTTGCAGAATAAATCACCCATATTTTTCCATTTACGTGTATATTCCCTTGTTGCTAAAAATCCCATTCGAGCCTTAAACAATAAATTTTGACATTTAATAGTATTTAAATATTTTTTTGATATAACACCTATAGCACCACCCTTTTTCTTTTCTGTTTATACTCTGCCATACCAAATCTTCCAGAATAGGTTCTTCATTTCCACTACTGCTAATACCTCAAGCTCTTCATTTTCAATTGCTTTGTTTAATTCCAGCCACTTTTCTGGTCTCCTACCACCTTGCATATTCAAATACCCAATTTTAACAATTTCTTCTTTCCTAACTACTCATTTACAAATTTCTTTTGATTTTTTCTTCACCATTATGTTTATAAATAACTTGCTTACCATTAATTTTACAGACCCATTCCCTCTCCACATCTACACTTATATCTAAATCACCTACCCTTTGCTTACTTCTTACATGCCGTTAATTCTTCTTCTTTTTGATAGCACTGCAATTTACAACCCTATCCCCCTTTATAAGTTTCCCGAATTGCATTCTTTATAAATCAGACTCCCTAAAACTTCACTTCCTTGTTTTCCTAAGAGCAATCCGTCTTTACTATATCACAAACATAACATCATTTCTCTCACACAATTTTTTCAACCTCTCATTAATAGAACATGCCCCATCTAACAAATCGCCTCTTGTCAAATCTTGATAATAATTCAATTATCCCTACTCTTCCTTTAATCTTACTTAAATTCCTAATTAATTCTATATACTCATCCATTACTGTCTCTCTGATGGTTCTGACAAATTATTAGTCCCTATCATAACATACACATCTCTACTACCTTGCTTTTTTACTTTATCCATCACATCCCTAATTCTAGCTCCAGGCAAACATACTCTTACATACCAACTTCTATTTTCCCTATATCTCCACATTCTCTAATTATCGAATCTCCTATCAATACTGTATCATAGCCTACTTTCTCTGCTCCAATCATAATGTTTTCTACCACCTTCTGGACCTCCTTATCTACTTCTTCCTTATCATTCCTACACAATAATTCCTTTATCTGCTCACACTTTATCTCTAACGATTTTAATTTTGTTTCTACATCCTTCACCTCTTCTTCTATCTTACTTATTCTCTGGCTAATCATCTCCATTGCACTACTAATTTCTCCACCCATATCTCCTGACCCTCCACTAAAACTATACTCTGTCCCATCTTCTTCAACTACATTTTGCTCTCTTTCCCCTGACTTTCTCTTTAGACTATCTACACTTAGAAACCACTTTCTTACCTCTTTCATCACATTTACACACTGTCTACATAACCACAAACCTGTTACACATCCTTCCTAGTCTTATTCAAATATTTCAAATGAAAAATCTCATCACACACGGTATACTCTACCAGAGCATGTCTAGTTTCTTTCTGCCGATTATATATGCATTGTGGAATACAAATGCAATCCATATTCCTTATTTTCCAAAGTCACCTATTCTATATTTGACTTTATACTTCCTTTCCTACTCTTCAAACCCCCTTGTACAGAAGGATAAAAACTATATAACCAAGTGTTTTCCGAGCTTAGGCCTTCAAAACGTTATCTTGTTTTCCAAAATAAATCACTATTTTTAAATTTAAAAAACAACAACAAACTTTAGTAGCAAACTTACTAAAAATCAATTAATCTTACATACAATTTTGTTATAAATATTCTTATACTAACACATATTCAACAAAATAACTTTTTTTTAAAAACTTCTATATATATAAAATGACGTACAAACAACTTTCTAGCTTTTTAAAAAATTGTTTTTTTTTCAATCTTTCAAATTTGTTGACAGTAGCCTAGTGGCGTTTTCAGTGATCAAAAGAAGATCGAAGTGATTGGTACAATATATATGAAAAATATCATAAAACTTTTAATAATTTCATATATAAATACACTACTTACATCTCTCCCAATTAACTATATACTATCTCTATATAAAAAAGAATATATATAATCATTTCTGGTTAATAATGTAACAGTTAACAGGCAAATCCCAATCAATAAAATGTACAGGTTTCTTTATTTATTTTCACAATATGCCCATTTAATTAAAACACCCACTAGATTTTTACAACTAAAAAAATTATAACATTTTAAAAGATAAATAACTAACATGACTCCCACATTTACACAAATAAAAAATGTATATTTTACAAGCTTTTATGTAATAGTAATACTATAAAAATACTACATTTTTTGGTTTTTAAAAATTGTATTATGTGCTTGAAAAAACTGCACTGTTAAAGTATTCTTCATAACAACCAGATCACAACTATTTCTGCTGATTTTCAGTCTATAATTACCATACAATTTAAGAATCATGTAAAAGTTGTAAAAAAAAGTATGATAGACAAATTATTCTAATAACTCTTGAGTCGACATTGATATGTAAATATATGCATGTTTATTCTACTATCAAACATTATTTTATTTTAAAACAATCTGACAAAGTATTTTAAGAACAACAAATGGATATTCAAGAAGATTGTTAAATATGTTGGTACGAAAAGAAATAACTGTGAATACTTTAACATAATTTTTTTCTTTTTTGATCGTTAAATGCATACTTCACTTTTTTTTTTTGTGGGTGTTATATAATTTATTCGATTAAATAATTTATAGCTTTGCAAAATGTCAGATTGACAGAAGTTTTTTGCAAATTTTAAAATCAAACTTTCAATTGTCCTGCTACATCATAATTAATTGGATAATAGATTATATATTAATCAGAAAAGAATCCAAATTAGAAAACAAAAAAAAAAAGAAAAAACAGTAATGAGTTATTAAATTTCCTTTATATAACGATTAAAGCTTTGAGCCATCAAAATATAGATCTGGGATATTGTTATATTTTGAATAGTACTTATTAAAAAATAATAGTAGTGATTAAATTACATGATGACCTTATGACGATTAACAATGATAAGAATAAATCAGGATATCGCATATCCATAAAACTTTTTACAATAGTTTTAAAAGAAATATTTTATATATTAGAATAAAAAGCTAAGAGAACCAAATACATGGACCTTATTTAAGTTATCTAGATTGTGCAGATGAATGATGTTTTCATACTATGCTTCAAGAAATATCGAAATACTTAACAAAAAAGACTTCAGACTTCTCAACAAAATATGGAGCGATGTATGTTGAGAGTAACAAGAAATCAAAAGCAAAATAGTTGGATAAGAAAATAAATAGATGTCATTGAAATAATTGAAAGTTAAAAATGGAGCTAGGTTGAACATATTGATAAGAGAGATATTAAATGAATAGCTAATTCTGTTCTGGAACCCAAGAAATTGACCTAAAAAGAAAGCACACGTGAGATGAATGAATGAAATAATAAAGTTTGCTGTCATGATGTGAAGAAAGGAAGCTATGAATTAAATAAAATGGATTAAATTTGAAGAAACTTCAACTTGCAGTGACTTAATAATAAGTTGAACATGAAGATGATGATGGAAGAAAATTTAATTTTTGACAATTTTCCAAGATATTTCCTTTGTTTACATTTTTTGTTACCAAATTTATATGCTATTAAATTATTTTTTTTTTACAGAGATAATTCTTCAATTGTTTTATTGGTGCAGAACTAAAACTAAAATACCCAACATTTTTCGTTTTAGTTGAACAATTATCTACATTTCAAATATTTTATATTTTAATAAAAAATAAATAAATTGATTTTTGATTGATAAAATCTTTTTAAGTATAAGTTAATAAAAATAAATGATATTTTTAACAATTTTAATATATATTTGTAAAATACTAATAAAAAACATTCTTGAATTATCCTCAAAATATCACAAAAAATTTTCTTTCACAGGTCTCATCATTGAAATATATGTACAAAGTTAAAAATTATTATAAAGATGCAGCTTACTCTTTCTTCAGCATATTTGGTCCAATTAAATAGTCAACAAATCCACCACCAAGAGCAAAATATCCTTTCTGATTTTCCCATAAAGCATGCAAATGCTGTGAATCAAGTGGTCCTGAATCTCCACAAAAAAATAACAAACATTTAATTTTGTGTGACGATGGTATGCCCAAAAAATCGTATGGAAAATCTTTTGTATTTATATCTTCACCTGGCCCTCTAATAAGAAAACTATGAAATTCAACACCTTCTAGTCGAGGAAGAAGAAAACAACTCATGCCATACGCTTCTTCAATTTCCAATATGCAACCGTTTTGAGAGTGTGTACCTACAAAAAAAGAAGTGGTATTTAATTTTGATATTCAATTCATTAAATAATAAACATTTTCCAAAATTATAATTTCCAAATTTCTAATCTGATCATTCACTCAATAATTCAATATTATCAATTTATATACACGTTAATAATAAAGTTTATTATTTATTACATACATACAAATATATATTTTGGCTGTTTAATAAAATTTTCATATTTTACAAGTTTTCTTAAACTTTTTTTTTAAAAAACAAAATCAAGATATCCATTTAATAAAACATACACATTTTGTCCAGAATAAATGTTCCTATAACATTTCTAGTACTAGTATATTGTTTTTCTCTGCTGTAGGCATAAATACTAATGGATGCAACTTTTGAATTAAATCCACATAATTATAAAAAGTTATGCAGTTGTTCACCAGCATGACATGACAGTAGTTCAAAAATATAATTACTAGCTTATACAGTATTTTATCACAGTAAAAAACAATTTTTGAATTAAATCTACCCATTAAAAAATTATGCTGTTTGCTCGCATGGTGTAACAATAGATTGACATTATTTGTAATAATATGTAGTGTGACAGTAATAGATTTGCTTTGATACTCAAGTAGGATTAAAAATATTTTATTACAATTATCATATATTAATAAAGAAATTTTCAATATGTTCTTTACTTCATATGTATATTTTAATATTTTTTAAAGCTATTTTAATTTTGAAATAAGCAGATCTATCAATAAATATAGCACAATTGATTCTATATTGACAGACTAAAATAAGTGATAAAATATAAAACCAATATTTGGCATTTTAATAATAGTCATAGCACAATATCTCAGTTTACATGATATAAAAAAATTAATTAATTGTTGAATAATTTAAAAAACCATAAAGAATTCAGCTGGTTTGAATGGCTTTAAAAAAAAAAAATCATGAAAAATCCCAAAATGATAATTTTATTTAAAAGACTTGGTTCGATTCATATTGATTCTGCTATAAATACACAATCAGTTTTAAGTATTTCAAGGTCTAAAAATAATAAAAAAAATATTAGAATGTTTAATTATAATAATGTATCGCTTAAGAATATAATCCATGAATTAGCATTTAGTAGCTATAAAGATGATCAGCATACAACAAAGGCAATTATATTGATATTGTACAGTTGATAAATAATTATGATAATTATTATAAGGTCATTTAGATTCTGCCAGACTTTTATATCAAACGCTGAATGATTTAATGGTTTCTGGCAGAAATGTTCTGTTTATTTGTAGCAATACCATTTGATGAAACTTTTGATAATATAGGAATATTTCACAATTAACTATGCTTAACTATTAGGTGTTTAAACGACAAGTTTCAAGATAGATTTATTGAATTTGTAGATTAAAAACATAATCCAACTAATAAAAAAAATATGAGTGAAAGAAAATGCTAAATGATCAAACCTTTGAAAGCACAGATGTACTGCCTGAAAATTTATCAAGGATTCAAGAAAAGATAAAGCAACAATATTTAGAACTCTTTTCTGTTTAACTGTTCGCAGATTTAAAAAAATCATAAATCAAAGAATGTAAATTCTTCTTTAAAACAAATGGTAGACAAGCATCTTTTTCAGTAGTCCTACAAAGTATGTCAATGAACTATTTAGAAGTTAAAAAAAATTTCCATTGTAAGCACAATGACATGGATATATAATGAAAAATAATTGAGATCTTTTGAATGTCAGCTAGATTTGAAACAATGTTTAAAACTATTTAAGAAAATCCTATCAAATAAGGCACAAAAACATTTAGCATGTCACATGATTACTTGACATATTTAAATAATTTCAACTGTTTTCTTTTCTCCATTTTTATTATGATATTCTATATCACATTTTATAATGAGTTTAAAAAAATTATTAATTATAAATGTAATCAATTCAAAATTGCTGGGATACATCAAATGAAAAATAAGTGATTCAAAAACCAGCTATAAGTATCAACCAAAAAAAAAAAAAATCAAATCAATTTAGGCCTAGTACTTTCGAGGTTTTCCCTCATATTCATGGCCAAAATAAGTTATAAACATTGCTGTGATGTTAAATAGGTAACATTGAGAATTTAAAATAATTAATGAAACAATTAAATCTGTGAATAATTTTGTATCGGCTTAATAAAATTTCATCTTGATTATAATTTGAAATTATAAACTGTCTTGATTAATAATTACAAAAATGATAACTAATATGGGGTTTCAATCTTTAATGTATTTACTATATAAGAATGTGAGGTAATAGGTTAGCACTGATATGAAAAAATGAGTATTATTTATTTACAAGTTTGTTAATAAAATGGATTTTTTGCGAATCTTATTTGTCAATTATTGTAGCAATATATTTAGACTTAGTTGTTTTGTGAATAAGTTTACATATATATAAACACACACCATTTTATAAATATAATTGGTGTGGACAGTTTGGCTGATTAATTTTGATACCTGATGCAAGTCTTAAAACTATATATTGAAGTCTTATTTAAAATGGTCTACTAAATAAGAAAATGAATATAATAGGAAAAAAATATGTACTAATTAAAATATATATATTGTAACCTTCTCCCAAAGACCGCTGTACTATAAATGAATCATATCACATGTTTTAAGCACCATAATCACTACTGTACCATAACTACAGCCAATCATCAAGCCATCCACCTTGGTCAGCATAATCACAACTGTAACCTGGCAACAGCCAGCTTTCATCTACTAAACAGTTATGTCACGTTGGCAAGTGTCATAATCGCATCTGTAACCTAGCTTCCTGATCTAGCTGGTCACCAATGAATCATATCGCACATTTTAGTGATTAAATTTTCTTATGGAACCTAACATACTCGCACGATCAATAATATAAGCATGAAGAAACAAAAAAAATGCAAAACTAATGAAACGATTCCTGGATTGAATAAAACTAGCATGAAACTGTCGATCTAAAGAAGATCACAAGGCGACTAATCAAGATAAAAACTTCTGGTCAAACCAGCCCTGAAATCCACACAAACAAAATGTGATGAGTTAAATTTGATATTCAGCAAATTAATAAATAACTAATAATTATATGTTTGGAATGATTATGAAATTAAACTTATAGATGAAATGATAAGTAAATTATGATGTAGATGACTAAATGGATGATGGAAGGAAGTAATAATAGAATAGTGGAATGAAAGGAATCTAAGAGTGAAGAGAAAAGAATGAATATGTATGAGAATAATAAATGATTAAGAGGATGATAGAATAATAATTAATGAATAGTGAAGATGATACAAGAATAAAAGTTAATGTAGGATTAATCAATTATGATAATGAATTAATGTCAAATGAGAATGAATAAATAAAAGAATTGATCAATATAAAATTGAAGAACACTATCAATGATGGAGACTGAAACCTTAAACTATAAACTAATATAGTATTAAGTGATAAAAGTAGGGATTTCAAGCTTGACACAACCAGAATATTCTCATGAAGTTAAAACAAACTATACATTTTATGCCAAAATAAGTAATTTACATATTAAAGCTTAGCTAACTTTCATAAAACAATGAAAGTAATCTATTTTAAGTCTAACTATAACAATTGACTAAATATAAATTTCATTATAAATTTAAATTTTATCTTGAAATTTAGCAACTAATTCTTCTCAGGGTTCAAACACTAAAAATCATTTTACAAAATATATTTGGGTCAGTAAGAGGGATTTTACCACTACTCAAACATAATGCACCTGATAGCTCTCAATATAACTTAATCAAGAATATATTTAGCAGTTCTAAAGAAACTTTATAACTAATATAAACTTTAAAATTTATGACTGGGAATGGCTTTTTAATAATTAGAAACAATAACTTACTAAATTCCTTTTCTTAAATAATTATAAACCATGTGATTAAGGTCAGTGAATGATAGCTCTATGGATTTAACCAAATCAATTAAATCACCATTATGTTTAGTGTTTAATATATTGCTCAAAACAATCTGTATTACAAGTTATTAACATTTTAATTATTGAGTGATAATGCATTAGATGTACCAATAAATCACAAGACTTACCAAAATTATTATGGTATAGCATAATATTGTTAATAGTACTATATTGGTTGATGATTATTTCAATTATAATCTTCTGGTAGGTTGATAGCAATAACAATAATAGTATATAGATGTGGTAATTAGCAATAAGACTACATGCAACTACATAAATTTTTAAATATAACAAACTTTATTTACACTATGTACAAAATTTTTAATTCACAGATATGGCATGAAATAAAACTAATCTGTTAAAATAATTTATGGATGGGACAAATACTTATTATCCCCTTGACCATATACTCAGCAAATGATATAACCGAATAGAAAATAATGTTCAAAATATCATGTTACTTTTTGGCATATTTTTAAGAATCAGATAATAAAACCTATTTAAGCTGCACTAGCACTTAAATTACGTAACTAGCAGTATTTTTTGGAACTTTAGGATATGCACAAAGTTTAAATTTAGAATTCCAACATTATAAAGTGTTGCATTATCCCAAAGCCCTATCTTTTATCAGAATATGATAAGGGCAGTTATCTCATTCTGTGCAATTACTAACTTATTTATCTTTGAAATGACTAAGTTTAGTGCATTAAATGAATATGATTAGACATTCAGAAGTCAAAGACACCTAGATCTCATTAAGCATTATCTATGTCCACAGCTCAACCTTGAATATGTAACTGATCTTACAATTCTATTGTCACATCATTATTTGATGAAAATGAATCCATTCTGCCAATGTGCATCCCTTACTTTTACATTTAAAGTTTTCTACCATCATTAATAGATTCTGGTTCGGTCTGTCAACAACTGATGATGATCCCACAACATCATAAACACTATTTCGATTAAGAAAACACTATGCTAGATGAGTATTCCTGAATTTAATATTTTCATACTTGCTATATGATCTGGACCTATTGTACTTCACCATACACGGTGGAAAAACTATCTCTATATTATCATGAGGAATTTAACACTAAGATGGGAGACTTTATAAAACAACATGACAGTTGTATAATAATATATGGCTGATTCTATACCTCTCTATGGGTATACGTACGTGTGTGGACCTTGCCTCACCACGAAAAGACTAGAATTCAAACCATAGATATCCTTTCTTTTTAGGATTATTTATACTAATGAGCTTTCATTACTGCTCAGATTCTATCCATCTTTTCTCTCATGAAATTAACCATAGGTGACCTTCCATCAGCCTACGCTCCATATAAATATTAATATATTGGATGCCATTCAATTGGAACATCCCCATAACTAAAAACTGTCTCTAGTCATTCTCAAATTATAGCAAGATAAAAACAATACCAACAATAACAGTGAAAATCTACATATTCCCTTTTATAATGTAAACTCATTAATGTATTAACAGCCCAAACCAAAATACTTATGTCCAATGATTGTTAATCATTTTAGAATGACAAATATATTTTTATTAAAGATAGCACAACAGATTCAAGCAATAAAGATCCAAGCTGCATTTGTATTCAAAGTGGACACATTCACTTCTATAGCAAATTACCAAATGGAAAAGGTTTATATCAAATTTTCTTTTATATCAGAAAATAATTCAGTCATGCCAATATATATTTTTGATAAAATGTCTGTATATCTACCTCTTTATTAATATACCTTAAAACCAATTTTAAAATATGAGAGAAGTAAATAGTTTTTTTTTATCACTCTCTCAATAAATGATGTATATATTTTCGGTTTTCTTTTAACTAAAAAAAAATAAAAAAATACCTATAATAGATGTATATATTTTGCACATCTTTTTCCTTTTTCTTTAATCCAATATATATATCCATGCCACCATAAAACGTATATATTTAAAATAAATTTCCCAAACAACATGTAAGTGATATACATAACAGCAATTATATAAACAAAATAAGTGTACATTTTTATCCATTAAATTTTATACTCTGTTCCAAGTTATTTATCCTGGTGAGTTAGAATAATATAAATGGTTATTAGGATGAGCAATCAGTCTAGATTAAGCATATATGTTTCGTTATCCTGTTGTATGTATAATAGCACAAAATTCAACACTTATCCAAAAGTAGAAATTATTTGAGAGTTTCCGTGGCGATAATTCATCAGGCAATTAGCATTCATGTTTTTAATTGTATCAGATTTTGAAAAAAAAATGAATTTATCTACTTTGCTCTAGATAATTCAAAACAAACTTCAAAACAAACTCATTAAAATCTTTATTGATTTCTTTTGGAAGCATTTCAAATAAAGCATAACAAGAATCATTTATTTACATTTAAAATCCAGATAATTTTTTCCTTGGGCATTAGTAGAATTTTATCATACTTAATATATTTATTTTTCTTTTTAAAGTTATTTATTAGTTTGATTTTCCCTCCGTGCAGTAATGTGTAACAACTTTCAATAATCTGAGCATTGTAAATATTTTAAAATACTATTACGACGACGACGTATATTTTCCCAATACAATTTTAAAAACAAACATTTATTTTATTACATTTCCATTGGCAAAATAATAACTGTTTACTAATACTAAGACGAATTTATCCAATTATCACGTTGACATATTTAGCATTTTAATCAGCTAGTAATTGATTCTTTCTTTCATTACATGGGTTCCCGCGATAAAAATACGCAGACTATAGAGAATAACATTTGTAATATCCGCACTTACGACTGTGCCAAGGTTATAACTGCAAGTCATACTGTGCGGTCAGCAAATAACGTTATACAATTCCCACGCTGTTCTTTTCCAACGAAGCTCTCCAACGAATTGGTCTGCCATGAAGCTCTCCAAACGAATTGGTCTGCAACGAAGCTCTCCAATGAATTGGTCTGCAACGAAGCTCAGCCACGGATGCTCTCCCACGAATGGTCTGCACCGATTGCTCTCCAATGAATGGTCTGCAAGCGGATGCTCTCCAAACGCATGGTCTGAAACTTGCTACTGCTCTCTATATTACACTGCCTCGATGTTATCCAGTCTTCTTATCGCTCTCTGACAACTGCATCGATCAATCAATGCACTGACCAATAAGCTAACGTCTCTTATCTAGAAACATTTGTAATTAGCAAATATCTCTAGGAATTGTCGATCGCCATTACGTCAATGCACTAATTAAATTCCTCAGCTATCAGAGCGCGATCTAAAAACAGCCTTATGAATAAATTCTAGTTTTTCTGGAGTGCACAAAAATGTCTGCCATTTTTACAAACACTACACACCTCCCTCTACTCCAGAAAAACCCTTGTTGCTAACGTTACTAATTGGGATTGACATTTTCGCCCGGTTTCTCCGTCTACGGCTAAACTTATAGTTCAACGTATTCGCTACTCCCAGGTTCCAAATGTGACTGCGTCATTGTAATATCCGCACTTACGACTGTGCCAAGGTTATAACTGCAAGTCATACTGTGCGGTCAGCAAATAACGTTATACAATTCCCACGCTGTTCTTTTCCAACGAAGCTCTCCAACGAATTGGTCTGCCACGAAGCTCGCCAAACGAATTGGTCTGCAACGAAGCTCTTCAATGAATTGGTCTGCAACGAAGCTCAGCCACGGATGCTCTCCCACGAATGGTCTGCACCGACTGCTCTCCAATGAATGGTCTCCAAACGCATGGTCTGCAACTTGCTACTGTGTGACTGCTCTCTTATTACACTGCCTCGATGTTACCCAGTCTTCTTATCGCTCTCTGACAACTGCAACGATCAATCAATGCACTGACCAATAAGGTAACGTCTCTTATCTAGAAACATTTGTAATTAGCAAATATCTCTAGGAATTGTCGATCACCATTACGTCAATGCACTAATTAAATTCCTCAGCTATCAGAGCGCGATCTAAAAACAGCCTTACGAATAAATTCTAGTTTTTCTGGAGTGCACAAAAATGTCTGCCATTTTTACAATCACTACAACATTACGAAAATATTTTCATATTTACTTTATTAAAGTTAGATTATTTCAAAATGACTTTTAAATTTATTTACTATATACCATATATAACACTTGTTTTAAAATCATTTTGAATTATTATTATTTTTTTCTTGATATTTTTACTTTATAAGCACAATCTTGTTCTACTGGATAACAAGACTAGTGCGCGAAATATAAACATTATCAATTTTTTTAGTCTACTTATAAATGATTTGCGTGTCAATTCCAAAGAAGATATTTTAAAAATATACATAACATAAAAGCAAAGGCTTACTTTTGCTTGAATTTTCCTGGGTTTAAAGCAGTACTTATTCAAATAAAAACTTATCTCCATGGTTTTAATTTCCTTCTCCCGTGAGAATCCTAGGAAATGTGCAGTCGTGGAAATGGCTTAAAATGATAGCAAGATTTTGATTTCTTATTCGAACATTTTTAGATAGCAAGGTATTCTACTTCCATACAATTAGATTTCAGAATTTTGTTGATTTTTAATTTTTTTCTTATTTTAAATCAGAGCTGAGGTTTGTGTTTACTTGGTTCTTGTTTTTCTTAATTAGTCCACCCCCTACAGCTTTGTTAAAACATATATAGCTTTTATTATATTGCACTCTGGGAGTGAATTAGCCAATGATTTTGGGTATGCATAATTAGTATTACCCCCTCTGCCTTCATTTATAATAACTATTCATTATTACTGAAGACAGCTCTATGTTTAGTACTAAAAAAATATGCTTAAATAATTTACTATAATGATTTATTTTACAAGACTTTAACAATTTGATTTAATTATTTATTTATTTCAATTGCTATTCAAAACTAATAAAATAGCAATGTATTTATCTACCAAACAATAATAATACTTTTAAATTGTTATTTTAAACTAGTCAGAGCCTAGACTGGGTTTGAAATCTTATCTCCACTCAAGCAAATTTCCCAGTACATTCAAAATAATCTCTATTGAAAACTACTTTAGTAAGATTTTGATGTTAAATATATCGTCATTTAAAATTTGGGAATTATTTATTTAGGGACCTAAATAAAAGGTCACAATATATATACACTAAATATAATGTATCATTTTAGTGCAATTTCAATTTGTTATTTAAGGCAAGTATCTCATAGTTTCACTTCGAACCAGCAGTCGAGTGTGTAAGGTTCTGTATTATTAGATCCAAGTTGAATTTTATAAATGTTTCAGTGAATAATCATTAAATTGTTTTTATTTATAACTTTTAATGAGTTCTCAGTACTATAGTTTTCCTGTATCTATAATTGATTTTCTGCAGTCCTTCAAAAAATATTGGATTGAGGGTTCATTATCCTTAGAAATTTAAAATATTTTATCCATGCACATCCTAATCTAATCTTTCTTATAAAAGTTAATTAATTTGATGTGTTTTGAAGAAAAGAAAGTAATATTTGTGTCATATAATACGGATTTAATGTAAAAAAAAAAAAAATTCTGATGAAAGTAAATCATTTGCGTAATAATAATAAATATTCTCTAATTTCTTGACAATTCTATTAGCTACTTTTTTTATAAATTTATTAAATATTTAGTTTTCTTCTCGATTACTTTAAACAGATCTGAAATCCGGGCACGGCCACTTGGGGCGTTGATGCTATACAAAATCAATCAAATATAACGTTACTGGGCCGCCGCAACTTTTTTTTATAGAACATGATTTTTTTTTTTGGGATTTCATTTATAACATGATTTCTTTTGTATTAAACAAATTTTTATATTCATTTTCACTGTTTTTTTTCTAACCTGACATTTTTCTTTATTCAACAAATTTTGGTAATTTAATTTTGTGTTTATTTTCTGATTTTAACAACTTTGGACTGTTTCACGATGAAAAAACTTGTTTTAACCAGACGAAAAATATAATACAATTATTTGAGACTTGTTTCGACTTTATTCTACCTTTTTTCTTTTTGGTTGATTAAATTGTTTTTATTCTTATTGTTTTGAAACCCCCACCCTCGGATCAATAATTGTAACAAAAACTCGATAACTTTTTTTCACTTTTATTTATATTTCGTTTGAATTAGCCTTTTTTTTTTTTTGGCTTCTACAATAAACAGTTTTTTTGGAGGCTTTCGTACTGTTATTATTAACAAAAAGTCAACAAAAATAGTCATTTATTTTAACCCCACTTGTTTTAACCCTGCTGAAAAAATATAATGCAATTCTTTGGGAATTGTTTCAAATTTTTTCTACCTTTTTTTTGGTTGACCAAATTGTTTTTCTTCTTATTAAATCAAAAGTAACTTTTGTGTTTTTTGGGGGTACAAAATTGTTTTCAAACCCCCACACTCGAAAAAATAATTGTAACAAAAAGTCAATAATTTCTTTTTTTTTCAACAACTTTTTCTCACTTTTTACTTTTATTTATATTTCGTTTGAATTACCTTTTTTTCTTTGGCTTCCACAATAAACTGCTTTTTTTGGGGGGGGGGGGGCTTTCATACTTTGTTATTATTAACAGAAAGTCAACAAAAATAGTCATTTATTTTAACCCCGCTGAAAAAAGATCATCCAAATACTTGTCAATTTCTAATAAAATAATAATAAAAAAAAAGTACACAAACTTTGGACTTTTTGAACTTATTACTTTATTGCTGTAATAAAAACAATCTGGTATTTGGGAGGACATTATGTGCCTGAAAAAAGGACACAGTCTACCTCACTTTCTGTACTCGCAATTCTGAAAAGTTGAAAAATTGCACATTTTTCTCAGACCTTTTATTGGTCTTATATATTTTCCACACTGAAACATAACTTAGCGTGTGAGCTTTGTCGAAGCATGTTCGAGCATACCTTTTGCCAATTTTTTACATATTAACATTTTTTTTGGGAAGGGTGGGACTATAGTTATTAACAACATTATTTAAATATAAATGACATTACTCTATTATAGAGATTTGAAAAGTTGTACCGACTTGAAATTAAAACGCTCTCAAGCGATACGGTAATCAGCTATGAATAGAACAAATACGCGTAAATAGTTTCGAATCACAAAACAGGCCATAATATTTTTGTGCAATGTCATGTAAAGCGGTCTAGCAATGGGTTAATACAATATAAATGTTGTATTAACCGTAAGCCGGCCGCAGAAACGGCATTTTTATGTGTTCTGACACATAAACAATGCCATCAGGCGGCCGTGCCCGGATTTCACATGATTACCCTTTAAACAATTAACTATCATAAATTGTCTTTATTACTACTTACCTACAATACCAAGTGTACTAGTTCCTATTAGCAAGCAATCTTCAGGTAAGAAGCTATTAATTATTTCTGAAAATGAGTCATTGGATGGATCTGTTTGGTGAATTTTACCAAAAAAATATTTATGACTAAATAATTTAGTTGTTGAGAATAAAAAAGCAACTTTTGGTTGAGAAGACATAATCTGAAAAAAAAAAATGTGAAAAAATATCAATCTTATTATTATTATCAAATCAGTTACAACAATAACACTATACATACATTAAATATTTATAATCTACTTTCACAAAATAAAAAAATTAATTTATTTTCATCAATATATACATATATAATTACCAATGTGCTCATCTCACCTGTTAAAATCTATTTTGAATGTCATTTGGCTTTTACTTTACTGTTAATAAAATATGCAATGAATTTTTAGCAAATTTAATCTAATACAGCACACATTTTCAAAAAATATTTTTAAAAATTTGCTTGAAAATTAAAATTTTTCATTTTTTTATGAAGTATAATTTTCTGCAGGAAAGTACATTGTGGTATCTAGGCTAATAATTTGAAATCAAAACAATAATACTAGATCACTGTAAATAAATGCTTTACTTTTATTGTAACAGCTCTTATTTAAAGTTACACTGCAAATTTTAATGAGCTCTTACATTAAAAATTATATTATAAAACTATCAGAAATCCACAAATCATTTGCCCTAAAGTTATTGTTAAACAATAATTCCGAGTTGATTTTTTTTTTCAGTTTTAATCCATTTTTTTAAATAGTTTTTGTTATTACCAAAATATTATTTAGGTTGACATAGCAGTATTTTATATGAGTGCTTTTCAAGATTGTCTAATACTTCTTTTTTTTTCCCATGTGTCATAGCATTAGCCGGAAAGCAAACCCGCTAACCCGGGACAACTGCTTGTAAAGCAGCTGTTGCTGACCTCTCGACCACCAATGCTTGACTTTTCTGAATGTTTTGGTGGTTTATACAAGATCGCTATTAATTTTATTTAATATTATGTATTCCATTTTTTTTAATCACTAAATTGAAAATAAAAATGGCTTGATTATACATTAAAAAAATTAATACTTATCTGCCAAAAGGCAGATTCTTAATATCACTTTTGATAATTGTCTTTAAGCCTTTTGTTTTAGATCATCCTTCAACTCTTCTTTTTCCACTCTTTATTTTATTTTCCACAAAATCAATATAATGTTCACCATCACTCTACTTTTAAAAATACTTCTGAATTTATTCATCTTCACTATCTCTTTATTAATCTTTCTCAAAATTAGCTCACATCATTAAAAAAAGAAGTATGTCTACTGTTTGCAGATTTAATTAATATACAAATAACTGCATACAATTATCGTGACTAACTATATATTTATAATTTTTCATACAACTATAGGCATTTTCTAAATGTGTTTCATATAATTTTGAATAACTCTAATTTTGTGTAATTTAAAAACATTATTGATCATTGTGATGTATTAGTGTAAAAATGATCGTATTTACAAAGATTAATAAATTGAAAATGATTTTACTTTTAATAATAGTTAAAATAATACATGTCCAGTAATTAATAATTTTCTAACTAATATTTATTAATGTTGTTTTGAATGCAAAAGAGATTTTTTTTTTCTCTTCAAAATGTTAAATTGAATTATTATTCAAATCCATATAGTAGTGCTTTCTCCATATCTTTTACAGATGTTTTAAAAGTAATGAGTTATTTTGTTTGCCATATACTATCCTAGACAAAAAATAAAAAAGTCTACAATTAACATATAAATAAATTTTCTAAAATATAACTACTGATTTTGTGTTAGACTTATACACTTATAAGGCAAGGTGCTTGGATTCAAAACCTTTTAAAGATCTCAATCTCAATTTATTAGCTTGGATAATGTAAAAGTAACAAAGGTGGCTGCTAGATTTGTACAAATTTTGTTCCTCACAGAAAATAGCTATATCGAGAAACTAATCTGGTAATGCAAATATAACATTGGTATTCAATCATTAATTAATGTGCCATAGATGGCTCCAGAATGAAAATGTAAAATTCAATTGCTGCTAATGAATGTTGTTACATTTCCCCCTTTTTTTCACATCAATAAACTCAATATGATGTATTTAGGATGTTTTCTGTAGTATCTGTAAAACTTTGTCTACGTCAAATATTTTTTACATTAGTACAGATTTACATGTATAGTAATGGGTTTACTTACATCTTGCACTATCTGCAAGTAATTCTTAATTAAGTGCTTATTTAAAAAAAAAAGGTGCATTATTTAGCAAGAGTATACTATGATAAATTGACATTGGAATTTTAAAAAAAAATGTATAGCAAATTTTATATACAACATTATTTAGAAAAGAAAAAAAATGTATCTTCTAACTAAAAACTAATCTTCACAATTAAATAAAATGGTTGAAGCACAAGTAAAAAATATTTATAGCCAGATCCAAATTTAAAGATAAAAAAAAATAAAACTGTAAAAAATATAAATTTATTTGAAACAGTAAAGAAAAACATATCAATAAAACAATCAGCAATAAATTTTACTTCTTATATAAATGTATAAAACAATTATCAAAAAGATATTTCATTATATGTAAATAATTGTGCAAATACTGTTACTTCTTCAAAAAATAAAGTTTGAGACATTTTACAGTCTTCCCATAATAAATGAACTATAATTTTAACAATAATAATGTATTTTATGATCAAGTAATACCTTGAACACCAAGATATCACACACGAAATGACAAAAGCATTTAAATTTGCTTTTGTCCCATATTAAAAAAAGGTACCTTTCAATACAGCAATATCCATATTTTTAGGATAATTATAATCACCTGGTACAAACTGCTTAAAATATGAGCAGCAACTGAAAATGTGTAGTAAGGGCTTTTGGATATTATCTAGTGGTATGCTGGAAAATGTTTAACAACCGGCTTGCTAAAAAAAAAATAAAAATATCTATATACTTTTATTGCAAGTGTTACTGATTAGTAATCAGATTGATAAAAAAAAAAAGTGTAAACATATATATATATACATGATGAAATTATAACAATTTTCAGAATGCTATGCAGATGTACTTAATTACGATGAAAAATTTCTCACAGAACAAAACAGATCCAGTTGTTGCCAAGTCTTTACAAAAAAAAAAGAAATAAGTTGTTTAGGTTTTATTCTTTCTCCTCAGTGCTAATATATTCTAGAGAGATGTTACAATGATTTGTAAAATAATATCCAGCGTATATGTGCTTTTATTATTATTTTAGAAATCTTCACACCCTCAAGGCATATTAGTCCCAAAAAAGAAGAATGAAACTGCATATAAATATCAGCAGGTCACAATGGAAATTTTTTTTTACATTCATGGATCATAGTATTTCTAAAGATTTGCAACATTTTGATCATTTAGTTCTGAAGTGTTTCTCCGAACTTATTTTAATTTTGTTAACTATGAAAATCTTTGTTAATATATATATATGTTACTGATCAATATTTATTAATTCAATAGCACTATTTTTTTTTTTTTAAAAAAAAAAGCCATTCTAATAAAATGATTTCATTTATTTTTGTTGAGTTCTTATATTCATAGCCAATATATATTGTGATCCAACTGAAATGGAATGATAAGTCTATTGCTAATTTTTTCTCAATATTTCAATATAAGACACTGTCAACTATTTATAATTATTGTACAAATCAATTACTGTATATTAAATCAAAACCTTATACAGCTTTAGAATTAATAATGCAAAAATATTACCTATATTTTTAACTTTTTAGAATAGTTGATAAATAAAACATTTTTTTTCTGATTCTACATTTGATATTTATACCCCTCCCCCAAACAAATAAATTTAAAATATTTTAAAACCTTAATTATTTTATTATTAATTGCTTGGGACACAATGTGACATTGAGCACCAAAGTAATTGAACACATTTCAATTCGATTTTCTCAGCTGAAAATTGACTTAAAAGTCTTTAGCTGGAGCCCATCACTCTACCTTTGAACTAAACTGCGCAGACAAAGTTTATTGAAATGGTACACAAATTGCTGAAAACTTAGAAAAATCAATTTATAAAAGCCACTGCACATCATTAGTATTAGATTCCTTTGAAACAGATTTCACCTAAAATATAGTTCATTTCTCATTAAAAATATTTCAATCAGATAATAATAAATCACTTGATTCTTTATCAATTTATTAAGGAATGCTGCATATAAAAATAAACTTAGAACATTGAGAATATGATGTTTTGGAAGCAATGTTTTTAGAATCCTATCATAATCCAGATGGGATCAGACAAACTGCTATATTTGATATTCAACAATTTTATTTAAATTAAAAAAATCTTAATACTAACATATACAAGAATATGAATATTCGTGAGGCCTAATCAAAGACCACATACAGGATGTTATATACAAATATATATCACGTTCACAGTTTGCCAAAAAGGATCCGTCGACTGCAGATGCGGTATGCCAGCTTAAGCTTACTGTTGATTACATTAGAACATCAAGAAAAGCTGGGCCGATTGCCATCCAATTGAACATTTCAGCGGCATTCAACTCAGTCAGGATACTCTGCTTGAAATCCTAAACAGATATTCAGTCCCAAAGATATTCTTAACAATTATTGAGAAACTCCTGACGAACAGGGAAATATTAATGACGCTTGATGGAAGGGTTGCCCCGGGATTTAAGCCTTTACTTTCTATCCCGCAGGGTTCCTCATTGAGCGACCCCCTGCTCATCGTATATATAAATCCTCTTCTCAAAAATATTGAATCAAATCTCCCTGGACTATATATTCCTCCAATTAAGAAAATAATTAAACATCTGTCCTACATGGATGACATACTAGTGATTCTCCCATCTGAAAAACATATTCTGAATCTACAAGAGGTGATAGATGAATATTCAAAATGTTATGGCCTAAAATTTAACCTGGTGAAGTCTGCGGCTTGGAAGTTGATCTCGGGACAAAGATTTGTGGCCAAGCCGCAGAAATTCCTCGGTTTCCCAATGCACTTACTTGTCTTCAGTTTCAATGAGTAGCAATATCCAACAATCCCTGCTGGAGGCAACCAAAAAGATAACTACATCATTGTCTGGAATATATCTTTCCATCTATAGTAAAGTCACATTATTAAACATGATGGTATTGACAAAGATTAATTATTATCTCCCTGTGATTAAGGCCACTAAACGGTTCATCTCGAAAATTGCATCCTTATGCTCTGGGCTGCTCTGGAAAAAGAAAACAGTAGCGATAAGCTACAGACAGATGCAACAACCCACGGCCAATAACGGAATGGGTCTCCATGACATTTCTACCTTATGGTTCCAGAAGTCTTACAATTTTCTCCATATATTAAAAATGAATCAAGAGAATGACAAAATTCCTACAATCATCATTCCAACAGACCGGCTGTCACCACTGCAGAGAAGAAACTGGCTGGATCTACAACTAAATGAGTTTATGAAATGCATAACAATCAATAAAGACATATTTCAAACCAAATTAACATACTGGCAGGCCTTTAGTATAAAGCACACTGACTTAAAAGACCATCTCTCAAGTTTAGCCATCTCAAATGATAAATTAATAAGGAAATTCAAAAGATGGAGTTTAGAGTTCAAATATCTGGATTATCTAATCAAAATCAATGTAAATGCATTACCTACTAATGAATTTTTAGTTAATAAAAGAGGGTATTCAAAAATTGACTCAACCTGCATGATTTGCAAAAAAGAAGATGAAACCATCAACCATTTCAGATTCAGATGTAATCAGCTAATGCAACTTAAAAATACACTAATGAGTCGGATCAAGGCAAATCAATCTAAATTATTTAATTTGAAAGAATGTATCAGAAAAGGATTATACCCAGAAATTAGACTCTCATTAATTCTTGATCATCTATTATGGATTACTAGATGTAAGCTAGTATTTAATCATCAAAATTTTAATCCTATTAATTTCATGCAGAGCAATCTAAAGAAAACAAGAACAAGAGATAGCCTGATAACCCCTGAGGTTATTTTTACCATGACTTGGGACATGCTGGATTTATCCTCTCCATGGCCCAAACAATAGCAGGATACTCCGAAAAAAAGAAAACAGAAGAGTAATTGATTCAAATTCGGGAAAACCAAATGAAGGAATGAGAAAACACTTTGAACATAATATGTACCAAATAACCTCTAATGTAATAATATAATCTTTAATAAATTATTTTGGAAACTATAAGAACATGACGATCATAAATGAACAATTAAATACATTAACATGTTAAATTACTTCTTATACTTATAAAGACATTATATTTTCAGGTTGCATATTGAACTCAGGCTGCTGACAAGATTCAAACATAATTAATAGCAGAATGACTGGATATAATAGTTAACTAATTAGCTAATAAGCAGTGCTTGGCCAAGAATATTTTCTGCAGCTTTTAAACAAATAAGGTTAGTTTACCAAAGATTAAATACTATTTCAGATAGAAGCAATCTTTTTCTGTCTCTTCTTTGTTCTCTTAATCTCATTCTCTCTCCTTTTTCGTTTTTGCTTCATTAAGTCATTTATGTTGATATAAGGCTTGATTTCTCAATAAATTATGAGTCACATTTATTAAAAATACAAAACAGATATAAATATTCATTTACCACAACTATTACTATAAAGTTTTTTTTTTGCTTTTAACAGCTTAGTTTGAGCAAATCTCTTCTAATTTACCTCTAGTTGTGAAGAAATAGAACAAGTATAACATTTCAAAATAACACTATTCTGTTAAATAGTTGATCAAAAAGAAAAAAAAAAGCTAATGATAATAAAACACAATAACTAATTTTTTTTTTCAAATTCATCACATAAAAAACTTACTAGAAATCAATATGAATTGAAAAGACATTGCTAGTATGTAAATATTACTGTAAAAACATCATACAAATGTGAAACCTGAATCTAAGTCTTTTTGTATTGCAATTAATTCCAACATGGTGAGCTAATGATACTCAGTTTGAAGAGTAATATCTTAGCAAAAATAAAGCTCTCTCACACCTTACTCTTATTAAACAATGTTTACTTTTTTAAATACCGAATATTATTTGATAAGGAATAATGACATAGATTGCAGACAATTTGGAATTAAAAGTCATAATCATCTAATATCCTTGTTAACCCACATTACTACGCTAACGAGTTATTTTCAAAAGAATCAACATCCCTTTCTACATTTTATAATATACGGACTAAAGCAGTTTATTATTTTTAAATAGACAAAATGATAAATAAATAAATATATATATTATTTAATTAATACTTTAGTTTTTAAAAATAGGCTTGATTAATGACTATATTTTGTTTTTCTTAATTTATCCTTTTTAGCATAGGTATTAACACGTTCAATTGCTCACTTTAGATATTCATTATTTATTTTAAACAATAAAGAAAGAAAAATAGTCGTTTCAACTGATCAAAAATAGAAAATAATTTTTTATCATTGAATTTTAATATTTTTTTCATCAAATATTATTTCAAGATTTATATAAGAACAATTAATTAATTCTTGCTATACTTTATTTAGTGCACATTCAAAATATAATATAAACTATTTTTTTCCATTCACAACTTCTTGAAGCTACTCATGGTCAAATGGCCTCATTCATCATGAAAAATAATATTAACTAATATTTATAAAATATTAGCCATTTCTTAAATTTGTTCTATTTTTTCAATGATTTTAAACAGCCAGATTTGAATTATTTAAATTAACTAATATGTATAAACAATGTTTTATACATTTAATTTTGTTACGATAATGACATTTATATGTATTTGTACTTTATAGCTCTGAAGAAGACTGATAGTGAAACTATTAGCAATTTTTGGAAGTTTGAATATAATAAAATATTGCATTTGTATTATGTTTAAGTGCATAGAAAAATGTGTACATGTGTTATTATTTCAAGCAAAACAATTAATATCTCAAGTATTTTTAAGGCTTTAAAAAAAAAAAAAAATTTTTTTTTAATTTTCAGGAAATATTTTTTTAAAAGCTATATTAAAATTTATGTACATTTGATTTTCAAAGCATTAAATCTATAAACAACTGACAGATTTAATAAAGAGCATTTTTTTTATTAAAAAAAAAAATAACACTTGATTTCTGCTGCACAAATGGAATTAAAAGTATATTTCAAATGGTTGAAAAAAGTAATTGCTAACATTTTTAGCAGAAGTAGAGGTTTTGGAATCAATTATACCACTAGATTAAAAATAGTACTGCAAGAAGTAGATATGGAAAAATTTATTAACAAGATACTTGACTTTAAAAAAATATATATATATATAAGATTTGTATTCTGGAAAAAAAACTAGATATGATAAATCTTTCCAAAAAATCTTTTATTATTTAATACATGTGACCCTCATCTATAAAAATAATAATAATAATAAAAAGTCATTTTAAGGAATATAAAAATAATTGTATAATAATAATAGAGAAATTATAATATTATAATAGAATGGAAAAATATAAATTTTTAGAGATCCTGGATAAGAGTAAAAAATGAAAGACTAAGAGAAAATAATATGGAAGTAATAGACATAGTTTAAAAAGACTTTAGGCAATAGAAGTTGATTGTTAGATTATTCTTTGATTCAATTAGACTATTGAAAGCATTGAAATGATCTTTTAAGAAAATAAGAAGACCTAAAGGAAGAAAAAAAATTGAAAAATAAACATATTAAAAGGGGATATTGAAGAAAAATGTTCATAATTGCTGAATTTTAATAAGCATAAATAATAGTAGGTTAATAACTGTTGAAAATAAATTCAAGAAGTTTAGCAGATGTTACAGGAAAAATATTATAATATAAATAAGTAAAAGAGCAAAAAAAAAAGTTTTAAAATAATAATGAGACAATGAATAAAATAGGAAAAAAAAGATGAAAAAACATGAATTCTTTAAAAGTTTGAAATATGTATAAAAGGATTAATTTAATATTGAATTGAAACATGATATAAATAAGCCTGCAAAAAATTACTGAAAGAAAACTATAAAAAGAATTATAAAAAAAAAAGTAGCTGATGTAATTTATAGTAGACTAAAACAGTTTGGATGGGGGAAAAAAGCAACATAAGGATAAATTAATGATTGAAGACAATAAATTATTAAAAAAGTAATAAATGCACTGAAAAAATTTGAAATATATAAATGATTCATTTAATCAAAAATAAGTCTTTATCTATAGTCAATGAAAAAAATTGTGTAGATATAGATGAAATAAGTAGTGCAAAATTAAAGGAATTCTAAAACCTTGAACTGAAAATTAGTTACACAATTATTAAAGATAATTCATTGATATTTTTAATGTAATGACTAGATTTTCTTTTAACACTTATGATACACTAGAGAGAGCATAAGAAATATAAGGGAACTGATAATAACAGTTGTTAAAGAATATAGAGAGCAGAAGCTAGTATTTATTTTATGGATTTTGAAAAGTCATTTGATAGAGTGAATGGGGTTAATATGTTAACAATGGGGAAAAAAAGACATTTTAAAAAAATTTACATATGCACCAGAAGATGTATATATATATATATAATGATGAAAATGAAATTGTAAAAGAAATGAGTGATTTTAAATGTTTTAGAAGTTGAATAATTGGTAATAAAAAATAGCATTATAGAAATTATTGCAAAAACTATATTGGTTAACAGATTTTTAATAAGATATTTTATGGCTCAAAGAAATTAAGACCAGAGAAATATATATGTTAAAGGTGTTGCTTAAAATACAGTTTATATGAAGCAATTGTGGACAGTCAGAAAATGTGAGAAAAAAATTGGATGCTTTTAAGATTTAGATTCAAAGGAGAATAGGAAAAAAATGTTGAAAAGATAAAATTGGTTACATAGAAATTTTAAAAAGAATAAATAAAAAAGACCATTTTTTGAGAAAGAGACAGAAGAATTATTAAAGACATCTTGAAAGAGATCATAAAGGATCCAAAGAAAAAAAAAATAGAAAAAAGAAATAAACCTGGGTCTCGTTTTATGCGGATTATTTTAATGCGATTTTGAAGTTATGCGATTCATGTTTCTTCTTAATATCTCATATTTCACTATATTTATTAGATATCAAGAAATTTAAATTATTAATAATTTATTTTGACTTGAAATACTTTTTTTTTTAAAAAATATAACGTTATATTAGCAGCTAACGTGAATATGTCCTGAAGCTGTATTTAGAACTTAGCCTCTATGTAAATAACCTACTTATACTAATGAGTAAATAATAATAATAGATTTATACGTACATGTATAATATCGCAATAAATATTCAAAAATTTTAACCTTTTAAAAAGTATTTTGTTAGATATTAACAGAAATAAATATTTTTTTTAGATTTTTAAAATAAATAATAACAAAGATTTTATTGATTTTATAAACTGAAAATAATTTGATTTTATAAACTGAAAATAATCTTTCTAATGATAATGTATAATTTTTTTCTTTTGATTATGATCTCATTTTTTTAATATAAAAACAGAACAGCTGAAAACTGAAAGTGGCACTAATTGTACAACACGTCACGAATCTGATTTTTTACTAGTTCATAAACGAACGCATATTGTAAACAGCGGTAATGATTAAAATATGTATGAAAAAATGTAAAATTAAATACTGTAATTAATAAAAAAAGTTTGTCTTGTATTAATTTTTTTCAAATATTTGAAATTTTTTATTAGTCATACTTTATTTCCTTATTTTTTTAATGCGAATTTTAAAGTAATTTTTTCTTATTGCTTTGCTTTTATGCGACTTCTGAAAATTACTGGAACATATCTCCCATTTTTCAAGGTAAGTTACATTTATTTTTGTGCGCGTTTTCTGAGGAACCTATCTACCGTATAAAACAAGACCCAGGTGTAAAATAATCTTAAAGAAAAATAATAGAGCAAATATAGAAAAGCATGGATAAAGTGCTCTAGTAAATAGCAAAAAAATATAATGAATATAGTTTGCAGGAACCTAATCCCTCTTTTCCACTCCATCAATAGTTTCATATTTATGTTTTTCATATTCACAAGTTTTCTAGAAAGTCTAATTTTACAAATAACAATAATAGACTGCATTAGTAAAAATCTGAATTGAATATTAGTGGACAAAAGTGCAATGAAAAATAAAAATAAATTTTAACTATTAAATTTTAGTTTATTTTATATATTTATAAAGATTTTATTTTGTGAGATACAAATTTTTAATACATTACACATATGTATTATAAATGTATATACAACAGATCAAAAAAATATCATTTATATATTGTATTTATTATGATTTTACTATATTTTAATTGCAAATAGTATAAACATATATATTAAATGTAAGGACTATTACTATACAAATAAAATGTTATAAAGTACATCATTTACTCAACTGCTATGGCATTCTTATAACATTTATTAAGCAATACTTTGTAATAAACATACTTATGGTAGGATTCTGTTCATCATTTTTCTTTCATTGATGACAGCCATTTTGCTATTATTTTATATTTACATTATTTAATTATTTATCAGGTCCGTTTAAATTATGACTACTATATTAAATAATGCAGTTTCAAACATCGGTTTAATGGTTATTAAGCTCAAAAATTTGTCATTAATATCTTGCTAAAAAATAAATTTCCATTTTTTTTTTAATCTTAGAAAATAAAATAGGAAAATTTGTTGTAAATTGGATAAAAGTTTGATTTGGCTACGCAAAAATTAGTCGGCACAGCAAATATATAAAATATTATTTATTCAAAGTGAAAATCATTGATATGTGGAACAAAATACCTAAGAAATGTAAATCATGTTGAATGATATCATGTTATTACTTATATATCTATAAAGATAGATAATTACTTAGTTTTTATTTATGGAACAACTGAAATATTTTTAAGCTGAATATAGTCAAATGACATTAAAATTAAAGTGAACTATTAGACATAATTTAGTAAAAGAATTTAGGCAGCTTGTTTCATGAAGACAATGTACAAAAACGCCAGTAAAAACAAAGTAAAAATTGCATTTGCCAATGCAAACATTATTCAAAAACATTCCCCAATTATTTAGACATAAAACAAGTATCTGAAAAGTTTACTGCAAAGCAGATTATGAAAAAGAACTGAAGTTACAATTACAGATCCTTATTAAATTTATAAGATCAGATCTAGTATTGGAAAATCTATGATATCCAAATTAGATGGTGACTCTTGAAGTATTTTTTTTAAATAAAGCAAATGCTAAATATAATTAAATATAAGTGCATGATCTAGTCACTGTATTGCTTAGATACTATATTGACCTTAGGGGAGAGAAACTGAACATACATACATAATTAAATCTTGATATTAAACATTATTATTAAAATCATTCTTTCTTGTTTTTATATATATCTCCATGTTCATATTAACTCTGACTCAGTTCTATAATAAATACAAATCTAAAATGATATTACTATTGCTTTTCTGTTCTGAATTTTTGTCAATTCTAATTTTTATGTATCTTTTTCAAGAATAATAGATACATCTAATAAATGAAAATAAAAAATTGAATCAAAAACAGCATACTAATTTATTTAATCAATTATACACATGAAATATATTATAATGGAATAGACGTAGCGGTATGTTGGGGCGAAGGCAATCATCATCATCCCCACTGAATATTCATCAATAAATATGAAAGGAGTGTGAGAATCAGCAATGGATAAAATAAATAATAATAATAAGTTACATAAACATAAATAATCAACAGTAATCTTTTGTGAATGGATTTAAATGAGATTCAAAATCAACATGTATGCAAATTTAGGGCAAAATATAAAAACAACCATCTGAAAGAACATACATAAGAACTATAGTATCTATCAATAAAAAAAAAAGGTTGGGATCCAGATGCCTGCTGATCGTCATCAATACTCTAGCCATATGGTACACTGAGTGTACAGGCCAACTGTAAATTAATTTCTAATCTGTAAAAATAAAGTGCAGTGAATGGACTTTGAAGATGATTTTGACCATTGCACTATCCAGAGAACCATCTCGATGCCCAAGCACAAACATATACTCCTCCCCCATATATATAAATTAAGAATTCTAAGAATTGTGACTACAAACAAAAGAAAATATAAATATATAAACTTATTCTATTTTAATTTAAATCGTCTTACAGGGATAAACTAATACCATCCTATGATAAAATCAAGTTACGCACACTGCCAACTCATAGTGTCACTTAAGTCAGTACAGATCTATTAATCATAAGCCTCTCATGCCAATCATCTCCCTGCACAAACTGTAACAGTGAGATTAGATGTCTACACAACTATATTTCCAATTTTTAATTAGATAGCAATTCTTCCAATCTTTTTTTTTTTAAAACTCATTTTTAAATTTTTATTGTTTGTCTATCTGATTTTATTTCTGGGTTTAAAATTTCCATATTCATTGACAATGATGATGAAATAAATATAGCATGGAGTTATTCAAAAGTTGAGAATATATAGAAATATAGACAGTATAGATGTAAAATATTGTGAAAACTTTCAAAAATTGGATGACATTGTAATCATCATGTTGGAAAATGATTTTTTTAATTTTTAAAATATCATTTGCGTCATCTATCAAATGTATATTATACATACATATTATTGTTATCAATTATAAATGTAATGAAATACTTTATAAGAACAACAATGTTTATTATCAAAAAAAATCTACATAGTTATATGAAATATCATAACTATAAATAATTTGTATTCTTTAGTGGGAAAAAAATATTTTGCATTACTTTAATTTGTACAAAATTAGTGGCACAACATAAAATAAGTAGATGATTATAGAGAGAAACAATTAACATTTGTAAATTTCTGACCTTGAAATGATCTTCAAGTTTTAAAAGAACATCTTTGACTGGTAATCTATCATCATTCCATAATATCCAGGAAAGCTGATGCCTTTTCTTCTTCAACTGTTTTGCAGTATAATTCCATGATCGACAGACCCTATTTGGAAAAAAAAAAAAGCAATTAATAGATACTAATCTCTTAGATTACAGTACTAGAAGTCCTTTGCCTACCAATATGTTTAATAATTTAAAAAACTTTTTAAAATTAAATTTAACATGAGGTCAAGATAAGAAAGTTTGCCTTTGAATAATATTTAATATAATTAATCCCAATAGCTGTCACTCAGTATTATACTATTATGAAATAATTTCCTAATGTAATCCATTTTTTAACTCATCAGAAATATTTTTACAAAGATGTAACAAAATATTAAATTTGATTTTTAAAGCTCGAGTTTTTCTAATCTTAAACAGTAATATAACTAACAATATGAAGACTTTCAACATGTATATAATAGAGCCAAGTTGATAAGTTTTCTTTTTTACAAAAACATTCGAGAGAAGATTAGGATGAAGCATGCATATATATTAAATCTACCATCATGTTAACACTACAATAACCAAATAATAGTTAATTAATCAAAAAGTAATAATTTACTTTCCTATCCTAGCATCCAGAATTTCTTAACAGTTACCTACTTAATAGTGTAAATGCCCCATTTTATATGTGTGGCAGTGAGCGAGGAAAAGGTAGTTATGCATGCATAAACCTAGAATTGTGGGTAAATTATTTATACAAAATCCTCGATCCTTTTATGATCTTGTAAAATAAAATACAATAATAGCATTAATTTTATCATCTTTTCTTAGTTCAATAGTTTTGTAAAATCAGCTATTATAAAAAAAACATTTCATTTTTTTTGTAGTGAATATAATTTTTATTTTCTTTAAAATATCATAAAAGAATCAAGTTAAATAGTTGCATATATAATTAACTGAAGAATCACAAATCATGCTTAGTTAATAAATGAGAATTATTCTGAAAAGTAAGAATGTAATTAGATTCTCACTTTTTAATAAAAGAAAAATGTCTGAAAAAGACTATCTGAAAAAAAAAATAGTGACATTGAAACAATAACTAACTGTAAACTCCTTTTTAAAAAAAATTGTTTAGTCATATCACTTTACTAATAATTAAGAAGTAATGCTAATTAAAATAACTCCTTAAGGAAATTTTATTTTCCGTTAAAGAAGGAATAAATTTTTTATTATTCTAAAAAGAAAATGCTTAAAATTTGTCACATGTGAAATAAGTATCTCACTTAAAACAAATGTATCAAAAAGAAAGCTAGATATTAAACATTTAAGTGCATAATTAGATAATGAATTATACTTATTATAGGCTTTTGCATAAAGAAAGAATGCCAATAAAATTCGATTAATTTATTGCTGATTTTATCTCAATCAAAATAAAATGTTCAAACTAGTTGAACACCAAACTTCTTTAAAGTAAAAATGATATACCCAAAAAGCTTATATTGAAACTGGGACTATAAAAAAAAACTTCCAGTGGAATTTTTCAAATTATAGGAATGTAGATATGAAAGCAATTTTACTTGAATATTTCAGTGATACCTGTCTGCATTAGTCTTTGACTCCAATGGACACTTTTAAAGATATAACTTCTATAGTGTGATGTATCAACACCAAGAAAAATTTGATATTTTTGTGAATTCTTTTATAAACAGTTTATAATTTAATGCATAGAGGAAAATATTTTATTTACATATTTTTTTATAAAAGGCAAGAGTGAGTAAGCACGAGTTAAATATTAGAATGCACATATACAAGATTTTAATATTAACTAAATCAGGGGTGGGCAAATAGTGGCCCGCAGACCACATGCGGTCCGCTAAGAGTTTTTTGCGGCTCGCCAAGACAGTCAGAAAAATCTGCCTTGAACCGAAATTTCCTTCCCGTGTGCGACCGAAGATTCATCTCATATCTTCCACAAGGACTGCCACTTCAATACGCATGTGCAGTGCAGATATGATGCACAGTGCTTTTCCAGTTGATCTGTTTAATTTAAATTTTGTCTTTGCAACAGTAAATATATAAATTTCCAACTTTAGTGAAACCATGAACCCTCCGAAAAAACGTAAAATCAGTGATGAATGTTGTGTGTTTAATGAAGAATGGACAAACAAATATTTCTTTGGTAATACAGGGAATAAAGCAGTGTGTTTATTGCGTCATGGAAAAAAGATGCAGCCCTCCGCTTCCACAGAGATCCCCAATGCGGCCCTCCGCTAACCTCCACTACCACAAAGTGGCCGCCGAGTCAAAACAATTGACTATTCCTGAACTAGATTAATCTTTTAACTACTAACTCATTTGTGTATGCAAGCTATATTATTTATTCATTCATTTATTAATTAGTGTCTAAGAATGATTAAATAAAACAAATGAAAAAATTTATAGCTTGTGCACACATAGAAACTAATTAAAAATTATATTAATTCAGTTAATGTTAAAAAAGTGTCACCTTTTGAATGTCACATGAGCTTTAGATGGACAAACTACTCAATTATCTTTTGCTCCGTGTAATTAAATAGAGACAAATAGTTCATAGATTGAAGTTCAGCCTTCACTCTTAACTGTCATGTAATCTATTAAGTAATTAAATATTCAGATTATTACTTTTTTATCTGCTTAACTTCTGATATCAGAAAATATAAAGCTTAACATTTTTCAAAATTTTCTATTTCTAATTGGTTAACTAGATTATTAATTATTATCAGTTTAGTGTGTACAGAAATTGCTTTAGAAAAATATATTTTTATAGTTAAATTTATAATTTTTTAACTGAATAACTTTGCAACAATGACTAAACTAATTTTGTGAATGATATAAAATAGTTGTTAAAATTAGACAATTAATTGCACAAATCATCATATCAGAATTGCTTATTATTTGACTATAATTAATTTCATCTGAAAACAATCATTAATAATAATAATATAATTTAAAATGTATTACTTTAAAAACAATTTAACTATCTAAGTTAACTTAAAAATACTGTAATTATTATTTTATTTTCTAAAAAAAAACTAACAATACTAAATTTCAAGATTGAAATATTTAGCAACAAAAATGTAAAATAATGTTAACTTAATGTTAGTAAAATTTCTTTCTCAATTAAATTTTAAACAATATACTTATTTAAAATTCATTGTTTTACTGTGTGCATTAAATTCGTTTTGAATATCACAACCCCAAACTGACATAATACTTTGTAGGAACAAGCAATTTAATATTTATTAAATCCAAATCTACTCTACTACTCTATTTATATCCCTAGACTAATTTCTAGCTGATAACTTTCGTCAGAATGCATGATTTTTGACCTAATGACTTTTTATTTAAGAACCAATATTTACTTTTTTATTATCAAGTTATCAGGACAGCACTGGGTATGAATTTCCATTTAGTACTTGTCAAGTTTACAACAAATGGCAGCAGTAGAATAGAATAGTTTGTTTCTATAAAGCAATGTATAAACTGGGGCTATGTGATGTTTTATGATTTTATATCAACTCTAGCCAAAGTATAAAAGTAAATTCAGTTAATATAAAAACTATAAATACTAAAATATATAATTATTGAACAGATGTTAGAATTATACAACTATGCAAGCAAAATGACTTGTATTCAAAACATTAAGATGTTTTTGAATTTTGAGGCTCATAGTTTGGTAGTAAAAAAAGAAAGAATAAAAGATAGCTTCTGGATAGAAGATGCATTAGGTCCAAAAATCTGAGCTCCTCACTTGTGAAGGACTCATTTGGAAATATAGACAGGATAGGATTGGACATGGATTTAATAAGCATTACTATCTAACATCTTGATTATTCAAGCTTACAATAGATGGCAGAAATGGAGTAGAAAAAAAATGATTTGCTCTTGTAAATTTTGAATTCTGATAAAAAGAATTATCTTTTACTTTTAAATACAATTCAAGAATGACTTTTTCTTTTTGTTTATAAATGTTAAAAATTTAGTTCTAATAGTTCTAATTTATAGGATGGCCATAATATAAACAGTAGGTCTTATAGTAATGACATTATTATAAGACCTATATTAAAACAAGCTATAGAAAGAAGTTTGCAATAAACTGGTAGAAACATTTGATTCTTTTTTGAGGCCTTAGACATCAAGAAGGGCAAATCCCCAACTTTCATTTCATACATACTTGTTATTGCAATTGTTATTACTTTATGATAATTCATATAGTAAATATGGATGAGTTGCTAATAGACATGGATCAGCCAGTGTGATCAAATTATTAGCTTTTTACCTCTGAATTTAAGATAAAAAAAAACACCATCATCTATCTTCTCAGTTGCCTAACTATTCTCAACTAAAATATCAGTTGAGTTTTCTTGAAGGCAGGATAAAGGTGTGTGAATGAACTATTTTTCAAATAGATATTTAAAATCATGACAGATAAAACTAAATATGACCCTTATTCCCAGGAGGCGGTAAAATCACAAGCCAAGACAGCAATTAACAGCTGAAGTGCAGATCATTTTCAAATGAAGGAAGATTTTACAAATTGAAAAAATTATCTAATATTAAATGGGATATTATTGGACTTTGTGAAGTTAGAAGAAAAGATAAAGAGATAACTGAGTTAAAAAGTGGATATATACTTTACTACAAAGGTACAAATATTGAAAACATGAATGTAGGGAATTTATTTTCAATAAAAAGTGAACGAATAACATTGTGATGATTGATAATATATCAGAATAAAGTGGCAAAATTAGTTAGTTATTCAATTTAATGAAAATACCAAATATAGATAATAAAAATTTATGTTCCAACATGATTTCATTGAGGTGAAGACATCAAGGATTTCTATATGGATGTACAAAATGTTTTTCATCAGACCAAATATTTTATAATTTTCATGGGCAACTTTTAATGCTAGAATTGGTAAATAATTGATATTATAATATACTGCGAGTAAATTTTGAAATGGTGATAGAAATGAGAGGATATAGTCTTCTGGAATTTGCTACAAAAAAAAAATTGTATATTATGAATTCTTTCTTTCAGAAAAATGCTAAATGAAAATGGAAGTATCAAAATAAAAATATAGCAAAATTGGATTATATTTTAACCAACCAGAAAATATGTATTTCAAGATCTGTAATGTATTCAGTATAGAAAGTAATCATCAATTATATAAGATATATGTTAATGCAACATTAGGGAAATGAAAATTATTAAGAAAATTGTATTAACTGTTGATATGCCTAATCTTCAGAAACCCTTCAATGAATTTAAATTAGAATTTGCAAATCATTTAAAAATATTAACAGATTTGTAAAAGATTCAGATTTGAATGCTGGTACAAAGAGGCAGCAGTTTACCAGTAAATTTTCTACTGAAACAAGATAATGTATGAAGAAAATATTTTTAAATGATCCATAAGAAGAATTGAATATGTAGAGTTTGTAAAATGGTATGAAAAAGAGTTAATAATAATATAAAAAAAATATTAAAATATAACTAAATTAGCAAGATAAAATGTAAAAGAGAATAAAAGTTTCAAAAGTATAAAACAATGTCTTGATAATGGAAGAAAAGTTATTCTGAGAAATAAAAAAAAAAAAATGGAACTACTACTAAAAAGAGAGATGATAATGTGTGAAATGTAGGGAAGAGTTCTACAAGGAATTAATAGATAATAGTAAAAAAACAAGAAAACAAATTAGCTACTACAATAAAAAAAAAATCATCTGAATTACTCAACAATTTAAATACAATTAGATCTATGAAAGGAAAGGCTCCAGAAAATAATGAAATTATAAACGATATCTTAAAAGAAATAGGTAAAGGAATGAAAATATTGTTGGCAAAGTTGTATACCAAATATCTAAATAATAATAATGTATCAGATGATTAATAGAATTTAATAGTGATATTGATATTTAAGAAAAATGGTAACGAAAATATTCAAAATTAAGATCTACAAAATCTTACCAAGATAAGTACAGCTTGTCTATGGAAAACTTTGAATTTAACTCAACAAAACCAAAAACGAGGTGGCTGTGAAAAGTCACTTTAGCATACTGGATTATATACAAACATTGAGAGAAATTACAGAAATGCCCAATGAATATGAATTGTCTTTATGTTTTGTATTTATAGATTATGAAGAGTTATTTGATTCTAGAAACATTTCTACGAATAAAGCTTTGGATCATACAAGACAGACTCTGGATATTGTCATATTCTGAAGAATATTTATTAAAATGCAATAACAATTAGATTCCATGGTGATATTAAAAAGATTAACACTGAGATGGGTGTATGACAGGATGATTCCATATTTTTAAACTTTATACAACAGTTTTACAAAAACTATTCTAATAAAAAGCTAAGGGAATAAAAATAAATGAAAATTATTTAAGCCACTTAGATTTTATAAATGATATGGTGTTTTTTGCAAATAATGTTTCAGAGCTTCAGGAAATGTTACACGAGTTATCAGATTAAAGTAATACATTGCACAGGCTTAAACCTGTGTTTTTATATATGTAATATATGCGGGATTCGAACTCAGACTTTCACATGAGCCACTACTCTCAGTGCCATCTCATATTGCTGATCCACCTGATCACATACATGTTGAAAAGATAAATAAATGTAATAGGTCTGCCCATCCCTTGCATATGTATGTATAAATGGATTATTCTGTACATGAGGGGTCAGAATGACTAATATGTCAACATGGGTAGGATGACAACCTTGGCACTAATAAGGGCTTTGAACGTTCCATCATCAGATTTTCAGTGAAATAGAAGGCTAAAGAGTTGTGAGTTGGAAAAGTTTGAAGTCTGTCTATTAAAGTATGAAGATTGGCTATCTTAATATAAAGCTGAGCACTGATTATATATATGTGTGAGGATAGTAATCTGGACTAACTGATGATTGCTGGTTTAGCATGAAATACGCATATTGGTGATTATTTATCTTCTCGTGTGTGATCAGGTGGATCAGCAATATGAGATGGCACTGAGAGTAGTGGCTCGTGTGAAAGTCTGAGTTCGAATCCCGCATATATTACAGATTAAAGTAAAAAAATTGGATTTAAGATGAATGCTACAAAAATTTAAGTAATGTTCAATGGATTTTCTCAGAAGAAAGTAGGTTTATAATCACAAATTAGAAGTTAATAACTATAAATACCTTGATCAGATTATTAATTCAGACAAAAACATAATGGATGAAATTAATCATAGAATTAAACTTGAATAAAATAAAATTTTGGTAGAACTAACTTAGTATTAAAAAAAAAATATGCTTATGAATTTGAAAAAAGTATAGTCTTTAAAAAATTTTTTTGCCAGTTTTTACTACTGGATCAGAGTTTTGGATGTTTAACAGAAAAGTTATTCAGATATTTCTGACTACTCAACAAAGTATCAAGAGATCTATATTAGGAGTAACAAGAAGAAAAGATTGAAAACAAAATAAATGGTTGAGAGAACATAGTTATCACTAATATCAATGAAAGAATTAAGAAAATAAATTGGAGCTGGGTTGGACATATTACTAGAAGTGATGATAATGGACGAGTAGTTGAAGTAAACTCCAAGAAATTATAAAAGACCTACAAAGAGATTATATGTGAGATGGATAAAATATGGAAGTTTGCTGGTGTGTTGTGAAGAGAAAAGGCTAAGGATCAGAAAAACTGGATTGAATATGGACTTTCATTCAGCAGAGAATCATTAATAGTTGAAAATGATGATGATGATCTTAAAACAAGAAATTCCTTATTTTAATTACACAACTTACCACAGTTCAAATATTACTTTCATAAAACAATATTCAACAAGAACCAATGTTAGCCCATTTACGTTTTTACTTCATTATTTAGCTCTTAGTGCTCCTTCTGCAAAACAAAAATAATAATTAAGTAAAATAGCTTTTAAAAAACTCATTGCAGGGCAACAGTTTTTATGGCAATTTCTATGGGGAAACAATGAAGGAACTATTCACCAGTCTCACCAATTCCAAGTGATGAGAATTTTGAGTTTTCGATTTTTTTATTTTTAGATAAGAACAATGACCAATATTGGATGGTCAGTTGAATTGGCTACCTGAAAAAAAAAATGTAACCATGAGTGAAACCTGCAAATTTTTTCCAAGATTTATTTCGTTTGGATTTGAATTAGATCATACACATGACTAATGGATGAAGTGTCATTACCCCAATAAGCCACTTACATGTGTACATAAAACATTAAGATATAGTGTTAAGAATTACAAACATTTTTAAAAAAACCTTTGCAATAAATAAAGTTTATTAAAGCTTAGCAGAAATAAATAATTTATGGACATCGTTTACAACGAGACAAATAATGTATTATATTCATAAAAAATGAACCCAGATTTATCTTATTATATCTTTGCCAAATAATGAGTAAGTTTATAAGATATTTAAATTAACTTCCCCGATAAATGAACCAAAATTTAAACCCTATTTTGTAGTTATCTTAATATACTTTTGTATAAATAACAGTTAACTATCAAAAAATCTGTGAAGATACAAATATTCTAATAATGTAATTTGCCCCCCATGAGCAATATGCTAAAGTAATGCAAATCATAGTAAATGCAACGCTGTAAGGGGGGTGGGGGTGAGACGCTTGACTGTATTTGAAGATTAAATTTTAAATGATTTAATAGCAATCGAAAGTTGGTAATACTATTTATATACAAAATGATTTAATAACAATGAAAACATAGAAATATATTTACCAAATAACGTAAAAAGAAATATATGCCTTTAGAAATGCAAGAGTATAGTCAAACTGAACTATATAATTTTCCTTTAAAAATAAAAATTAACGAGGATAAACTTCATAAGAATAAATATGAACACATTGCAAACAAGTCTTCAAATTCCAGATATTAACTACATAGGTAAAAAATAATTTTGCTGTTTAAATAAAAACTATTTTAAAAGTTAAAAAATTATATATGAAATAAATAATGCTGATTCACTAATAAATATATAAAATCAAAGCTAATAGGAATTGGGTCGAAATTCAATCCTATCCGAATTTGTTATAATGATTCACTTATAGTAATGTATTATAAATAAGTTTGTAAATAAATTTTTAAAATCATAGTGCTCATTTTATTATTTGAGATAAAAGAACGAAAGATATAGATATATCATCCTTAAATATTAATTTTATAAAGGGATTCAATTACTGTTTACATATTTTAAAAGGCCTAAATAAATTAAACGTAATTTAAGAAAAATAAAAGATCACCTTCCACATGTATTCAATCTTTTCATAGGCAAATGGGACATAATACGATAAAGAATAGGCGGAAGCCTAAAAACAACCGAAAGATCTTCTAAAACGTCACTTTTGTAAGTAACATCGGGATCTGTAGTTCTTTTTTGCGACAAATCCAAAGCCGCCATTTTAGACTTATTTTTTCACCAAATCCAATTGCTACTTAGCAAAAGTTCTTCCATTTCAATAATTTTATAGCTTCACTTTTATTAAAAAGATTACAACAATTTAAAATATGTGAAAATTTAGCGTTTAAATTTATCAATTTATAAATTATTTTAAAAAAATATTTTTAAAATCTCAACATCATGGGATTTCATTAAAAATATTTATACGTTGTCATGGTAATTATGATTTTCAAGGAATTATTATAAGAAATAGGCAAAGTAAATTAAAGTTTAAATGAAAATATAATGGGCAATTTAAACAACAATGCGAGAAGTAAAATCCAAAATATCCAGAATAAAACATCAAAGTCTTATGAAGGTTTTCCCCAAATTGATTCCAAAAATGAGTAAGTTGAAATTTATTCCAGTAAAACGAGGGTATATTTTAAAATTGCAATTTAATGCAATATGCACTAAGTTATACAAATAATTGGAACACCGGTGATTTATTTGCATCAAATCAATACTTAACGTTAAAAAAAAAAAACGAAACAATTTTTAAAAAAATAAATTCAATGAAAAATCGTAAAGGACAATATTGACCTAACGTGCTGCAAAAGAATGAGCAGCAAATTGCTCAATAATATTTTAGTCATATATTTTGAAAAAAAAAAACAACTACATAAAAATCAACATTTTATTGTGTGAATCATGCGATTCAAAATAGTTCATCTTTAAGATAAGTTGTTTTGTAACTGTTTTTGTCAGAAATGTTTAATTAAGTTGAAGTTGCAATGTACCCATATAAAATAATAATTGAACCAACAGAATACCATAATATAACTAATAAAAGATTTACTAATATATTTTTTTAAATCTTCACCAAAACTTTAATTCAAAAAACAACAAACAATGATTCCTCTGATTATATGAATGCTTCCATCCATTAACTGTATAAAGTCTTACGCTTGTAATATCATTGCTTCTAGATCACATCATTCATAAAAGAAAACAGGTTTTTTTTTTTAATGGCACCTATATTATAATTATTATATTTTTGTCACTGGAAAGTTGATAGATATTGAATTCCAAAATAACTTTTTATATTGTAATTTTGTGCATGTTTTAGTCACAGTATTTATTAACATTCATGCTTTTTCGTGGTAAATATTAATTTCTGACCACATTTGGTTCAATCGGCATTCATTTTCTTATTTTTTGCAAAAATAATTAAAAAACTAGTTGTCTAGAAGAATATGAGACTTCAATTAGCAGAAGAGATAATTTGAGTTTTGATTTAGGAGCTCAAGTTCATCATACTGGTATTGTTTATATTGAAAAATTAAAGCATTCAGATATTAACAGTTTGATTCTTTTTACACACACAGATCTGATATTTTTTATATAAATTTATGAAATTTTCAACTCCTTTTCAAATATCCCTTGTCATCTTTTTGGAAATTTATATGCAAAATAAAAAAGTTATGATGGTATGTGTTATGTATGGAATAAAATAAATAATATTGTAATCTACTTAAATAATGTGCTATATTAGTAATAAAATAAATAATATTGTGAGTTAAACAATATTGTAATCAAATTAAATAATATTATTTGCAAGTTATATATTTCTTTTAGTTAAAAAGATATTACAGATAAGGTTGTTCTTAGATACTTTTGTTAGTAGAAAAAAGTGTTCTATTTCAGAAATAGAAATACTGTTATAATTAATTAGATTTATAATCATACTTAGAATTTTCCTTGGTATGCAAAAGTAATTAAAAAATTATAGCATTGCTATGGGATGAATCTGGAACAAGAATAAAGGCACAACTTTTGAGGAAAATAGGATATATGTATATACATTCATATCACTGCAAGACATAAATAACTGCAAAGCCGAAGTTCAAGTGTACAAGAGGACAAACGGAAACAGTGAATTTCCACCATTGAAAATACAAAAGTGGACCAAGGGATTTCTTCAGGCCACATTAGCTTTATTATTATTTTGTAAGCCTTTGTGGCTGTGTATATGTAATGGTTACTTTAGATTTACTTTATAAATTGTTGTCTTGTTGATTTAAGAAATTATCAGATTATTGTTAGTTAAATTTTTGTGTTGTAATTTATTTCTGCTTGTCTGTTCTCCTTTACCATGACTGCAGTATTTGTATTTCCAGTGCATAGCAAAAAATGGTGCAGTCAGTGACAGGATTCAATTTCATGATTAAATCCTGTAATAATCAGCGACAGAATTTGATATCATAACTAGAAACTGTAGTAGACCATGACAGGATTTGACTCTGTAGCTAGAAATTTGTAGTAGTTAGTGAGAGATTTCAACACATAATTAGAAAACTGATGTAATTTGACAGCCTAAGGGGGAGTTAATTAGTGGAATGACTAGATTAAATCCAAACAAGAATTCAATTGCTATATTTGAGTTTAGAATAATACAATGACATTTATGCCACAAATTACAATAAATGAATTTAATGTAAATAATCCATTTGATTGGCTATTTTGTTTAAAGTGTATATAGAAAACTTTTTTTTTTTTTTTTATAAATGGAAGCTTTAATGACTTTTAAAGTTGCCACTTTGCTATGTTATGTTGGGCAGAATGTAATCAAAATCACATATTATTTATGTGATCATATCCAGTCTTCATTTTAGAAATAGATGAAAAGATAGGAGGGAAAGATTGCCTTGATTATGGCAGGTATTAAGAGAATTAGATAAAGGTTGTAAATGTGGAGACTCGCTTGACAACATTCTCCTCAAACAACTACTTTGGATGATATCTGATAATAACTCAGACAGCAGTTGCTGATCTCTAGGTAAAATGGAATTAGTCGATGAAATTGTATTAGACAAATCGAAGGAATTTTGAAATTTCAGTAATAGTAATGAAAATAGGATTTGCACAAACAAGACTAAGAGAAATAAACATTTTATAAACAGAAATTCAAAAGAAGTGGTTTGTTATTCTTGTAGAAAAAGATCATATGGTATGCAGATGTAAATGAAATTAGGAACACTGTAGAGTCTGTGGGACTGTGGATCACTTAGAACAAGTATGTCAATCTAAAGAAAAAAAAACATAAAAGCTTATCCACCTTTCCCCAAAAGAAATAATAAAAAATATTAATGAAAAATTTCCCAATTATAAGTGTTTCATCAAGGTATGATTTTGAATTAAATTTTAAAAAAGGGGGTGTAATTCAACATGATGATTTACTCTTGAGGATATTGCTTAAGTCTGAATCAGATGCAACCAAATCAATGGTTAATTATATAGAAGGATAATATACTGAAGTGATAAACAGTAAAAAAGTAGTGAGTAGGACCAAAGCTGATAAAGGATATCATCTGCTAGCCAAATGGATTAGCAGAAGTTAGCCTTGCTGTTGGCTTGAACTGCCCCACTTGCTGTTGGCTTGAACTGCCCCACAAATCTATATAGAATGTTAAAGAAAAATTATCGACAAATAAAGGATGTGTTATAATAGATGACAGAATGCTAATTCTTAACAGGGGTTGTTAACAAATTTTACACTTGATTCATCAAAGTCATTTGGGCATGGTTGTGCTAAATCACTCACCTGTATTAATAGTCAAATAGATGAATTCATTAAAACTTGCAATAAATTTGTCAGAATAATATTATTATTAGTTGTACATTACTTTAAATGATATAAAGCATATAAATTATACATTCAACTACATAAAACAGAATCATTTTCATCTGCCTTCAAATACTAATTGTAATGATTATATTTTATAAGCTATGTTTTATATGTCATGCAAATTCTTTTTTCCCCTGTATATATATAAAAACTTCTATACAATTTGTTATTAATAAAAGTCTATTTTATAAAAATAAAAAAAAACTAGGGATAAATGTCTGACAAGAAATTTACCAGAGAAAAAATATATAGCATGATCATCAGTAACAAAACTTTGGAAATGTGTTCATGTTGTACATGCTGGACTTTTCATGGTTACATTTTTCTATTAGTAATTGACCAACTGAAAATGGATTTATAGGATTGTTGAACAACACCAGCTCAAGCACAACAATTGAAAAAGTTAAAGAAATATCTTCTTTCCGTAGCTTCTTCAAGACATTTTTATTCTTTCTATGATATAGATTTTAATTATATATAAAACAAAAGGTGTCATACAATTTATCAATTATTCAAACACATAATCTTAACATATTTCCTTTTTATTCTTGCTTCTTCTGTAAACAAATGTATATTTAAAAGTTAATTCCCATAAAGAATGAGTGACAAAGAGTATTTCAGTCAAAATTCATATCATGGTGCACTTTGGGATAATATTAATATTTTTAGTTAATCTCATGATAAATCTTGTTCTTTTGTTCCTTCTCTCCTTAAACCATGTTCTAAAAATATCATTACATTCTTTATGCTTGGTAGTAGATTTAGCTTTCACTCTTTTCTGCTATGTCAACATTTATGCACTGATTTGGTGGTACTGATATATAAATATTTGAAAACCAGGCACTCTTCACAAACCTAAGAGCTTAATTGTTCAGATTTTAAAGCTAACTACTCAATTTAATTTATTCAATATATCATAATTAACTCTAACGATGATGATTAAATTACCTAGCACTGAAAGTTCATTTAAGTGCAAATATTCCAAAAGTTTTTTTTTTTTTTTTTCTAGATTCAATTTAAAATTAATATCTTAGTTGCCAAACTTTCTAAATAGAAAGCTTAATTCTGGAAATATTAATAATACTAATCATCATTTTAAATTAATCCCATTATCCCTGACATCCCCCATTGAATTGTGTGGTTTCTCAATGTTATGAGATATTAATAGCATATATTTGAAACTAGTTTTTAAAAAAATAAAAAATAAATTGGCTAATAAAGAATAGAATAAATTTATTTACAATAAATAAATAAAATATAAAGTTGTTGCTTATACTTTTGCAACTGCTACCAGATAAATACAATACAAAATATTGAAAAGAAGAAAAATAATAAACATAAATATTATAATTTAAGGCTCATGGATAAATATAAAGATAAGATCTGACCATTAATACAAATGTCTTTAAAAAGGTTGCCTTGACAACAGATTGAGATTGTAACTGATATTGGTATTATTAAAGTGTTGAATGCTTTTATGTAAAAACAATATATATTTCTTTCTCTACAGTTAGACATTAGATGGCATAACTGTACTTAAAAAGAAAAAAATATGTTGCTAAATAACAATGGAGTCATGATAACTTAGTATATATAAAGCATTTTTACTAAAGAGTATTTCTCTTCTCTTTACTTTAGTGCTTTCTGTAAGTTTGAGTTACAGTTATTACCAAATGGTAGAGCAATTTAATTCCCATCATTGGACTGTCTTTGCATTTATCAATGAGAACTTGAAATATAAACCTGGAACCAGTACTCTTGCTAATAAAATAAACTTTGAAATATTTTTACTTTACTTATAGATTAAAGAGAAACCCATCTAGCAATAAAATTTCTGAGGTAAATATTTGTTAAACATAGGTATAATTATTCTAAATATTAATATAATATTTAAAGATGTTTAAAAGAATATTTTGGTGTATTTAAAGCCTTATTCTTTAAAATAGTTTTGATTAATTTTTGTGTTTTATGTATCTAATTTTTAATTTTATATATATATTATTGTTATCATATGTGGAGCTTTATTTTATGTTAATATATATGATTTCATAATGTGTGGTTAGTGCATTTTGAATGACCAAATTCTAGTTTTAAAACTAGGTAAAGTATGAATTTTTTTCAGTTAGACTAGTGAACCCCTAACTAGACTTAGCTGGAGGACAAAAATTCCTAATGATGCAGACACCATATAATGGAAGCATGGTAATGCTATTGTATTTATATATTGGACTATTTCTATCATTTAATATTAAGTATTGAATGTTTTTAAAAATTTAACATTATTTAAATCTTCCACTTACATTCAATTATGGGTATAGCATACAGGTTAGTAGCACAATGTTTTGAGAGATATTATTTCCCTCTCTTCTTCAGTATTGTTAACCTGATCAGTGACAGTACTACCATGGATATCAAACCTGGACCCTTAGATTCTTGAATTTTAAGGTAACACTCTAACCAACACCCATCCTACCAAAGGCAATACCTGAAGAAGAAAGGAGAATAATATCTCTTGAAATGTTGTCCATATACTAACCTATGTTCTATTATTAATAGTTGAATGTAATTTGACAATTTAAATAAAGTTAAATTTTTCTAAAACCATTCAATACTTAATATTTAGATGATGGAAATAGTCCAATATATAAATACAATTAAAATATCATAATCATGAATCTTCAGAAAACACATGATAATACAATGCATGTATCATCATAGGGGAAGAATATGTTGTACACCAATGAGGATTGAATCCATGATTTACATTTATCACCTCTTTCTCTATAGTTTTTACAAATGTGAAATGATTTTCATTTTAATAAATATCTAAAGAATGACAAATGATTCAATTTACATGAAGATGTAAGAAACTGAAGATTAACCTTTCAAGCTAACGTACATGCGCTTTTACGAATGTTAATAATAATAAATGAATACTTTCATTTCCAACACAAGATAAAGTCTTTGCGAACGAATAAATGAATCCACTTATTCATTCAACCCAAATGCTTATATATGGGCAAATCTTAAGTACTGGATATGAAAGCGTGAGGATAAATCAATCACTTTAAATTACTGTTTACTATGTCTGAATGAATGATGACAACGAAATTATCTAGAATTTACGAAACGTCACTCTTAAATGAAACTAAATATATGTAAATGAGGCATTTATTTATATAGTGCTATGTTCGCAAAGACTTTATCTTGTGTTGGAAATGAAAGTATTCATTTATTATTATTAACATTCATAAAAGCGCATGTATGTTAGCTTGAAAGGCTAATCTTCAGTTTATTACAATTTATAAACATAGTGCTATATAAATAAATGCCTCATTTACATATGTTTAGTTTCATTTAAGAATGACGTTTCATAAATTCTAGATAATTTCGTTGACGTCATTCATTCAGACATAGTAAACAGTAATTTAAAGTGATTGATTTATCCTCACGCTTTCATATCCAGTACTTATTTGCCCATATATAAGCATTTGGGTTGAATGAATAAGTGGATTCATTTATTCATTCACAAAGACTTTATCTTGTGTTGGAAATAAAAGTATTCATTTATTATTATTAACATTCATAAAAGCGCATGTACGTTAGCTTGAAATGCTAACCTTCAGTTTATTACAATTTATAAACATAGCGCTATATAAATAAATGCCTCATGAAGATGTAAGGAAAAATATTTGTAGCTTTACACAAACAAACGGACACTACATACTTTTAATTGATATATAAAACCCATTTTTTGATAGATAAATGAATATGACAATAATTTTAATATTAGTAGTGGAATAAATATGGACTTTGAAATTTCATCATTGAGTAAAAGTTATATAATATCAAAAAAACTCTAATCTTTTTTTAACATAAACATTAAACAATTCATACATACCATTTATTATAATTTTCTCTAAATCCATATTTTTATATTTGTTTTTTTTTTTTTCAGTCTTCTTTAGTAATCAAGATTTGATTTTTGTGAATGAAATTTGGCATAACTGCATCTTTGTGTAAGATTCTATTTATCTCATATCTGTTCTATGCAAATAATGGCAATGCATTCTTTTTTTTTTGCTTTTAATTATCAAATCTTTTTCCTAATTTAAAATATTTTTTATTTTGTTATGCATTTATATATACATTTTTGGGTAATCTTATAATTTCTATTCATTCTTCTCAATATCTATTCTATTCTCATTACTTTTCACCTGTTGTTATTAAAACTTTGCAATCATATCTTCTTTTATTTTTTGATATATTTTTAATTACTGACTTTATGTTCTCTTTTTCTTTGAAAAAAAAATTATGTTGTTTGTAATATTTTCAATTCTCTATAGGCATTGACTGCACCCTGAACTCAGTGACTATTCAATTCTTGGAAAATTCTGTGGGAAAAGATATATATATATGTAGGAAAATGCAGTATATATGTAGAAATTGTTTTATGAAAATATTTCAAGAATTCTTACTAAAAGGAACATAAGTAACTTATCATAAATATAAATCAGATATGAAAAATGCCACAGGAATATCATAAAAATCATATTACAAAAAGATTAATAATTTTAAGATTTTTACTATTCAAAACCAATAATTTAGTTTGCTAAATTGAGTTAAGGAAGGTAAAAATATTTTAATTTTTGCATGTATAATCAAACAATACATACATTATTTTAAAAGAATTTTATTGTTACTAAAATACATGATTTAGCTATGCAAGACTAGCACTTGAAATATGATGGCTCAATTATGATTAAGTCTCTTGTGTTCTTTTCAGCAGGGATGGAGGCTTTGACTGGTAGCGATCTCATTGTCCTGGGGCAAGACATTAATAGATTATACAAACATATTCTCATATATATTAAACCCGCACATGTATAATGTATGTAAATAAGTTATACATTTATTAAACCCTACACTGATATATATCAAAAATATTTCATTTATTTATGATAAATAAAATATTAATATGTAAAGGACATTTTACAAGTAACTAATTTTTATTTAAGTGACATATATAAATATTGTAACAAGTTGGTTTACATGGCTAACAGCAACATAGTTGTGTGTGCATATATATATATCAAAAAATGATCAAATCAAAACTTGTTCATAATGTTGTCTTTGCAACGTAATATATTAAAAATATAATAATATAATTATATAATGTAAATACATGATTATAATTTATAAGTAAATATTATGTATAATTATTTATATATGTGTAATGAATAGGAAATAGAATATTTATTTTAATATTGTAATGTAAAATGAAACCTGTAGATGGAGTTGCTGTAAAATAGAAAGAATTATAATATAACTTCAAGTGTATTTACATCTTGATAAGGCTCCAATATAGGGGCAAAATCCGGGTTTGTGAGGTTTATTAAACATAATATTATTATAAAAGTTGTCTTATTAAATAATTTTTTATTGAATTATTTTTAATATATATATATGTTGTAACCATATGGTTTGGCTTAATTCTATCAAGCCTTATTCAAGTGATCTAGTATGAAAAATTTTAAATTTCAATTGACAATAATTACAATATATTGAAAATCAGTGGTAGGTCACAATGCTTGCTAAATTATAATTTTCAAATTGAGTAAAATTTCACCAATAAATATCCTGAGAGTGATGGAAACTTAGACTGTTTGATATACACCAGAAAATCTGACAGAGTGGATATAAAGTTCATATACATTTTGTCATACGGTCTAGTGGCAATAATATTTAAAATGATAATTTAATGATATTGAATCAATTTGGAAGTATAAATATGTTTAATACTCTATTATTATTATTAAACTAAAAAAAAAGATTCAATTTATAATTCTTCTAAATTTTATAATCAATCTTCAAGCATAGTGTATTGTAGCTTAAACTGATATGAAATGGTCTAATTAGTTATCACTAGAAGGAGAGCTATTAATTAGTATGCACAATATCCTATTATGGGTCCATTTTATGTACCACAATCCATTGCAATAAAAATAACAAATAACTTAAGAGAGAGGGAGAGGAGGAGTCTAAAAAGAGAAATCATAGACAGGATTTCAATTCTTTACACCTGCTAAAGTAAAAAAAAAAAAAGTTGAAAAAAAAGTCAACAACACCATTTTAGAATTGAACAAAATTTAATGAGATCGTAATTTTAGAAGTATGGAGTAGAAACTTCTACCCTAGTATATATTTCAACCTATTAATTCATTGATTAAAAATCAACAAAGTTATACTGGAGGGAAAATGGGAACCATATTAATAAATCTGTATATTACAAGATGGGACTTTAGGCTTAAACCGAAACAAATAGTAAGCACAAAATTTGTTTTGCATATAATAACTTTAATCATTATATAAATCTAAAAGTTCTGTGTAAATTATTTAAATCTAAAAAAAAAAAAACCATAAGTGCTCTCTAGAAAATATATATATATATACGTTTTGTTTTTGAATTATCATCGTGAAATAAATAAATAAATAATTTGGATAAACTTTTGAATTTGTAATTTAATCAAGTAGATTTTATTTCAAATAGCATAATATTTGGCCAATTTATAAATGTGGCAACCTATCATAAGCTTGTGGTTAAGACCTGTAGAGGTCCCTAATATCGCATTTTTTACATGCATATTCTTGAGGTTAAAGCCTTAGTAAATATTACTTACGTAATCAATGTGTGTTTAAATAAATTTATAATTAATCTGATTAAAGAAAACAATGATCATCTGCTTTGGTTAGAAGCATTAAAACTTTTTTTTTCAGATGTCATAGCATCGCCCGGAAGGCAAACCCTCAACAACCATCTGCTGACCTCTCGGCTAACATTGCTTGTCACCGCTAAAACTCTTTGTTATCGAAAACATAATTCTAAAAACGGATACACTATTGATAAATGCAAAGGATGTTTATAATTATAATTTCAACCTAATTGATGTAAGAAAATAACAAATATTCATTGTTTGATTTAAGAATATTTACAAGTACTGATAAAAATATAACTATATAAATATCTCCTTTGAGAACTGTTTGAAAACTGAAATTAATAATAATTGAAATGAAGAAAAGTTAATTGACTTATAAATGTGGGAACTTATTCTATATATTATTGTTTTATTAAGCAAAAGTAAATCGTCTGGCTAATCTATTGTAATGTTACTGCTGTGTCTTATGACCAGCAAGTAAATAAATGGACAAAGGCAGAATTGATATGGTAAGATTATAGTTTAATATGAATAATTTTAACTATATACATTGCCTATTATAAGGCGTAATAAAATAATAAAAGGTACGTGGTGACCTGCATATAATAACCCTAGTCCTGCTTTTGGACTTACAGAGGCAGGAGTCTCTGACTTATAATTAATATTCAGAACAATTATATCAGGTTATGATGGTTTATATATCCCTCAAGACTTCTGGAGTCTTTTACATACCTAACCATATATGGTGTTTTCACATACACACAGTATTTTTACATTTTTCACCATATATGGTATTTTACACAGTTTTCTGACCCTATAAGGTCAGCTGGGCTTTCTATGATTTAACAACATTGCAATTTTACACAATTGCTATACAGTTATTCTTATTTTACATATTCATTATATATTACAGTTATTACTTTTATTCTACATTTATTATTGTACTCTTATTATTATACAATTATTATTCTTATTTTACATACTCTTTTTATTATACAATTATTATTATTTTACATATTCATTATACATTACAGTTATTAGTTTTATTCTACATTATTGTAGTCTTATTATTATACAATTACAATTTATTATTATTATTTTACATATCCATTATACATTACATATGTATATACCTTTCTTGACCTTGAATACTGCAGTTACTTTTTCCTCAATCAAAAAAAAAATGATGAAAATTAAAAGACGTATCCTATATCGATAAATGCAAATAAAATGTTTAAGTCATGGTACGAATAGTTAATAGAAAATATTATATCTCAAAGACAGTATAATATTTAATATTATAGAAATCGAAACATAATAAATGAAAAATGTTTTTAAAGATTCAAACTATTCTGCATTATTATTATTATAAATTGCTGTGAAAAATAAGGAAAATCAATAAGTGCATTCGAAAAAGTTGTTGCTCTCTTGGTAAACCGGACACTCCTACTATATAGCTTACACTTTTAGAAAAAAAATTATGCACAAAGATTTTTAAGCGGTTTTTTTTCTGTAAGATTTTGTTTCCATAAAAATCTTCAAAAATCTTATTTGTTTATATTGCCAAAATACATATATGAAAAAAAATAAAAACTATGGAAACATCACTCATGAAGTGTGTCCAAGATGACTTCATTTCCCCATTGTTTAGCTCATATTAAAGATATCTAAAAGGGTGAACTAGGGGAATGGAATATCACATTAATAATTTTTTTTTGTTATTGTTCATGTTATCAAGGGTTTTATATATAAACTTCATATATTATTAGGCTATATTTTTATGACATAAATTTATAATCGATTTGTAATCAGAAAATGATATACAAGTAATTGTTTTTACAGATTGATCTAAAATTTAATATTATGCTAAGCTTTACAAGATAGAGATACTCATCTCATATATATGAACAGTTTATTACCGGTAAACAGAAAGAGTCTCTTATTAAAGGTGGAATAATAGTTCTTTATGATAACATAATTGTTTTATGTTATGTAATTACCATATAAGCATTTTATATTTATTAAAGTTTGCCTATAGTCAGTATGTTCAGGTTAGTGTATAATCTGCTATGTTTCTTTGACAGTGTGTGTATTTCTTGTTATAGCAATATTTTATCATAATTTTAAAATATTTCCAAGTTGTTTGACTTATAAAATGTTGGCTTGTTTATTATACTATCAGTTATGAATTAGGAAACGAGATATTTATCTTTAGCTTTAATGTGAGAATTATGTTTATCTTGCCATTGTAGTGATAAAGATTTATGAGAATACATCTGATGAATATATGAAAGATAAAGTTGCTTTAAACACTGTATTATGTATAAGATGCATGGGCAGAGAGAGTCTCACCATCGCTTACTCCATGAGGATTATTTTATTGAGGCAAATAAATAAAGAATGCTTCAGTAGCATTGTCAATCCAAGAGAAAGGATTATTTTCAAGGTACATGTTCTATTTCCCTGTGTTGAGACAAAGACCACACATTTGTACCTAGGAAAAGGTATGGGAATCTGCCATATTATTACATAACGAGGTAGTGTTGTTGTAAAGAGCCTCTTTTTAGTGCCTTATCCTTTAGGAGGATGTTGAGTGATTTTTTCACTGGTATGATGAAGTTAATTTGTGTATTTTAAAAATTTGTATGGCAATGATAAGATAACATTAGTCAATGACCCTTGTTATCTATAGTGTAGTGAAGTCAAATAGTGTATGAGTTGCACTGTAGCACATGTTGACAACTTATGGATAAGCCAATAAAACTTACCAAAAAACTTAATAATTATAAGACTGAATTTATGTCCAGCATAACAGGAGATATACACATACGTACTATCATTTATGTTCATCAAACAATAATTCGCCAATGGATCGGTAAAGCCTTTTTATAATTAGCATGATAAGCAGGGTTAATATCATGTATACATCTGACTTCTAATGTCTGTACCCATATTTAGAAATTTTTTGAGGTTAAATAATAAAGATCTAACTGTATGGTTAACTAATTTCATCTTAAATAATATTCAATTATATTAAAGAATAATTCTTATATTTGTGCTTAATATGATAATTGCCATTATCATATTCTTATATACAACTAATAAAGCAATAGTGAAAAATGCTGCTTCAAGCATTGAGTTTAAATATTAAGTTTGTCATTTGCCCTTATTATTTGGAAAATACTCTTATCTTATACTGTAATGCTCATTTATGCTAAGCAGTGTAATATACCTATTTTATAATATACAATAGTGAAAACATAATTAACAATAATTGGTGACAATAAGGGTGTTATGGTATTTTATTATTTATCACCCATACATATAGTCAAAATAAAATATACCTTGTTTTATATACATTTTCTGGGAAAAGATGTTTAACTGCTTATGATGTTAAGAAAATTTGTAAATAGTGTAAATAAATCTTGTTATTTTGAAATTTATATCTAGTTGTCTGTGGTATTATTGCTAAGCATCACCCACCTTATTATTGTTATTGCTATCCACACATTACCTTGTTATTTCAAATTCATCATTAATTAATGTAATATAATTTACTATACATTACTACCATAATAAATTTGGTATACTTTTATTTTTTTTAAAGGTACATTTAAAGCAACATCACTTTGTGATTTAAATATTGCTCACCTGAAGTGCATATACTATTTCAAATAATATAATAAAGATGAAATAACTAATTTTGATATATCTTGTTGATTTGAACCATCAAATACATCATTCACTGATCTATGATCACATAGACTATAATTATTGAATAAAAGAGTTTGTAAGTTATATGGCTCGATTAAGAGTTTGTGTGAACTTTATAGAGCTTAAATTTCATATTCGGTTGGTGTTGAGATTGCAAGATATTTTAATAAGTCTAAATATTTATAAGAAGTTTTGTCTGTTATATTTGGGTAGTGACAAAATCCCTCTCACTGACCCAAGTATATCTGGAAAAAGGATAATAGTTAATTTATTTGAACCCTGAGAAGAATAAGTTAGTAGTTCATGGTATAATGTTAAATTTATGGTTAAGTTTTTATATTTAGAATTATTTACTGGACTTTAATTTGAGTTATGTTTATTTTCACAGTTGTTTTATAGTCAGCATAACTTAATGTGTAAATTTCTTCTTCCTTACTTTTGAGCTTATATTTTGTTTTAAATTGATGGTAAATATTCTGGTTTGGTTAAGCTTGGAATCCATATTTTACTTTAGTTGATCTTACTATCCTTTAATACAATATCAGTTTATAGTTCTGGATATCATCTTCCATCATCATCATTGTTCTCATCTGTCATCTTGATCTTTCATTATTTCTTCATTCTTATTTCATCTTAATTCATTATCATAATGAATTCACTCTTCACTGACTCTTATTGTATTACCATCTTAATCAGTCATTAGCTCTTAGTCTATCATTATCTTAATTCTTCAGTATTCTAACACATCTTTCTCTTCTCTTTGCTCTTAGACTCATTTCATTTTATTATTTAATTTTTATTTATTTTCATCATCCATTTAGTTACTTACATCCTAATTTATTTACTACTTAATTTATAATTCCAATTTCATATTCATTTTATAGACTGGATTAATTATTTATTGGTTTGACCAATAGTAAATTTATCTCATAATATTTTGTTTGGGGATTTTAAAGCTAGTTTGACCAGAAGTTATTATCTTTATGATCACTTTGTAATCTTCTTTAGATTTATAGTTTCATGCTAACCAGTTCAATAGTCAGAAAATACTATCTTTGTCTTAACATTTAATATATGTACATAATTTGTAAGGGAAAGCTTATGGTGGAGGGTTACTATATATATAATATTTAATGTCACGGTTGTATGTAGGTAAATAAATAGTTTTTGGGCTGAACCATGTATTATTATCCATTTCATACCAATATTTTGACAGACTAGCATCTGCCATTATCAAGGTTAACTTTTGAAAGACAAATCATTAGATCTCAAACAATAATGTGACTCGATGTGAGATGAGAAATAAGATTCAACTTGAAGTAGTTCAGCCATCACAATATGAGGCTTATCAAAATGATTATTTCCCTCAATTTTTTCACCTTTAATATTAGATAAAATGAGAGGTTTCAACATAGCTGGAATATATTGTGCTTCATCAGCCCTATTTAAACCAGTAGGTCTCATTAATATTTCAATTGATTCTCTCATGGTTCTTAAATCATATCTTTCCAAATTAGCAAGTATTTTTGTATTGTCAAAATCAGGTTTATGACCAATTTCTAAAAAATGGGAAGTAAAGACTGATATGCTAACTTTTTTATTAAAAGCATTTCTATGTTCCTTAATTCTGACATTTATTTGTCTATTAGACTGACCCACATAGCTTCTTATATATATATATATATATAAGGTAAAGGAAAAATATAAATAAATTTTTGTAGATATTTTCTACATTTCACTTGTAATAATAATGACTGTAAAGGGTTACATAACTCAGTTTAAAACAGAATTTTATTATTAATTAAAGCATTTAAAGAGGTTTATATAAATTATTATTTTGATTTTGAAATTTAAAAACAAGCATGTTTCTGATAATTGTAAAAATTTCTATATGTATTTTTGAAATCTTTTAATTAATTGGTAAATTTCTCTATCTAAGTAAGAACATGTATATCACACTTTGATAAAAATTTCAAGCTTGTTTTTACAAGGGATTAGAGAGATAAAAAGTCTGTTTTCAATTAAGGTGTTTTTATCACCTTCAAATGATTATATAAAAGGGCTGATAAAAATATCAGTTCAGTTTGGCTAATAATTTTAGAGAAGTAGCTGGCTAATAACTAGCTGCAAAGGGGTTTAAATTTTTGAGAAGCAGTGGCCAAATAGTCCAGCTGCAAAGTTAGCTAAAATATTTTGTGAAGCAGTTGGCAGTAAGAATAGTTAACTGCAGAGATGGTTTCCAGAGTTATACAGATAGCTTCCATAAAAATGTAGCTAAAGGGAAGACAAAGGAGGCAGATGCTGCTGATTCACTATACTGGAGATTGGAACTTAGAAGGAAGACCCACTTCTCTGTCTCTAAAACCTTCAATGTGGACAAAAACAGTTCTAATTTTAAGCTTATCAAATCCTAGACACAAGGGAACTGATGGAATGCCAACAGGTTACCTGAAATATACCTTCTTGATTATGACATTCCTGGACTATACCTATCTCACCAAGACCAACTCACAAGGAGAAGCACAGATAAATGTATATACAATGGTGAGTAGCATTATATATCATGAGAATGAAATTTTAAATAATTTTTTTGGTAAAAATGACATTTAAAAATCTATATATTTTAAAAGATAACAAGTAAATAATTTTGCTTGAATTGAAGTCTAAAAATAATGATTGATTCATGGACAATTTATTTTGAAAAAAGAAAAAGAGGACTTCAAAAATCTTTTTTTAGATTAATTTAAAGATGTAATTAATTAATTGAGAGTAACCTGTCATAAAAAAAAAAACTTTTGAGTTACCTGTCAAAAAAATTGACTTTACTTTTTTTTTTTAAAAAAAAAAGGGAAAAAAATATTTTTAGTGATTGAAAAAAAAGAGACTAATTAATAATAATAATTCATATCTTATATATGTACATAGATACACATGTACATGTGAATTTTATGTATAGTTTTCAAATGGAATTAATTATAAAATATATTTTTAATAATTTTATTATTTTGATAAATTCAAACATGTTCATTCTGTATTAAGCCACATGTCTGTGTGCTGATTGAGTTTTGAGTAAACCTGTTTGAATATATATGTAAAATGTAATCTTTTTTTATTATTAAATGTCAATTAAAATATGTCCATTTCTAAATTGTACTGCAACACATATGTAAAATTTTAGTCATTTTTAAAATTTTATTAGATGTCAATTGAAATGTATTTCTTGCATATTATAAAACATATGTCTGTATGGATATGTCATTATGAGGCATTGTAAATCAATGTAATAACTTGAATTTTGTAAGTTACATATATGTAAATCACAATGTAATTTTTTTATTGTATATTAATCAAAATCAGACGGCTTCTAATTGTAGAGTAATATTCTAAAGAATTTAATTTCATTTTATAGTTATTAATAAACTTGAGTTCAATTATTAAAAATTGTGTTGCATCATCTCTTGGTCATAGTCACAGTGGTAGAGTTTGTGTTCTTCTGAGCTAGATTCAAGTACAACAGCTGATATATAAATGGGAATGTATTTAGTGCTTTTTCACATCCAGTGATGATCAATCATTCCATGCACTACATTTTATCTTAGTTTAGTCTCTAAATTTAAATTTATAGTTGGACAGTACATTAATGGTATTATGTGGCCAGAATATTGATGATGATCAACATGTTTTAATATCCCATTGTTATTGTTTTTATGTATTCTGATGGATTAGTCCTTAGGTTGGTGCATACAAATTATTGTTTAAATAACTATCACAAGCTGGCAAAGATTCAATAGTTAGCCTGGTCTACAGAAGATCCATTTTCAATCCAGTCACCAGACTGACTGTTGATTTATATTTTGTATTGTTCAAATCCAGTTACCAGATTGACTGTTGACTTTATTCTGATGCATTTTGATTGATCATTCATGATAATGAATGGTGCTTACGCTTACTTATTATAATGCTGGTAGATTTATGATTATACTTTTAGTTGCTCTGGGGAGTTAACTGATCTCTATCTGGATGATCTCACAGAGATCTATCTCATGATCTCATGCTCTTACAATATATATTACTTATATATTTTTGATGTTAAACATTACTTTAACATTTGTTTAATAACATCTTACTTTAAATATTATACTCAAAACTTAAATAAATTTTGTTATTTGAAAATTTTCTATTTTGCCATCACTTCTTGACTGCCCTACCCCAATCCCATTATTATATATATGTGTGTGTGTGTGAGAGAGTGTGCAATTGAATACAGATTCCAAATTTTTTTTTTAGTACTTACTATTGACTTTTAGGTGAAACCAGAAGTAATTGATTGGTTTTAATTCTAAAAAAGAAACAAAAAAAATCTAATTGTGGTCTATTTTATTACATGGAATGAAGATTTATTTTATAAGATGACTTTAAATAAATCATTCACTTTTCAAATGGAATTGTCAATTGGTTTTAAAATACAGAAAATTTTAGAAGGTGAAAACCATTGAAAGACACTTACACAATTGCCATGATCTAATTTATTGATTTCATAATGGTGTATGTTTAATTTTAAATTAATAATATTTACAATTTAAAGAAGCAGTAAAATCAAATGTTGTTCTGATCAAGAAATTTATTAAAGAATTGTGGGTACTTAGTTTTTAGACCATACAAGTTGCCTGATGGCACTTTTTATGTACCAAAACACATAAAAAATGCCATTTAACGTGGCCAACCTTACGACCTCTAGAACAGTTTTGTTTATATTAGCTGTTAACAGGCCTAGATGTCATTGCCCACCAATCTTATGGCCTGCTGATGTGTTTCACAACACTCTGTAAATATGTACACATCACAGATCGTTACCGTATCATGTGAGGGTGACTAGAAATCAACTGGCCATAACTCTTGAAATGTACATTCCAAGTAATGATCCTCCACCCTACCTGACATAGTATTACATCTGTACACAACTTTCAAGGTTTTTAACAATTGGAAAAGGGTAGGGACAAGCACATTGCAGAGAACTCTCACAAAAACTTAGCTTTGCATGAGAACATATACAAGACAAATTAAATGGTTGAGGTTGCATTGCTACTGCATCTTTTGGATGATCCTTCAGATCGGCAAAAACATTGGTTTCCCCCCTGCATATTCCATAACTACACACTGACATATTCATCCTTTTTGACCCTGAAATTGCACAAAAAAAAAGTCTGGCATGGTAAGGTTATTAAAATAATAGCGTGTTTTTAAAAGCAAAAACAAAAAAGAACTTGTTTGTTTCCAATAATAAATAAGTAAATAAATTAATTTGTAATTTGTTTTCAATCCAAATGAAGTACTGCAATTAATTTATACATGTATTTTTTTAAAATTAATCTCAAAATAATACCTGAAATTGGACAATAAAGACAAAAAAGTCCGACACAGTAACATTATTAAAATAAAAGCGTGTTTTTTAAAAGCAAAAACAAAAAAGAACTTGTTCTTTTCCAATAAAAAATAAGTAGATAAATTAATGTAGACTTTTTTTTTTGATATAAATATAATACCAGACAGCAGACAATAATTAATGTAGACTTTTTTTTTGTAATACCATAAATCAGGCAATAAAGAAAGGCCGACCAGGTAACATTATATTTATGTATATTAAAGAGTGTAAAGCGCCATCAGGCAGTTTGTATGATCTAAAAAATAAGTACCGAATTGTGTTTATTGAATCAATAATTTGTAATTGAAACTTTTCAACTAATTTCTCAACTACTTGAAAATAAATGACATGAAATAATGATAAGTTCACATGGGCCAAAATTAAATTTCTCTTCTCAGATCTCAATCTTCCATCACTGTCAAATGAATTAAAAATCGTATGACTAAATACAACGGTCATCTGAAAATAAATTATTAGTTTCTCAGAAATAAACACTAAAATAGATATTGTAACATATACTAAAAATATTACAAAAGATAAACCAATAGTCAAGCATTGGTGGTCGAGAGGTCAATGACAGCCGCTTTACAAACAGTTGTTCCGGGTTAGCAGGTTCGCTTCCCGACTGATGCTATGACACATGAGGAAAAAAAGATAAACCAATAGAATTTAAACTAAACAAAATTTCATTTTAATATTTCATTACAGAATAGCTTTGGTGAGCAAACCAAACATTTTTTTATCAAATTAAGGATAAAGCAAAAGCATGGAACAGAATTTTTATTAATATTGAAATACAAGTATAATATATATTATACTTAACGTAGATGTAATTAAAAAGGATATGAACGCAAACTTTCAAGTTCCCTACAGTCATCCACTCAATCCAATATAACCGATACACATGGCCACATACATGTGAAACAGATAAGTGACCTTCAATACATGTATTTCATGCTAAAACAGCACTCATAATTTGGTCCTGTTTATCATCTTCCTCATATATATAATCAGTGCTTGGTTTATATTAAGATAGCAAATCTACCACACCTTAATGGATAGGCTTTAATCCACTCCACTCTCCAACCATCCATATCACTGAAAATCTGATGATTGAATGCTCAAAGCCCTTGATAATGCCAATACTACAGTCATACTCATGTCGCCCTCAAGTCAATTTGACCCCTTGTATGTATGATCTTAATATGTCCATTTAAATAGCCAGAAGAGGTATGGGCAGAATACAGGCTGAATATGTAATATTGAAATACAAGTATCATGTATATACTTTACCTAGATGTATTTAAAGGGAATTTAAACCCAGATATTCAAGTTCCTGACAGTAATCCACTCTATCCAATATAGTGAATACCCATAACTATATACATGTGAAGAAGACAATGATCTCCGTATACATATTTCATGCTGAACCAGCATTCATCAGTTGGTCCAGATTATTTTTCCGTAAACTATTGATCCTTTTTAATGTTGTAATGATTACAATATCTATTTTCTGTAATAATTTTACAAAGCATGTATATCCCATACACACAACTTTTTAAAAACCAGACATAGTATATAAAATATTAAAAGAACTTTTAAAAAATAGAAATATTAACAATAAAATGCAAACATATTTTATTACATTCTGATAAATAAGAATTTAAAAAAAAAAAGATAGTTTTGTGAAGTGTAAAACTTAACCTATTTAATTTTCTCAGTGAAACTTTTTATATGAAAGTTGATTCACCAACTATTGAGAGAAATTGCTAACTTTTTGTTAATTACTGTTAAAATTGTATATTCTAATATTGGAATTCAGGCAAAACTCACTATATATATTTTACCACACAGCAAGCTAGAGTAATCAATGGATGCCAGAAGGCTGTGCATAAAATCCCCATCTAGTGCCTACTCATCCAACATCCCCAGACTAGTTTCTAGCTTATGGCCTTCGTCATCTCACTGATGAACACCATAAGCCAGAAACTAGTCTGGGGATATTGGGGATATTGGATGAGTAGGCACTAGATGGGGATTTTATGCACAGCCCATAAGCCAGAAACTAGTCTGGGGATGTTGGGTGAGTAGGCAGTAGATGGGGATTTTATGCACAGCCTTCTGGCATCCATTGATTACTCTAGCTTGCTGTGTGTGGCAAAATATATACTGTATAGTGAGTTTTGCCTGTTTTAACAACAGCTATACTGAAACATAAGAGGTGGTCATGTGATGTTTATTGGCTTAAAATATTGGAATTCTAAAAAAAGTTCTATAGATGTCAGGATAATTGAAAATGTGGTGACTTGAAAATCTTTTAAACCTCTATAGATGTCAGGATAATTGAAAATGTGATGACTTGAAAATCTTTTAAACCCCACCCTGATGACCCTTCTATTCATTTTTGGCAGTCTCCATATTTTAAATGCCTAAAACTTGATTTTTTTTTTGCAAAGATTATTAAGATGCATGATTATTTTTTCACAAAAATTGTTTAATAATTATTAAAAATCAAAATTATATTCTTAGATGTTTTATGCATAAATGCTTTATTTTTAAAAATAAAACATTTTTCTGCTTAATGTTAACAATGCAAACCACTGGGAAGCAGTTACAAGCTGTTTGTTAAATGCCATCATTTATTATGTCCCTCAATACTGTAATTTTTTTTTAAAAAAGTTGAACTTTTAAAGGATAATTGAATAGATTTATCAGATATCAATATTTATTCATTCACATTTGCTCCTACTGACAGTTAATGATAATAAACTTTCATGGTTTTGATTACAATATTTTTTTTAATATTTGCAAAAGTGAAATATGATTTTTTTAGAATTTCCTTAATTTCAAAACAAAAAATGTCTATCAAATGAAGTCAATTTTATTATATTCTAATAAATAACAATGATTTAATTTTAAAGTTAATATTGAAGGCTTACATACAGAGAAAACAATTAAAACAAATGATTTAAATAAAATAAAAATTGACTTAATTCTATTTCTACCTATTTTATTTATTCCTCTCTGCATTTATTAATCTAAGTTTCTTCAGGTTTTACATATAATTTACTGATTTTTAAATAAATGAATATATAGAACTGTACTACACATTCCAAAAAAAAATTAAGTTTAAATTAAAATTTCCAATTAAGAACATGATTTTTCAGCAGATGGTTTACAGGCAATCCAAATAACTAGTTGGCAAATGGATATCTAGCTATTATTAGCTGGATGATACAATAAGAAAGACAACTATAAAACTCAACAACAGCAAATAATTAGCTTGATAAGCAGTGTCTAATTTTTTAATATTTCACCATATTTTATTGTTTACATATACACACATATATATATCTAGACATTGATTACTATGATTTCTGATTCTTTGCTCTTTCAACCAACTTAAATTTTATACATATCTCAATATTTTGCCCATATGTTATCTTATGACATTTGATTTCATTTAATCTACAGCACATTTCTTCTACACACCATCTTTTTGAATAGCCTGTGAATGATGATTCATTATCAATTATTATTATAATATTGAAATCAAGCCATTGTCATTTGTGATAACATTATAATTAATATTATAGTATTCATTTTCCTTTAACATAATCATTATTGATGAAGTATGTGGTTACTTAGCTTATATTAGTTTAGATGTTTAGTACCTATTACATATATACATGTTAGACTTTAATTGGTATTAAGGGAGCTAATAGTGCATATCTCTTTATATATATTAATATCAGATTTAGAAAGAATTATATACAAGAAGTATAGAAGCAAGCAGGATATAAGATATGAAATTTAAACTGTTTTTATGGGTTGGTGTTCAAGTGGGTGATTGATTTATTATATATGAATTTTTGAATGAAGAAACTATGTCTAATGAAAGATATTGGGTATTAAAACAGAGATCATATTCTAATTTTAATAACCAGAGTTACAGCTGTATAGGTAAGGTTATTAAGCTTCATGTGACTATATGTTTATCTGGAGGTATGATGGTTTGATCTGTGATTTTAATTCATTCTTACTTTTTTGTGAATGTATATCCACTTACACAAGAACAAAAATATTTTCAAAAACTTTGTTTATTTTTTGTTTATTGTATTGTATTTATTTTTATGTTTATTATTTGCTATTTTTAAATTTCACATGCAGCTATATATGTTATATAATTATGATTTTTGTTAAAATAAATTTGCAAATTAAATCAAGACTATTATTAGATATTCCTCTATTTTTGATTTTCAACAATGTTTTGATCTCTAATCTCTTGAAAGATCTAAATATGTTCGTACATACACTCATACATATATAAAATATATCTTTGTGGGCAGAGACGTCACAGAATAGCTATGCATAAGGAGACTATTACCAAATGGGAAGCGAACCCAGGACAACTGCTTGTAAGGCAGTTGTGCTAACCACTCGGCCACCAACGCTTGATCTTTAAAATAAACTTTTATCACTGAAAATAGTGTTTGTTACAATATACAAATTTTAAAAAATCAAACTTTTAAAACAAATTTGAAGCACTAAGGAATTAACAAATATAACAAGAAGTTTTATTTCTGTTATTAAATTAAACTTAGAAATATATATTACATATATAGACACAGGTATATAATAAGCCTGTGTTTCAGTTATTACATATATATTAACTAAAGGTAATGTAGATATGTTGTAAACAATAAAATGTAAAAATAAATAGTAAAATGCAAGATTCGCCACAAAAAATAAAAGTAAATACTTAGAAATATATGGATCTGAGACTTGGACACTTAATAGAAGAACAATACAGAGATTCCAGACCATTCAAAAAAGTATGGAGAGATGCATGTTGGGAGTAACAAGAAGAGATCGAAAACGCAATGTATGGGTAAGAGAACAAACAGATGTTACTGATCTCATTGAAAAAATTAAAAGATTAGTGGAGTTGGGCTGGACAAATTGCTAGAAGAGATGATAATAGATGGACAATTGAAATCTTAAACTGGATTCCAAGAGATTGTAAAAGATCCAGAAAGAGACTACATGTGAGTTGGATGGATGAAATAAGAAAGTGTGCAGGGATGATGTGGAGAAGAGAAGCTAAAGATTGGAGAAGATGGATTGAACTTGTAGAGACCTTCATCCTGCAGTGGATTGATCATGGTTGATGATGATAATGATGATATGAAAAATTAAATATTGTAATGCCTTCTTTAATACTGAATCGTGTTCTAAGTGTGCTAATTCAAAACTTTTGTGCTGTAACAAATATAGAAGTTTTTATTATGAAATTTCCTATAGAGAAATTTGAGGAACACATCAGACAAAAAGCTATGGTGTGATTTATAAAATTCCTGATCATCCTATCAAGAGTTAGATAGTGTTAGAATTTCATACTACTACTCAAAGAGACATTAAAAATATATTTTGTAAATAAAAAAACTATATGCCCAGTCAATATAAATAGATGACATACATTAGCAGGTCTAATTAAAACTTGTCATATTAATTTCATGGAATTAGATTTAGAATCTCCAATGGAAATGTTATGGTAAAGTTAGGATTTTCAAAATTTATATAAAGAATGAACAGCAGTATCTGCACTACATTATTCATTTTGTTATTCCTAAAAATATAAACTCAACTGACTCTCTAGAATGTTCTTATTCATAATATTTAAACATATTCTATGTTAATGTTTTTTTATGCAAGTCATGAGATTATCTGATAAATGATTGCCTAATTAGATTGTGTGAAGTTTATGGTCTTAAGAAACACATCAATGCAGAAAAATTCCAATCTTAAGTTCACATGAGATGTCTAACAACAAGAAAATTCTCAAATGGTAGTACACCTCAGAACAATTCAATAAACATTTTAAAGATACAAGATATACTCAATAATAGACCAATATTATTTCCAAATAGTCCTGAACATAATTAGCATCATACTAGCAGAAAAATGCCTGAAAGCAGACAATTTTTTATCTGATGAAAACTCTGATTTCCAAGGATAAAGAGACAAAAAATGAGAAAATCACCATTATATTGTTAATATATTGATGAATCAAAGAAGTTTGAATACATTATTAAGGTATGAACTTGTAAATAGTATACATCTTTTGAATCTATTTTATCAGATAAAAGATGATAATCTTTTACCTGGCAAAGTAGATTAGATACTGACACAATAAAAGGTGGGTGCTATTTACAAGTTTATTTGAATAATTGTTTAGGAATCTAGCTTATGAATTATCTTAGTAATGTATTCAGACATGTTTGTTCAAAGAATAGATTTATATTCTCAACATTATCTTTTTGCTAAGCCTTAAAATTATTTACATGCTCATTAAAGATCATTAGAATTTTAACTAGATAATAAAATATTTTCAAAATGCAAAAAAAGAATTCGTCCAAACTGGTCAACAGAGCAACAAAATTTTCAAGCATCTGCTTCTTAAATGCTCAAATCAAATATTAATTTTCAAAAACAATATATTCTCAAAATGTCTCAAAATAATCAAATGATATATTAGATCAGATTAACTTAAGATCATATAATTCCTCTTTCACAGAAACAAGAAAACAATTTATACTCGTAAACCAGCACTAAGAAATCAATCAGTGGATTCAGACACTTTATAAGAAAATTAAATACCTCATACCAAATTTAAAAGCAATATCCACTATTAATAATTTAAAAGAAAAAATTTTGGTAAATATATTTTGCTTACTTATTGGAGACAATATTATGTCAAATTTATTTTGCAGATGAATATCTGTATCTTTAAATGCAGATCAAATATTGACATAATGCTCAACTTAACACAATACTTTTCTCATTTAAATTTTAACAAGGACACCCCATATCTTTTTTAAACAGGCAAAAACTCTCCATATAATAGTGCCACCTTGTGCTAACCAGAGTAATATATGGAGAGTTTTTGCCTGTTTACTAACAGTTATTTGCTAGCATGAGATGGTGATCGATCATGTGATGATTAATGGCTTAATACAGGGGGGGGGTTTTCTCATTGTTTGAAAATTTGTAAAGCAAGGACTAACCTCACTAAAAAATAGTCTGGGGTATTGGTGATGGGTAGTGGGGTTTTAATGGTTCCTGGGGTGTTTAAAGTGGAGGTGGGGGGTGTAATCTGTTTATATTTGCCATCTTATAATAATACAATTTAAAAATAATGAAATATTCTCCACAAGATTTTTGTATTTAAAAAAGGATATAAATATATCTTCACAACTTGATGATATGTTTATATATATTTTTATTTATATTACTAAAAAAAAGGCAAGATGCAATTTTTATCATGGAATTAAAGACACAAGTTATTGTTTATTCTTAATAATATAATGTCTTTCTAAATGTAGTATTGTTCAAGTGTTTACGTTCTATTTTATTTTATAATAACATTAGTTATGTAGTTTGCACTTTATTGTAACAATAAATATCGATTAATAACTGGATGGCCTGAAATGTCAATTATGGTTTTTCTAACTGAAAAAATTATAAGCTTGCTTGAAAATTTTATACCTACCATCAAAGCATCCAAATTTTACACAGATTTTAATTCCAAGCATAGCAGATGAACATGCAAATTCCTTCACTCAACATTTAATTTCTATATCTATATTCATAGCCACATATGATTTTTGCAAGTTCACAGAAGTTGTGAAATGGAGGAAGAAGAAAGAAATTTGATCTTCAGACTTTTTTTCTAAAAATGGAATTAAAGATTATTAATGTTATTTTATTATGTTATTTATTTTAAACATTTTTTTTATTTTTAGTCAAAATATGAATTAGTGACTTGTCAACAAAAGATTAAGGAAGTTGAAAATGAGCTCCAAAATGCTTTATTGAGAGAAGACATTCTTAAAACTCAGGTACATTTTTAGAAATAAGTTTTATTTTAAAAATTATATTTATTGACATAGCGAAATTTGTACAGTTGAATATTATAATACACTTTGTTAATGTTGGCTCAATATTATTACTGGTATTGGCTTTTTCCATCAAAGCTGACTTGATAATGTGAGTGTCCTAGGACTGGTAGATGCATGGCAGAGCCATTAACTACACCAACAGGTTGATGTATGAGTAAATAACATTCCATTATGTTGGTATTGTCCACCCCCTATGAGGTTGGCTCTATAATGCTGATGTATCAGAACTGGTATCCATGTAGTGTGTAATCATTGCCTGTCTAGCAGGGTCTGGCTGTCATGTTGCATTATAGACAACTTCATTCAGTTATGCACTATAATGTCGATATATCAGGTCCAATATTCAGCAATGTGACTCCATGGGCCATACTAGCAGGTTTCATGTATTATTTTTTCACCTTTTTATTCAGAATAGTAAATTAGTCATAATAGTAAATTATTGACCTTATTTTAAACTAACATATTTCAATAAATAAGCAAATAGAGTATTATGCTTATGTCATGATCATAATTAAAAAGAATCAAATGGTTTATTACTTGGAAGCTCATAGAATGTTTAAGTACTGAAAGTAACCATATGGAACATAATCCATGAACCTTGAGCTTCAGTGTGTGACACCATATCAAATAATGCAGGACCTAAACATAGTTAACCTTCAGTGACAATAGACTGACAAGGTTTGAATCTTCTTAACATACAATTAAGGGGTTTCATTAATTGATAAAGAAACTTTAACACCAGAAGTTATTAAAATTTATAATATAGTTCTAGATATAAGTTGCTAGATTAATTGTGCTAAGAAAGGGGGAGATTTATTTTATTAAAAATTATTATTTGCCTGTTTAATTTTTTACTTTTTAAAGCATTTAATATTTTATTAATTTTTGAATTTGTTTCAAATAACATAATTGGTTTTTTAAAGATTTATTGATATTTTTTAATACACAATATATCTTATTAAAGTTTATTAGTGTAATAATTCAGTTCTTATTAATCTAGTGCACTTAGTATTCTTTTAAATGAAGAAAAATGGATTCACTAATAGGTATTCTAAATTTGTTTATCATGTTTTTATAACATGAAAATAAATAATTCTTTTTTTCTCAGTGATGAAACTTTATTCATAAAAAAAAAAGGTACGAATACAGTTAAATAAGAGGTTTACAAAGAATGATAAAAATGAAATTCAGGAGCAACATGGTGAAAGGGGAAGGATACATGTGAAAAGGGAAAGGGTATGTGTTAACCATACACACCTTATTTGTTGATACTAGTTGGGTTCTGCTTCCTATGATTGAATTTTAGGTCTTGCTTAGTAATCAAGGATTCAGTTGTATAATCTGAAAGTATGTTGGCAAACTTTGGAATGTTCTCAATAATTATTGCTTGAATGAGGATGAATAATTTGCACATTCAATGTCTCTGTTTAGGTCTAAAATGTCATTTGTGCTAATTTTGTCTTTGAATTATTACTTTTTTGCTCATGAATCACTTCGTTGTAATTCTGTGTTGATTTGAAAAAAAAATTTTTTTTTTAATTTTTGAGACCCTCAATTCATCGGAAGTGGGCTAATAACTTCTGTTCTGATCATCGGAGAAACCTGATTTTTGTGCAGGGAGATAGCTTGAGTCATAATCTATAATGTTCAATTCTAAAATTGAGATCGAATTAACATTTAAAATAATTTTCCGATCTACACTCTTAGCCGCATTCGGCAATGTTGTATCTTTTTTCCTATTAACAATTTAACACTGGAATTTCCTTTTTTTTTTCCTTTAGTTTTATGATTAATTTTTGTATCTATAATAATACCTAGGCCATTTTCTGTCTTCCCTGACTGGTTTGCAGTTATAGAAACTTGTTTCACATTTCTAATATCTGATGCAACGATGAAATTCTTAAAACCGTCTTTGCTAATATTTTATTTTCCATGTCTTCTATGAGCTTTGAAGTTCAAATGATTTCTGTTTATTCTAACAAGACATTTGGATTTCTAGTGTCTCTATTTTTTTTAGAATTATTTGGTTTGTTTTAAAATTATTTTCCAAGGTTTTATGTTGTTCTAATGATTCCTGGAATTATTTAACCTAGCTTTTGCCTATTTCTAATGGCAGACATTTGCATAACTGGACCGATAGAAACTCTCACTTATTCCTGAATGAAAACTATTTCAAAATTTCTTATAAAGATGAAAAAACAATAACACAGGTATTCACTTACATCTTTGTAAACTTTCCTTCTATGAATCCAAAATTGGACTGTGACTTTGGTGAATAAAACAGGAAGCCTGAAACAGCGAAAACTGGAGTCCTATCCTCCCTCTAGTGGACTTAATGAAAATATTATCAAATGTGCTGTGTGTCAAGATTTTGATGGACAACAGTTCATCATGTAATCGCACTTCCATATTAAACTTACTGTTCATAGCTTAGTGTAATAAGAGAATGCTGGATTTGGATGTTAAAAGTCTATGAATTGCAGCCCAACTTTATCATTTCCAATTTTTTGACTTTCTTATGACGTCTAAACAACAAATCAATCAATGTTATTATTAGGAAAATGCTCTTGTAAGAAAATACATTTTTTGCCTTTGTAATAAAACTAGGCAAGAGAATTCTCATTTTTATATTTCTTCTGTGTATTTATTTACTTATTATAATGCATAGAGTTATTGTGACATGGAGCATTTGCTCAATAATTTATTTTGAGCTGATTATATATACATATAATGTACAATTTTTCATTACGAAATTGCATCAATACATATGTATATGAATTACATTGACACATCCACAATATTTGTAACAAACAACAGTTACCATTCCTTACAGTGTTAAATTTTAAATAAATCATGAAAGTTACCAATCATTATTTTTAAAATAACAATCTTAGAGCTCTAAAAGCATACTATACCAACATAAACTGCTAGTGCATCTTACATGTGTGATAAATTAATAACAACAAACATTATAAATAATATGAATTTATTACTTATAATAATAAGCAGAAAAAGTTATGTAATGTATTTTTTGAAAAAAATCTTACTTGATTATTCTTTATTTATTTTTAAAAAATTTGTTTTGTATATTAAAACAGTGATGTGATGTACTATAGCTTCTCCTTAAACAAATTCAAGAATCTCTCAGCAATTATGCCCAGAGAAACCTGTTAGCCACTTTATTTTCCATTCCCCAGTCTAAGTTTTCCCATATTTTGCTCCATCCCATTTCCACAACATAATCTTTGTCAACTCTATGGCCTTTATATCTAAATCCCCCTTATCTTTTCCCAAACCCAGCATAAAAACCCAATAATCCACTTTCTGTATAATCACTTTTTTCATATTTATTCTTCCATAACTTCATTATATGTGCCCTTTCTGTTTTCAAGCATTTACATTCAATTAACAGATGCCTAATAATTTATATTCATTCTTTACATAATGTACAGACTAAATCTCCCATATTTTCCCATTTACATGTATTTTCTTTTTTTGGTGGGGTGTAATTTCTATGGCTTCCCCTTAAACAAAAAATATCTCACAATTATCAAAAAAAACCTTTCCCCTTTTTAATTTCCCCCATTCTCTCCCCCCCTTCCACAAAATAATCTTTTTATCTTTTCTTTTTAATTTAATTTTTTTTTTTTTCCACATAAAATCAATAATCCACTTTCTGTATAATCACTTTTTTCATATTTATTCTTCCACAACTTCATTATATGTGCCCTTTCTGTTTTCAAGCATTTACATTCAATTAACAAATGCCTAATATTTTCTATTCCTTCCTTACATAATGTACAGACTAAATCACCCATATTTTTCCATTTACATGTATATTCTCTTGTTGACAAACTCTCCATGCAGTAGTGCCATTTAGTACAAGCCATAGTAATCAATGGATGCTAGAAGGTTTGTGCATAATAATCACTATCTAGATAACAATTTTATAGTGATTTTATACAGAAATCTAACATCCATTGATTACTATGGTTTGCACTGAGTGTCACTACTGTCTGGAGAATTTGCTACTGTTTTAACAACTTGTGTAAACATAGGAGTTAGTGATCATGTGATGACACTAGAGAGAGAAGCAGCAAGAATGATTTTTACAACAAACTTTTTATATTTTTTTTACTATATAGCAGTTTTAATTTTCCAAAATAATGAAAGAAGCAAAATCTTTCTCATAATTAACATCCCTAAATAATTAGAAAATATTTTTACTAAAGGATTGTGTTTTTGTCTACCAGATCTTTTTATTTACATACTGTTTAGAAAGGTTTAAAAAATACTTATAGCTTTTTTTTTGTTTTTTTAATTTAAGATAACTCAATTTCAGTGATTTTTAAAACTTTTTAAAAAGTTCTCGTTTTAAAAATAAATTTCAAAGTATCTTTTGCTAGTAATAATAAATTATATTTCTTGTTTATATTAATTTTTTTTTTAATGTGGGATTACTTTTTAATGTGCTGCAAATTCTCTTTCTCCACTTCAAATAGAAACAATTATAAATATATCTAAATACAAAAATAAAAATAATATATGTATAGAAATATTTTACACAAAATGTTTTTATTTATTGGCAAATATTAAAAACTTAGAAATATATATAAAAAGTATTTTATAATGTTTTATTTACCATGCACTAAAAAGCTCAAAATAATTTCCTTCTACAACAATTGAGGTTTTTGTATTTAGATTTTTTTAAAGAATTTTTTAAATAAGACATTGCATTTATTCATTTAAAGACAAGTCAAAATATATTTACTCAAATACAAATGTCGTTCTTCTCCTACTATGCCCTAGCTGTGCTTTTATGGAGAAATTTTTTTATAACATTTTAGATATTTACATGAAATTTTAAAAATATAAAATATGCTAAGAAAAGAACAATAAATCATATTTTACTAATATTTTAATTATATAATAAAAATATTTATTATATAGCATTAGATACTCATATATATATATATATGATCACTAGATGGAGCTTTACCAATAGCTCCTAACAAGCTTTTGTTTACATAAATGCTGAGAGAGATAGAATTCAATATCTCTTTTGTTGTCTCCAACCTTTAGACCATGGTTCCGAGCTAGTTTCTGGTCTTCCTACCCTTTACTGAGGTGAGCCAACTAGCTCAAAAACATGGTCTAAAGGTTGGAAGGTAGCGAAGAGATATTGAAATTCTATCTCTCAGCATTTATGTAAACAAAAGCTTGTTAGGAGCTATTGGTAAAGCTCCATCTAGTGATCATAAAATGCAAGCTAATAGCAAGTTACAAAATTTATAACTTGTTTTATCATATATATGTATATTTATATACTAATTCCCCTTCCCCCTTTCTAATATATTTTTTAATTTGTTTTTTAAATTTCCCCATAATGTTGGAATCTTCTTAATTCAATAGGTAAATTATTAAATAATTTAGAAGCATAATGATTTCTGATTCTAGTTCCATATTTATTACAATGTTTTGAAATTATGTCTGTATCTGTTTTCCCTGGAAACATTTTAAATTGCTTTATTAAGGTTGCAAAGTACTATCAAAATTTTTTTTCTTTATAATCATATAATCCAGAAGTTTGATTTAATAATAAAATATTAGTTTTTTATACACTTTTTTCTTTACTGATTAGATATTTTTCTTTTATTAGATCAATTATTCTTTTTTGCAGTAATGCTAATCTATTAATATTAGAAAGCTTGCAAAACCTTAAAGCATTATTCCATATTTCAATAAATATTCACATAAAGATTTATATATGATAATAAGAATATTTTAAAGAAAAAAATATCTTTGATTTAGTAGAACATTGTTATAAAATATCTAAATTAATTAATTAGTATGTTTATATGATGTTTCCAAGACATCTATCATCATTCCAAGATATCTAATATGTTTTATTCATTCTACTTTTATATACTTATTATTATTTATTACATATTACATTATTGTTATATAAACACTCTTGTAAATGCAGATCTATATTAATATTTTTATATTTTATGTGAGGAGAGCACATTAACATACATTTTGTTTTTCTCCATTTATATAAATTCCTCTCTCAAAGCAACAAAAGACAATTTTTTGTTCAGAATTTTATGACATTCTTTAATTGCAATATCAATATTGTTATTTACATTCATATTAACAATATCATCTGCATATTGAGACATTGATCCTTCAATATTAATATTTCCTAGATCATAGGTTCCCAAACTTTTTCAGGCCACCACTCCCTTTGCAAGACATAAATTTTGTAATGCCCCCTCCCCCTAAGTATAACAGTTTTCTGCTTTCAATCTGTTTGATATTTTTGATGTAAATAGCAACTAATGATACTGTACTGGATGATGCCTACCCCGTAATTCATACGATGCACACAAGATATAACATGATGTCAATGTCAAGCATTGGAATAAGGCATCAACATAAACTCAATATCAATAACAAGAAGAAAAAAAAAAAATTAAAGTTATTAAATTTAAGTTTAAATGAGTGAAATCAAACCAAAATCGATTATATTTCCTGATTTCTCCCTATCCAAAACTCCAATGCCCTGCTAATTGGTACCACAAAGTTTTAGGTGGTATATCTTTGAAAGGCTGAACCTAAACCTCACCTTTATGTGCCACTTTCGAGAAGAAAAAAACACTTTCAAAAAGGAAATACCACTGCCAACAAAACAAAAAAAAAAACCAAATCAGCATGTCAATAAATTTTCAATAATCACATACAGAGATTACAAAAATAATAATAATTTCATGCAAAGTAAGTTTCTCTTTTCTCAAATAGAACAGTGTGTTAAAAGCAAACAACAACAAACAAATATATATATGCATATGCCTCAGCATACACACAAGCATTCCAGAAATTAATTTGGTAGAACTGTTTTAAAGTAGGAAAATCAAATAATAATTTATAGAGAAACAAAAAAAAAATACAAATAATAAAAAAAAATACAATAAAATTTATAGCAACAAGACATAATGATAATAAATAAATAAAAAAAAATTATACCATCTGGCTTCCTTCTGGTTTCTTTCCATTAACCATCTCCAGACTTAGTAACTTTTAAGTGCGCTATAAACCATGACAACAAGGCAGTGAGGGCTTCCCTTCTTCACAGCAAAATGTAGGCATTAAGGTGTTCATCATCATCAGCTAGCATCTGTGGCTACATGACAGCAGTGTAGGAGTCTGGCTGGTGCACTAACATTGGGAGTTTACTTCATTAGCATTTTAATGATAAAATTTAGGCATTTTTATATTTCTCAGCTTTCTCTAGAAATCTTTATAATAATGACAGCAGCCAACCAAGAGTCGATACGCAATTCTGGACAGACTATAATTTGAAGCTAGGCTCAGCTCTGCCTTCTTTCATAAAGTTCTCCACTGCTTTACAACTAGAATATTTCTCTTAGTTCAGCAAACCCTTAACTGCCCAGCAAACAAAACATAGCAAGGAAAACAATAAACTCAGAAGAGACCCCCCCCATCACCTGCTGAAAACCTTTTATAGCACACCTATAGCAATACAAATTGAGTACCCCTCTTTCACTATTACAGCCATTATCTCCAATTTCTTGGATAATTGATCATAACACAATTGATATAGCTTTTTACACCTTTTTATCTTTCACTTCTTTCATTTTCCACTCAGACTCTTTTAATTCCTCAAGGAGTTCCATTTTACATATAGTTTCTAATTTTAATACAATGGAAATAGCTTTTTCCATCTTTACAAAAGATTCAAAACAAAAAAAAACAAATCTGAGATATGACAAATTACTTTATTTTTTTAACAAAAAATATAATGTACAGGATGACCACTTCTATTTATTAGTAAAATTTAAAATTACCACAATAATAACCTGCATTCCTTTTAACTTGTTAATAGAGAAAAAAATCATCAAAAATGTGCAAAACATTTACAATTACTCTGACTATCCCCCTTTTTTATATATTCTTGCACATAAACAATTTATAAAATAACCATAAAATTGGCAAAATAATGTAAAAATTAGCAGTTTGAGAGCAAGTTAAAGCTGACAATAGTTGCATCCAGAGAAAGGCTAGACCACCTGAAATACCCCCCAAATGCTTCTGAATCCACTATCACCCCCCCTAGAAGTCTTCACCACACACTGGGGGGGGGGTACCACTTGTTGTATACATATGTAAATAGAGCCAGTAAAGGCACACAATTAATTAAGTGAAAATAAAAGTAATTAGATCGGGCTGCATTAACTAAATAAAGTAATTACAGAGGTGTTGTTTAATAGATTGGATTATCAAGGGAATTAATAACCAAATGAAGCCATTTACACACACGTGAGAAAATGTGATTAATATCCAGAAATGTGGCAGAGTGGATAACAAATTGGGGGAATAAGAAAAGAAGATATCGCACCTTGTGCTTTTGTTCTTGATGAGTGCTGCTGCTTTACGGACTGCGATCCCAGGTTCTCGGCGCCTGTTGGTGAATCTGGCCGATTAGAGTAAAAGCAGACTGCACCGGTCTTAATATTATTTTAAACACCCTAAGTGGCTCTTACGAGGGTTATTTTCATCACCTAGGCAAGGTACTGTGCATTTTATATTACTGTAGGCAGAGAAGGGGATTTGAACTTTAAAACTTTAATGCAGTCAGATTATATATATATATATATATGTTAACCAATTATCATAACTGTTGTTAGTGTGAATTATTATGTACCAATAAAGATTTAGTGTAAATTAGTCGGTGATTCTTATTTATAATTAAGTATTAATATTTGCGATCATTCAGCTACAGCTGAGGACACTGCAAATTTCTGGCGCAGTCTCAAACAACCTTAAATTATGTCATTAGGGCAGAATAGTATAGGCGAATTTGACACCAGTAACGCATCCGAATGGCTGTTATATAGAACACAGATCAAAAATTTCTTTACTTTGAATGCAATTGAGGATAACAAGAGAAAAATAGCGGCCCTAATGTGTTATGGTGGGAAAAGAGTAATTGAGGTTATTCATAAAAATTTTGAAGTGCCTTTGCCTGAGAAGGTCAAGTACGAGGAAGTGATCAAGAAGTTAGATGATCAGTTTAGCCCCCGTCCCTCTCGCCACATAGCTAGATTAACTCTCCGAAATAGGAAACAATTTAGCGGTGAGAAAATTAATGATTATAATCTAGCTTTAAGAGAATTGGCTAAAGATTGTAACTATGGTGATTTCGTTGACGAAATTTTAATGGATCAGCTACTTTGGGGCATGGCCGATGATAGGCTCAGACAGCAATTGCTAGTAGAGACGGAGTTAACCTACGAAATGGCCATCAAAAAGGGTATAGCGTATGAGCTGATATTGGAGCAGGCACAAGCTTTTAGATGTAAATCGGATGAAACCACAAAAATGGGGGTATTCAAAACGTACGGAGGAAATCAAAGCCCAATGAAGTCAAATACTAGTAACGCTAAAATAATATGTTTCTGTTGTGGCAAAATGGGCCATATTTCAAGAGAATGCAAATGGCAGAAAGAAGCGTGTTTTAAATGCGGCAAAAAAGGTCATTTGTCACGCGTCTGTAGACAAGACGACAAAGGAAAAATAAAAGAACACTCCCACATGCCTCGTGATAGGGGAGGGAAATTTGCAACCACCCATATGATTAAAAATCTAGACGTTAAAAGTATACATCAGTTTATGATTAAACTTAAAATTTACGGTAAAGAAATAGAAATGGAAATTGATAGCGGATCGGCAATTTCCATAATTTCACGGTCAGATTGGAAAAAATTATATGATAAGGCAAACATTGTTTTAGAAAAAACAAATATTAAAGCGAGAGACGTAAATGGTAACGCCCTCAAAATAATTGGTCAGGTTAAAGCGCCAATTAAATACAACGGCAAAAAAGCGAATCTACCCCTATATATTGTTAATGGTAAAATTAGCCCCATTGTAGGAAGGGAATGGTTTCGCGAGATCGGGATACAAATTAATATAAAGAAAATCTCTTTGGAAGATGAACTAGTGAATAAATATCCAGATCTGTTCAATGAAAAACTGGGATTGATCGCATCAAAACCAGTAGAAATAGAATTATCGGAAAATGCATGACCGCTTGTTTGTAAACCGCGTAAGATTCCGTTTGCGCAAAAAATTAAAGTCGAAGACAAGTTAAAGTCATTGGTGGATAAAGGAGTGTTGACACCCATCGAAACATCTGATTGGGCCATGCCTTTAGTAGTAATAACTAAGCCTAATGGGGATATTAGATTATGCGGAGATTACCGAATAATGGTAAATAAATTTTTAAACAGGGGAGCTTATCCTGTCCCAAATGTAAGGGAAGTTTTGGCCGGTCTGCAAAATGCTTCCTATTTTGCGAAGCTAGACCTTAATTCCGCTTTCCACCAGATTCAGGTTACCGAAAAATCAGTGGAAATATTGGCTTTAACGACCCATATGGGTCTATTTAGGTGCAATCGTTTACCCTTTGGCATATCCACAGCCCCAAATATATTTCAGTCAAGGATCAATGTTTTACTACAGGGTCTGGAAGGGGTCATTCCCTATTATGATGACATACTTATCATGGCTACGTCACAAGAAATGTTGCGCAACAGACTATTTATCGTATGTGAAAAACTTAATAAATCTGGGGTTAAATTAAATGCCAGCAAGAGCGTATGGATGTCAAAAGAATTGACGTTTCTAGGCCATTTGATTTCTGATAAAGGGAAGAGACCATCCCTGGAGAAAGTAAATGCAGTGAAAAATGCATCGCCACCTACTAACATTAAACAGTTACAGGCTTTCTTAGGTCTCATAAATTTTTTTGAGCCCTTCTTGGAAGGTAAAGCTCACATAGCTAAGCCATTATACGAACTATTAAAAAAAGATCAGAAGTGGCATTGGTCTAGAATTCATGAAGAAGCGTTCTGTCAGACAAAAACTTTATTGTCATCCGAGAAACTATTGGTGCATTACAATAATAGTTTAGAAGTACGCTTAACAACTGACGCATCAGAGTGGGGAGTGGGGGCGGTGCTATCTCACCCATGTCACAATGGGGAACGCCCTATTGCTTACACATCGAGAACTCTCTCAAAATCAGAGAAAAACTATAGCCAAATTGACAAGGAGGCTTTGGCTATAATGTTCGGCCTGAAAAAATTCCATCAATGTCTGTTCGGTAGGAATTTCCACATAATTATGGACCACAAGCCACTATTGGGTATTTTGGGCCACGATCGTTTAGCTCCCGAACATTTAAGCCCACGTATGATGCGCTGGAGAAACATAATGTCAGCATATGACTACATATTAGAATACAAAAAAGGAAAAGAGATTGCACATGCCGATGCATTATCAAGAATGCCGGACAAGCAAGAACAATCAACGATGGAGGCAGAAATAAATTATATTGACACCCTAAACTCAGAAATTCTGAATAGCAAATGCGTAGCCAATTGGACGAGCTCCGATCAGGGCTATCAGATACTTATGGGATGGATCAAAAACAGATGGCCATCTTCAAAGCCTCAGTACGTTGACCCAGGGTTCTGGACAAATCGTAATAAACTATCTATATGCAAAGGATGCATATTAATGGGCGATCAAGTCGTGATACCAATAGAAGGCCGACAGCAAGTATTGAACTTACTGCACGAGGGCCACCCTGGAATCGTGTGAGCTAAAGCACTGGCTTGCAGCTACATCTGGTGGCCAAGAATTACAGTCGACATAGAGCGAAATATTAAAAAATGTTCGGCATGTCAAACAGAAATGAACATGAGAACTAAAATATACAATTCGTGGCCAGCCGCCACAAAAGCATGGCAAAGGGTCCACATAAACCATGCTGGACCAGTGAATGGAAAACTCTTGCTCGTAGTCATACATGCTTTCTCAAAGTGGACAGAGTGCCAAATTGTGAAAGATTTAACTGCTACTGAAACAGTTAAGACGTTAAATGCTGTGTTTGCGTGTCACGGTTTACCGGAAACCATCGTGTCTGATAACGGAACTGCGTTCATAGCTAGGGAAATAGAAAGCTATTTTCATGATAATGGCATCAGACACATATGTACACCACCATATCACCCGGAGTCGAATGGTCTGGCAGAGAAGGCTGTCCAAATAATCAAAAAGGCGTTAAAGAAATCAAGTAATAGGGATTTACAACAAGCAATTGATAACACGATGCTGTGGCAACATGCAATGCCATCAACGGCCACCGGGAAATCACCCGCAGAACTGTTAATGGGCAGGAAACTGCGTATTAAATTAGACTTATTACTACCAGATCCTGCCGAAAATGACAACAGTGACAAAAATGTAAACAAGTTCGTAATCGGGGATAAAGTTTGGGTCCGGGATGTGTTGCAAAAGAAATGGGTAGAGGGAATAATTATGAAACTGCTGTCACAACAAATAGTACTCGTGGAGCTACAGGATGGTACTAGCTATAGAAGACACGTAAACCACGTCCGTCAGCGAGTTGTAGAGGAAATACAAATGTTACCTGACATTACAAGTGAGTTATTGTGGAATGAGCAGCAAACCACAGAAATGAAACGACAGTGACCAATGGAGATACAGACAGCACCAACGAATAGTGAGAATGATACAGCATCGAACTCAAAGCCAGATGAAACACAAAGCAATACAGCCAGACCGAAATGGAAAATCCGGAGACCGGTCAAACTAAAAGACTATATATAGTGCCATTACGCAACTATCTTTTCTGGAGTAAGGGGAGGTGTTGTATACATATGTAAATAGAGCCAGTAAAGGCACACATTTAATTAAGTGAAAATAAAAGTAATTAGATCGGGCTACATTAACTAAATAAAGTAATTACAGAGGCGTTGTTTAACAGATTGGATTATCAAGGGAATTAATAACCAAATGAAGCCATTTACACACACGTGAGAAAATGTATTAATACTCCAGAAAAGAAGTGACGAGAGTGGGATTTCAAATTGTGGCAATATAAAAAAGAGTGGGGGAAAAAAGATATATCGTGCCTTGTGCTTTTGTTCTTGATGAGTGCTGCTGCTTTACGGACTGCGATCCCAGGTTCTCGGCGCCTGTTGGTGAATCCGGCCAATTAGAGTAAAAGCAGACCGCACCGGTCTTAATATAATTTTTAAACGCCCTAAGTGGCTCTTACGAGGGTTATTTTCGTCACCTAGTCAAGGTACTGTGCATTTTATATTACTGTAGACAGAGAAGGGGATTTGAACTTTAAAACTTTAATGCAGTCAGATTATATATATATATGTTAACCAATTATCATAACTGTTGTTAGTGTGAATTATTATGTACCAATAAAGATTTAGTGTAAATTAGTCGGTGATTCTTATTTATAATTAAGCATTAATATTTGTGTTCATTCAGCTACAGCTGAGGACACTGCACACCCACTTTGAGAAACATGGTCCTAGATAATTTATGACAATCAGAAACAACAGTGTGCTAAGTATAGAACCTTGAGGAACTCCATATAAATTTTTTGCTCATTACTTAATACATTAGTTATTTTTGATACAACATATGTATCATTTAAGTAATTTTTAAAAATAACTGATCAATTTTTTTCTAACTTTACAATTTTGTAAACTGTGAATCAATTACTTATGCTCAATAATGTCAAAAGCCTTATAAAAATCTAAAAAAATTACAATTACATATTTTTTATCATTTAATGCAATATTAATTTTATCTGTAAAATTCTCTAATACCATAGTTGTGTTTCTTCCTTCTATGAATGCATATTGATTTTTATTGAAAACATTATTTTTAGTTAAAAATTTTTTAATTATTTTAAATGCGGATTTATTTAATTGAACATAAATTTATCCATTTATGTACACTTTTATTCTTATATATAAATATCGTTTATGTATATGTGTGCCTATTTACTTATTATTTAAATTTTTACTATATTATTTTAAAATCTATATAATTAACTGAAAATTATTATGCCACTAAAATTGCTATAGTCAATAATATATATATTGACTATATAATTTTTTTTGTGTACTTTAATCTGTATGCAGAATGAAGTGGGTTTTTCTTCTCTTTATATCATATATTTGAATGCAGTTGATTATGGTTCTTGTCATCAAAACGGCATTCAATTGTATAATATAAAGAGAGGAAACTGCTTCAATATGCCTATTAATTAATGTTTGCAAAAGAATCATATATATATATGTGTGTGTGTGTGTGTGTGTAATATTTAAAATTATAATAATGACACAAATAAATAATCATAATATGTAACTTATACAGAAGCCTTTTTGAATACTAAGACCATCGTTATTATCAAATGAACTTATATAGATGAGATAAAGACGTCATGTGATTCCCTGCATTTGTCAATATTAGTTGCCTATTTATTATACAGCTTTTAAGATGATTTGTAAAAATTGCCTTTCTTTACTCTTTCCATGATGTCTTTCTTTCTGTAATATTCTGGTGTGATCTGAATTGAAGTTAAATTTCAAGTTCAAAGACTTTTCACAGTCAAAGAAAACTGAAGCAGTAGTAGGCAGAGTATTTGTTATATTTTTGTAAGAATAGTAGGGGTGTTCATTTAATCTTTTTTCTAAAGGGTATCTTAATTTTACAATCCATATATAATTTAAAGAGTAATATTACTTTTTTGTTTTATTATTCTATCAAATTATAGAACATTATGCATAAGAGAGTCAATAATTTTTTTTTAGAAAAAAGGTTAAATTAACACTATCTACTCTATAACCACATAAAAATGCAACAAATAATCAATCTAATACCTCTTCAGTTTTTTTTTTTTTTTGACATAAAGAAAGACATCATTGAAACTGAAAATAACAAAGGGGTAATTCTTATAAATTAATTTAAAGATTCTATAATAAATAGACTAAAATTTATAGTTTCTGAAAAATCATGTCTGTTTTTTGTCCACATAAATTTATTTATCATTAAATATATCATGATCAGTATTTCCTATGCTACATGAGCTGTTAAAACAGTGATGTGATGTGATGTGTCTACTCCTTTACCAAAGTCAGTAATCTCTCAGCTGCTATGCCCAGAGAAACCTGTTAGCCGCCTTTCCTTTCCATTCCCCACTCTGTTTTTTCACATATTCTCTATCCTGCTCCATCTCATTTCCACATCATGATGACATACTCTCTACACAGTTGTGTCATCCAGTGCAAACTATATTAATCAATGGATGCAAGAAAGTATGTATATAAAACTTCTAAAAAATGCATAGTCATCCAATATTGCCAGACTAATTTCTAGCTTGTGACTTTTATCAGTGAGGAGTGATAGATCATTGAGGACTGCACCTAACTCTTAGGATATAATGTAATCCTCCAGCAGCTACCTTTATCTTTTTAATGATTGCATTAGATACTAAGATCTAGGTGCAGTGTTCTCAGACATATGCTTCCTCACTGATAAAATCCAGAAGCTAGAAACTAATCTGGGGATACTGGATAGGGATTTTATGCACAAATTTTCTTTTTATAAATTCATTTGATAATGATGAAAACCCATGAAATAAAAATATTTTTGTACAAGTTATATATTAATATTTTTTTTTATTTGTATAAAGTATATTTTAATAGCTAACTTATCAATATATATATATCAAAGTTGATTTAAATAGTAAAAATACTTGTAAAAATCAAAATTTTCATTTTATAACAATGGTTTTGTTTATTACACAAATTAATCTTATCAAATAAATACTATAAACAAAGCAACAAATATTTATATATCCACAAGACAAAACATCATTGTTAACATTAAAGGAAATTCTCATAAGATTGATGTTTTAAAACCCACCACAAAAATGTCTTTGATCCTCTTGGATTAATTACATTCATAAAAGACAACATTTGATCATAGAACAGTATGTTATATATTCTGAGTTTATGAATTAACTTATTTATTCCTAATTGGACTTGAATTTTGATTCTTTTATAAAGTTTAATTTTCTCTCTCTAAGTCAATCTTAAAATAACTGCATAGAATTTTATAAACTACTCTTGAAGAAATTCTTTCATCCTCTAACAAATAATAATTTTTTCAAGCAAGTGATAAATTGATGATATAATAGATAAATGAATAAACTTTTTTATCATTACTATCAATTATTATTTTCAAATCATCTCTAATATTATTTTTAAAGAAACTTCTTAATATATTTATCAAAATAATCTTAACTTATAGCATTATAAAATTGTTTTTTCTGTATCAATGCATTACCTTTAAAATTATTTCACTTTATTCCTATAACAACAACTCTTTAATGCTTTCTTTTATAAACAAATAATTTTGAAAATGATGTATTGATCCAGGAAAAATCATTTATGATGATTACATTAGTTTAGGTTATTCTGATGAGTATTAAAAATATTTTATTTTTTAAAAATAATCATAATTCTAGTCAAAATAAGAGTCATAGATCACATGACCCAATTCTCTTAAGCTTGTAAGATATAAACAATGAGCATTGCCAATTGCTCAACAAGCTTTGTGCTAAATGCTTAGCCAGTGAAATCATTTAAAATATCTCTGTCAAGAATCCCTCCCCCCAAACCTCTGACCATGGTTTCATGCTTTCGCACTCCTCAGAGAGGCACTAGGATAGCTTCAGACACTAGCTCTAAAAATACCAACCCAAAGTGAGCATTTATCTAAAAGTCTTCTATTGAGTGGAAAATCTGAAATTTTCAGACACCTACATGTCTTCAAACCCAGCTATCCAACTCAAATAGCTACATGGGGCTGAGAGGTCTTCAGCCATACATATATTAGTAGTCTTAATCATAATTGTGATTTGAAAATAACAGTTGATAGTGATGATAAAACAAGTTTATTTCTTTGACTTACTTTATAAATTGCTTAATAACAAGAATCATGTGAGGATGGGGGGAGGTAGTAGTGTCTCAGAGGAAAAGACTGAATTTAAATTCTTTATTGAATAATTCTAAAAAGTTGGAAAATAGTAAATATGAAACTTTTTTGTAATTCAGTGCATCTATTTTAAGATCTATATAGGTGATATTAATTTGAATCCTTATAAAATAATGTAAACCTATAAATGTAGAATTAAACATAGATATCTTAGCTTGCCTTATACATTTATGAATATAATATTGGTCTTAAAATATTATTGAGTGATGCAAAAAGTATCTATTATAACAAAATGAAATCAAAGAAGATCAGTGAGACACTTTGGATTAATCATTATGGGTCTGAGACCATCAATCTTATGAGAACTTCATTTAATGTTAAGATTAATTGTCAATTATCTTATAATTGTAGGAATTTTATATGTGTATATATATATATTTCTTTTGTTTGTAATTTTTACTAGAGAAGGTGCAAATGAGGCTTTGCTTGTGAAACAAAAAAAAATTGAATTTTTTATAGTTATCAATATAACATTGAATAGTATTATAATATATATATATATTGTACCAGTATAAAGTATGACTATATGGATTGAGTTGCACATGAGGTAGAGACCCTATTAAAATTAAGTTAATAGATTAAACAAACATAGAATTAACCTAAGTAGAATAAGAGACTTTATATGTTTTATGAAAATTTCTTCTCTTATACCAATACATTATTTAAAGAAATTACTTAATGATAAGTGCTAGCTTTTAAAATATAGAAAAGTACAAGACAATAAATTTGATACTAAGTAATTTATGCTTCTTGAATACTATTTACAAAAAATATTTTAGCCGATAGGATAATTATTCTCTAATTAAGCAATACATACGGTTAACAATAATAATCTATTTACAATTTGTAAATAAACTATGGATGTACATAAAATATAATAAATAAACTTCTTATGTAGTATTGATATTAAATGTTCAGACCCATGGTAGTGTGAAAACAATAGACATGTATTTATAACTAAGAGAAAATATATACTCATGTGTGTAACTACAGTTTAATGAAAAATATTAATAAATGTTTTAACTTATTATGATTTAATCAATGTATTGAATGAAAAATCTAAATAAGTTATTCATACCTGTATAAACTGATGAGATTGTAATTTGGACTAATGATAATTTTTTATTTAAAAATATTTGTTGATATCATTAATTCTAACATAGAAGAACTAACATAAATAATTGCAATAAACAAATACATTTCTGAATAGAATTAAATAATCCATGATAGGCATTAATTGCTTGATAAGAATATGTTTATTAGATGTTCTATCCACACTAAATAAAATATGCTATATTAACAGAACATGAAAATATGAAATATTGTCGCAAGATTTCTTATTAGTAGATAGTGTAAATCATATTAGATGCCTCTGAAAATAATCATCCATTTATTATTTATGATACACAATATTTTATATAAGTTGAACGTGTTTGAACTATGGTTTAAATATATATATATCCATGTGATTTCATTATCTTAATTTTTTTACAGAAAAGTGTTTTATCCCTATGTTATATAATGCTCTTTATTAAACATACAGAAAATACACATGAACTGAAGATCTATTTGTGAAAAAACAGCTATCCCATATGAAGATTAAAAATATCAAATGTTAATATGGTATCATTCTTAACAGTTTTTTACTTTATGATTTTGCATTAGCACATATCTTACATCTCATTAATTAATTATAACTTCTTTTGTAATGATATATCAAGAATGTTACAATTTTGAAATAATATATTTTCTGCAATTAAAATATAATGTAAATAGTGGCCATAGGAATTGAACGCATGCAGCAGCATAGGAAAAATAGCGGTATGTCATTGCACACAACTTTCTCAATATATTACCAAAAGTGCCACTCTCTGATTCACATCCTCCAAAAGAAATTTCCCCAGATTGTAATGGAACAACCAGTCATTCCATCAGACAGACCTCCACCCTCGAAGATAAGCTGGCTAAATCAGATACTTGGCTACCTTCTTGATCACAATGGCCACTCAACCCTAGTATTCAAACAGAAAATCTCTATTTGGGATTCTCATGACCTGTTATTTCCCACTCAAAACTCTACCCTTCCTTACCTCAGTGGTAACAATCAGGTGGTCACCAGGTTTTTCAAACATCTCAAGCTAGAGCCAAGGTTCCTGGACTTTCTAGTGAAAATCAACCTGGATTCACTCCAGATGAACTGGTTCCTGCACTACAGGAGATTCTTCAAGAACATAGATCCTATGTGTCACAACTGCCACAGAACCTCTGAAACCTTTGACCACATGATAAATGATTGCCCGGCATATGACAAAATCAGAACATTCATTGCTCACAACTGCCACATTTCCCTGAACAAAATATTAGATATCAAGAGCTGCTTCCTGTCTAGGGATTATGTCACCTCAAGACTTTCGACCTTCATCACTTATGCCACCTGGATGGCCAGATGTCACAACAAGTTTACCATTCCTCATCCCAAGCCTGAAGACATATTCATTTCTAAGTTGAAGGAATTTCGCCATAAGGACAGTATCATCTCATCCAGATTTTTATTTGACAACACATGGAGCCTGATTAAGCTGGATTAAACAACACCAGTGAGCACATCAGCCTATCTGGTTGCCTGAGCAACATGGATAACTATTATTTTATTTACAATTGTATCATTCTTACATATGTTTTTCAATAAAGTTATTTATAATAAATAAAATATAATGTAATTCAACTGATTCTTTATTTGATGCTACCAAATTTATTCCCAATTTGAATTTTTCTAAAAAAATTAATAATGCACACATTTTCTTTTTTTACAAATTCTGCTAGTGTATTTTTTCTCATTTCTATCTTTGTATCCAAATTCATCCATGTCACTTTTATCTTTCAATTATTTTCCAAATCTAGCATTAAAATCTATAACTACTTTAAAATATTGTTTGATCTGATTAGTAACATTTTGCATATTTAAAAGCATCAGTTTCTTTATCACAATATTTTTTTTATTGAAATCCACACAATATAACTTTTTTATTTTTGTATGTGATGAATCCCATTTCATTTGTGCTTCCACTAACTTTTATCTTTATAGTAACATACACAGCTATCTATTATTGTCTCTTTATCTTTTCTGCTAAATTTACAAAGTCCAACAATGCATGAGTGTTTTCAATATTGAGTAATATCACAATCATATAATTATGTGGCTAAAGGAAGTTGAAATCTAGATTTAAAATTACGTTTGAATATTAAATAGTAGATTATCATAAAATTGAATTTTTCAAAGTATATTTACATACTAATGATAAATGTGGTCACTACAAATGCCACTTGTTAGAAAGAGGAGCACCAGAGTCCCCTTCACTGATGCCATGATAATCTTAAGCCATTGACCATGTCTCCTCTCACTTTTTCTTTCTGTAATTTCTTTCAGAACAAACAATGTCAGCCACAGTGAGATCAAAGTTATGGCTCAACTGCAACTCACGATCCAAGAAAATGGAAAAGCTGTCATTGCCTCCCCCAGCTTGGAAGTAGAGACAATCATGCTGGGAAAGTTCTATAGACAAGCCAGCTTGGGCCTGTCCATAGTAAGCCTTCAAGCAATTAGGTTCTTTGCAATCAATTTTGCACACAAGCTGATATGAAACCTCTCTAGATATTTTGTTTTCTGAACTATTTAACAATTTATCTAAAGTGTTATAAATTTAATCACCTTCAAAGTACTGTCCATTTAATACTACCCACTAGACTACACATGTTTCACTTTTTGAAGTAGTCCAGAAATACTTACAATGTGAAGCCTTTTAAAACCTGTAACTTTTTTTTCACTATTTTGAAGTCAGCAAAAAAAAAAAATTGAGGCATTTTTCCATCTGAGAGAATTAAAAAAGTCACATTATTAGAGATCAAATGATTTATAAATAAGCAGGGTCATGTTGAATTTAATTTAAAATTGTTTCACACTAAAGACTGCTCACAGACAAATTGCTGTGGTAAAGCTTACACTTCTTACTTTGCCACAAAATGGTACATTTATATTTTATTGCATTACACAAACATAATGTCTGACTGTTGATAACTAATTTTGAGAGAAAAAATGTCATTTATATTGTGCCATTACAATTTAGTCATTAGCTAAATTTGTAGTAATGTGCATGAAAGAAAATGTGGAACAAAAATCATCATCACATTTTTATATAGTAAAGGAAGCTGTAGGGCACCCAAGTTTAAACCCTACAAGATCCAGTTCTAAAAGCTTAAGACAGAAAGAGAGTGGGGCAACAGTTATATTCTTTATTTGTTTGTGTGTTGATAAAAAAACTCAAAAAGAGTAGTACACACATTTAGTTATTCAATATTTAATTTTTTTGTTAAAAAAAAAATAGAGTAATAACACATATATAGGCAGTGTGTGTGTGAGCTATTTAATTACCATTGTATATTTCAAATATTAAACTCTCTTCAAAGCTAACCTACATTTGCTAAATTCTAATATATTATTTTTATCTGTCTATTTTTGTTTTTCTATGATTGTAATATTATGATTTCAAAATGATTATAGTTTGGGGTTTGAAAGTTAAGGATTTAGTTTTAAATATTAAAATTATAATTTCTAGAAAACATTTAGATTATTGTAATAGGCCAGTTTTTATAAATGAGGTGGAATGATAGGGTGTGTGTGTGAGTGTATGGCATAAATAAATTACATTTACATATATTAAAAATGTTAAAGAAAAAGAAAAACAATTCTGTTAGATTTTTTTTACCTCAAAGATTTTGTTATAAAGGTTTCTTGTTTGTATCTGTATTTCTCAAGACTCAGAAATCCAGCTAGAAATCTTCAAAGAGAAGAGATTGAATATTATAGTAGTGCGAATTTTAACAGCCAAGTGAGACAAGAAATGCTTGGGATAATTTTTTCTTCAAAACAAGATTAGTCTGAAAAATCAAGGTAGTGTGATTTTTAAATATGTTTCCAGAGAAAGTCACACTAGGAATCTAATTAAAAAAGTTAGCTAAAAAAAAAAATCAAGTATAAAACCTGTCTGGGAAAAATCAGTAAGAGAGATTTTAAAAATATTGAAACTAAGAGACAAGCATTTGATTCATCAGATATCAATTTTAAAATCTTTTTTTTAATATAAAGTTTTTGAAGATTAAAATATAAGGATGTTGGGCTAGGAAAAATATATAGGTCATCTTGGGCTTTTTCTGGCCCCCAGAGCTAGCACATCATATAGGAAGAAAAAAAATAAAAGTCTTGTCTGAAATTAAAATATTATACACCTGATGACTGATGACTGAAAGAAATGCGATATTTTCAGTAAGAGAAAAGATTCACCTGCATTTGAAAGCTGAAGGAAAATGATTAATCGATTGATAAGTATTAAATCATCTAGTACAAATTGAATCATCTACTACAAATTGAATCCAGTGACTGAGTTTAAACCCAAGAAAAAGTATAAACCTGAAGACAACTGATATACTTCATCAATTAAAAGAATCATGCTTAACAGGAAGGGAAGAAAAGTTCCAGTGCCAATACGATTCCCATTAAAGCAAATAACCTCAGTAGAATCATCACCATCAAATAATTATACACTTAAAGAGATGGTTCCAAAGAAACATGGAAATTGTTGCTGCCAAAGTATAGACATTAAACAAGATAAATTTGAATCATTGGAAGTCACTACCAAAGAATAGAACTGGTAATATGAATTTTTTTATATATATTTTCTTTATGATATCAGAGACTTAGTAAAACTTTAGCAATAAAGTTGTATATTTTCGTTTGTTATCTCAGAACTTTTAAAACAGCTAAGATCGATTGAAACCAAGAATTTCTTACTAGTGATAACCATAAGCTTCATTAATGATTTTATATGTACTAAAATTATGATTGTCTATTAACCTAAAGTTATGAAATGTTATTGATATGTAAAATATTATTTTTTTTTTGTATTATTATTTTGGTTTTAAATAATCTTTTAGTTTTCATGGGGATAAACACGCACATACATAATAATACTTGTTGCATATATGTAATTGTGTGTGAATGTAAAATAAGAGGCAGTATTAAAATATTGGATTATTTGTGTTTTAAGTTAAAGTATAGCATTTCAGAGCTTAGAAGGGAGGGGGAGAAAAAGGTACTTTAAAACTTGTTTCTAACAAACTTGCTCTTTCCAATTTTACTAACATTTATTTTTAATCATTCTACTTTACATGTTAGATTATAAAGGTATGTGTGCAAAAGAGAAAAGAGAAAAAAAAAAGTTTATTTTTTTTTTTTTAGATATTTTCTGGTGGAGTGAGAATCTTAGCAAATTTGACATCCAATTTAATATACATTATACCAGTTACGGGAAAGGGGGAAGAATTTAAAATTAATGTTATGATTTTAAAACAGTCGATTATGATTATTGTTGTTATTGTTAATATCAATTTTCATGTAGATATAGAAATTTTTATGTATACATTAGAAATGCAGTAATAAATGTTAATTTGTTTTAATTAAATGAGGCATATATATTTCATTAAGAGTATTTTTTTTTATTAGTTGTGATCATTCATCATCAAGGTGAATATTAGCTATTTAAGTTCCAATTAGATATACTAAGATTAAGCAATAATTATGAATTTCTTTATAAAAATTAGGTTTATGATTAGGCTTAGTCCTAAAGCTGTGGTTGAAACCATTATCGTTATCATTGTCATCATTGTCATCATCATGTTTTACTTAATGAGATAGATAAATGTTTAAAGGCCATAAATAAATAGTGATTTCATGGTATTTAGTTGACATTTGTGAATAATTGTAATAACCACCATTCCATCATCTATATCATGCAAGGATGAGTGAATTGCCATCCTAAATTAATAATATAATCTGAGCTAGTAAAACTTATAAAAAATATTGAAACACATTTATTATGTTAAGATCTAAGAAATGATTTCTGTCTAATGAATTTTATATACTCCACTTTAGTTTAAAGATGTTTTATGTTTACCTAAATGTTATTGCATACAGTGATATGGGTCTAAAAGCAAAATCCTCCATTTTTATTAGAAATAAAGTACCAAAAAGGGATTCAAACCTGGTACATGTGAAAAGGTTATAAGATATAACTGTGTCTAGGTTCAGATAATCTAGTGGCACCCTGCTAGACCATATTCACTTGTTATTTATTTAAATATGCACTTGACATCAAACCAAGAGATGAAAGTGAATAAAATCTACCGTCTGTATACCTGAGAAGATATTTTATTGAGTTACCAGTGTACTCACCCACTTGATGTTATTTCCTGAGTTATAATAGTTTGTTCTTAATAATTGTTTATGGTTTCTACTTGTTTATTGATGATACAATGCCTGCCTAACCAGGGTTTGAAATAGGCCAGACACCTTAAATGACTAGTCTCCAGGCATTATTGTTTCTAATTATTGATATTGTGATATCTTTAGAAATCTAATTATAGAAATATGTTTCATTTAATCCAATGATCATTTTAATATATTTGTTCCATGACTATTATAGCTACTATCCAGGTATAAAATGGTAATATTTATATTTGAATCTTTTCTACCTTTATTTATGTTACAATGGATCTTTGATCACCGTATTTAAGTTACAATATATTTGTTCTACTTGATTACTCAGGTATTTTATGATCTTTGATCTCCTTAATTAAGTTACAGTATCAATAAAAAAAATCATCATTATTTTGACATTGGACTTCTCTTGCCATGCCTTTTTTGGGACTTGGTGACTTTGACAATTTTATTAAATCAGTCGTAAACTTGTTTTTTTCCAGATCAGCTTTCTTGTAATCTGTTTTAAGCATTATAAATGTTTTCTCTGCTGGTTTCTTAAAAGAAAACAGAATTTACATTATTCCAACTTTTTTGCCATTACAAAAAATTGCCAAATATGCAAAATGCACTTTATAAAAAAATGTTACATAGTGCCATGATTTCACATGGTAATATAATTTGGCAGATTGATGCAAATGGATTCTCTCAACAACCGACACACTTACCAGAGAACAATTGCAGTTATTTTGGGATCCCCCTCATATACTTCTTTCATTTCATGCAATTTTTTTTCATGAAAATAATCTACAGTTTTAGATAGCTTAATAACCAATCCATTATTGTAAAATTATGAAATTCTTAGAACTCTCCTTCTTTTCTTGCTTACCTCTGCCTTCACCAATGATTTTACTGGAAATGAGACCCATAATTTAATAATGACTGTAAATATAAAAAAGAATAATCATTTGCACATACTTTTATAGATTTATCTTACATTCAAGAAAATCCAACTAAAAAGAAAGGCAGGTAAAAGTCTATAAATACTCATACTGGCTAGTGTATACAAGATCCTGTAATAAATTATGTAAAACTTAGGTTCCATGCAATGCAATTTCTATTTCTAATATTAGATATATTATTTGTTGAAACCCATTTGTCAAGATCACTGCTTTATCTTTTGGCAAAAAAGCGAAATTATGACCTATGGTGAGTCAAATAGCATCCAAAGTATTATTTATTTATTAATATTGATTAAGGAAAGTAAAAAAAATGAAAATAAGTTATGATTTTTATATTATCAAAATTTAATATAAATATTCTAGTTTAATTTTATATCATGTGATCACCATCTCTTATGCTAGCACATAACTGTTATTAAACAGGCAAAACTCTCCATACAGTAGTGCCACCCTGTGCCAACCAAAGTAATCAATGGATGCCAGAAGGCTTGTGCATAAAATCCTCATCTAGTGCCTATTCATCCAATATTCCCAGACCCAAGGCTCCTCACTGATGAAGGCCACAAGCCAGAAACTAGTCTGGGGATATTGGATGAGTAGGCACTAGATGGGGATTTTATGCACAAGCCTTCTGGCATCCATTGATTACTCTAGTTGGCACAGAGTGGCACTACTATATGGAGAGTTTTGCCTGTTTAATAATAGTTAATTTTATGTTATTCAGGTTCATCAACTGTCAGGATTGGAGAGTCAAAATTTGGATTTAGCAGAGAAAGTTTTTCTACTAGAGCATGAATTACAGCAGAAATGTTTAAGCCAATCAGAAAAAATGATGAGCAAATATTCAGCCACTTTACAAGTCAAAGATCACTTAATTTTCAAACTTCAAAAAGATTTGACTGAAATAGTAAGTTTTAATATTATTTTAAAGATAAAAATTTGAAATATTTATATGTGAGAAAAGTCGAAAGATTTATTATGTTCAAAAGATTTAGGTGTACTCTTCAAGCTGCAAACTAATCTGGGATATGGATAGGATAGTATTGGGTATTATCACCTATTATTTTGTATATCTGTTTACTCAAGTCTACAATAGATAGCAGTACTGTAGAAAAATAGACAGTTTGTAAGTTAAATAAAATTTTGTAAGTTTTTACTTAAACTGCACCAAATTCCTATCTCTCTAAAAAATATTAAAGAGTTTCACATGTATTTTTTAAAAGAAATATTTTCTTATTATATTGGTTCCATATTTTGAAGAAATCTTATGTCATGTACACCTCACCCGGGGGGCCCCCCCCCGGGGGCGGGGGGGGATTCGTATTATAAGTGCAGTTATATCATAATTTTAAAAAGATGTTCAAAAAATATTTTAAATGAATTCAAATGTGGTTAGAATACTATCTCAAATATGATTTACAATTTGTGAAACAAAACAAAATGAACTCTTTTTGTTTTACAATTTGTGAAACAAAAAGAGTTCATTTTAGATTATTCAGATATTATAGTGATTACAATTGCAGTTTATCAATGGGTAACAGAATTTCTGATACGGCCTATGAATATAAACTTCTGCCTTTAGTTAAGGAAAAACCATTTTACATCATGCCAGATTAGAGATGTCATATTACATTTGATGTGTATTGGTCAGATTGACATAATGCAGCTGCACACTCATTACATTGTTTTAGAAATAATACACAGGGAAATATTTAAACTTAACAATGAGTTTATTACTCTGAATATATATTATTAATAAATTGTTAGTATTTCAATTAATGGATTGCTGGGTGAATTTCATAAATTAACTTAGTCTTAATCACACACCCACACACACAATTCTTTATAGTATTGTACTCTACTGTACTTTATTTTACTCTGTAAATTCTGCTCCATTTGCTTTTCACTACAATGCTTTCTTCAGATTATTTTACTCATTTTCTACTTCTTCTTTTCCTATGTATTGATTTCTATTATAACATCTCATACCATTAACACCTTTTTAGATACTATCAATACTTCTATTTGTATTAAACTAACAGTTTCGACTGTCCTGCGGTCATCATCAGAGCTACAATATTCAAATATATAATTATACAATTATATAAATATATAATTATGTGGATAAGTGTAATAATTGTATAATTATATATTTGAATATTGTAGCTCGATGTGACTGCAGGACAGTCGAAACTGTTAGTTTAATACAAATAAAAGTATTAATAAGTGTCTAAAAGGTTTTAATGGTATGATTATTTTACTACAGAGATTCTCCTTTGCAAGCACCATGCTGTTTACACATACTGTACTACCTCTCCTGATACTAGATATTCAGTTTTATTTTATATGCTTAATTTGCATAAATACTTTTTTTGTTAGATCTTTGCCAATTAGCTTATTTATATTATTTTCACATTTACATAATTTTAATTATTATGCAAACGAATTTTTTAGAGTGAGTATCTTTTTTACTTTTTATACATTAGTGTATACAGTTTTTAGTCAAATATAACAACATTACATCAATAAATCATTTAAAATTTTGAAGTTGAAAATGAAGTATATTGAACATTGTTATGAAATGTTTAATATATATTGATAACACAGCATTGTAAGAAAAAACTGACAAGACTTTATTTTAAATGCATTTTTAAACTGTTTTTTTTTTTTTTTTTTGTAGAAGATGGAGAATATAAGTTTTTTTTTTGAGTAGGTATGCAGAGTCTAAGAAAGAATTGTTTTAGATAATAAAAATGTTAATAAATTAAGAGCACAGGATGGATAAGATATGGATGTTGGTAGGCTTGTATACAGAAATTGTATATTGTAGCAATGTGTATATATACATGGTAAATAAATACGTGTATATATATGAGTTACATGATATTATTAATAAAATAAAATAATTTCAATATTTTGTTTTGTTCCAAAAAAGGTTAAAGTAAAAAGAAACAGTAAAAATCTTGGGAATTAAGTTAAAATACTAATTATAACTTATCTTTCTTTTCTTTTATGTATTAAAATTTAACATATAATTGAAGTATATAGGTATATGAGCACAGACTTTACATGACGACCACTCTCCACACTATCTCATAACACTGATACACTTGAACACAATATGTTGAAAAGATAAATAATCACCAATATATGTATTTCATGCTAAACCAGCAATCATCAGTTGGTCCAGATTACCATCTCTACACATATATGCCATAAGTGCTTAGATATATATTAAAATAGCCAATCCTCATACTATAATGAGAAAGTGTGGAGAGTGGCGGGTCATGTGAAAGTATGTGCTCATATACCCTATATATTACATATATAGACACAGGTATATAATAAACCTGTGTGTTTCAGTTATTTCATATAATTGAAAACAAATTTGTACAAGATTAATCAGTTTCTGGACATAAATTCCAGATTGATTAATTAACAATAGGTAACTAATGTCTGCGTAATCAAAAAATGGAAGACAAAAAAAAAATAAAAAATGTAACTAATTAAAAAAAAAGATCAAACGAATTGATATCATTGGTAAGAATTTGACCAGTAGGTGGAGTCGGAGAGTACAAATGCAGAAATAGTCTATTGTCCAGAATCAGAAGAGAAAAAAGAACAGCAGCAGCAGAAAAAGAAGGAAGCCAATTAGTTTACCAAGATAGTTGACCAATACAGCAAGATGAACAATCTTTATATGGTCATGTTGATAGAGAAATGTGTTGCTAGACCAAAGCTGAATGTTTGTTCATTTTTCCAATCACTCATCTCCTGAGTAGAAATAGCCAGATGCAGTAATGTATATCTCTGACTTGCTTTTGCTGATGTTTTTACCCACCATGAACTAAATCTATGGAACCTAACTTAGCTGTAGTACACTTGAGCCAGGAGGAATTATCCAGCTACTACCAATAGACCCACCATGAATCTGACAGGATCAGAAGACAGGGCTGACCACCCACACTACATAAAAAGCTCTAAGTAAATATCATTAATAGAACTTTTAAATTTTATTTCATGTGCAACCTTTTAAATTTATTTTCTACATAGAACTTTTAAATGTAATTTCAGGTGCTAACTTTTATATATGTAAATAAGCACATAATAGTTTAAATATAATTTTACAAGTGTTTATATTTATATTTTAAAGTGTTAAATATTTTTTATATATATAGTTTTTATCTTTTAATAAATATGTATAAATTATTGGTATGGTTTAAGTTTTTCTCTCTCTCTCGTTTTACTTATGAGTAAAATTACAAAAAAAACGCAAGTCAGATGTTACATGACCTAATTTAATAAACTTGTATTTATAAATGTTATATATAGAACTCACAAAATAAACTCTTAACAAGCTTTGCAGAATATCCCCAACCTCAGACCAGTTTCTGCTACTGGCGTCCTGAGTGAAGTGCTAGGATATTCAAGAATTAGATTAAAAATATCAGGATAAGTCCAGCACTTTATCTAATGTATAACTATTAAGTAGAAAATCTGAAAATTTCAGACATCCATGTCTTCCAATCCAGCTATCTAACTTAAATAGCCATATGCAAGCTCTATATATAACATTTGTAAATACAAACTTATTAAATTACTTTATGTGATATCTGACTTGATTTTTTTGTAATTTTATTTTTTGCTATTAAGGCTTTGGTGATTTTATATTGCTAAAGCTATTAATATATGGTGTATCTAAACTTAGTTCAGTCCCATATGACTATTTAAGTTAGATAGCTGGATTGGAAGACATATGAATGTCTGAAAATTTCAGATTTTCTACTTAATAGTTATACATTAAATAAGATGCTGGGCTTGTACTGGTATTTTCAGTCTAATGCTTGAATATCCTAGCACCTGATGTTGAAGATATTCTGCAAAGCTTGTTAAGAGCTTATTTTATGAGGTGTATATATAATACCTATGAGTAATTAGGTAATTGTCTTTAGATATTCTGTGTTATGCTGATCTCATGTTTTACTAGCTAGTCATGTAAAAGCATTTGAATCATGTTAATGTCATCTCATGGGTTCAGTCTAATGCTGGATGGAGCCCATAGGGCTCAAACCCATTATAAATATCCTCATGAGATGTGTCACACTTCTTGCAGTCATGGTAGGGATACCTCGGTCTGGAAAAATGACTGTTGTTTTAATATTTTTATTAAATCTCGGTCTGACCAGGGGTATGATTAATATGTAAGTATTGATCATATTTACTCCTCTACTTGAATAACAGGGTCTAAAATAATGTATTAAATATTAATATGAGCTAATAAAGTAAAATAATACATAATAAGTAAAATAGCCATAGAATAAATCATAAAGGATGTAAATCCTATTACAAATGTCATCCATCATGAAAGCTTGAACATTTATTGTAATTTTAAAAAATGTGTAATATAAATAATAGCTCACAGAAAAAAATGTAATAATTAATGTAAATAAATTTATGGGAGATGAAAGAGGGGAGAGAAATGACAACACTAATAATAATAATTTTATATGTTGAAAGAGATAAAATAAATAAATGTGTGTAGTAAAAGTTAGAAATCTGCAGGCAAATGGTGTTGAGGAAAATATGGTAAAGAAAATCAGGCAAACACTCATATTTAATTATAAATTAAGAAAAGAATAAATTAGTAAAGTGATTAGATTAAATTATTAAATTAAATAAATTACCAAACCTATTGGTTGTGAATAAAATATACAGTATAAAAAAGATAAAACGTATCATAAAAAAGAAAGTGTTTGTTAGAAAGCATAAATGATTACAAGAAAAATGGAGACTCAGAATAATGAAATACAAAATGTTCCCAGTGAGGAACAGCAAAATAAAACAGAAAAAATGGAAGTCACTAACTAACAAGAAAATAGTGATATCACAGCACTGGTAACTAGAATGTTTGAAAATCAGGCTGAAGAAAGTAAAAAAATGGACAAAGAGCTTAAAAATCAGAGTAAAGAAATGGTGAAAGAACTGAAAGATCTACATATAGAAACATCTGAAGAAAATAAAAAAATGGCCAAAGAGTTGAAAAATCAAAATAATAAAATGAACAGAAAATTTACAAGGGCAAGCTGAAATTCTTGAAAAGATCAAATCAGACTAGGCTATGATAAAATAAAAGAAGAAATTATGAGAGAAATAAATAAAAATAAAATGCAAGCCAAAAATCAAATCGAGATGGCATAACAAATAATAGAAAAAAATAAAGTAGAACATGAAGTAAATGCAGGGTTAGTGAAGAAGTGATAGCGGAAACTAAAATAGAAAATAGCAAAATAATTGAAGACATGAAAGTTAAAATTAGCAATTTTCCAGAAAAATAGATTAAATAAATGTTATAAAACATAGCAGTAGGCAAACTGAGATATTAGGTGAAAAAAAAAACATGTATTGAACTAAATAATTATGATCAGGTGAATTTAAATGTGAATGTACACATTTTAAATAACTTGCAATCGTAAATCAGTTCTTAAAAATTCGATTATTTTCTGGCCATATAGGTGAAACTCCATCAGAACACATAAATAGCCTGGAGGAATGTTTCACCTTAAATCTGCTAAGCAAAGAGACCATGATCATGACTGCATGCAGTTAATTTCAAGAGGAGGTCTCAAGCGTGGGATTCTTTATACAAGTAACCTGTCACTTTTTCCCCAATCCCAATATTCATGACCAGGTGTGACAAGATAAATGGTGCCCAATGAACCATTCACACCTTTCTTCAGAAGGCAAGTGGCAAAATTATATTTTTAATGGCCTGCCCATGATCTGTACAACAATATATTCAAATAGTGTGTCACAATTTGCCTCATAACATCGAGCAAATGCTCATAGATACAGAAAAAAAAACAATAGAGCAAATGACTGAGTTGCTGAGTGTTTTTTACAATGCTAAATCAGCTTATGATGCAAAAATAGGAGATTTAAACCCCAACCTAGAGAAGCAGCTATAAAAGTGATAAGGTTTAGTCATAGAATCAATTTGGGGAATGGAATCAGAAGAAGATGATTCTCCAGTAGCCCCAAAATAAAAATCTTTTGGAGAACTGGAAGTCATTCTGATATTAGTCATGCAAGGCAAAAAGAAAGACCAAGGTGATTCACAATCCCTTAGCACAAGTGGCTATTTAATCAAAAGAGATAATAATTAAGAACCACCAGATAAAAATTAAATAAGTAATCTGACAGATTCGCCAGCTTGACTCAAAAATAATGATCAGGCATTTCAAATAAAGGAAAATGATTAACAAAATTTAAGTCATAATAAATAAAAATAATAATAATAAAAATGATGAAAATAAATACTTAAATAAAAGAACTTAATTATAAAAATTTTCAAAAAAGTAAAAGCCAATGACAACCCCCTTGATTAGGCCTACCTTTATTGTTGTGAGAAGTCTGCACTGTAAACATATTGGAGTATGACCAAAATAAACATGTAAAAATAAAATGTTTTTTCTAAAAAGAAAAGTAAAATAGATTAAAAATAATATGTTCAAAATAAAAATTAAACAAATAAATATAAAACTAATAATGCTAATGAAATAATAAGGAAAATAAATCATGATTAAATGTCTGGAAATGTTGAATAAAGATTGAGGTGGGTGTGAGTATATTGGACAATGATAAAAATTTCAGATCGTATTTTGGGTTAGATTAAGCCTTTTCTTATGGCAACTTTGTTCTACAGATGGGTATGTGCACAGATTAAATATTGATGATGATGCACCAGTAGAAAAAGTCCTGGCTCAGTAATAATAAAACTGGAAGAAAAATTCCCAGTAACTTAATAAGAAATAATATTTTTGTAAGTTGAATGGGCAGTAGAAACAATCCTGCCATTCAGAGATTCAAAGTCTACATTTGTTATCCATAGTGCAGATATTGACCCATGCTGTAGTCTCAACTTCCACATGAAATTAAAAATTGGTTTAATTAACACAAAACTGATCTGTGAATGGATTGCCTAGTACTTTAATGGATACCTCTTTTTATATTACCTGTTAAAAACAAGAATAGCAAAAGAAAAACCTACAAACATATTAAAAATTTATTAAAGTTTATTTTTTTAAAAATTCTAAGTGCTTAGTATCTTAGTGAAGGGATTGATGCATTTAAATCCTCAATTGAGGGAGGGTGTAATGTAACAATGTGTATATATACATGGTAAATAAGTATGTATATATATACACCTGGGTCTCATTTTACGCGATAGATAGGTTCCTCAGAAAACGCGCAAACGAAATCGCGCAAAAATAGACATAACTTACATTGAAAAAGGGGGGATGCAGTCTGTGATTTTTCAAAATTCACGTAAAAGCAAAGCACCAACATAAAATTACTTTAAAATTCGCTAAAAAAAATAAGTAAATAAAATATGACTAATTAAAAATTTCAAATTTGAAAAAAATTGATACAAGACAAACTTTTTTTAACTATAATATTTAATTTTATTCAAAATAATATATTTTTATGCATAATTTACAGTACAGTAATTTACATTTTTTTATACACATTTTAATTATTATCACTATTTGCTGAAAAACACGTTCGTTTGCAAACTGGTAAAAAATCAGATTCTCACAAGAGGAAATACAACTAGCGCCAAGTTCACTCTCATGTTGTGTTAATGGTTTTCTGTTGACAACGTAATTAGTAATTAATCTTTGAGACGATGATTTTATTAATTGTTTATGAACTTAGACTTATGATAATAAAAAGACATTTATTCACCACTGCTGGGAAAAATTTAATTAAAACTAACAACTAAAAATTAAATTCTTATTTTTGTCTTTAATTTTCAATTCTGTTTAAAAATCAAATTTCGTTTTACATTACATTAATTTCAAGTCACCGTAAGTAATTTTTAAATTGTTAATTACAATTAAAAATCAGATTTTAATTTTTAATTGTCAAATTTAATTGTGCCCACTGCTATTACTCACCTTTTAAAAATAAATTTGTGGACACTAAATGATTAATAATTGATTATGTTCTTTTTTAAAAAGCAAAAACAGAATGTGATTTAAAATGCAAAATTAACACGCATAATGTTTGGACAAATTTACATTTTAATCTTGTAAAATTTAATGTGTATATACATAAAATGTGGAAATCATGATTTTAATTTCATTATTGCATAAAATCTTACTATTATAAAGCATTGAAAATATTGAAATTACTAAGATGAAAGTTGAATTCCAATAATGTGCTATTACTTTCAATATAACGTAAGTACGCAAAATTTATTATTTAAAGTAATAGCACATTATCGGAGTTCGACTTCCGGTGAAGCATGAATCGCGTAACTTCAAAATTGTGTTAAATAAGTCCGCGTAAAAAGAGACCCAGATGTATATGAATTATACGATATTACTGAAATAAGAAAATTATTTCAATATATTTGAAAAAAGATTAAAATAATAAGAAAATATAAAAATCTTGGGGATTAAGTTAAAATACTAATTATAACTTATCTGTCTTTTGTGTATTTTTTTATTTAAAAAATTTAGATTTATTGATAATAGGTATATACAAATGTTTTCAATGATAGTTATATATGTTTATATTGTTATAAGTTCTCCAAGAGTTTGTGTAGAATGAGACAAGATCTGATTTGTTTGTTTAGTCAGATCATAGGTCAGAGAAAAATTAGTGTGTGTTTAGGACATTTTTTATGTCCCTACATTAATCATATATTTGAATGTTTCTTTTACCTGTTATATAGTTTATCAATCATTAGGATTGGAGTCATTTTGTAGGTAGGGTATTTTGAACAGTTTCCATGTATGTTCATGTAGAAACTTTGAGGAGAGCATTCTGTCTTTCTTTTGTAGTTTTGAAAGGGTTGCAAGAAAGAAAGAGTTTGCTTCTGGCTGGGGAATGCTAAACTTTAATTTACATCTTGTCACCCAGATAGAATATGTAACAAAGATTACCAGCCCCAAATGGTGGGGAAATCTCTTTCATTAATACACTCTTTGATTGATAGAATTTTATTGTAATCAATAATACTATTTTGAGATATTAGGAGTTTAATCCTTCCCAAACCCATGCAAGAAAGCATAATGTGTTCAAATGTTTCTTCATGCATTAAACAGTTTGAACAAATGGGGTCTATGTTTCTTATACCTCTTTTGTAATGAAGGAACCAATTGGTATGCATTGCATTTAGGTTCACCTTTATTAGATAGTTTAGGAATTTGGGTTATAATGTCCAGAATTTGAATAAGGTGGTGATTTTATAATTGGGATAGCCAAGACTTGTTTTAATTTGAGATAGTTTAGGGCTTATTAAATTGTGTGCATCCCTTATGTTAATTTTGGTTTTGAATATGTCAGGAGCGGTGCTGTTTTTAGTAGGGAAATTAGTTGGTCTAGCCAACCAGCCTTGCTAGGAGGGGTTGTGTCTGTAGGTATTACCTCTCTTAATATTAGAGGTTTGCCACATTTTTGAATAAGGTTGAAGATTAGTATGTGGCCTTTTTGATAGTTAATGGCTTGAATGGAATGTAGAGACATTCCATTGAATTTTCTGTGGTATTGCATTCTTGAAATGCTAATGAAGGATATGTGGTGCTTCCAGAACAGACCCGCACATATCCCATTGATTTTATTAATGAAGGTCTTCGATACAGATATGATGGGCAGGTAGTAGGCTATTTTAGACATTACTTTCATGTTTAGTAAAACCACCTTGACTTGGAGGGATAAATATACTCTTGAGAGTGTCTGTGTAAGATGATATGTTGATTCAATGATGGTATTCTGTATATGTTTCGACATGGCGGATTGGGATTTATATATAGGGAATCCTAAAAAAATTCTGGGGCTCAGCTAGAAAGTTAGATTTGATTTTATTTCCATTAATAATATGCCATGATGATGACTTTTCAGGGTTTATGGTATGCTGTGAGGTTTAAGAAAAATTGTTAAGGATTTTGTAAAGAGGTTTTAGGAATTTCTGGGATGGTAGGATAATAAGAACGTCATCCATGTAGGCTATGGTCTTAATAGATTTGTTGATGCATGGTATAAATACTCCAGGGAGGGAGCTCTCTAAGGCTATTAACAGGGGGTTAATGTAGCATGAAAAGGTTAGGGCACTTAGTGGGGATCCCTGCGGAATAGATCTGGTAGGGGAGAAACCATTGGAGTATGACCCACTGAGTGATATGTATATTAGTCTGTTGTGGAAGAGGTTATCAATGATTTGGATAATGTCTGTGGGCATTTCACATTCATCTAGTAAATCAAGTAGTGTATTAATGTTGACTGAATCAAATGCTTCAGTAATGTCAATCTGAACTGCAATAGGTTTGGACAATTTTTTAGATCTGATATGGTCCAGTAATATTTTGACTTCTTCCGTTAGTGTGGATGATTCTTTTCTGGCAAATTGTGATTCTGATATTTTGTTTAGAATTTTGTCTTGTATTTTTTATTTTATGACTCCCTCTATTATTTTTATGAGGATAGGGGTCATGGATATGGGTCTTAAGCTGTTGATGGATGTTGGATCTCTGTTCTTTTTAATGAATGGAACCATCGCTATTGGATAGAGATTGGTTATTGATCTTTTCTGTGATGATAAATGGTTGATCATTTTAATAATGATTGGGATTGTGAAGTTATTGAGGTGAGTTAGTACAAATTTGGGAATGGCATGCATTCCAGGGTGGACATTTATGAGTAGTGCTAAAATGCGGCTTTTGATATCTGCCTGTGATGCCATGTGCATTTACTCTAGTACTGTCTCTCGATGTTTTGTGTACATCCATGTAGTGAGCTTGAAGGCGATCTCTGAGGTGTTCTTTGACATGTTGAATCATTTGGAGGCCAGTGGTTTGAAAACCATTGATGGTTATAATTGTTGGAGTGATTTGTTTTGATTTTGCACTTAAAGCCCACCACAGGTATCCTCTTGTCCAACAGTGTTGTGATGGCATAAAAATCTTAGATCTCTTAATAACTATATGTTCTGCTATTGTTGTTTGTTTATGTTTATATTGATTTTTGAGGGCAAGTAAATTTTCTATAGGTTCAGTGTCTAGAGGAAATGTCTTGATCTTATTGTGGATGTGTTTGAATCGAGTGGTAGGTCCTTTGACTTTTTTAGTATAGTGTGCTATCAAGGTCAGTAATATTCCTATGAATGAAAATTATGCTTCTTCTGGAGGCCTAGAAAGAATATCAATCTTATGAAACAGAATGTATGTTTCCAAGAAAAAGGCTTCCGTTGTGGCAGCACGAGTTAGTACTCTAATAGTTTTGTTGAGACTGATTGTGGTACAGTTTCTAAACTGTAGAGAAGTTAATATTGCTTGGTGGTCTGAGAAGGCGACTGGCTGGAGGGTGGCCTCCAGAGCGAGGTGTAATTCTGAGATATAAAATGAGGTCTATTAGAGAGTGCGGAGTTTTATTGTAAAAAGAGAAGGCATTGGGTGGGAAGAAGCCTCGGTTGAGCAGGTGTAAGTATTTTGATGTGAAGCAGTCATAGGAAATATTAAAATCCCCCATGAGGATTGAGGGAGCATCGTTATTAGCAGTGAGCATATTAATTGTGTGAATAACTTTTTAAAATAGTTGTTATATTATTAGGTAGATATACATAGAATGCATTGAACGTGTTATTATCATAAGTCAGGTTGATGGTTATTAAATTGAGGTCTGCGTATAACATTTTAAACTTGTTGGGAGGCATTTTCTTGTTAAATTATGATGCCCACCCCTCCAGCTGGAGAGTGATTAACTGAAAGATGAGTAAAACCAAGTTTGTTTAGTTCTGAGAAAATATATAATTGAAAACAAATTTGTACAAGAGTAATCAGTTTTTGGACATAAATTCGAGACTGATTAATTAACAATAGATAACTAATGTCTGTGAATCAAAAATATAAGATAAAAAAAAACGCAACTAATTAAAAAAAAAGATGAAATGTATTGATATCTTTGGTAAGAATTTGGAATTTGAGCAGGTGGAGTCTGAGACTATAAATGCAGAACTTGTCTATTGTTCAGAATCAGAAGAGGGAAAAAGAAAGAACAGCAGCAGCAGCAAAAGAAAGAAAGAAAAATAAGGAAGCCAGTTAGTTTTCCAGGATAATTGACCAAAGAGTTTATAAACCAGTTAAAATGATTGATTTCAGAAAGTTGAAACAATCTTTATATGGTCATGTTGATAGAAAAATGTTTTGTTAGACCCAAAACTCAGTGCTTGTTCGTTAAAGAGAAATATTTGCTTTAAAAGGTTGAGTTATTTGGAATTAAATAATAAATGTAAATGAACTGAAAATTTTTTTTTCCATGTGTCATAGCACTGGCCGGGATGTGAACCCACTAACCCGGGACAACTGCTTGTAAGGCAGCTGTGCTGACCTCTCGACCACCAATGCTTGACAAAACTGAAATTTTATTAAAAAGATAATGTTCTTTTACAAATAGGTATATAAGATGTGTGGTATTCGTTGATAATCTTTAAAATGCTATTAACTTATTATTATTGAATTATTATAATGACATGCTCTTAATTGGTGATTGTAATTGATCTTTTGAGTTAAAATTTTTTTTTTCAGTAGAGATACTAAGTTTTTAAGGTTGAATGACTTCATGGTTGTAAGAGTCTGAGACAGAACAATTATTGTATCAATAGTTTAGATAATGTTATTGATTTTATATTATCTATTTTTAGTATTATTAGAGTATGTAAGAATACTACATCTGAAGCCTGATCCCTCTTTTAGTTGTTTTGAAGAAAAAACATTTTTTTCTATCAACAGTTAGAGATTTTAAAAGGGGAACTATTTTAGTCTGTGTAAAATTAGCTTGAACTTCTAGGTGTAAAGTCTACATTGTTTGGATCCAGATACTGCAGTTGTAAATTTGCTGGAAAAATTATTTTGATGCTATCTAATTTTTTTCCTTTGAAGATTAATCCAGTGACTAATTCTCTTGCATGGTTTTCTAATAAACCTATAAAATCAATTAAGGCTAAAAGTAAATTTTTTAAGGCTACAATTTCCTTATATTACAGTGTCTTTTTATTTAATTTTAGATCTATTACCAAGGTGAAATAAACAGCAGATTTTAAAAATTACTTAATGAAGATAGAAGGTAATGTGCATAGTGATCTCAAAAGTTTTTGAAATTTATAGAAAAAATGAAACAGTCAAATTGTGAATTCTCATTCAAAATTAATGATGTGATAATCAACCCTTTATTAATATCTAGTTGATTTGTAGGTTTTTTCTTTTTATAATATTTTTTTCTTCCAATCATTCATATGATTTCTTGGTCTATACTGTCATTTCTGTTTCTCTGTCTTATGTACATTTTAATCCTCGACAAATGGTGTCAGTTTTTTGTAGTCTAAAAAATAAATCTTTGATTGGGTTTGTTGGCATATTTATTTATAAGGATTTGCTATCTTAATATAAACCAAACACTGATTATATATATATGCAGGAGCTAATGATTCGGACCAACTGATGAGGACTGGCTCAGCACAGAATATATATATTGGAGATCATTTATCTTTTTCACATGTATGTGCTCATGTGTATCAGTTGTATAATATGGAGTGAATGACTGAAGGGAGATTGAAAGTCTGGATTCAAACCTCCTCTATTATAAAGATTCTGTGGATATTTTGGTTCCTGTAAATTTTTTTCATTTTTAAACCTTTCATTCAAAAATCATTTTTTCCTAATAGATGAAAAATTACTAAAGTATTATATATAGAAATGGACATAAAGATCGATTTGAAAATTATAGATAAATTTTGATTTTATTGGCTCCAGCTAAATTATTTAAACTGATTATATATTAATCTATTTATACTTCAGTTAAGAAATTTATTCAGAATTTCAGCATAGGTTTTTGAAAAACATATTTTTGGCTACAAACTTAATACATTTAACTGATGTGGTGTGAAATTTATACTTCTTTTTTTGGCTAAGGTATTTGATAACATTTTTTACACTATAATTATTAATGTTAGATTATCTGGGATTAACTGAATCATAGTTAGAATGGTTTACATCTTTTTTGTACATTTTATTAATAATAAATCCTAGATATAATAAAAAACCTTTATCTAACAACAAAATGATATATGACAATAGCTGTAATATAGTCATATAATCATAACATATAAAAATAACATATAAAAGGTCTTTTTGGCAAATTTTAAATTTTTGCCCTTTTCAATATGTCTTAATTATGAATTAAGTATTTGGATTGTGAATCAAACTTATTATTTTAATGATTTTGGTTTTGCTTAGTAATCTATTTTGTGATCTTCTCTGTTTGATGGTTATGTTTTTGGCTTGAATGGCATTACATTTGATTGCTGCATTTCCTGTTCTGCTGCTGATATTAAGACTATAAATACATCAAACATCTAATGATTGTGATTATCTATAAAGTAGCATGTATTAAAAATAAACAATATGATGAGAATAAATGTAAAGACTTTGACATTGTTTTAGTTGCTAAATTACTGTTTTCAAGTCATTTACAATATTTATGTTTTAAAGCTTTTAACTTAAGAACAACTTTTTATATCTTTAAAGTTATCTATTTTAAACTATGAAATTATTGTATGGAACTCTGATAATAAGTCTTACAGTAAAACATTAGATCCAGCATAAACCAAATTTATAAGTTATTATAGTGAAGTTTGAATCAGTATAAAAATCTAATGTTTCTGTAAAAATATAAAATCTTAATATTTTGTTTCTAGCAAAAATGGTTAAAAGACAAACTAATATAGTAAATTGCATTAGTGCAATTTCTCACAGTGCTCCTGACAAATGTTTGAAACATGATAAAAAAACATTTTATATTGCAAAGTTTAGAAAGACTCATTTAGATGTTTTATTATTTAGGCTACCAAGATTATGTAATGCTTTTTATTATCATTTTGATATTCGTCATTTAACTATGAATGAAATAGAAAATGTAATTAAATGTAAATAAATGTTAATGAGTTTGTGAAAAAGTGTGCATATATACATGTGTGAATATTGCCTACGTTCATATTTGTGAATAAGAGTCTATATATTGTTATATTTAATGTTTTCATGGTTATATAGTGTAAATAAAATATTTTTTGAGTTAAATAGTGTATTATTTTAAATTAATTCCTGACATTTTAATGAAATGATATCGATCATTGTCAAGGTTAATTTTTTGAAGTAATAATGAGATTGAGCATGAAGTAAAGTACAATCATTCTCTTGATGATAAGATACTAACACTATAGAACTGAAGAGCCCATCAGTGTTCAATTATAAAAATGTAAATCAGTGTGAGAGGGGATGTTTAATCAGGTTATCTGTGTGGATCTGCAGAAACAAAAAATAATAATAAGTGTTTTCCTGAAGGTTTGTGATGATGGTGTTCTAGTTGTATTTTTATATTGGACTATTTCCATAATCTACTATGAGTATTGAATGTCTTTAGAAAAATTTAACTTTTTTTATTTATTTAAATATTCCCAATACATCCAACTGTTAGTAATAGCACATTAAACAGGTTAGTATATGCACAATGTTTCGAGAGGTATTATTCCCACCTCTTCTTCAGGTGTTGCTGGCCTGACCAGTGAAAGTACTAGCATAGATTCGAACTTGGATCCTTAGATTCTTGAGTATTGAATTTTAAGGTAACGCTGGCTCAGTTGGTTAAGAGTGTTATCTTAAAATTCAATATTCAAGAATATAAGGGTCCAGGTTCTAATACCATGCTAGTACTGTCACTGGTCAGGCCAGCAACCCCTGAAGAAGAGGGGAGAATAATACCTCTCAAAATGTTGTGCATATACTAATCTGTTTGATGTGCTATTACTAACAGTTGAATGTATTTGGAATATTTAAATAAAATAAAAAAGTTAAATTTTTCTAAAGACATTCCATACTCATATTAGATGACGGAAGTAGTCCAATATAAAATACAAATAAAACATTAATAAGCATAAGTTATAAAACTATTAAGAATTATTAATAATGGACAAAAGTGTGAAGGTTATTTTATTTTTAACATATTATTACATAAATTTCCACATATACATCCCTTTATGCTTAAACAATTTTTCATTTTAAATCAGTTTTGCATCTTTTTTGATTAGGTTTAATGCTTAAATAACCTATAATTGAAAATTTATGTATGTATAAATGATCTCATTTTTTGATAATTATGTAATTACAGAAAATAAATCTGAACAAAAAGATTAGTGATTTGGAAACAGCATTAAGAAGAGAAAAGCAGGAAAAAAATCTTTTAAAGTACATTATTGAAAAAGAGCAGTATTTTCTTTTAGAAAAGCAGAATAGCTTTACAGAAGAAGTTAAAAGTGAGCTTATATTGTATTTCAACTCTTATTGATTATAATATTGAACTTTAATTATTAAACACAAAATAAAATATTAGAAGTGGGTCATGGATAAATGAGGAGTTTATGACAATATATAGATTAAATGCTCTCATAATAACAAGCTTTCAAATTATCTGAACATGGTTATTCCGGAGAACTTTTATTACATTTTTCACCATTACCTTGAAACTAATAGATTATAATATCGTTACTATTATTATTTACATATATATTTTTTCAATCTAATAATTTTGATTAGTATTCCAATTATCATTTATAATTTAACATATACATGTAATTTATTTATATTGAGTTATGGCATTAAGAAATATGTGGATTACTCAAGATGATGAACATAATAGTTTAATATTTATTTTAAAAAAACTCCAACCAGTCTGATAATAAGATAATTGGTATAAAGTTTTTGCTGTGTATGTTGTTTTTAATCAGTTAGAAAGTGCTTTTGAATAAAGAGAAATGATTTAAGTTATTAAATAAATATTAAATTTCAATTGCATTAATGTATATTATAGACTAAACTGGAGTTGACTATCTCCCTTTAGCGTTAAAAATAATCTCATCGCCTCTACAACAATAGAATGATTATCTATTTTTTACATTCATAAATAAATATAAATTTTAACATTTATTTATTTAATTTTGTTTGCTAATGATGTTGAAATTTAAGAGTGAAACTGGTATTTAACTTAGATCTAAATAAGGCAGTATTACTTACGAAATAATCTTTTATGTAAAGAATAAAGCGTCTTATTTTAAATAACTTTTATATTCATTACAAATCAAATTAACTGAATAAATATTTGATTTGCATAGCATTAATATATATTATAAATAGAACTGCAGTTGATTATTTCTTTTAAGTGTGAAAATAACAAAACAAACTTATAATCTCTACATTAGCAAACTACATTATATAAAGAATAAAGCGGCCATTTTTATTTTGCATTCTGCTAGTATTAAACTTAGTTTGCTAATGCAGCTGAAATTTAAGATCATAATTTATATTTAACACAGATCTAAGTAAGGCAATATTACTTTTAAAATAATAGACAGTTATGTAAAAAAATAAAGACTGTTTATTTTAAACAACTTTTATTAAGATAACTTATAACAACTTAAATTAATTAAATATTAACTTTACAAAGCATTCATGTATTTTAAATTAAAGTGGAGTTGACTTGTTTCCATCTAGTTGCGAAAATAACAAGAAACTTAACTACAATTTTGTTTATAATATATATTAATGGTGTTTATAAATTTAATATTTTGATTTGCAATGAACTATTAATATAATGGTTAGTTAAAATAAGGCATTATCTTTATCCTTTATGTAATGATCGTTGTTTAATAAATAATATTGCCTTATTTAGATTTGGCTTAAATATCAGCTCTGCTTCCAAACTTTAACAGTGTTAGCAAGCTAAGTTTAATACTACCAGAATGCAAATAATATGCATTCTGTACATAGTTTGCTGACAATGTGTTTATTTTTGTCATAGCTAGAGAGAGATTAGTCAAATCCAGTTTGATTTATAATATATACTAATGCCATGCAAAATTAATATTTATTTATTTTGATTTATAATAAATTATCAATATAAATGTTATTTAAAACAAAATATTCTTTTTATTCTTTATATAACTGATTAGTATTTAAATAGAGATTACTTTATTTAGATCTGGTTTAAATATAAATCCATTCTTAAATTTTTCCATTGTTAGCAAACTAAGTTTTAATACTAAAATGCAAAGAATAGAACAGATAGATATTCTGTTCTTTGTACAGTTTCTGATGCAAGTTTATTGGGGGAGGGGGATTTACAGATAAAAGATTAATCAATTGTAGTTTGATTTATTTTGGATTTGAAAAAATATTTTTGTGATATAAAAAGTTTTGTTTAACAGCTATATTTTTTTTAAATAAAACATGTATAATCTAAAAAAACATAAACAAGATTTTTTAAAAAAAAAAAAAAGATTATGATATACAATTGAAATATGACAAATTAGATACAAATTTCAAAAAAATGAAAAATATTTCAGTTTAAAGAATTGTTAATTAAGAGAGAATATAAGTATCATTTTCAATGGTTATAATATCTATTTTAAATAGTAGCATTTGAACTCAGGATTTTTCAGTTTTTATTCATCCTGCACTCCATCGCAAACAATCACCTCACATAACCACATACATGAAAAAATAATAGATGATCCTCAATATACATATTTCGTGCAGAACCAACAATCATCAGTTGGGCCTGCTGTACCTTTACATAGCAGACTCATGCAGTCAACAAAATAGGAATCACCAGTATTGATTTTTAAACAGATTCAGGTCAACTGATCAGCAATTGTGAGTTTGACACTAAGAACCCAGCATAATGGCTCTTATATATGTAGTGGCCAGAAGAAATTTCTATATCAATGTCAACAGCAATACTGCTATAAAAATTGCTACCTTGCTCTGTGTCACTGACCTGTGCATGATAGAAATTATTATTAGGTTACATAAACATGAAATATCTGAAAATTAGATGCGTGAGATAGTAATAAAGAATCTGAATACAATTTTAATCCTCAGCTATCTAAATATATTGCTTAGTTTCATTTCAGAATCAGGCAGTAAACTAAGAGTGTGAGTTAGAGATTTGGACATCAACTCATGAGGAATGGTGAAACTTTGTCTTTATAGCAACCTTCTAGATATATCTCTCATCAAATAGTTAAGTGGATTGGTGGATAATCAACTAAGGTAACTTCATACAGTGAAGCTATTAGAAGAGGAATAGTCACAAAGTAGTCCTAGAGCAACATAAAGAATTTTTAAAAAAATTTATTGGTGAAATGTTCCACAAGCATTAACTTATAAAATTATAGGCTCAATAAATTATAATCTCTCACTGAAGAAGATAACCTGCTACCATTGTTGAGTGCTATGTCACATTGCACATGAGTGCAAACATAATAAAACACAGAACTGCAAGTCCTCCTCACAGCTAATAAAAACTGATCTAAAAGCTGGGAATACAAACCAATCCAGTGAAGTTAGTGGATATGATCTGAGCCAAAATACTATGGATCTTTATTGCTATATATAGTTAATGGGAAAGTTGCCTCTATTAAAGGTAGAGAATGATTTAGACCATTTGAAACTCAGATCTGCACTATATGAAAAGTGAAAAAAGTAGCCAAACCTGAAATCATAAGACTTTGCAAGAAAAAAATCTGCAGAAAGGACAGTGACACCCAATGTACCAATGCATTATCCTGATAAACCAGAAACACTTATAGATTAGATATGCACACACCACATAGTGAACAGTAAGATATTAGCAGAAGTGACAGGTTGACCCAGAATATTAGCTCATATTATAGTGGGTTTCCAATGGCTAGCCCATAAGATATCCTTAGTACATGTATAAAGACCTATGGAGGATGTGCAAACACTTATCAATAAACAAAGGCTATATTTTAATAGATAACAAAATATTGGTATCAGTATTAGATGCAACAGTGTCTTAAGTATTGAACACCAAGGTCACCAAAGCATTGTTAGAATCAAGGGTCTAATTTATGGCTCTTTATTCACCATGTCCATTTTCTCATCCATGTCACACACTTTGTCATCACTAGCCTGTTGGACCATCCCTTTGAAATACCCTCCATTAAGCTGGAGAAGTTTATCCCATTGGAAGTTGACAGTGATTTTAAATTCAGCTTTTATATTAGCATAAACATTTCTTAGAGAGCATTTGGTTTCACATTTAAACACCTGAAATTCATGCTGTAAGACCTTATTGTCATCAGAAATTTGCTTTTGTAACTCCTGACACTTTTTTCTTGACTCCTCAAACTTTGTTACTAGCCCTTAAGTCTTCTTAATCTCACTTATTATATTGAATCTTGCCTTCAGGGAGATGGCTTCAATCTTTGATTCTTCCCTAATGGTTATTGCTTCTTCCTTATATCCCTTCATCTCTTCAGAAAACTTGATTTCCAATTCCTTAGATCTACTATCTATTAGTGTCTTCAATTCAGTACTCAATTCAGAAGAGTTAGCCTTCAATTCAGCATTCATTGTGTCCATTTTATCAGGGTTAGCCTTCAACTAAGCATTCATTTTCATTATCATCTTCATTAGGTCCTGCAAGCTAATGTTAGCTCCACCCAATATTTCATTAGCATTAACAATAGTTAGTTTTAAAACAACAACAATAATACACACACAAATTAATATATATTTTAAATGATAATTACTTACAATCTAAGCCTTGTCACCCCTCCTGCCACTATTTTAAAATGCAAGTCATCATCCAAACAAAGCATAAACAACCTGATCCTAGCTTTGAATTGGATTTGTCCCAAATATCAAAATCTTGATTTTAATAACATCATAATTTCCTCAGTTAATGGACTGACAATGCCATCTGTACATTAGTATTGATACATATCAAAAGAATTTATTAGATATTTTGAATTCAGTGAATCACCCAAAATTTTTTTTACGTATGTATGATCCAAGTAATACTGAGATATGCAGATTTCAACATTTAAAGTCAAAATGTAACACTTTTCTATCAAAATATACTAAATACACAAAATGCCTACACATGCTAAATAAATCTACATTTAGATTAAGTCAAATACATGGTGAGATAATTTCCTTCTTTAAGGAAATGGTGATCATCTATTAATTTCATACTTTAAATATAAACTCTAACCTATTATAGACTAACCTATCATTATATTAATGAACCCTAATACAAAAAAAAATCTTTGAAATTAAAATCCTACATTATCTTACAATATATAAACCCAATCTCTATTAATTGTTCATATTTTGAACCCCTTAGTTGTTAGTGCCAATTGAAATGAATTGAAAAGGTGCAATGGAAAATAAAATAGCTCAATCATTGAATACCAATTGTAATGGATTGGATTATGATGTTAAACTCTTATTTAACAGCACCATAGATTTGTGCAGCAAATCTAATGGACTGAATTTATGCATGAGAAGATAATTTTTAAGGATAAGTAAAATATGGTTCAATCATGAATCGACAATTATAATATTACCCACTCAACTAGCTGAAACAAAGTATGAATAAATGCCAAAGAGCAATGATAAGAAATCTTAATTGACTTGCTCTCAGAGTTTATCTTGGCTAGTGAGACTTGATTACTCGCCAAAATATAAATTAGAAGCAAATGGAATTTTATTGAATTTAACCTATATTTGCAGATGGAGAATTGTATGTAAAACAATATATTAATTAGTTGTGATTTATGGAAATAATTATAAAATTGAATATTGACAAAACACAAAATTATCATATAAGTAATTCTCTGTCTCAAGAATTGCATAATGTACTGAAAAAAATAAAAATAAATTTCAAATAAATCACAAAGTCATTTTATATAAAACAAATGGTATATCCTTAATATTTGATTATGGTTTAATTTTCTTTTCAGATGGCACTAGTTATATTCAAACAACATACAATATTTCTTTCTTTTCTAAGTCTTCATTTTACTTCAACATCATAAACATTCACAATATTTGTTAACAATAGGCATGGATTAACATTTGTATTTGAATAAGAGCCATTTATTGTTTAACATGAAGAGGTATGCAATAACAGAAAAATAATGAAGATCATACTAGTTTCTTAAAATAACTGTTCAGAATCATAGATACATTCTTCAATGTCAGATCACTTAACTTTCACACAAAACTATCAGCATTCTCTTCATACTCAGTTGACTATCTATATACCCATTTTTTATTAAAACTACATTTCTCTTTTTAAACTGCAAATACTAACTCCTTAGATTTATTATATACAATAGGGCTTGTATTATGGCCAAAAGACTCAATATCTTCTATTATATCATCACTAATCCCTGAGGATTCAATAAATGTTTATCACTAGATTACCCAACTCTTAATATACTAAACTTCTATGAATATGAAATATAAGAACTCCTAATCTCACATGTAAAAAAATATGCACATATAATACAAAAATAAAATGTCTACATACCTATCTATCCTTTCAATGTATTTTATGATGAAGTGATGAATTATTTACTGAAGAGAATATTAAATATTAAACACTAATACAATACATTATGTTTATATTTATAAATGATTTTTATGAAAACAACAATAAATTTAATTTGTGTACCACATATATAGTATAGTATACAATGCATATAAATTAAAACAATAACAGAGTTTTAATGACAAATCATATCTGGCATATTATTATTTATGTTGAATCAAAATTTAAAACCGATGTATTTGTATAACATAGTATATAATGTTTATGAACTAAATAACAGAAAATTTTTAATAATAAATAATATCTTGCATAATACTATTCATATTGATGAGTTAAAATTTAAAATCAATTTACTTATATAACATACAAATATAATACATATAAATGAAAATAAAATGGAAAATTTTAATACTAAATGGTATCTAGCATGTTGTTATTTATATTGATGAATCAAAATTTTAAATTAATTTATATAAATTGTAATCTTTTGAAAAGAAGAGGAGGGGAGAAGGGGGTGAATGAAAAGAAAGGATATGGAATAGAAATTGGAGAAGAAATGATGGAGAAGAGAGACACATAATTGAGGCCCCATATTGGGCACCAATTGTAAACAAATTCAAAGGAAAAGAGAGGGGGGGAAGGGGGTGAAAGAAAAAAAAAGAAAAGAAAGAGAAAAGAAATGAAGAGAATAGAGAAATGAAGAAGAAGGATGATAAGGAGAGATGATGATGAGAGATGAAAAGAGGAGAGGAGAAATAAGAGAAGAGAGAAGAGAAGAGAAAGATGAGAGATGAGAAGAAATGATGAGATGAGGAGAGAGATGAGGGATGAAGAGATAAGAGGAGAAGAAGAGAGAGAAGATGAGGGATGAGAAATGAAGGTGAGGAAAGAGAGAGATGGAAATTAAATGGGAGAAATGAGAGAGAGAGAAGAAGAGATGAGGAGATGAATGAGTAGTAGAGATGAGAGAGGAGGGATGATGGGAGAGGAGTAGAAGAGAGGGATGAAGAAATGAGAGACTCTTGATGACTCGGCTCAGTGGGGTTACAATAAATTTTAAAGAAAGAGATGATGATCCAGAGATGTATGATCGGATAGAGACCAAATCCAATTCTAAGACAATTATAACTATTATGGCATCTTAATGATTTACCAATAAGCAATACAAAGATAAATTTTAAAATCATTAGCTAATTGTTATTGGAATCGGCCTACCATCAAATCACACTCTCTGAATAAGAATAAATGATACTTTGATTGGAAGGACTATTACATTAAATGTAAAACTAATAAGGCAACAAGAGCAAACAATCTCAAGGGTTTTAAAACTAAAACTCTTATGCAAAATAAAAGATTAAATTAAGTTGCCTACTAAAGAATTGCTAAGATAAATAAACAAGTGAGTGATATCTTGGCCGACCATAAAATAACTACCTTATTGTTCAAACATGGAATAATAAACAAACAATTATTAATAATAATTTAATAAATCAATTTAAATTTACAATAATAATGGCCTATTACCCAAGATATTACTCGAGCAAGGAAAAGGGCAAGGGTACTTTTTATGCCTTTCCCCATACTCACAGACAACCTACTTAAGACCTCAAATGCAGATGGATTATAAAATTCTAAAATAAAGATGATGATAAACAATGTGCAGCTAATGTCAGATAATGTGCAGCTTTTAAAATAATAATAAATACTCTTCTGAGGCATTAATTTTCTACATCTTATATTGCAGAATCTTCAATCTGAGAAGATATAATGATAATTCAAAATCAATTATAAATGTGCATTTAATTAAGTATCTGATAGAATGTAATTATCTGTTACTGTGATTCAATCTGAGAATCACTTAAATTGGCATGGCTTTATAATTCAAACCAGTATCAAAATATATTTTATAAACTTTATAATATGTTTGTGAACTTTTGAATTGAAAATTTTTATGAACTGTGAAACTCAAGACAATAATATTTTCATATAAAAGTAAAGCAAACAGCAACAAAACTTTTGAAATAATAATAATAAGGTTTATTATTTAAAACAATGAAAAGAAAATATTTACAATCAATTTTACTACAAGCATTGCCAACATGGCGCTGGAATCTTTTTATTACAAATATTTTGACTCTGTTTAAAATTTTATTTTGGCTTACAAAAATAAAATAAAAATAATATGAACAATTTCTTTAGCTTCAATTACTGAATACCTATCCTAGATTCTTTTAAATGGGTTGTTTTAATAAACAAAATACTAAATAATGAATACCTATAATAGCAAACAAAGGCTATTTAATACCAAATTCTAATCTCTTTTAAAACAATCAGAGATTTCAAATCTTTAAAACTTAAATTAAAATAAACTGAGTTTAATAATAACAATTCTATTTCTTTATTATAATTATTAGCATATTAACAATATGGTAGTGTTATCTAACAATCAGAATAACACATAAGAAGCTTAAAATTATAATCCTGAGCTTAACAAATGCTAAGCTGGAATAAGCATACTTAGCATATATTTAAAAATATTATCACCAGTTATACTGACATCACTAATATTATAGCTAGTGATATGATTAAGCAAATCTTTTAGCTAACTTTAAATTAAATTAAATATATGGGCCACTCATTCATCAGATGTCATTCATACATTTTTTAAAATAAATTTTGTCCACATAAAATATTACCCTGAATGTGTGTTAAAATTAAAGACCTTAAAACTTACAAATCCAGCGGTGAAAAATCTGGATGAACATATTAAAATTAGTATGTGTGAATTGCCTCTTATACCATATGCATAATTTAACATACTTAAAATAAACATAGATTATTGTTAATTGGCTTGTACATGATAAAACTATCATAGCAACACAATTCAAACATTGATATACCTATGAGCCTTAAAATAGCTACCACTACCTGAAGAAACAAAGTTCCTCAAACAAGCATATCTTGTCATAACAAACCTAAAACAAAATGCAACATCACCTACTGTGGTGAAATTTAGCATTAATTCATCATGAATGATAGGCCAAAAATATAAGAACACATATGCTCCGCAGAGCTGGATAAGAATGTGGTGGCTTTCAAATATACCTAACTTTGAGGCAGAAAATAGGATGCCTGGACCTTGTCTACAGTGCATCAGGAACAGGAAAGATGCACCAGGAAAGCATGATCCTCTCTCATGGGATTCCAATGCTAATAAATGTGATAATCATCACTAGAAAAATACAACTATAAGATATACAATAACCCCCTATGGGCACAAGCACTATCAATTCATGGAAAAGCAATACAATAAGGATGGAGGATCTTGTCTACTCCATAAAGCATACTCAAAATAGTTAACAAAGCCTAACTCTATGAGGCTAACAAATACTAACTAATGACAAGATATATACTTCACATGAATTAACTAAGTTATCACTAAGAAATTTAAAATAATGACACGTATATCTAATGCAAGAACCAACAAAGCAAAATTGAGTCAATCGACTACTATAGGAAATACTTTAAAATTAAATGCATATAAAATTCTTGGCAAAGGCACAATGCACACATAATAAAATATTAAATACAATAAAAAATATTGTGACTCGTGAACTTTAAAAGATTGCAAATTAAAATGCGAGAATATTAATTCTTAATGCATATAAAATTATTTGCAGTTATTAATAATGTAGCATTCATAAAACAAATGAATGGAAACTCTCTGATAAACCTCTTTGGCTGAATTAGAATAAAAACTGAGTGAAACATCCCACATATAATAAGATAAGACTGTAATATTTAAATCTCTGGGAATGAAATTATCAAATAAACTTAATTTGTAATACGCTTAATAAACATAAATAATAGCATATAATTTACCTGAGAATAGCAGAATATCAATCTACTTATTCTATAACCCATTAAACTTAAAATTGTTACATTAGTTTACCTGGTATATTTATGCTAATAATGTTAACCATATTTTAAAACAAAATATATAGCATAAATATTTTTCCGGTTTCCTTATTTTTTTTTAAACCAATAAAATACAGACAATATAAAAAAAAAAAATACAGTAACTTCAGTTCATGATTTCAGCTCTGTACTGGCTTTCCATTCCATATATGTAGATAATTTACTGAAAAATAATTTATTTGAGGTATTCGAAGCTCCTAGTCAAAATGTTCATAAGTATGACAATGATTACTAATAAAAATGAAACATGTTTTTAATAGTTCTTCAAAGACATATTAATTTCTTCCTTTAAAGATATACTAAATATTAAAACATTAAAATAATAAGATAGGCCGGCATTGGAAAAACAAATTCTTCAGCTGATAATATTTTATAGCATCCCGGGTTTAAATTCATACTAATATTACTTTCTGATTTTTATTTCCATTTTCTCCTTTAAAAGAACACATTTTTTTTTTTTTTTATAAATAATTTTTTTTTAATTAGTTCTCATACAACATTTTGAAATCCTATTTCCAAATAACTTTCTCTTTCCACTGCTTAGCATAAGATAGGAATTATTTTTCTTAAAGTTTTTTTTTTATCTGTTTTTCACTTGGCTAAAATAAGCTATTTTCATTTCAGGTAAAGATAAAAGCAATAAACTTACTATCATTTGAAAACTCATCATTAATTAATTGTAGTCTACAATATTTTGTCCAACTGTTTTTGGGATAAGATAATTAATATCTCATATTCAATACATTGTAGTTGAACACTAGGCAAAGTTAATTAAAATTATACTAACACTTAAGCAGATAAACTTTATTCTTCCTAGTTTAGTGCAGTATATTTCTCTCTTCTAAATTATATTAGAAATACGCATTATTAAACACGAGTCTATTTTAGAGTCAATATTAAGTATCAAGAATAAATTTCAGACTTAATGACAGCTTTAAATAATTTTATCACAAAGAGATTGACACATTTTAAAACTATAATACAGTTCACTATAATGTCTTTCAATTATCTTTGCTTATATTTTAACTTAATTGGATAAATACTAAACATCCTCCAGCTAAAATAGTTCAGTACAATATAGGTATTTAGCCATGTAAACACTGACAATTTGTATCTTAATTCTAGTTTCCAATACAGACAAGACATGCAACACGTAAATAAGATAAGAGATGCATAACTTCCTTTAAACATTTTTGTTTCTACGGTTTCAAAATTTGACTGAAAGTTGAATATCAGAAAATAGTTACCTTTTAATTTAGCCTTTCATGACTGTAGAACAATTTAAAAATATTTTTTAAACATACTTTACTTTTAACAAAATAATAACTTTTAAAGAAAATTACCTTTTTTATTTTTATTTTTAAGAAAAGTTCAGGATTAGGCCACACACAGACACCAGATTGACCACAGACTTTTCCACACACCTATTTATATCTGATAATTTCTTTACTCCTCCCAATCATTAATTTCTCTTAAAACCAATCAAGTTTTATATTTAATTTTAACACTTTCGACAGATCAGCTGAAATTGATTACTGACACAATTGATTTAATTATCTGAACCCATGTGGTCATTAACGGTGAAAGTTAATTATTAACTATTTTATGTAACATTTTTGAACAATATTTTATTACATAAAATAAAATAAATATAAAAATATAATTAGTTTTATTTATCAAACTTTTAGATATTTAATTTTAATAATGTTATTCATTCATTTCTTTAAATCAATATTACAATTAAATTATTATTTATTCCTACATTCACATGTCTTACATGCATGCACATACATTCACACATGTGGATAACCTACAAACATGAACTCTGCTAATTACTTACAACTTATTTAAAATAACTACAAAATAAAAATACTAATAAATATTAAATTTAAAATAACTTTAGTTAATGCTAATTTAAATTACACCTTTAAATATTATTATACTGTTTTAATAAAATTTACAGATTATTTTTAAACTAATTTGATACTATTTATTCTAATTTATTTATAATATCAATTTATTATAGGTTATACATTAAAAATGAATTAAACAATAATTACTTTATAATACATTTAATATTATTTATTAACTAAAAACAACTATTCTGATATATCCTTGAAGTAAACTTACTGTCTTTCATCTCTTATTAAACTAATTAACATATACTATTGAAATATTTACACATAATCCTATAAATATTTAATAATTATTACAATACTACATAATATTATCCTATACTATTCATTAACTAATTAACTTCTATTTTTATCATTATTTTTTTTAAAAAAATCAGAAAATTACAAATAAAAAGTTAAGCTAATATCCACTTTGGCACCTGTTGGAGCCAAGTGAAGTTTCACATATGTACAATATAAATGGGTAAAATTTAAAACAAATCATATACAAAAAAGATCAAATTAGTTACCATTTAATATCTTCTTTGTTTTTTGTTTTGAAAATTAACAATTATCTGATGCATTCATTCCAGCGGGGTATATTGAATTAATATGTATAACAATTTTAAATGATGAACACATGAATATGTAAACCACTTGTAGTTGATTTTCTCAGAAGTGTCTTTTTATCCTGGTTATGGTGGATCAATTGAAGGTGACATGAATTTTAAATTATTTGCTAGATAAGAATAGCTATTGATTTTTTTTCAGGTTGATTTCCATTCAAATACATGCTTGTTAATAATTTGACTCTCTTCCAATGGATGGTAATTATTGTGTAGGACAAGACAGAGGTAACTAAATTCCTTAAACTGCAACTTTTTGTTTGCCATTTTAATGAAATCAAATCAAATAGAGTATTGTAATTATGCCAAAAAAATTATTAAACAACAGCAAAGTTTTGTTTCTTTCTCCTAATGGCAATGGTCAATAATAATTACTATAGTGCTTAGTTTAGTCCTTCACACACTACTGACTTAAATCCTATTATTATAACAATTGTTGATCTTCAGATATTAAAGTTTGAACACATAAACAAAATTCCATACAAACATATGCTTTACATTTTTATATTGGACTATTTCCATCATCTAATATGTGTGTTGAATGTCTTTAGAAAAGTTTATTTTTATTTAAATATTCACAAATGCATTCAACTGTTAGTAATATCACAGCACACAACTGTTAGTAATATCACAGCAAACAGGTTAGTATATGCATTAACTGTTAGTAATATCACAGCAAACAGGTTAGTATATGCATCAACTGTTAATAATATCACAGCAAACAGGTTAGTATATGCACTAACTGTTAGTAATATCACATAAACAGGTTATTATATGCACAATGTTTCGAAAGGTATTTTTCTCCCCTCTTCTTCAGGTGTTGCTGGCCTGACCAGTGACAGTACTAGCATGGGATTCGAACCTGGGTCCTTAGATTCTTGATTATTGAATTTTAAGTTATCACTCTAACTGCATTGATTATTGAATTTTAAGTTAACACTCTAACTGCCATTGGTTGGAGTGATAACTTAAAATTCAATAATCAAGAATCTAAGGACCCAGGTTCGAATCCCATGCTAGTACTGTCACTGGTCAAGCCAGCAACACCTGAAGAAGAGGGGAGAAAAATACCTCTTGAAACGTTGTGCATATACTAACCTGTTGTTGTGATATTACTAACAGTTGTTTGCTGTGATATTACTAACAGTTGAATGCATTTGGGAATATTTAAATAAAATTAAACTTTTCTAAAGACATTCAACACACATATTAGATGATGGAAATAGTCCAATATAAAAATACAGTTAGAACACCATCATCACAAACCTTCAGAAAAATACAATATGCTTTACAGTTTAAATAAATAAATAAATAAGTAATACTGTTGAAGTATAATAGTATCTTGCTGATCTTAAAATCTATAATATTCATTTATATTTCTGTTTTTAAATAGTGCTTTTTCCACAATTTGGGTTTCTGTTCTGGGCTAATAAAATTTGAATTTTTTTAATAATTCAATTAGTTTTAGAATATTTTGTTTTTAAGCTAGTAGTTTTATTCATAATCAATTTAATTAAACATTCAATATTGGCAGGTATTTTTAACTGAAAATTACTCTTCATCATTCAGAAAATGGCAGGTCTGGATAAATATTTTCTTCAATATTTTTTTGGAGAACTGCTGAAGAAAGTTTTGTTCTGAAGTGGGTTCTTTAAACACTATTTTAATTATATTTTAAAAAAATCAAATCATTTATTGTTCAGAAGTTTATAAGAAATGTGAACACTAGAAATGATGGAACTGGGCTACAACCGATGAACTTTGCACTTTCAAATTTACCAATGTACTATTGAACCAAGCCATATAGAGTAGATAAGATGGTTAATGATTCAACATAATATGATTTATGAAGTGAAAGTTGTTGTAAAATTTTTACCTCTAAGCCAAAAAAAATATAATTGATTCATAGCCTGCGAGAACTTTACAATATAAAAAATCAAGTACAGTGGAGTTTGGATATATTTTATTCCAAGCTCCCCCCACCTCTCATGTTCATCATACATAACATACTAGCTCACAATTTTCTGATAAACAGTCAAGCATTGTTAGCCGAGAGATCAGCGCAGTAACCTTGCAAGCAAGCAGTTGGTTGCAGACGGTTGTTGCGGGTTCACCTCCCGGCTGATGCTATGACATATGGGGGAAAAAATGTATTTATTGAACTACATATATACAGTACTTTTTAGCATGCACAGATACTTTTAATTATAGTATAAACAAATTTTAAAAATATTATAGTTATTAATTTATTATTGTGGTGACACACACACACATATATATATGTGTATATATTATTGAGTATATGTTCATCATGCGTTTACTGAAGCAATAACAATAAGAAAGAAAATCTAATTACTGCATTTTCAAAATAAAATAGCTAAATATCTGACTTTCATAGCTACTAAATAAACTCTAGACAATATATTTTTTTATGAACTTTTTTCTCTTATAGAAGATCTCTCAAATTATTTTGATGTTTTAAAAACAACATCAAGTTTATTTGCCTGAAAGTTTGTTATGATGGTATATTAAATGTGATATTTTGTTGGATTATTTCCACCAACTATCTATCATTAAAACTTATATAAATTTTTCAAATACAAACAACTTGTTACTAATAACACACAAATAGACAACACAGGTTACTATTTACACAATGTATTGAGTAGTAGTATTCTCCATTCTTCTTCAGGTGAAGCTGGCCTGATCAATGACAATATTAGTATTGCCTTAAAAGTTTGATATTGAAGAATCTAAAAGTGTAAATTTAACTCCTATGCAAATATTGTTACTAGTCAGGCCAGCAATATCTTAAGAAGAGGGGATAATAATACTACTAAAAACATTGTGTAACTACTAACTTGTGTTGTTATTATTAACCAGTTCTTTTTATATTCAAAGTTTAAATAAAGTTTTAACATTTTCTAAGCATTGAACATTTAATGATAGATAGTTGATGGAAATAATCCAACAAAATATCAGATATCAACTTTTAGTATGTTCTAAAATTTTGTAAAACTTTTAACATTGCATTCAGAAAATATTAATATAAAATACAACACATTAAATTTGGAAAGCATATAAAGGCAGAATAACATGTACGTGCTTTCAACATAAACTGAAGAAATGTTATTAATATATATAATCATGTAAAGTGTTCAGAGACAGAAAAATTGCCCCTGAATATTACAAAATTTGTCACTTTTAAAGTTTGGGTTTGTTAACATTTTTTGGGGGATAGCATATAATTGAAATTGTGTAATTAGATATAATAACTGAAACACAGGCTTATTATATACCTGTATCTATATATGTAAGATGTAGGGTATATGAACACAGACTTTCACACCACCCACCATGCCTTTGAGCATTTCATCATCAGATTTTCAATTGGATGGACGGTTGGAGTGTGGAGTGGATTGAAGCCTGTCCATTAAAGTATGAAGATTGGCTATCTTAATATTGTAACGTTTTTCGTTTTGCTAGGCCTCTACACGCTAATATAAACTGCGCGTGACTTGATCAAGCTATGTCAAAAAAGAAGAAAGTTGTATTTCTATTCTAAAAACACAGCTATTTTTCCTGATCAACTTCAGCCTATTAATTGTTATGAATTGTGCTCAACTTTTAATTTTATTTAATATGGGCACCAGAATTCCTAAGAATCCGCTGAAATATGTCGCCAGCACCTCTCGCAAGTTGTAAAACAAAAAAAAAATAAAAAGATTTTTATTATATTTTTTTTTTTAAGGGGCGGTAATTCTACCGTAATGAGAATTAATGATTTTTACGATTATTAGTCCTGGGCGTATTGAAACATATTGACAAAGGTAACTTACGTTTAAATCTTATTACACTAAAAATAAATTTAATAACAAAAAAAATAATAACTATTATTAATAACGCACAAATGAGAATTGATATTAGAAATATTTTTAATTTTGACAAACTAAAATACTTCATGTTAAGTAGCTAATTAATACCTTGGAGAGAACACATTTAATTCAGGTGGGAAATATCCAGAAAATATAAATATCAGTTAAAATAAACAAAAAGTTCTTGGTTAAATAAGAGTCTCTCATATAGAAAAATTAAAGTCACTATCGGGATTCTTTTATATGTATATTTTTACGAGTAGTTTTAAATAGTTAACTTTGTCACAATCAGGATAATTATTCTTACTGGTAAGTTTCATGAATTCAGTAGTAGATAACTATGCATAGTTTTTTGGTTATAATGAGCTCGGCCTTTTGGTTATTGCTTGATCTTGTGGTCCATTTCCCCAGTCAGTCACGAAGGCTTTTCCTGGTGTACATCATTAGGTCCGATGTCTTCAGAAGCTACGGTTCACTGCGACATGCCGAATTCCTTCAGCGAAGAGCGATCTTGGATATATTAATGTTATCCAAGACCAACTAGAGAAACAAAACGAACAAGACGTTCCTTCAACCGGATCCCTCCTTTTTATATCCAGTTTTCAGGACTTCTGCGCATGCTAGTACCATGCCTTTTTAATCTTATCCAGTCTTTATAAATTTTATGTAATAAAGTCTTTATTTTCTTCAAGTTTTCGGCCATCTTTAATTAATTTGAGTATTTCTACTTTCAGCTTATCTTTTTTTTACTTGCTTTTGGAATTCTTTTGTTCTCTCCAATTACTGTTATTACTAATCACATAAAAAAAAAATAAGAAGAATAATTCAACCCTCATTGTACGTTTTTTTTTTTTAAAAAAAAATTACTCAACAAAATTTTAAATCCACTTTTATCTTTTAGTTTTTTTTTACCCAATGCCAATATATTTGTAATGTATATAAATAAACGTTACAATACCACCAGTGCCAGGAGATGAGAATAAAATAGGAGTTTACACTAATTTTATTCTTAAGTTTTTTAAATTCATATTCGTATTTTTTTTTTCTGTAGTAGCGTGCTGATATATTGTGTAGACTCATTCACAAGCGACGTTCAGCTTTAAGGCCCACTTTTAGGTCTAACACGGCGGGAATGGAAAATATTTCAACATTCATCTGTGTCCTATCCGCTTTAGTGTAATATTAACGATAAGAAGCCCAAGTTATAAGCACAAATGAGTGCTGCTCATCGTTCTGAGTCTTACAGGCTCGTGGCAACTTGGTCCAACTTGATCCGCCTTCCCCTTTATTGGGATCTCTGCTAGAAATAGTCTGACGAGCATTTAAAGACGGTCTTATGTTCATATACTGCGGATAAGGACTCGGGGCTATGTTATTCCCCTCTTCAGTAACCACCTACCCGGTCAAATACTTGTGACTTATGTCTACATCAGCCACGATCGTGTTTTTAGACATATATAAAAAAATATACATATATATTTTTTCTTTCTGGAAATCATATTAAAAAAAATATCTTCTTTCATATTTTAATAATCAGGGTTTAATTAGTTAGTTTTTTGTTTTTTTATAATTTTTTTCTTTTTTCAAAAAAATCATAATTTATTTTCTGGCTGTGAGTTTCTTTGAGTCATCATTGTAATGTTCTTTATCATTACAACTCATCTCAGGTTGTAGTTGTTAAATCGAAGCCCGAGTTGGGTCGCCATTGTAACGTTTTTCATTTTGCTAGGCCTCTACACGCTAATATAAACTGTGCGTGAGTTGATCAAGCTATGTCAAAAAAGAAGAAAGTTGTATTTCTATTCTAAAAACACAGCTATTTTTCCTGATCAACTTCAGCCTATTAATTGTTACGAATTGTGCTATTGACAAAATCAACTTTTAATTTTATTTAATATGGGCGCCAGAATTCCTAAGAATCTGCTGAAATATGTCGCCAGCACCTCCCGCAAGTTGTAAAACAAAAAAAAAATAAAAAGATTTTTATTATATTTTTTTTTAAAGGGGCGGTAATTCTACCGTAATGAGAATTAATGATTTTTACGATTATTAGTCCTGGGCGTATTGAAACATATTGACAAAGGTAACTTACGTTTAAATCCTATTACACTAAAAATAAATTTAATAACAAAAATAATAACTATTATTAATAACGCACAAATGAGAATTGATATTAGAAATATTTTTAATTTTGACAAACTAAAATACTTCATGTTAAGTAGCTAATTAATACCTTGGAGAGAACACATTTAATTCAGGTGGGAAATATCCAGAAAATATAAATATCAGTTAAAATAAACAAAAAGTTCTTGGTTAAATAAGAGTCTCTCATATAGAAAAATTAAAGTCACTATCGGGATTCTTTTATACATATATTTTTACGAGTAGTTTTAAATAGTTAACTTTGTCACAATCAGGATAATTATTCTTACCGGTAAGTTTCATGAATTTAGTAGTAGATAACTATGCATAATTTTTTGGTTATAATGAGCTCGGCCTTTTGGTTATTGCTTGATCTTGTGGTCCATTTCCCCAGTCGGTCACGAAGGCTTTTCCTGGTGTACATCATTAGGTCCGATGTCTTCAGAAACTCCGGTTCACTGCGACATGCCGAATTCCTTCAGCGAAGAGCGATCTTGGATATATTAATGTTATCCAAGACCAACTAGAGAAACAAAACGAACAAGACGTTCCTTCAACCGGATCCCTCCTTTTTATATCCAGTTTTCAGGACTTCTGCGCATGCTAGTACCATGCCTTTTTAATCTTATCCAGTCTTTATAAATTTTATGTAATAAAGTCTTTATTTTCTTCAAGTTTTCGGCCATCTTTAATTAATTTGAGTATTTCTACTTTCAGCTTATCTTTTTTTTACTTGCTTTTGGAATTCTTTTGTTCTCTCCAATTACTGTTATTACTAATCACATAAAAAAAAAATAAGAAGAATAATTCAACCCTCATTGTACGTTTTTTTTTTTTTAAAAAAAATTACTCAACAAAATTTTAAATCCACTTTTATCTTTTAGTTTTTTTTTACCCAATGCCAATATATTTGTAACGTATATAAATAAACGTTACAATATATATCTGAGCACTTATTGCATATATAATGTAGAGATGATAATCTGGACCAACTGATGGTTTAGCATGAAATACATATATTGGTGATTATTTATCAACATATATGTGTTCAAGTGTATCAGTGTGCGAAATAGAGTGGAGAATGGTGGATTGTGTGAAAGTCTGTGCTCATATAGCCTATATATTGCATAATTAGATATAGTATAGTTTGCAGCTCCACTGTAATTATGAATTTGCCTTTTTAAAGTTTAATAACACAATTGCTGAAGCTCAATAATTCTAACCAATGGTAGGTGTTATGGTTGCATTTTGATTAAACTTGTAGTAACTGTAGATAATGAATATTTTATCTCTTTTTTATACATATATATTTATGATGTTTTATTTATTAGAAAAATCTGATGATGATTCCCAGCAAGGAAGAACAGCTTTGGCAGCTCAACTGTCATTACGGATCTGTGAACAGAATAATGAAATTGAACTATTAAAGCAAAAAGTTACTGATCAAGATCAAACAATAAGTCATATGCAAGATGAAATCGATCTTCTAAATTCTAAAGCAAAGACACATAAATGTCATTCTTGAAATAACAATGAAATTATTTTAGAATGCTTTACACAAGTTTCTAAATTCTTCAGAATTACTTGAAAGATAACTTGAAGAGGTTTCCAGTAATCTAAAAAGGAGTTTAAAGATGACAATTACTAATTTATAGTAATTAAAAAAAAGAATTATATTCTATAAATCTTTATGGAAACATTATAATATAAACAGACATTGTAAATATAGGGAAACTCAAATCCCCTGTATGTGAAGAGTGCTTGTATTTTAAATATTTACATACATTGTAACTAATATTTTTTTCATATTAGCATCATTTTCATTTGAAAATAAATGATTTTTTTAAAAAAATAATTAAACTGAAAGTGTTGGTTTATTTTATTAATTTATTTAGTAATTATAATATCAAGGATGAAATTTTTTCCATTATTCCCTGGTGAATTCGAATCAGATAAAAATATTTATATAAAGAATTTATATTTACATAAAGACATTAAAAACTAAAAAAAAAAAAAATTTTTTTCAGCTTTCATAAATAGAAGCATGAGAGCTTCTGTTTAGACATATCAATCAAATGCCCGATCAACAATAAAAGAATATAGTTCATGGCCACCAGCTAAAAATGCGCGTTCTGAAACAGAAAATAAAACATTCATAGCGGGAGAAAAAGTATGGTTTAGAGATAGTCTACACAAGCCACACATAAATCACATACGCCATCACAGTTCTCCAAGCTGGGAGAACAATAAACCCAGTGGAAATAAAATCATCAAACCGTCAGAGACGAAATCAGAGATAGATAAAACCACAATTACCAAGACCTCGGAAAAAAAAAGTCTCCCAGATTCTTAAAGGACTATGCCTGCTAGAAGAGAAGAGAAAATGCTATGTTGGACTATAGAGATAAACAAAATGTATTCCATGTTTACTCCTAGTTCTGTGTAGTGGGAAAAGTGTGATATACTAATTAAAACCTGACAAGAGATACTACCCAGAACAATGGATACATTTATGTCAAATAATTATTTGCTAGAGATCGACTGTAAATTATTAGAACAAACAACAATAATAATTAAGCCAGTAAACATCACATGACCACCATCTCTTACGCTTGTGTATAACTGTTGTTAAAACAGGCAAAACTCACTATAGGTATGCCACACACAGCAAGCTAGAGTAATCAATGGATGCCAGAAGGCTTGTGCATAAAATCCCCATCTAGTGCCTACTCATCCAATATCCCCAGACTAGTTTCTGGCTTGTGGCCTTCATCAGTGAGGAGCTTTGGATCTGAGAGCACTGCATCTAGATCTCAGGATCTAATGCAACCCTCCAGCAACCACCTTTTATCTCCATTTAACTACAAAACTATGAGTCTTAAACTGAAAACACCTTAATGTTTCCAATTCAAGCCCATAAGCTTATATAGTTATATGGGTCTGAACCCAGTTCAGTTCCCATACATTTTGGTGTCTGGTTAGAATGTATGGGAACTGAACTGGGTTCAGACCCATATAACTATATAAGCTTATGGGCTTGAATTGGAAACATTAAGGTGTTTTCAGTTTAAGACTCATAGTTTTGTAGTTAAATGGAGATAAAAGGTGGTTGCTGGAAGGTTGCATTAGATCCTGAGATCTAGATGCAGTGCTCTCAGATCCAAAGCTCCTCACTGATGAAGGCCACAAGCCAGAAACTAGTCTGGGGATATTGTATGAGTAGGCACTAGATGGGGATTTTATGCACAAGACTTCTGGCATCCATTGATTACTCTAGCTTGCTGTGTGTGGCATACGTATAGTGAGTTTTGCCTGTTTTAACAACAATAATAATTGTTGGAGTATTCGTTGTTGCTAACATACTTATGTGCTCGCGTGTTATAAATATTGCTAAAGGGAATTATTAAGAAGTAGGAAAAAGATAGATAACCAAATAAGTGCATTTTAAGATGGGAAAATATTGCCGAAGCAGAAAAGCCACATGGCTAGAAAACACAGACCATCAATATGTGCAGAGACTGTTGCAATAAGTGATACGTATTTATTGACTTCTAATTTTTGACGTAGAAATTACATGATATACTTCCTTTGGAACAGTAAATATATTTTATAGCAGACTGAAATGTAACCTTATGGCTTGAAAGATTTACCGGACGGCAGGTTTTGACTGCAAATAAACACTCGGCTCTAGTTAAATACGTCACAGACAGAGTTCGCAATTGAATAATTTAATAATGACCATAAAAATACTCATTAAAAGTCTTTTTAAGTAATATACAAAAGTGTTAAAAAGTCTTCAAATATTCCTGTATTTCCCAGCTGACATAAGAAATTAGTGCTGCCTTCTGTGTTAAATTCAATTTTATAATTCTGTATGTGATATACTAATTAAAACCTGACATGAGATACTACCCATAATGATGGATACATCCAGTGATGATATCCAACCGGTTCGCGCGAACCGGTTCTTAAAATTAAAAAAAATTAGCGAACCGGTAGTTAAATTATCCGAAAATAAATTTTATTATTATCCTAAAAAAGAGTTAACAAATTATTTAATTATTTCCAACAATAATCTAGAACATTATTTGTATATATATTTTTTGTTATATCAAATGTAACAATGATTCTTTTTGAACAGATTGGGTTCAAAATGCTTTCCCCAGAATAATTCGACAATACGATATTGCACTTGGAACGTGTGATTTGCGCGATGAAATTTGAGTGATTAAGAATTATTCTGCAAGAAATACTTAACAACAGTTTTGTTTTAAGTAATTAAATCCATTATTTATCGCATTTCAAATTAGTTTCTTAAAAAGTATACAAATAAAAAGTGTTTTTTAATGAAATTTACTCTTGCTGAAATTATTTTACTTTAAAGATAAAATAACTTCATTCAAAAGGACCTATCATTGCGAAAACAAACAATAATATAAAACCATTGTTCAAATGATTTTGTTATACCGACGTTGTTTTAAATATTTGTTTAACTTTTATTTATTTAAATATTTTATTTCTTCACTTACATATTTATCATGCAAGATTTGTTTTTATTTGATTAGTAAATTTAATGGATGATCAGCTGTAGTAAATTTATAGTATATTATTTTCATTTAGCTATATCTGATGTAGCACTGCGTCTTTTTTTTAACAATAAGTTCAACATATTTTTTCTAGAATAACTTGTCAAGATGATAAATATAAGAATATCTTTGGCTCATTAAGTGTTATGACTCGTTTTCAAATCAAGAAATGAAACAAAAATGCCAAACAATATCAGATTCCTTCATAAAAGATCCAAAAACTGATACAGAATCGAAAACGATAGTAAAGGATGATATTTTGATGTTTTCTGTTTCTTCAGATGCAACAGAAAATAATGTTGACAACACAAATAAGCTGTCCAGTTCCAAAAGTACAAAAGATGCATATAAAATGCATGTAGATAGTGACCTTCCTGGCTACTGGAATATGAAATAAGCCAATGAATTCAAAGAAAAATATTGTGGTTTACTTATTATTGGAAAAAAACTTGAGTCACACTCACTATATCAAAATCGAGTCAATAAAAGTGAAGGCAACTCATGTGTCAAAAGAATGGAGAAGTAATATTGTTCCAAGTAGAACAAATAAAATGGTTCAACAAGCCTCTCTTCAAAAAAAAAAAAAATAAAGGAACACTTTTCATCAAAAGCATACTAGATATGTGTGATGCAATTGAAAGAAAGTGCAAAAAATGCAATTTTCAAATTCATAGACAAAGTTCATGAAAAGTTTATGAGCTCTATCTGTAAAATTTTCAGTACAGTTTACACTTTAGCAAAATGAAACTGACCATTTTCTGATATTGACCATTTGATAGAATTATAAAAAAAAAGAGTGGATTAGATATGGGAGTGGGATTTCATTCTCAATTCCTGGCTGTCAAAGTTGTCGAGCACATTGAAAAATACATTAAAAAGAAAGTGTTTAGAAAAATAATAGATCAGAATTTAAAGACATGTTTATAATTAATGAAGCATCAACAATATCATGTAAACCAGTCCTTATCATTTTTATTAAGGATAAAGATGCAGATTTCTCACCAACAATTTTTGTAGATTTAGTGGAATTACAAAACAAAGATGCTGAAACCATTTACACTGCTCTATTACAAAGTCTGCAACTAGTAGGATTTGATAATCCATATTTAAAGAATAATTTGAATGGATTTTGTTCAGATGGAGTAATTGTGTTCCTGGGAAGGTGGTCAGAAGCAAATGTTAAAATAAAAAACCACTATCCTGTGATTATTATTTGGCATTGTTTGAGTCATCACCTTCAGTTTATGCTGAAGGATTTTATCAAAGACATAAAGCAAAAGAATCACTTTACAGCATTTATTAATGAAATATGTAAAATCTTCCATCAGTCTAATAAAAACCAAATGATATTGAATAAAATTTCAACCAAATTGGGAATTGGAAATTCTAAAAATTGTAAAGTTTTTAAACCAAGATGGGAAGCATGCCATCATAGAACAGCAGTTGCAACATGGTGAGCCTATCCAGTACTTTATGATTTTTTTTCTACTAATAAAAAATTTTCTGGAATGGCTAAACATCTTGCTAACAAATATTTTATGAGATCTAGCTTTAAGAATCAATATTCTAGAAGAAATTGCTTTGTTGGCAGATGCTATTCAAGGAAGGAGTGTAAATATATTGAATGCTGAACAATTGATTAAGAAAACAATTAAAGCATTTGAATATCTCAGAGAGAAGAATGGTAGTTATGACAAAATAATAAATGAAACTATCTCTTCTAAGGAATTCCTGCATATTAATTTTGTTGAAGACAACAAATGAGTGAGTCTTCCCCATCAAAAATTACTGAATGTAATGATAACAAATATGGAATTAAGATTAATTGATTGTAATAGCATAAGTAATAATCAAGATAGAAATCATAAAATCCATCAATTAGTTAAAATTGTGAACTGAGATGCTTGGAATCTGGTAGAAGCTGTAGTTCTCTGGAAAAAATTTGAAGAGAAATTATCATATTTTTACAAAGCATTTCACCATGAGATTTCAGTTAATGATTTCCGTGATTATGTTGAAAATGTTTTGAGAAATCACCAGAAACATGTTGAACATGAAACTATCCAAAGAGCTAAAAATATAATTAAAACCAAGGCTGAATGAAGGTTTTCTGTGGTGAACACAATTTTTCAGATAAAAGAAATCATATATATTGCTTATATCACTCTATTCATATACACGTTAATACAACAAATTTTCTTAAAAACTTCTTTATTTTCTAACAGTTTCGACTGTCCAGCAGTCTTCATCAGACAGTCAAAACTGTTAGAAAATAAAGAAGTTTTTAAAAAAATTTGTTGCATTAACGTGTATATGAATAGAGTGATATAAGCAATATGTAAGATTATATGAAGATATGCAAAGAAAGTGAAGGAGAAGAATAAGAGAATATACTTTTGATAAAAGAAATCACCTTGAAGTGGAAAATGTGGCAAATTTTTCTAGTAATAAATTGGATAGGTCTTCCATTAGATCACTGGGATTGCAGTGACTCAGTTCAAGTTTGGCTAAGAAATCACAATACAGCTGATGATGCTATAGTCAAAAAGCATCATCAACCTGAAGAGACATATGATGTAACTAGAATGTCACTATGGAAATATCTTGCCAAATAAATAAGTTTTTTTTCCAATTATAAAAAGGGTTTAATTTTTTTTTAATTCCATAAGTGAGATTGCAAAGTATATCATAGTGCACATGTGCAAGGCATCACTTTTTTGTGTATGGGGGGGGGCATGCAAAATTTCTGAGAAGTTGCCAAAAAATTTTAGGTATGAAACCAAGAAGTGATTTGCTTCCATGCTTAAAAAAAAAAAAAATAAAGAGAATAGGTTCTTAAATACAACCTACTTTTAAAGAACCGGTTCTTGGAAATTTGGGATATCATCACTGGATACATCCGCTGATGAGGTATTCGGTAACATATTCGCTGTCAAATAATTATTTGCTAGAGATCGACTGTAAATTATTAGAACAAACAACAATAATAATTGTTGGAGTATTCGTTGTTGCTAATATACTTACGTGCTCGCGTGACATAAAATATATATACTGTATATGGAATTATTAACTTGAAAGCTTACACAGGAACTGTCTGCTAGTAGTACTAATTAATTGTAAAGTAGAGTGAACATTAATTAGTTCAGAACCAGTTGGACATTTTAAAGATTGGTGATAAATACTGATTAACCTCGGTGGTTAAACAAACTAATCTGTTATTATTGTAAGAATAGCATAAATTAGGAAAAAAATTCTTTACTCATGAGGAAAATGGGGGGTATCGTAAGAATACCGTAAGTGGTAATACCACATGATACATTTAAATTAGGAAAAAATAAATTCTTGTTTACTCATGATGAAGGGGGGGGGTCAAGTTTTTTGCGAATTATGAGTTATAGTCTAACTTTCCCTTTTACTATATACTATTAATAATGATACTGTTATTTTGGTTCTAGTATTATTTGTAAAGATTCCATTGGAGGACGCCGTTTTCAAGCTAAAATTATAAAATATTATCATTCCTGGGCCGTTGATTATAATAATTTTGCTGTGCTTTTTTGTATTGCGAAAATAAAAACAAAACAAAATAGTTTTTTATAAATATTATTTTTTATTAACGTATACAATTTAAATGATAATAATAAATGTAATTTGATTCGTGTTTTTTTCTATCGTATATTTTTTTAATTGTGTTACGGCTTTTTTTTTTTTTTTATCAATTTTCTATCGGATATTTTTTTACTTGTATTATGTACGGCTTTTTTTTTTAACAAAAAAACTATCGGATATTTTTTTGCTTGTGTTACGACTTTTTTTGTTGTTAGTTTAACTAAAAAAAAATAATCGTAATAAAAGTAAAAGTTGTTACGCTTAGATTTAGGGTTAGGGTTAAGATTAGTGTTAAAACTTGTTACGCTTAGATTTAGGGTTAGGGTTAATGTTAGTGTTAAAAGTTGTTACGCTTAGATTTAGGGTTAGGGTTAAGATTAGTGTTATATTGTTTGTAATGCTAAAATAAAAAAATTCAAAATCCATAACCGTACTCATACAGAACAAAGAAACTCAAACTTTTTAAAACAACAACAAACACATACAAATGTCTTCTTTATTTATTAAACATGTTTATAATATTTGCTTTTTATTAAATTTACAAAAAAAACCTGTATCTTTGGACTTTTATTACTGGATATTTCTTTCATACCGCTCTTTTTGAATTCAAAAATATACAGACGGTAGATCTCGTGAAATGTTACTAACAGTACATTACTTTGACGCGTTACCTTATTGGATCTCAATAAAAAAAAAAAAGATATTTAACATTTTCCAAAATAATAGTTCAATATAGTACGTTGTAAAAACTCTTATAATTATTGTTTTAAAAAAATCTGAACATTTCAATAGTTTAAATTACAAAAAAATGCAATGAAAACAACATTTCAATACAATTCAAATACTAACTCTCTCGTCAAGCCATAATTATTTTATAAATTGTGCGAATTCGGAAAATGTATTTGCTGCTATGCGACAAATATGCTGTACTGCGATGCGACATAGCGGCCTGCATTCTGTAGCACAACAAAAAAGTTGTGTTATAGAAAATGCGGGTTCGAACGTGTCGGCCACGGAAACAGCATTTTAATGTGTTTTGGCGTGAAAACCGCGCCGTACAACGGCATCTTTACAAAGAATACTAGAACCGTTATTTTTTAAGTATATAAGCGAAAAAATAAGTAAACCTTAAGTTTTTTTTCCACTTAAAGGAAATATGTTTGAATTATTGAGTAAAGTCCGAAAATTCTAGAATGTAGACTTTGGCATTTATTTTCCGCGTGAATATTCAATTGTGGTTTTGACTGATTCTTAATCTGGTAGATTTTTTTTTTTAAACGTATAATTATATTATTGTTTGTTTGTTTTCTTGCACATCGTATTTTATTTTTTTTAAAAATGCAATTTGAGAAATTTAGAATTGGTTAATTATTTTTAATCAATAAAAAATAATCGTGTAGTTTTATTATAGCTCGGAAGTTCTTGAGAAATTTGGAGCGACTAAAATGTTTTGAGCTGAAATTGATCTCTTACATTTCAGAGTTGGTCCTATTATCACTGCGTTATACTACGTGATCAAAAATACAGGAGCTATATCAATTTAATAGTACATTAAAAAACAAAAAATTGCAAGCCGTGTCCTGCTTTTAATTCCAACCCACATTGTTTTGAATCTCATGCGCTAATTATTCAATCAACCGTAGTCAAAAACAGTAATTATAAATTTAATATATACTTAAGAGAACTGCATTATTAAAATATTTATTCTAAAATAATAAAGTGTATAAATGTTCATCTTCTAAAAATTGGTTGACAACTAACAAAATTCCAACCGTAATTAACGAGTTAATTATATTCATGTTTAGAAATCTTACTCAAATATATGCATTCTGTATATACAGTTATAAGGGACTTGGACTAGAACTTTCAAGCTCCCTACATCTATCCAATCTGTTTTATACATGATCACATACATATGTAAAAGATAAATGATCTCCAATATATGTATTTCGTGCTAAACCAATCATAGTTGGTCCAGATCACTATCTCACATATATGCAATCGGTGCTCAGTTTATATTAAGATAACAAATCTAAACTTTAATGGTCACCTTCAATCTTCTCCACTCTACACATATATTTAAATATTGTATATATAAATATGTGCAGAAATAGATTATTTCTTAACCATAGATTATATATTGGAATAGTAAATACAGAATGGTGAAGATTTTACTAAGTAGTGACCAAATGTTGAAAAATTAAGTTTATTTGGAAAATCTTCATATTGCCAAACTCCAGTTTCATTCAAACTTCTAAGTCATAGGCATGATAGATTAGCGCTAATTTTACCACAGAAACCTTCAAACACTAGTGAAAATTTATACCCATATGTAAGTCTATATGTAATGTAAAGTAACCAGTTAAAATTTTAAACTTGATAAAGATATCCAAGTTAAGAGTTTCATGGCATAAAGATTTACCATGTTCAATACTGTATCGTGATTTTGTTTAGATATTGATGGTTGCTGATTTTAAATTTACTACAGTTATAGCTCGACATGGTGTAATGTTGTGATAGAGTGTCAGATTCTACAAAACGTTCTTAGATCTATTTCAGTTCTGGGTCTTTCATTAACTCAAACTTACACGGAGGCTAAATTCTTCTTACAGTAGCACCACTCATTTCAAGCCAGAATAATTAATGGATGCAAGAAGGTCTGTGCATAAAAGTCCTATCTAATGCCTACTAAAGACTCACACTAGAAACTAGTCTGGGGATTTTGCATGAATAGGCATTAGATAGGAATTTTATGCACAAACCTTCTTGCATCCATTGATTACTCTGACTTTCACTGAGTGGAGCTACTGTATGAAGAGTTTAGCCTCTGTGTAAACAGCTTGTGCAAGCATAAACAATGGTGATCATGTGATGTTTAGTGGTTTAATAACTCAAACTTTATATGAACTCCCGAGCAATAAAGCTATTTCATTTTACTATAGTGATTCAGTTGTTATATGAAGCAATATACTACTGATTTACAAAATATCCTTGCATGGGCATGGGTAATCATGTATAATAACCAATGAACTATGCTTCAAGATTCATGACTTGACAACACATGGCTGAAGTTTTACAGATCATGTTGCTGCTTCCATTTTAAGGGGAATAACTCATTACCATATGTATTAACTTTTTCTAATTGATCTGTATCACTATGTATTAATAATCAGTATATAAATTTATTAAAAATAAAATAAAATTTGTTTCACCTGTAATGTAAAACTTCTTGAAACATTTACCTTCAAAAGATTTTTTACTAGGCAGAATTATATATCTTTGTGTTTTTAGGGAAATATATACCGTTTATATGTGTGCGCATGTGTAAGTGAAAAGGAAATAACAAAGCTTCCAGAGAGTCATTTAACATAAATAAACTCTCCAAAAGACAAACGATAGCATTTATTCTTATATATGCTTCGTTTATTTGTGTAATTTTAAATGAGGGAATGAATTCGATCTATTGATTATATCTATTTATAGAATACATGATAAGAACTACCATTTAAATATCTAGAGAATCAAGGCTGAACTTTAGTTTAAACAACCTATAAATATGAAATCAAAACTCAGTTTTGATGTGAGTAAAACTTTTAAAATTTTGCAAGCACAAACACACGTCGTTTAGATATCAAAGTACCAATTGACAAGTGTTAAAAGTTACTGCTTGCAATGACAGTTTTTTATGTATACTAATTACATCAAGTGATTTAACCCCAATAAATATTATTTTAATAATAACTATAGAGGCACTATGATTCTCTTGTAAAAAAAGTAAATAAATTAGCGATTCAAAAATATCTATTAAGTCTGATGTGGAGAATATTTTTATTAATTTACAACTATTTTTAAAAGTTTTTTTTTCAACTTTCAAATCATCTATTAATTACTATAACTTGCACTAGATGACATTATTGTATTTTGTTTTTGTCATAGGGTGTGAGTTAATTTATGATAATAGCAAAAAAAATAGTTTACTGTTTAAGGCTTGAATGGAATCTTTAGCAACAGGGGATTATACACGTAAATGGAAAAATGTGAGCGATTTAGCCTGCGAGTTGGTAAGGAAGGCATAGAAAATATTAGGCCTCTGTTAATTGAATATAAATGCTTGAAAGTAGAAAGGATACAAATAATAAAGTTGTGGAAGAATAAATATAAGGAAAGTGATTATACAGAAAGTGGGTTATTGGTTTTTATGCTGGATTTGGGAAAAGATAAGGGGGATTTAGATATAAAAGCCGTGGAGTTGACAAAGATTGTGGAAGTGGAATGGAGCAAGATATTGGAAAACTTAGGATAGGGAATGGAAAGAGAAGGTAAAGTGGCTAACAGGTTTCTCTGGGCATAGTTGCTGAGAGATTCTTGACTTTGTATAAGAAGTCACACTGTATTATATTACATACCATATAGGATTTATCTTACCTTGTAAATTTAAAAGGTTTCACTCATGATGTTGTATGAATGGCCAGAAGTTGCAGAATTATAGAATGAATTAATATTTTTTATACTATTTATAATGGTCGGAGTGTATTGGAAGTTAATGTTTTACCGCATCTGCCGTACAGGGTATTGGAACCTAGAAAATTTATATAGTGGGCAGATACGCACTGTTAAAGATCCAATTTTTATTTTATATCGACCATTAGCCCATGCCACTAGCTCAGGGAGATGCAGAGTTTTGTAATATATAAATTCTTATTTAAAATATATTTTCAATATTAAAAAAATAAAGAAGACACTGCCAGTAATAATACACACAAATATTTATTAAACATATATAAAATTTAGAATTATTATTTTAGTCTAACTTTTACTTTAGAATTTAATTTACATTTTAACTTTTTATTTTAGGAGTTCACACAGATGAATTTATTATTATTTTATTAGAGTGTCGAGTATGGATAGACTACATAGATTGCACTTGAAAAAAAAATTCTATATCCCTTATTTAACCCTAGGCCAAATGTTCGTAATTTAACTGTCAATCTGTCTGATATATCGATGTATTCAATGCAACATGAATGTGACAGCACACTACTGTACTGTCAAAAAGGTACATCTGAACAGCATGGTTATCTGGAAGAAATGTCTCTTGTCCAGTACAGAAATGCTATGACTGTCTGGCGAGAAAAACAAAAAAAAAAAAAGAACTCCATAGGAAGAGATTTGGTCCTTTTTGCTGACTTACAATCCCATTCCATAGGCTAAAGGGGTATCCAAGGAGCGGGAATACCATCTGTCTCCAATGGGCAATAAGAAATAGGCTTATTTTGCCCAAATGCGGCATATAATGTGATTCTGCACATAGCGGATCTTCATGCTACATTTACTAATTACACCGATACATCCAACCCATTAACCCAATCCAACTGAGAAACAAATAACCTAAGATTAAACCTCCCTTTAATTAAACTAACATAACTTTACAATCTATGTAGCCATCCCCACCCAACTTAAATTTAACTTGATTTAATAAAAAGTTTTAGCTTAATGAAAAAAAAACAAAAAACATAATAAACACTTAAAAGGATTGGAAAAATTAAACTAATGGAAATGTTTTTAAAACTACATAGGATAAAAAATAATTATTAAAGATTTAAGTTGGTCAGATAGGAATTTCTATTTAAATACTGGAATAGTTTTATAGTTAATGTTCATGAATTATATATATAGTTCTTACAGTTTAAAAGTCCATCCTTAATAATTGCTTGTAATTTGGATCCAGTGTTAATACTCATGTCCTCAGGAGACTGGTATGCCATTAGCTGTTGGTCCTTTACTGTAGCTGGTATAGTTCTTTACTGGATTTTATTGCCGGGCCCTGATGTCCTGGGGTCCGCAATACAGAAAATGATATTTCATTTCTTTTTTAGAAAAACTGAAGGGATTGAAAGTGCGTCTTTTCATTCCCTTCTCCTTCAACTCTCCCTGCACTAACACATATAACACACATCTTTTTATTTTAATTTTTTTCTTTTTATATTAAATTTGCGGATTAACTCAACATGATGTCATGATACTTATTCTTTCACTGAGGTCCGTTTCCTGAGGGATTTCTTTTATTGGCTATTCTGTTCCTATTGTTTTTCTCTCCTATCTGACCTTTAATTATAAATTTTGAAATGCCCAAGGGCTAGTTTACTTTAACTAATTGAAAATAATCATTTCCATTTTCCACAATAGCATTAATTAAATTATTGTACATTCTTAAAGATATATATATATATATATTTATCTTTATATCTTGAAGTTGTTTTTTTCTTAAAATTTAGTTTTAAAACTTTTTCTTTTTTTTAAATAAAGTTTTCTTTTAATAATTTTTCCATCTGTGCGATTTTATATATATACGAGTTTAGATGACTTAATTTTCAATTTTTTAAAACAAATTTTTATTTGCAAACTTTTTACTTTTAATTTTATTTATAGAATATTGTAACAGCATGGGTGCCCATTACATATTGTATATTGACTAAAAATTATAGACTATTAACATATAAGAATAAAAAAGTTGAATGTGTGTGGATAAATTTAATCAATGATAAAGGACCTTAAAAATTGTCTCTAGAAAAAAATAGTATGCAAAATTGAAAAGAATATAAATATATTAACTTGTAAAGATGTAACAGGGAAACATGTTATGCAAATTAGACAAAGCAAAACAAAACAATCTAGATGTGTGTGTGTTAGCAGGACTGTACAGAGAGAGCATGGTGAGCAGTAGCTTGCTTGCAGTACAGCAGTATGTGAACAACTTAAGTGTGCTTAAGAGTGCATATTGTGTAGAATTAACAATGAATTAACACCACAAAAGTATGTACAGTGAAACAAAATGCATCATTATAATTCAGTCCTATAAAGAACTGTATGTACATGGATTATAAATGGAAAAAGTGCAAATTAGTACAATTGTAGGGGAAACAAGTAGATTACCTAATTATGTATGCAAATTAATTTAATTCAAACAACTAGCAAGCCACTAGTTGAAGTACTATCATTTATTTAATATTATCACAAACAATAATAAATTACTAGATTTTAAAACCAATAAAATATCACATGACACCAGCTTATACACTATTGTTCATTAGCAAACTATTTTTTCTCTCACCACATTTATGCCATTTAGTACAAGCCATAGTAATCAATAGAAGCCAAATGACAGTGCTTTATAAATCTTTATAAGATAACACTGGGTAGGAATTTATTAATCACTACAGTCAAAGAAATTTAATAAGTACTACTACCTGCATCCATTGATTACTAAGGTTCCTACTAGGTAACACAACAGGGGTGAAAAGTGGATAGGGATTTACTAAGCACTACTATCTAGGAATTTATTGAGCACTACTATCTGTATTATTGATTACTAAAGCTACAACCATGTGGCATGACCATTGTGAGAAGTGAATAGGGATTTATTAAGTACTACCACCTAGGTTTTTATTGAGTACTATCTGCACCTATTGATTACTAAAGCTATAACCAGGTGACATTACCATAGTGAGAAGGGTATAGGGATTTATTAAGCACTACCACCTAAGAATTTATTGAGCACTACTATCTGTATCTACTGATTACTAAAGCTACAACCAGCATAACCATAATGAGAAGTGAATAGGAATTTGTTAAGCACTACCATCTAGGAATTTATTGATTGCTACTATTTGCATCTATTGATCACTAAAGCTACAACCAGGTAGCATGACCTTAGTGAGAAGTGAATAGGGATTTATTATACACTACCATCTAGGAATTTATTGAGCACTACTATCTGCATCTATTGATTACTAAAGCTAGACCCAGGTGATCTAATCATAGTGAGAATTATATAGGGATTTATTAAGCACTACCATGTAGTAATTTATTGAGCACTTTTATCTGCATCTAGTGATTACTAAAGCTACAACCAGTTGGTATAACCATAGTGAGAAGTGCATAGGAATTTATGGCACTACCACATGGTATCTCTTGATAAGTGGCATAACTGTAGTGAGAGAAAAAGAATTTACTTCTTAAATTGGGTATTTTTTTAAATTTTGATACTCAATTCATTAATATGCTCTGAAAGAGATTACTTTATTAATGCTTTTCATTCATAAATATTGCAAATAAATAAGCTAAAGTAAGAGGCTAATCTACTACTTTTGAGAGAATAATTTTTTTTCCAGTTAGCCAGAGAAGTATCACAGCTGCCATGCAAGCAAGTAGTTGGTTGCAGATGGTTGTGGGTTCGCGATGCTATGACATATGAAAAAAAACCTCTATATTATTATTTAGTTTATAATATACCACATTGCAAATACTTATATGGGCAAATATAGAAGATAAAGAATGATTTTTTTTTGTGTATTTATATATAAAAAAGAATACTAAAGTGTTGATTTATGTGTTTGTTTTGATTCTGTAAACATGCTGCTACTGATAATTAACCATTATTAACCATCAAAATGCTTCTTATAAAATATTGGATCCCTTAAAAAAATAAATACTTGAAATAGCATATTTATTTAATGTCTACACATAAATTGCACTGAAGTAGATAGTGATTGCATTGTATCAAAAATATTTAAATTATAATCATTTTAAAGTTAAAATAATAATACAAAATAATAGATCATAATTAAATTCTACTTTTGTTTTGTAATGGTGGAGGTAGCTCTGAAAAAGACTATTAATATAATATTAAATCATCCCTTTTTTACAGTTTTGATTGTCCCAGTAATCTTCTTCAGAACTACAACATAATACAAATATATGAATATAAAAACTGAAGAAGATTGCCCAGCAATCGAAACTGTAAAAGAAGTGGTAATTAAAGCATTGTGAAACAGTAATAAAGTGCATAGATGATTTAATATTATATTATATACATTTGACAACGCAATAAGAAAGATTAGTTATTATACTTTTTGAAAAAGATTGTTGATCAAAACTGACAGTTATTTTACTTTATTATTTTATATTTATAAAAATATCTGATATATTCAACTATCTAATAGTTAAAACTATCACTTACCTATTTTATTTGATTATTTTATACTACAAAAATATTTGACATTTTTGAGCTCTGTTTACTCGTTAAATCATGAAAGAATCTCTGTAGAAGAATGTTTGACAATCAAAACTGTCCGTTATTTTATGCTTACAAAAATATCTGATATTTTCAACTAGTTAAATGTCTTTTTGAGAGGTGTATACTTCTTAAATAGTGAAAGGAACTCTGGAGAAGACTGTTGGACAGATGAAAATGTCAGATATTTTATAAGTATGGAATAATAAAATAAAATAGCTGAAATTTTGCCAACAATCCAGTTATTTTTGAAAGTATGGAATAATAATGTATTAAATTTTCATTATAGAAAGCATATAGAATATTGTGTTATTATATATATATATTGTAATGGACCGACGACCCACCCTCAACCATCTACCTAAATCCATCCCACTGCATACACTGAAACAAGAATCCAGCCATCCATAGAAAATTGGAAAGATCCAGCAACTACAGCCAAAATGGATCTTTACTACCACTCAACCCCCTTCATTTGGTAATACTCACAGGATCTACCCAATTTTCATGTCAATCCATTAAATTCCCAGAATTCAAACTCAGTCATAATCTGAGTAGTTACGCTGTTCAGTATAATTTATAAGTATATATCTAGCCAATGTGGGCAATGACTTGACATTATGGTTTATATAGTACACTTATTAAGTACCTATTACATGTATATTTCCATATCAAGCAATACGTAAATTCAGTGCTGTACTGTCAACAAATTACATACAACCCTTGATGTAAGATCAATTTAAATTAACAAATTTATTTTAACTTAATATAACACATTTAAATTTATAAATATACATTTTAAAAGACCATGAATATGATTCCTACCACTTCCACCTAATCTCATCAAAATAACAACAACAACAAAAAATAAATACATAAAATAATAATACCATCAAACATATGTCATTCTTAGTATTCATCGGCATCAACCTTTCATGTCATCATATTAAAAAAAAAAGGTTGTCGTCAATGATCTACCATATCCCACTGGATGGCGCTGTTTTCATGCTAAAACACATAAAAATGCCGTTTCTGCGGACGACACATTCAAACCCGCATTTTCTATAATACAACTTTTTTGTTATACTACAGATTGCAGGTCACTATGTCACGTCACAGTACAGTATGTATGTTTACGCAGCAAATACACTTTCCCAATTCGCAGTTTATAAAATGATTACGCGTGGGGAGAGGGTGTGTTTTTTTGAATTGGATGGAAATTTATTTTCATTGGATTTTTTTTTATTTTAAAGTATTGAAATGTTCAGATTTTGTAAAGTAATAATTAACAGACTTTTTACACCATAGTGTATTGAAGTTTTAAGTAGTAAATGTTGACAAGATATACATATAAAGTGAATTGGAATTAGGTAGCATGTCAAGTAATGTACTATTCACAACATTTCCACGAGACATTTTAAGATTGTACCATGTGTATATTTTTGAAATAAAAAAGAGCGTTAACACAAAAATATCCAGTAAGAAAAGTAGCATATATTATAAACATTTTATATATATATTTACTGTTGTTTAAAAAAGTTTTAGTTTCTTTCTTTTCTCCGACTACTTTTATACTTTATCGTTATCATTTATTTTATAGATGTTAGTAAAAAAATATTTACAAAAATACGATTTTGATATTTTTTATTTTAGCATTACAAACAACAGAACCCTAACTGTAGAGCTAACCCTAAAACTAACCCTAAAGCTAACCCTAAACCTAACCATAACAACTTTTCCTTTTAGTTGTCATTCTATTAGAAATAAAAAATAGCGGTAAACAACAAAAAAAAAAGCCGTAACCCCAGTAAAAAAATCTCCAATAGAAAATTGATTTTTCTAATAAAAAGAAAACTAAAAAAGACAAATCAAATTGTAATTTGTTTATTTTATTTTACATTTATTATTATCATTTAATTTGTATATGTTAATAAAAAATATTTAAAATTAAATAATATTTAAAAAAGATGATTTTCTTTTGTTTTTATTTTCGCACTACAAAAAACACATCAAAATGATTATAATTAACAGCCCATGAAAGATCATATTTTATAGTTTAAGCGCGATAACTGTGCCATCTAGTGGGATATGGTGGCTCATCTACGACAACCAAAAAAAATTTACAATCATTAATACCATCTAACAAATGACATTGGTTTTTTTATTTTTTAAATTAAAAAAAAAAAGATATCATATTAATATATAAATCATTATTTTGTAAATATAGTTGAATTAATGGGTTCGTTTGTGACTATTATCAGTTATAAGAACTGGAATTGCCATCAATTGATTAAATTAATTATATATACATATAAGTAATGGTTAGCATGCAACTTGTTAATAAGTGGTTAATATGGGTTTTATTAACAATTAACTTTGTTACTAAAATGTTATGTCTTTAATGGGTCAAAGAGTAAGTCTTACCTCCCTTTATACTCATTTCATCATAGTCCAGTCCTTCTTTTTCTTCTAACAGAACCATTTATATTTTTTTTTATTTCAAAAATACATTTTACATCATGAAATGCATACATTTAAATTCTTTCGGTACTTCCAGCTCAAAAATCCAATATCGAAGTATAAAAAAAAATAAGGAGAGAAAACCTTACAAAATTTATAACATCAGCATGTCAACCACAACAAACAAACAGTTACATATCAACATAATTTATAAATGATTTTGTAAACATCTTGATCAACACGAGCATTTTTTTTAAGTGGAAAAATTTATTGTAAATTGGGAATTTTCAGCATCTCTTATACTTGCTTCATTTTTAAAGTAGTGCCTTCAATGATTTATCGATCTCCCACAAGCTGACCATGTAGTTTGGATAATCTTTAATTTGGAAAATTTCACAACTGATCTATAAAACTTCACATAATATCTGGTAGCCATTGTATATATATATGTGATGGTGGGAATTTACACCTGTAAATCGTGTTCAGCGCCCTCTTCAAAACCCATCTGAGTTGCCTTGACCTTTCACAATGACTTTTAGTACACCTGCATTATTCTTACACTAGTATATATATATATAAATTCTTTCCTAATATCAGCAGTAGGCACGTTATAGCTATATAATAAACAAAACACGATTAAAGTCAATTTTTGAATAATAAATGTTATTAAGTCTAAACTTTCAACAGTTTTAGAATTATCAAATGCTTGATTACATGAATAAATATCTTTTCACATGTCTCATAACAAATAGTTCAATAGACTTATAAATAAAAAAAAAAATCTTTTTGCTTATTATGTTTCAATCAACAGATTATAATTTATTTATTTCTTTAATTTCCATAGTTCATGTAAAAGTTCAATTCCAATGGAAGCATAGTAATATTCCTCCATTTCAGTTTTACTTTTTTTTCTTTCTACATGTATATATCAAATTAAACAACTTACAGTTTTATGCATCTTTGTGTGTCCAATTATTCTTTCTTTAAAATGTTGAGAAACGTTTTTACCAAAATATAGTTTTCAAATTATTTGACTTGCTGTCATTAATAAAGAAAAGAAATCTTGCATATAACTTTTATATTCATGTTTTTAATTTTTCCAGCCATTAGTAAAAAAAAAATGGTTGTTGTTGTCATGGTTACTGCATATGTTCGATCAGTTTTTTATTTCCCCTTAGCATTACAACACTAAATTATAAAATCAGCTTTTTTTTCTTTACAAACCTTTCTCAACTGTTTGAATGATATCGTTTTGTCAAAGGCTATTTTAAAATATTAATAAAATGAAATTTAGTAACAAATTTATAATTTTTGTTTCACACATTTCCAGTTCATTAAACTACAATATAATTTTATTCATACCATTATATATCATCAACTTACACTGTTCAATAGATGTATTAGCTTTTATAAATCAACCCATCAATGTATACATTTATGTTTAATGCATTTAATGGTAAGGATAGGGATAAGACCTATAGCGATCCTTACAATCCTTACAATATATATTGTACCGGGTCGAACCGCTGAAACCACCTACTTATACGTATATCTAAGTTTTGGCCGGTTTCAAACTCCTTCACAATACATTTATAATATTATAAAGGTTAGGTGAACGAACCGGCACGTTCGAGCAAAATGGGAGATCTTATTAATAGCTTTAACTATCAACAATGGCCCATCTCGGCTGCTAGATTCAAACCCCTACCATCCAAATACTTTATTTGTTTCGGGGTAAACCCCGGGGCGCCAGCTAGTCTGAAGACTAACATATTCGGGTAGTAGGCTCATAATCCAGCGCTCGAAACAATTCCCTTAACCAGCCCAGTCTAATTTTAATCAATGATATTTATTGCTAATAAGATATTGATAAAAAGAATTGACCGACAGATCAAGTTTAATTTTAAAAATAATTTATTTCAATCAACATCAATTAAGTTTAAATATAATTTACTAACCAACATAAACGCATTCTAAACATTTTATAAATCCAAATTTCACACACGCACATTTTTTTTTATTAACATATGATAGGATATTTCATGAACAAGGCAACATAATCTTAGACATTTAATTAACTCTCATTCGCAAAAAAAAATAATAATAAAGCATTAATAACATTTGAAACTCACGCACACACATCAATAGTTCCTTTTATGTATGATAGAGTTCATATAATGTTAATCTTCAATATTTACGGATTACAGTGGTGACTACTACTTGTAAATAATAATAAAACAGATACCTAGGATTTTTTTTCCTTGTCGGTGGCTACTTCTGCTGCTTCTGATGGATTGTATCTAACCGGTTAGATTTTGTTTATGGAAGAGAATTTATGGTAATCCGTTGGTTTCTTCTTGGAGACAGCTGCACGTTTGGACGGAGGGTTTCTGTGTTGTTATCCAGACATTATTTCTCAGGCAGGTTTTGATGATCTTATTGGACTAAAAAGGCTGGAGCACAAGCGTATATTTCCAAAAGCTTTTCAGCACTGCATTTCTGTAAACTGACACAGTAAAACTAGACTGAATTTCAAACTCCAACTGAAAATGCTTGATAAAACGAAAAAAAAGTCTATTTATACCTGCGACGTGTTTTTGTTTTAATATCCTCCGGCAATACGTGTTGTCGAAATTCCTTTAGATTAATTATATGACAACGTGTTTTCCGATTGAATATTTGATTAGTAGTAGCTATTTTTAAAATGTGTTGTTTTCATATGTTTAATTAGCAGTCCACCACTGTGTTTCCTTTAAAATACATTTCATTTCTTTATTCATTTTTTTCTTTTTTTTTTTTATATTATTCTTACATGCATACTTTTGTTTACATTCGCACGCACTAATATAATCTATATAATAAACTGGAATGAAAAGAGATTTTTCTTTTTTTTATATTTTAATAATTTTAACTTTTTATGAAACTCTTAGTTTTATCTTTTCTAAACAAAACCCCCCCCTCTCCTCTTTAATTGTAAGTTTTAATTTTAAGAACTCTCTGATTTTTAAATCTTATTTTCACGAAAACAAACTGCATTTACATTTAAAGAAACTTCCGATTTTTTATAACTTTTATTTCACACTCTTTTACGAAAGATTTTAATAATTTTTTTAGACAAAATTATTTTATATACATGTGCCAATTTGGCATTGGCACATTACACCCCCCTCCGTTTTAGAGTAAAATGCGTCATTTTTGACCATTTTATCTCTTGCAATTTTAATTGTTGACTATAAAGATTTATTAATTTTTTTTTTTTCATTTTAGATAATTCCTACACATGTGTATACGTGCAGCATAATTCTACACCTACTAATATTCTAGATATCGAGTTATTACTGGACTTGCTTACAGGGAATCTATAATAAATAAACCCCTTTTTGCACTCACCATAAGGTGCAGCAGTACCAAGAAAATAACCTAAAAGGATATCTGGATAAATACATTTAAGATACTCATCATAAGGTATCGTATTTACCGAATATTACAGTGTATGTGCGCGTATATACCCATGCCTACTTACAACTTTATTTTAAATTCATATGAACATTAGTTTAACATTTTTTTTTTTTTTTTCTGATCTCACACATTATTTTCAAAACTTTGTGAACATTATTAAATATTAGTTTTACGATACTATTTTTAAACCATCACGGACATCAGTTTACATATTTATTTATATTACGGAATCATATTTTAAATCATTTACTAATGTTTTATTTTCATTAACACTTTCCTTATACACTTATTTATTTAGTTTTTTTTTTTAAAAAAAACATTTTCATTTCGTTTGTCTATTTTGATTTTACACATTTATTTTATTTGTGTCACGCTCCGCTATGTTCTAGACTTATGAGCTAGGATATCAATATAATCGATAAGACATAATCGAGGGTTTTTGACATAATCATTTTGCTTGTCTAATTTTTTTTTTTTTTTACATTATTTATTTTGTTTGTCACGCTCCGCTATGTTCTAGACTTATGAGCTGGGATATCAATATAATCGATAAGACATAATCGAGGGTTTTGACATTTTAAAAACTCTAAGATTATTATATATTTACTATTATAACCTTTAATCTTTCTTAATTATTCGAACTAACTTGATACTCATTTATCTTTTTTAAATCCTAGCAAACAATGTCCATTTTTCCGAGTCCATGGTCGATAATAATTGGTCAAACCGGCAAATCCGTCAGATTACATATTTTTAATTTTTGTCTGGCGGTTCTCTATCATATTTTTTTTTTCGCATATAGCCACTCGTGCTGGGGGATTGAGAATCACCCCTGGGCCTTTCCTTAACTCTAGTATGCGAGATGTCAGGATCGCTGTCGGATCTTCGAAAGATTCTTGTTCTCTCGGGACTATTAGAATAGCGTCTCCTCCGGGGACTCCCCGAATTCCACCTACGTCTATACCCTACGGCGTTTACAGCCGGCTCTCTAAGTTGGGGTTTGAATCCCCTATCTCTCGTGTCACCCGTTGGTCTAGCTCTGTCGAAAGCGCTCAACAATTCCGCCATTTGTTCCACTGTTTTCCTTTCAGTCCCTATGAGCATTTGCTCGACATTATGAGGAAAACTATGGCGGACTATCCTGACAATTTGTTGTTCAGATAGAGGGTCTGCTGTTAACGAGCGTAATTTTGCCACTTGCCTTCTAAAAAAAAAAAAACAAACGGTTCACCAGGTCGCCATTTATCTTGCGAGATCTGGTGACGAAGATTTTCCTGATAATCTTCACTCCAATAACTCGCTAAAATAGCAATTTTATATTCGGCAAAAGTGACGGGTTTTTTATATAAAGAGTCCCACCAAGCTTGCGAATTCCCTTGTAAATGGCTACAAGCTATTGCGATCATAGCCTCCTCACTTAATTTATTCATAGCGAAATAGCACTCCAAACTATTTAAATGCTCCATAGGAGCTTCACCTTGATGGCCAGAAAATATTCGTATTTTCAAAAACTGGTTCACGATAGCCGGGTTGTTCATAATGTGCGCGTTTGCACTCGAGTGGTCACACTGTTTTATTTCCGTTTGCGAACCATTTTTTTTGATTTACTTTCCGAGCTAAATCCGTCATTCCGACTTTTATCTCCTCAATTACTTTTCTCTCTTCTATCTTATTTTTTTCAATTACTTCGTAAGCGGTCTCTATTTGATTTTCTACTTGTGTTTTAATCTCTTGTATTTCTTCCCTAATTTCTTCTTTTATTTTATTCTGGCCCATTTCGATCTGGTCCTTTAACTTTTCAAGCATTTCAGCTTGCCCTTCCAATTTACTCTTCATTTCATTATTTTGGTCTTTAAGCTCTTCAGCTATTTTTTTATATTCTTCTGCTGTTTCTTTTTGTTTTTCAAACATGCTGTTTAGTAAAGCTATGATTTCCCTTTTCTCTTCTTTTTGCTCAACCTCTTTTTTGTCTTCCTCTTTTTGTTGCTCACTTGACGCATTCTCTACTTCTTTCGTTTGAATTTCTATTTTTTCTTCACTGGGGACCTTTTCTATTTCACTAGTTTCGGTTTTATTTTGTTCCTCGCTGGGAACATTGTCTGTTTTTTTTTACCTTGATTCTCCATTTTAGGTTTACTTCTTGTCATCTTTATAATTTTAAACTTTACTTTTTTATATTATTTTTGATACCGTATTTTCTTTTAATAAGTTTACTAATTACTATTTTATTTATTTCTTTCTAAACTAGAAATACACGCTGACTCAGCCCTCCTTTGTCCGTTTATCCTACCCGATCTTAATGCTTTAACTCCGCCCAAACACCCAACTGTCATTTATTAACAGAACGTAAATAGCACAAAATCTCTTTTCATTTACAGAAGTAAGAAAAAAAAATTTCGGTCAATTCTTTTTTTATTTTTAATTTAATACACTTTTACCTACGTAATTTAGATTTCTTTAAGGTTTTTATTTTTAAACAAGAAACAAAGCATTTATATACTGTTATTTCTTAGGTTCAGCCCCAAACGTTGGGTAAAGCCATTTATGTACCGGGTCGAACCGCTGAAACCACCTACTTATACGTATATATAAGTTTTGGCCGGTTTCAAACTCCTTCACAATACATTTATAATATTATAAAGGTTAGGTGAACGAACCGGCACGTTCGAGCAAAATGGGAGATCTTATTAATAGCTTTAACTATCAACAATGGCCCATCTCGGCTGCTAGATTCAAACCCCTACCATCCAAATACTTTATTTGTTTCGGGGTAAACCCCGGGCGCCAGCTAGTCTGAAGACTAACATATTCGGGTAGTAGGCTCATAATCCAGCGCTCGAAACAATTCCCTTAACCAGCCCAGTCTAATTTTAATCAATGATATTTATTGCTAATAAGAGATTGATAAAAAGAATTGACCGACAGATCAAGTTTAATTTTAAAGATAATTTATTTCAATCAACATCAATTAAGTTTAAATATAATTTACTAACCAACATAAACGCATTCTAAACATTTTATAAATCCAAATTTCGCGCACGCACATTTTTTTAAATTAACATATGATAGGATATTTCATGAACAAGGCAACATAATCTTAGACATTTAATTAACTCTCATTCGCAAAAAAAAATAATAATAAAGCATTAATAACATTTGAAACTCACGCACACACATCAATAGTTCCTTTTATGTATGATAGAGTTCATATAATGTTAATCTTCAATATTTACGGATTACAGTGGTGACTACTACTTGTAAATAATAATAAAACAGATACCTAGGATTTTTTTTCCTTGTCGGTGGCTACTTCTGCTGCTTCTGATGGATTGTATCTAACCGGTTAGATTTTGTTTATGGAAGAGAATTTATGGTAATCCGTTGGTTTCTTCTTGGAGACAGCTGCACGTTTGGACGGAGGGTTTCTGTGTTGTTATCCAGACATTATTTCTCAGGCAGGTTTTGATGATCTTATTGGACTAAAAAGGCTGGAGCACAAGCGTATATTTCCAAAAGCTTTTCAGCACTGCATTTCTGTAAACTGACACAGTAAAACTAGACTGAATTTCAAACTCCAACTAACTTGATAAAACGAAAAAAAAGTCTATTTATACCTGCGACGTGTTTTTGTTTTAATATCCTCCGGCAATACGTGTTGTCGAAATTCCTTTAGATTAATTATATGACAACGTGTTTTCCGATTGAATATTTGATTAGTAGTAGCTATTTTTAAAATGTGTTGTTTTCATATGTTTAATTAGCAGTCCACCACTGTGTTTCCTTTAAAATACATTTCATTTCTTTATTCATTTTTTTTTTTTTTTTTATATTATTCTTACATGCATACTTTTGTTTACATTCGCACGCACTAATATAATCTATATAATAAACTGGAATGAAAAGAGATTTTTCTTTTTTTTATATTTTAATAATTTTAACTTTTTATGAAACTCTTAGTTTTATCTTTTCTAAACAAAACCCCCCCTCTCCTCTTTAATTGTAAGTTTTAATTTTAAGAACTCTCTGATTTTTAAATCTTATTTTCACGAAAACAAACTGCATTTACATTTAAAGAAACTTCCGATTTTTTATAACTTTTATTTCACACTCTTTTACGAAAGATTTTAATAATTTTTTTAGACAAAATTATTTTATATACATGTGCCAATTTGGCATTGGCACAATATATATAAATGATATACTTTGGGTGTTCATTTGTGTGTAGTTTTTATAATGCATATACCAAGCTTTCAACTTGATTACACCAACCATTAACTGGGTGATGAATGGAATATTATAAAGATGTTTGTAGAGTTACTGTACACCCTGGTTTATGACTTTTTTTTCACTTTTATATATCTTTTTTTATTTGTGAATGCTTCTACAACAATCTTTATAATATTGTATTCATTACCCAGTTGAAGATTTGTATAATCAAACAAAATATTAGTGAATTCATTATTAAAATCGTACACTGATAAACTCACAAAATATATTATTTATATCTATAAATAGTGAAAATCCTCATGTCAATATATATATATATGAAAAGAAAGTTACTGTTAACACTAACTGAAATAATTATAGAAAATATACAAACCATTATACAATTACAAATATCCAGTAACGCCCTCTGTTTAAAGATCTATATCTCAATAATTTTAAGGTTTGCTATTATTGAGATATAGATCTTTAAACAGAGGGCGTTACTGGATATTTGTAATTGTATAATGGTTTGTATATTTTATATATATGGTGATGTAATTGTTTTTATATTCATGACTTTTTCTTTCTAATAATATTTATATGCATCTAAATTTTTTTTTAGTTTTTTGAATTGGATGTAAAATGGATCGTAGAAAGATTATGCAAGAAGAGCGGTAGTTTCCAAAAGACTTAAAGCCATCAAAATGCCCTGCAACATGACCTGCAGATGAAAAAAAGATTGTTTTAGGTTTGCAAAGGGTAATATCTAATGTAGTATAATTTTGTTATTAATCCATTAGTTTTCTCAAGCTTAATCCAATTTTTCCAGTGCATAATATCTCTTTTACATATCACTCTATAAAACATTCCTCTCTGATAATCTCATCTGTGATTTTGTTCTAAGATTTTTACTATCTCTTGGGTTCCATTTTATGACTTAGAGATATATCACTTGAAGAGTATTTATTGTATGGTAAATAAATCACATAACCACCATTCTTTATGTTTACACAATCTGATAATGCAGAAGCAAAAGTCTCCATATAGTAGCACCACTCAGCACAAGTCAGAGTAACCAAGATTTGTGCATAAAATTCCTATCTAGTGTCTACTCATCCAATATCCTCAGATTAGTTTCTAGCTTGTGGCTCTCACCAGTGGGGAGTTTTTGATCTCAGAGTACTGAAGCAGTAAATCTTAGCTTAAGATTTTGCTTCATGTTTCTACCTACTAACCTGTGTTCAAACCCCTATATCCCACCCTGCTCCTTTTGTCAGTATGTATATTTTTATGTATATATTTGAGATGCACACCTAAATTTATAATTTAACTTTCAATATTTATTATTATTGATTTTTTTTAGTAATTATTAGTTCTTCTTATTAAAATTATAGTTGTGGCTCAAGTATATACATATAGGAGCAAAATACTAACAAAGTATTGATTTTTAAATATTTTATTGTGCGTCATTTTTAGCTTTTTCTTTTTAAAATTGCTTGTTTTTTATTAAACTATATATTTTTTATAAAATCCAATATGGAAGATGCAAGTGTTGATAATTGTCTAAAAATAATTAGGGGTTGGAAGCACTGTTGTTTTAATCTGGGGAAGGTATTTTTTAATTAAAGCTTTACTTTAAATAAATGGGATTAATTAGATTAAAGATTTACTGGTGTTAAAAACATGTTATTAAATCTATTTCTAATCTGGAAATAGATTTGAATTTATTTTGTGCGTTATCTAACAATTGCATCTTTAAAAAAAACAACTGATAAGAGAAAAAGTATAAAATGACTAAATTTTGAATCACATAAATTAATTATTAGTTACTATTGAGAGAGTTAGTTACTATTGATTGAGAGATTGTTAACATCGTGGTAAATCTAAACAAATGATGTAGCAGTCAATCCACCCTCTTGCTGACCCTGGTGGGTCGTCTTCCACGGCCATAATATTCTGCTACCTTCAAGTGAAGTAAAGGCCCGATGGAGAACTTTTAAAATGCATTTAATAGAAATTTGCTGCCACAGGAAAACTTGCAATATTTTAAATTGAACTCTTAAACTGCAAGGTAAATTATTTCAAACCGCCACCATTGAAACTAAATTTAGTCTAAATAATCTTTCAAGATCTCTTCTCATGTATTTTTTAACTTTGCCTTTTTTTATATATATATCAATAACATGTAATTTGCTCTTCAATAATTTATATGAATTTAATTCTCTCTTATATGCTCTTTAATGTTAGTGGGTCAATTATTTGTAATTATTTATTACTAAACATCACATGACCACTATCTCATACTAGCACAATAATTGTTATTAAACAATTCAAAACAAAACAACACTCTCCATATAGTAGTGCCATCTTGTGCTAACAAGAGCAATCAATGGATGCCAGAAGGCTTGTGCATAAAATCCCTATCTAGTGCCTACTCATCCAATATCCCCAGACTAGTTTCTGGCTTGTGGCCTTCATCAGTGAGGAGCCTTGGATCTGAGAGCACTGCACCTAGATCTTAGGATCTAATGCAACCCTCCAGCACCCACCTTTTAACTCTATTTAACTACAAAACTATGAGAATGAAATTGAAAACACTATTAATATTTTCAATCCAAGCTCAATAGCTTATATAGTCATATGGGTCTGAACTCAATTCAGTACCCATACATTTTGGTGTCTTTGGCTCTTTAACAACCATAGCCACCACTATCCTATTAGGCAGGATTGGTGTTAAACCACTAAACATCACATGATCACTATCTCATACTAGCACAATAATTGTTATTAAACAATTCAAAACAAAACAACACTCTCCATATAGTAGTGCCATCTTGTGCTAACAAGAGCAATCAATGGATGCCAGAAGGCTTGTGCATAAAATCCCTATCTAGTGCCTACTCATCCAATATCCCCAGACTAGTTTCTGGCTTGTGGCCTTCATCAGTGAGGAGCCTTGGATCTGAGAGCACTGCACCTAGATCTTAGGATCTAATGCAACCCTCCAGCACCCACCTTTTAACTCTATTTAACTACAAAACTATGAGAATGAAATTGAAAACACTATTAATATTTTCAATCCAAGCTCAATAGCTTATATAGTCATATGGGTCTGAACTCAATTCAGTACCCATACATTTTGGTGTCTTTGGCACTACTATATGGAGAGTGTTGTTTTGTTTTGAATTGTTTAATAACAATTATTGTGCTAGTATGAGATAGTGATCATGTGATGTTTAGTGGTTTAACACCAATCCTGCCTAATAGGATAGTGGTGGCTATGGTTGTTAAAGAGCCAAAGACACCAAAATGTATGGGTACTGAATTGAGTTCAGACCCATATGACTATATAAGCTATTGAGCTTGGATTGAAAATATTAATAGTGTTTTCAATTTCATTCTCATAGTTTTGTAGTTAAATAGAGTTAAAAGGTGGGTGCTGGAGGGTTGCATTAGATCCTAAGATCTAGGTGCAGTGCTCTCAGATCCAAGGCTCCTCACTGATGAAGGCCACAAGCCAGAAACTAGTCTGGGGATATTGGATGAGTAGGCACTAGATAGGGATTTTATGCACAAGCCTTCTGGCATCCATTGATTGCTCTTGTTAGCACAAGATGGCACTACTATATGGAGAGTGTTGTTTTGTTTTGAATTGTTTAATAACAATTATTGTGCTAGTATGAGATAGTGGTCATGTGATGTTTAGTGGTTTAACACCAATCCTGCCTAATAGGATAGTGGTGGCTATGGTTGTTAAAGAGCCAAAGACACCAAAATGTATGGGTACTGAATTGAGTTCAGACCCATATGACTATATAAGCTATTGAGCTTGGATTGAAAATATTAATAGTGTTTTCAATTTCATTCTCATAGTTTTGTAGTTAAATAGAGTTAAAAGGTGGGTGCTGGAGGGTTGCATTAGATCCTAAGATCTAGGTGCAGTGCTCTCAGATCCAAGGCTCCTCACTGATGAAGGCCACAAGCCAGAAACTAGTCTGGGGATATTGGATGAGTAGGCACTAGATAGGGATTTTATGCACAAGCCTTCTGGCATCCATTGATTGCTCTTGTTAGCACAAGATGGCACTACTATATGGAGAGTGTTGTTTTGTTTTGAATTGTTTAATTATTTATTACTTGATTATATATGTATGTTTTTTTTATTAATTTGCTAATCTCAAACAAACTGGCGATTTTTTTTTTAAATTTATAAAAATCTTTTGTCATTTTTAAGTAAAATTCACGAAGCAAGTTATTAACGTCCATTTAAAACAATACATTATTAATTTATACACTTGCCAGATTGTTTTACGTACCAACATTTTATTTATGTTCTAATATAATATATATTTGTTTAACTCTGAATTTTCTACCAATGTAAATTCAAAGTTAAAATAAATTAACGCTTTGAAATCTTATAAAATATTATTTATTTATTCTAAAATAAGATGACTTAATTGTTTTATATATATATAACTGCTAGTTATTTTCTTTTCTCATACTCTTAAAATATTAAAATATTTCAGTTATAGTAAAATCAACGAAGGTGAGATTGATTTATTTTAAATATCAAGAAAAGGGATGAGGGTGAATCTTAATGTTTCTTTATTTTATTACTTTGAAATCTAAATGCTAATAAAATTTTAACGTATATTTTATTAAATCTAAATATTCTCTCTATATATATATTATAATTGCATGGCATATTATAAGTATTCAAACATAAGGTCATTTATTTTGAAGCTGTAAAATTTATTCAATGTTTTTTTTAACCTTCAATCATTATTGCATTTCTGTCATTAGCCTCTTTGTGTTTTATATATATGTGCTTCTTAATCTGGGGGTTACGACAAATTCGAACCCATAGATTCTTCTCAAGTCTTGTCCTGAGAATAGTTGAAGCTACCCAGGATCATTTATTTCATATAAAATGCCTCTGGCTGTGATTCCCAAAGTCTGGCACATGCTATGCATATTCACTTCGTAGACAAAAAGCCTCTCACATCAGTAATACCAGCAAAAGTCTGGGTCACGTTATGCTTATCTACTTTTCTCTAAGCACTACCCAAAACGGGAGTGTGGGATTTCATTTTATTATCCAGAAGCACAACCTTTTCCTTTTAGTTATTCTAGGCTACTATGTCAGCACCGCAAACTTCTTTGTATTATTATTTCTTTTGCTTCATGACCGTTTTAATGCTCTCATATTAAAATTTAGCTTTGCTTAAAATATATATAAATGCCATTTCTATTACATTAATTTATTTCAGTCTTATTCAGTCCCACCATCGTAATTTATATATTTATTTAAGAGTATCTATGTGCCTTGGGGAAAATAAAGCATTCACCTTATTATTGTTAAAATAATTTTTCATTAAATATTTTGTTATGGATTTAAATGTAATCAAATGTTTTCAAATGTATTTATATGTATAATGAATTTCAGAACGCTTCCCTAAATCATGTTAGTCACCATGTTTCTGAACCGTAAATCAAACCATTAATAGCAATTCTATGTAACTTTCTAATACTGATTGGCATTTTAATACTAGACCCACCAAAGATGTGTGTTTATCTATAATATATTTATTAGCTAATAAAGAGCATATGAGAAATAATAGTATGAATGACACTATATCATTGTCTACTGCTTGCTCATTCAGGCACATACTAATGTACCTAATTTATAAATGTATCTAAATAATTTTCCATTATATTAAACTATATTTTATTGTTTAACTTATTTGAGTAGTTCGAATTCCTTTTCCTCCACTTCTTCCACATATTACAGCAATGCTTAGGTATATTTTAATATAATCATAATTAATAGATGTCTCATTGTCTTCTCAGCTTTGCTAGTCGGCCGAATTAAGATTAATTCTCATGGGCCATAACTATTATGTTATCCATTAGGTGTTTGATCTGGGGCTTAGAGAGTGGGTTCGAATCCAGGCTGGTTCCTGGCCTAAATCTTGGGCTTGACTAGATTTGAAGTACATTTTGTGAGTTCCAGCTCATGTTAGATGGATAAACATATTTTTACCGGCTCAGTACTATACCTAGATCTCAGGATCTAATGCAATTCTCCAACAGCTACTTTTACCTTTTTAATCAACTATAAAGCTTTGGATCCAAAATGAAAGTACAATAATGTTTTATATTCAAGCTCATTTGCTTATGTAGTCATATAGATCTGAATTTAGTTCAGCATCTATACATTTTGGTTCTTTGGTTCTTTAGTAACCACAGTCACCATAATCCTATTGGCAAAATTGATATTAAACCATGAAACATCACATGATCATCATTCTTTATGCTTACACAATTTGATAATACAGGTTCAGTGTAAGCCAGAGTAATCAACAGACATTAGAAGATTTGTGCATAAAATCTCTTACTAATGATTATTCATCCAAAATCTCCAGATTAGTTTCTAGTGCCTCACTGTCGAAAGCCACAAGCTAGTTTGGGGATACTGAATGAGTAGGAAGTAGGTAGGGATTTTATACACAGACCTTCTAGCAAATATTGATTACTCTGGTTTGTGCTGCTATCACTGGAGTGGTCTCTTTGAAGGCAATGCAAGTGTTAAAGTCCAAAATGCTGTGATTGTGGCACAACTGCATTTTTGACCAAAGAAGGTTGCTACTGCACAAATCAGAAATGTGGACAAAATTTTATGATAGATGCAGATAAGTAAAGAGAAATTGACAGAAGAACTGGAGGGTCATTAATGATCTTTCAGGAATGGAAAAAATTAACACAGAACTTCAAACCCCTTTCCACATCTAGTAAACAACAATCTTAAAGTTTGAGATGGGACAACCTAATTATGTTAGTGGGAAAGGTACAAGCCACTGTTCAAATTAAAAACCCTATGGTTCTTTAGTTAATGGGAAAATTAACTTTATCATATAATGGTTTAAACCATTAGAGATTTGATCTGCATTATAAGAACAGTGACAGGGAGCCAAACATGAAATCATGAGTTCCTGTGAATGAAAAGTCTACAGAAAGGGTATAAGCACCCAATATGTAGATATGCTATCCAGATGTCCACTGAAAGGAGACCCTTTGATTCCTCTTGGAGGCTTTAAAGGAATCAAGCAGGGCAAATTCCTAATGTCCACTCCATACGTTCTTGTCATTGCAGCTGTTATTACTATGTGATTATTCATATAGTATACGAACATGGATGGGCTGCTCACCACCATGCATTAGCCAGCGTGGTGAGTTTATTGGCTTTTTACCTCCGAGTTTAAGAATATTTTTTCAATATATACAATCATGACAGACAAAAATAAATCATGGCCCTTATTCCCAGGAGGCTGTAAAGTCACCAACCAAGGCAGCGGTTGGTGGCCGAAGGCGGAGGGTGCTAAGAATCCCCTGATTGCAGAGCAGGCTGCCATTTGATGACGACTTTTTATTTAGGTAGTTACAACTGCAGATCACTTTCAAGTGAAGGAAGATTGCAAGAGTTAGAAGAACTGTCTTATATTAAATGGGACATTATTGGACTTTGTGAAGTTAGAAGAAAAGGTGAAGAAACAATTGATTTAAAAAGTGGACATATACTCTACTATAAAGGCACAAATATTGGAAATACAAGTGGAGTAGGATTCATTATAAATAAAAAATGGAAGAATAACATTGTGGAGATTGATGGTGTATCAGACAGAGTGGCAAGATTAGTTTTACAACTTAATAGCAGATACCAAATGCAGATAATTCAGGTTTATGCCCCAACAAGTTCTCATAGTGATGAAGTTATAGAAGATTTTATATGGATGTACAAAAGGCTTTTGATCAGAGTAAACAACATTTTAAAATTGTTATGGGAGACTTTAATGCTAGAATTGGTAAACAAATGAAAGATGAAAATGCTTTAGGTAATTTTGGTTATGGTAATAGAAATGAGAGAGGACATAGACTTGTGGAGTTTGCAGAAAAAGAAAAACTTTATATTATGAATTTTTTTTTGAGAAAAATGTTAAAAGGAAATGGACATGGAAGCATCCAAATGAAGGTACAGCAGAATTGGATTATATTTTGACTAACCGAAAATACATATTTCAAGATTGTAATGTTCTTAAGAAATTTAACACAGGAAGTGATTACTGATTAGTAAGATGTAAGATACATGTTAATAAGACATTTTTTTTTCATTCTATATTTTCATAAAGACTTTATCTTGGGTTTGAAAAAGTAGGAGTATTCATTTATATAGTGACATCTGCAAAGCGCATGTGTATTAGCTTCTTGGCTTATTAATATTATAGATACATGTTAATGTAAAACTAGAGAGACAAAAATTATTAAGGAAAACAATATTTACAGTTGATATTCCTAATCTTCAGAAACATTCTAATGAGTTTAAATTAGAACTTACAAATCGGTTTCAAGTATTAGTAGATTTTGAACATGATTCAGATTTAAATGACATTAATAGGAAAATAAGTGATACACTTTTAAAAACTGCAACAAAGATAGCTGGTAGAAAAAAGCAACAATTGACCAGTAAAATTTCTACTGAGACTAGAGAATTTATGAAGAAAAGAAGGAATATGAGGATATACAGCAATGATGCATTAAAAAAGATTGAATATCTCGAATTTTGTAAAATGGTGCGGAAAAGAGTTGAAAACGATATAAGAAAGTATAATTGTGAACTAGCAAGGAAAGCTGTAGAAGAGAATAAAAGTCTAAAGAGTGTAAAGCAACATTTTGGTATTGGTAGGAAATTTATATCTGCAATAAGAAAAAAAGATGGCATTATTACTAAAAAGAGAGATGACATCATAAAATGTGTAGAAGACTTCTATCAAGAATTATATAGTAATAAAGAACAAGTGCCTCCTATACATATTATATCTTCCGAATTGCCCAGAATTTTGAATGAGGAAGTGAGACATGCAATTAAATTTATGAAGAAAGGGAAGGCTCCAGGTAATGATGGAATTATAATTGATATATTAAAAGAAGCAGGTGAAGAAATAGAAACAATTTTAGCAAAGTTATATACCAAATGTCTAAATGATAAAGATGTACCAGATGATTGGAAGAATGCAGTATAAATATTAATATTTAAAAAAGGTGATAAAGAAGATATTAGAAATTACAGACCTATCAGTCTTTTATCAGTTTTATACAAAATTTTTACTAAGATAATTACAACTCGTCTACAGAAAACACTGGATTTCCACCAACCAAGAGAACAAGCTGGATTTAAAAGTGGTTTTAGTACAGTAGATCATATCCAGGTATTGAGAGAAATTATAGAAAGGACAAATGAATATGAGTTGCCATTATGCTTAGGATTTATAGACTATGAAAAGGCATTTGATTCTATAAACATTTCTTCAGTGATTAAAGCATTGGATCATCAAGGTGTAGATCCAGGATATTGTCATATTTTAAAGAATATTTATAAAAATGCAACAGCAACAATTAGATTACATAATGATAGTAGGAAAATCAACATTGAAAAGGGTGTAAGACAGGGTGACTCCATATCTCCAAAACTTTTTATAGCAGTGCTGCAAGAAGTATTTTGTGGATTAAAATGGGAAGCTAAAGGAGTGAAAGTAAATGGAGATTATTTAAGTCATTTAGATTTTGCAGATGATGTAGTTGTTTTTGCAAATAATGCTTTAGAGCTACAGGAAATGTTGCAGGAGTTATCAGATGAAAGTAGGAAAGTAGGACTAAAGATAAATGTTAAAAAGACTAAAGTAATGTTTAATAGATTTTCTCAAAATATGAAAATAAAGATTGATTATGATGAGTTAGAAGAAGTTAACAGTTACAAATACCTTGGTCAGATTATTAATATAGATGGAAATATAATGGATGAAATTAATCATAGAATTAAACTTGGTTGGAGTGCTTTTGGTAGAAATAACTTGATACTAAAAGGAAATATGCCTATGTGTTTGAAAAGGAAGGTTTTTAATAAATGTGTTTTGCCAGTTCTTACTTATGGATCTGAGACTTGGACACTTAATAGAAGAGCAATACAGAGACTTCAGACCACTCAAAGAAGTATGGAGAGATGCATGTTGGGAGTAACAAGAAGGGATCGAAAACGCAATGTATGGGTAAGAGAACAAACAGGTGTTACTGACCTCATTGAAAAAATTAAAAGACTGAAGTGGAGTTGGGCTGGACATATTGTTAGAAGAGATGATAATAGATGGACAATTGAAATTTTAAACTGGATTCCAAGAGATTGTAAAAGACCCAGAAAGAGACCACATGTGAGATGGATGGATGAAATAAGAAAGTGTGCAGGGGTGATGTGGAGAAGAGAAGCTAAAGATAGGAAAAGATGGATTGAACTTGGAGAGACCTTCATCCTGCAGTGGATTGATAATGGTTGATGATGATCACACACACACACACACACATATATATATATATATATATATATATATATATATATGTGTGTGTGTGTGTGTAAACTATATAGACATACTAGAATAGTCAACAGTAGAACAATAGCAGATTGTACCAAAGTAGACTTGTAAAACAGCAGTTACTATGATGCATTGCTAACAGCTGGCTTTCAAAAATGCCTTCAGTATATAAATGCCCAGAGAGCATAAGTAAATGTTTATCAGTAAATCAATGCTGCATATTAGTAGACAAAATATACTGGTATTGAGCATCAGTTACAAAAGAGTCACTCAGGCACAATTAGAGCCCAGGTTATACTTTATGACCTTATCTGGTGACCGAGAATTTATAAGGACCTGGATAAAATGCAAAAATGTGTAAGTAGCATATCTTCCACTGAAGAAATATATCATATGACTACTCACACAAATGTCATGGCAATGAGTACAAATTAACTATATTAGACTTTGAGATATGTATTTCTACTGCTAATACAGAAATATACCTGATGAACTGAACACAGAGTCATATGCAATAAAGATGCAGATGAGACCATCACAATACTTTCAAAAATATTTGCCTGCCATGGAACTCTTATACACTAATACCAGACCACAGAGAAGGGTTCATCTCTGAGAAAGTTGGAAGTCTATGTGAGAGAATAGGGCACTGAAGCACACTGGGGCATCACACTATCATTTTGAACCTAATAGACTTGCCAAAAATGTAGTCCAACGATTAAGGTTTGGGGAAAAAATGAAAGCAATAAAAATAAATGAAGCTCCCCATAATAAAGTATTTCAACAGCATAACAAGCATTAGCAGTCATGTGTAAGACTCTTGAAGAAATGTTGTTTCGTAGAAAAATTCAAGCCAAGCTGGCATTGCTGCTACCAAACAAAAATAGACTCAAAATAAGCCTGTAGCATAAAAATGATTTAAAAATCAGAGCCAGCATTTGGATTCTACAACTAAAGAAAAGATGGGAAAGGGCAATCATTACCAGTTGCATAGCAACTTTGCAGAGATTGAGACAGAATCTGGTATGATGATCTGAAAACACCTCAATTATCTGGAAAGATTGTACCAAAATGACACAGCAAGAGATTCCACAGAGAGCAATATAGCAGTAGACTGAAGAGATAATAGAAATATGATCATTCACAGAGCCATTATATAATAATCCAGATGCCACTCAACCAGCCACAGAGCTACAAAAAAGTGATTCAGAAGATGTTATCCCACCTGATCAAGACAAGGAAGAGCATGATGCTAGATGGTTCAACTAATGAGCAAAGACCAACCAGAATTAGAAGACCACCCAGTTATCTAAAAGTCTAGGTGCAATGAAACCATATCTTTTGTAGTGAATAGAGTAATACTACATTCTAGAATTACAGAAAAGTAAACACTAAATAATTTGATATATAATAAGAGTATATTTTTAAACTAAATATCAGTAAACATAAATGTAGAATGAGCCCAAATAAATTTTAGTTTTGATTGTATATAAGCTTACCATTTACTAGGGTACTAACATAAAAACATGTTTTATATATAGTAATGTAATTTCAGGACAACTATAAGCTATTCCAAAATCACAATAATTAATTGGAAGGAAAGTCTGAGCCTCATATTTAACAATCTCTAAATATTAAATAAATCTTCACTTAATAGATGTAACTATAACTTAAACCACTAACATCGCATGATCACCCTTTCTTATGCTTGCTCAAGCTGTTAAAACAGGTAAATACTCCATACAGAAGTGCCACTCAGTGCAATCCAGAGTAATCAATGGACACATGAAGGTTTATGCACAAATTCCATATCTAGTGCCTACTCATCCAATATCCCCAGACTAGTTTCTAGCTCACGGCATTCATCAAGGAGGCACTTTGGATCTGAGAATACTTTAAGAATATATTTTCTAAACACAAAGTGTGTTTTATTATATATATATATATATATATATATATATATATATATATATATATATATATATATATATATATATATGGGTGTATACACATATTGTGTATTTATGTAGAATATGAATTAAACTGCTTATATCTAATCATAAATAAAAGATTTGTGCATGCTAGCAAATAAAGTAAATGCCTTGTAATTAGCTATAGAAAGAATGTAAGATGTGCATGACTAACTATCACTAAGAGATGATATCAATGATTTATAACTAAAGACATAGGCATTTATTAACTGGTAATTAATCAATTCTGTAAACTTCAGAGTTTAGAAAACAGACTATGATCAAATACAGAACATTATGGTAATAATATAATTAAGAATGCTAGGCATCTCATTTCTCCAGAAAAAGCAATGGTGCTATAAACTTCAACTCTGATACACTCCACTCCTGATGTAACAGGTATACTCAGAGACTCTTGCCCCAGAAAATCCCAAAGCAGTATTAGATTTATTTGTCTTTTATATCATTATATATGTATACAATAAATATATACTCTCAGGTACATGTTCTGTTTCTATTTTCAAAATTAGTATCTGAATTAATTAATTTATGGATGTCCTACTTTGATTTTAAGTTAAAGATACCAATCCAAATAGTGGTCCAAGAAAAA